>OZ005650.1:635000-1270000 GCA_963930645.1 Salticus scenicus
AAAATTTAGAAAAAGCAGGATGGCAACACAACCTGTAAGACGATTTTTACCAAAAGTTGATAGGCACTAATTTATGTCAAGGTGCAACTACATACCAATTTGTATGAAATTCTGTGCAGTAGTTCCTGAGATACAGTTGCCACAAAATTTTGTCACACACACACAGACAGACATTTTCTAAAAATGATCAAATCGTGTTCTACAGCTCTCAAAATGTGTAAATCCATCAAAAACCCGAGGTCGAAAATTTTTACGAATCCAATACTTTCTTCTATTGAATATAGAAGAAAGTAAAAATCCCATTCAAAAACGTATCAAAAAGGAGGACTGCCCCATCATTTTTTTTTTTTTTTTTTTTTTGCTTTGAGTGATTGCTTTGCAACCTGTGGTTCTTTGTTGTTAACTTCTAGCACCTTTTTTAAAAAATAAATAATAATAATAATAATAATCTATAATAATAAAAGAAGATGTCTGTCTCTCTGTCTGTCTGAGCATCTATACGTTCAGCCCCTATTGAACGCAGAGCTACAATATTTGACATACAGGTGCTCAGAAGCCTGCCCGAGTGCATAGAGGAAAAAAAAAAAAATTTTTAATTAGTTCCGGAGATATTAATTAAAATGGCGACCCATGTCAAATCAAAAAACAGTTCAAAATCTGAGGCGACCGTCATTTTGTTCCGGAACCGCATACCTGAAAAGAAAAAGCAAAGAGAGGAAATTTCGTGGGTTTTTGTAAAGCGATCGTGCTCGAACGGTTCGAGATATCGAAATACACCTCTATTAATAGAAAGAGCATTTATTACCGATTCTTACAGTACATTTTTTTTTTTTTTTAATACGGATTTTTTATATATTTTTAAAAAAAGTTTTAAAAAGGGTCGAAAATTTCTCTTTTTCTCAAATGTCTTTTTTGAAACGCCCTGTACGACCGAGTAACTGTTCCATTTCTTAACAACTGGTATATTAGGAAAGGTCATTTAATCCTCTTTCGAACCATATAAACATTTAAATTATATTAATTAAAGAAACGAAGTGAAATTACTAAATTAAATATATTTAAAAAAAAATCCTTTACTACCTTCGTTGTTTGCCGTTAAATCTTTCCATCAGGATCCCGATTCTCATCAGACGGCTTCTCTGTGAGTGATTTGGACTATTCTGCTGGTTTCTGCCTTTTCAAAATGCGCCGCCACCTCCTGTCTGGAGCTACTGTGCCGCTGTCATTACATGTGTTTTTATTGGTGGTTATTTCGATCGATTCGCGGAACATGGCGTAGTTGTATTCTTCATAATTACCTATTTTAGTGGTTTGTTCGAAATTTATATCTATGTTTTCCCTGTAAAAAGTTTTGGCTAACGCTGTATTCTGATTTCCTGTTTTAATATCTCGTATATGTTCTTTTATTCTTGTTTTGATTTTTCTTTTAGTTACTCCGATATACGAACCAATCTGTTTATTTTGGTCAGTGTATGGTATTTTATAGACTCCTGAGGTTTCAAGGGGGGGAATGGGGTCTTTTTCGTTTCTGATAAGCTGAAATATATTTTTATTGGGTTTTATAGGGATATTGATTTTGCATTTATTGGCTGCGCGTTTGATTTTGTTTGAGGCACCGCGATCGTATGGTATGGAGGTCGTGAATTTTAAGGGGGGTTTCTGAAAACTAGGTATATTATCAATGTGTTTTATTTTATTTTTAATAAATTTGTTTACAATTCTTTCCGGATATCCAGTCTGCTTTGTGAATGTTTTAATTAGGTTTAATTCATTATTTAGGTCTTCTGGGTTATTGCAAATTAGAAAAACGCGCTTTATATATGATCTTATGGTGTTAATTTTATATCTGTAGGGTGTTTTGCATTTGTAATTTATAATTTTGTTGCTGCTTGTTGGTTTCCTATAGACAGTCGTTTTAATTTCCTGATTGGTGCGTGTGATTTTGTCATCCAAATAGTTGATCTGCCTATTGCTTTCCTCATCACATGTGAACTGTATGTTTGGATCAAATTTATTAATTTCGTTGAGGGTTTCATTAACGTTTAAATTTTTGTCGATAACAGCAAAGACGTCATCGACGTATCTATACCAGAAGAAAATTTTATTTTTTAATTTATTAAGGATTTCATTTTCCAGTTTTCGTAATTTAAATTCGGCAGCAAAGCCGGAGAGGGGGGATCCCATAGGGACGCCTTTCCTCTGTTGGTAAATTTTGTTATTAAATTTAAAGTAATTTCCCTTAACAAAAAGTTTGTAGTAGTGGTTAGAGTCCGGGCTATTTCAGGATCAGGATACTTTTCTTTAATTGTTTCATTAATAATTTGGCAGATTTCGTTGATATCTATGGATGGATATAAATTAATCACGTCAAAGCTGACGAAAAAGTACCTATCATCGTTTTTAATGTCCCTTAATTTTTTTATGAAATCTTCGGTAGACTCTAAAGAATTTTGCGAGGGGGGGAGGATGTTGTGATAAATTTTAGCCATGTATTTTTCCAAACAAAAAGTGGGTGCTTCCCTTTTATTTACAATTGGTCTGAATTTAGGTGGGTTCTTGTGGTCTTTGTAATTACCAAAGATACGGGGGGGTATTGATGGCTTGATTTTGGATTATGGGGGGATTATTGTTTGGCCATTTTCCTTCTTTAATAATATTTTTAGTTTTATTTAATAGTTTGTCGTTTGGGTCTTTATTTATAACGCTAATGCCAATTTTGTTTATGGTGTCTTCCATTTTTGTATTGTAATCTAAGCGATTTAGGATAGCTATTTTATGTGTTTTGTCCGTTAGGGTACATGTAATATCTTGATTCTTTTTGAGTTTATTCAATTCCTTCAAGTCAGCTTTGTTAATATTTCTGTTTTTAATGGATTTCTCAATTTCGTTAGCGGCAATGTTACGAATTTTGTGTCTGTTTCCTTCTGGGATTTTATTAAGTGCGGATTCAATCTTGGCAATACTATGTTTTAGGTTAACCGGTTGGTCTATAATAAATTTCGGTCCTAGTTTAAGTAGTTCATTTTGGTGACTATTGATATTAAGATCGGACAGGTTAATAAAAGATATATCATTCTTATTGTTTTGTTGGTAATTACTCTTTTTAATCCAGAATTTGAGTCTTTTGTTGTGTTTATTTATAATTGCGTTCTTTTCAATATCGTAATACCGGTCTATTTTTTCTTTATAGTAAGTCCAATTTTCTAAGTCTGTAACATTTTTAAGTTGTTCAGTCGCTTTATTCCAAAGTCTTTTATTTTCAAATAATTCAGTTTTCCTTTTTCGTATTAATTTATTCAATATTTTTTGTTCAAAGAAACGTACATCGTCTTTAAAGTTATCTTTTAGAAATTTGTTACTTGTTCTTAAGAATGTTGGTGTCAGTTTGAAATGTTTACAATCACTAAAGAAATTAACTTTTTGTTCCGATCTAGCTAATTTTTTATTTATATTTTTCCATTCATTAAACAGGTGCACGATCATTTTCAAAATATAAAAAACTCTATAATATTATAATGTAATGACATTTGCAGACGCAGTTTGCTCTCAAATCCCTAAGTATTCACAGGTATCAACATTAAAAGTCTAGGTTTCGACATTAAACATTTAAATTATATTAATTAAAGAAACGAAGTGAAATTACTAAATTAAATATATTAAAAAACCTTTACTACCTTCGTTGTTTGCCGTTAAATCTTTCCATCGGGATCCCGATTCTCATCAGACGGCTTCTCTGTGAGTGTAAGAAAAAATAGACCGGTATTACGATATTGAAAAGAACGCAATTATAAATAAACACAACAAAAGACTCAAATTCTGGATTAAAAAGAGTAATTACCAACAAAACAATAAGAATGATATATCTTTTATTAACCTGTCAAATCTTAATATCAATAGTCACCATAATGAACTACTTAAACTAGGACCGAAATTTATTATAGACCAACCGGTTAACCTAAAACATAGTATTGCGAAGATTGAATCCGCACTTAATAAAATCCCAGAAGAAAACAGAGGCAAAATCCGTAACATTGCTGCTAACGAAATTGAGAAATCCATTAAAAACAAAAATATTAACAAAGCTGACTTGAAGGAATTGAATAAACTCAAAAAGAATCAAGATATTACATGTACCCTAACGGACAAAACACATAAAATAGCTATCCTAAATCGCGTAGATTACAATACAAAAATGGAAGAAACCATAAACGAAATTGGCGTTAGCGTTATAAATAAAGACCAAAATGACAAACTATTAAATAAAACTAAAAATATTATTAAAGAAGGAAAATGGCCAGACAATAATCCCCCCATAATCCAAAATCACGCCACCAATATCCCCCCCCCCCCAACGTATCTTTGGTAATTATAAAGACCACAAGAACCCACCTAAATTCAGACCAATTGTAAATAAAAGGGAAGCACCCACTTTTTGTTTGGAAAAATACATGGCTAAAATTTATCACAACATCCTCTCCCCCTCGCAAAATTCTTTAGAGTCTACCGAAGATTTCATAAAAAAATTAAGGGACTTTAAAAACGATGATAGGTACTTTTTCGTCAGCTTTGACGTGATTAATTTATATTCATCCATAGATATCAACGAAATCTGCCTAATTATTAATGAAACAATTAAAGAAAAGTATCCTGATCCTGAAATAGCCCGGACTCTAACCACTACTACAAACTTTTTGTTAAGGGAAAATTACTTTAAATTTAATAACAAAATTTAACAACAGATGAAAGGCATCCCTATGGGTTCCCTCCTCTCCGGCTTTGCTGCCGAATTTAAATTACGAAAACTGGAAAATGAAATCCTTAATTAAAAAATAAAATTTTCTTCTGGTATAGGTACGTCGATGACATCTTTGCTGTTATCGATAAAAATTTAAACGTTAATGAAACCCTCAACGAAATTAATAAATTTGATCCAAACATACAGTTCACATGTGATGAGGAAAGCAATAGGCAGATCAACTATTTAGATGTCAAAATCACGCGCACCAATCAGGAAATTAAATCGACTGTCTATAGGAAACCAACAAACAGCAACGAAATTATAAATTACAAATGCAAAACACCCTACAGATATAAAATTAACACCATAAGATCATATATAAATCGCGCTTTTCTAATTTGCAATTACCCAGAAGACCTAAATAATGAATTAAACCTAATTAAAACGTTCACAAACCAGGCTGTATATCCGGAAAGAATTGTAAACAAAATTAATAAAAATAAAACAAAACACATTGATAATATACCTAGTTTTCAGAAACCCCCCTTAAAATTCACGACCTCCATACCGTACGATTGTGGTGCCTCAAACAAAATCAAACGCGCAGCCAATAAATGCAAAATCAATATCCCTATAAAACCCAATAAAAATATATTTCAGCTTATCAGAAACGAAAAAGACCCCATTCCCCCCCTTGAAACCTCGGGAGTCTATAAAATACCATACACTGACCAAAATAAACAGATTAATTCATATATCGGAGTAACTAAAAGAAAAATCAAAACAAGAATAAAAGAACATATACGAGATATTAAAACAGGAAATCAGAATACAGCGTTAGCCAAAACTTTTTACAGGGAAAACATAGATATAAATTTCGAACAAACCACTAAAATAGCTAATTTTGAAGAATACAGCTACGCCATGTTCCGCGAATCGATCGAAATAACTACCAATAAAAACGCATGTAATGACAGCAGCGCAGTAGCTCCAGACAGGGGGTGGCGCCACATTTTGAAAAGGCAGAAACCAGCAGAACAGTCCAAATCACTCACAGAGAAGCCGTCTGATGAGAATCGGGATCCCGATGGAAAGATTTAACGGCAAACAACGAAGGTAGTAAAGGTTTTTTAATATATTTAATTCATATAAACATTTTTACAAAATACGGATTAGCGATCCATATTTTTAGATTTTACGAAACATCGATTTTTTCACAAAACATTTTATAACTCAAAAGCGTTTAGAGATTTCTTTCTTTTTTTTTTTTTTTTTTTGTATATAGATCTCGCTTCAACAATTCATTTCCCAAAAGATTGAGAGAAAATTTCAAAAACTGAATGAGTTATACATTTTTTAATTTTAGGCTTTAAACCATTGAAAACGCTGCACTTCATTCCAAAATGAATACCGTAATCAAATAATGCAGACGTCCGTTGCGTCACGATGACAACCCGTTCAGACAGGAAGCATTTCTAGACGGAAGCGAAAAAAAAAAATAAATAAATAAATAACAGCTGGCACTGATTGAGAATCGGAGGTATTTTGAGTAGGATAAAAAATTGCAAATTTCTATTTTCTACAATGTTTTACTTTCGCAGACGACACTTAGTATACAATCTTAACACCACAAAACAAACTTGCAGTTAAAATTTCATCAATTTTGGTCAATAAACAAAAGGTTTACATTTTAATTGCAAATTAAATTGTTTCGAAAGAGGATGCAACTTTCTATAGCAAGCAACACTTAATTTTTTCACTTAAGGTAAAAATATTTGTATTCACCAAAAATATTTGTTTTTACTTCCATTAACCGACTACCGTAGGTAATGGAATTCGAAATTTCACCTAACTTACACGTTTTGAGGTGTCATGGTGCTGTAATATTTTAAAATTTCAATATTTCAGATTCTAATTATGTTTAATTTTTTTTTTTAATACGTCATTCGATACACATTTTAAAGTACGGTTACATTATCGAAAGTGGAATTCGAGATTTCACCTGATTTACACGTTTTGAGGTCTCCTGATTAGGTTTTCTTTTGCATCTCAATAGTGGAATTCCAGATTTCAGCTTATTTACACGATTTGAGATGTCCTGAATGGGTTTTCTTTTGTATCTCAGCTACTAATTAAAATATCAAAAGTGGAATTCGAGATTTCACCTGATTTACACGTTTTGAGATCTCCTGAATTAGTTTTCTTTTGTATCTCAGCTGCTAATTAAAATAATTTCATAAGTAATACATCATTTGAAAGCGTTGTTGATTTGGAATTGAATAGTACATTACAGAAATTGGATATTTTGACATTTCTCCTGATTTAAATGTTTTGAGGTGTCCTGAATGGGTTTTCTCTTTTGTCTCAGTTATTAATTAAAAAAATTTCATAAGTAATACATCATTTGAAAGCTTTGTTGAGTTGATACACATTTTAAAGTACTTTTACATTATCGAAAATGGAATTAGAGATTTCACCCGATTTACACGTTTTGAGGTGTCCTGAATCAGTTTTCTTTTGTATCTCAGCTACTAATTAAAATAATTTCATAAGTAATACATCATTAGAAAGCTTTTTTGATTTGGAATCGAATAGTGGATTACAGAAATTTCTACCGCTAGATGGTGCTGTAATATTTTAAAATTTCAATATTTTAAATTCTAATGAGCGAGGAAGGTGTTATATGTTCTAAAACGGGATAAGGCACCGCAGGCGCCACCGAGTGGGACTTTGCTAAAGTCAGAAATTTGAAAGATTATAACATGGTGAGCGAACAGGCTGTTTCAGATATTCAAAGTGGAAGAGGGTGCCGCAAGCTAAAAGCGGGAATTTTCTGCAATTAAATTTTTCAATAAAGCTATTTTTACTATATGTCAATAAGCTGTTGTAAGATCTGAAACGGGAAAAAGGCGCCGCAGGTGCCACCGAGCGGGAGTTTCATAAAGTCGGATCTTTCAAGGATCGCGAACCAGCTGGTCGCCGAAGGCGGCTAGTAATAATAATAATAAAAACAGTACTTTAAAACGCTTCTTATTTATAAATATTTGTTATGGTTAAGAGAATATGAAGAAATGTATATTTTATTAACAAACAGTCACAAAATGTGGAAGCTGAAGACTGCAATATGAAATAATTTTGGTTACATTTAAAAACATTTAAAAAATTTTGAAGCAAGGATTTTTATCATATAAATTCATTATTTTACCTTACTATATCCGAGTCCATTATATATTTCGGCGACTAGTCGGTGCCATCATCAGAAGTACTCGGCAGAATGATTCGCTGGTGTTGTTTTTAGGCGGTTTGTTTATCCACTGCAGTTTTCTCTTGCTCTTTTCACTTCGCTTTTCTTCTTTGTATAACTGTTGCCACTCAATTTTCATAAAATAGCCCCTATAACTCTCACCACTATGCTCTCAAAAGAGAAGCAATCGAAATACTAACAACTAATAACACAGTGAATGACATAGAACATAGCCTAATTCCACCTGAGTGGCAACAGTTATACAAAGAAGAAAAGCGAAGTGAAAAGAGCAAGAGAGAAACTGCAGTGGATAAACAAACCGCCTAAAAACAACACCTGCGAATCATTCTGCCGAGTACTTCTGATGATGGCACCGACTGGTCGCCGAAATATGTAATGGACTCGGATATAGTAAGGATTTAAAGTAAGGTAAAATAATGAATTTATATTTATATAATTTTGGTTATTACAGTTGCTGCACTTCTGTCGAGCATTCTATTGAGTATATGAATTTAAATAAAAAAACAAAATTTTTCAACAGATTAAAAAATAAGAACTTTAGCAATTCTTTCAACATTTCGGATGAAAATTTAGATTCTAATACTGAAACAGCAGTGATCTTTAATCACAAAAGAAAAAAGTAAACTTCCATTTTTAACATTTACTGGATTTTTTTTTTTTTTATAATTGTTTGATTTACATATTTGCAATTCAGGAATGAGATTTTTCAGCCTTTTCTAAATTTAGCTTTTCAGTTTTATATATATATATATATATATATATATATATATATATATATATATATATATAGATATATAGATTGAAGGTTCAAAAATTATATTTATTATTCTTATATAATTAGACTTTATTGTTACAATTCTAGTATCTCATTTCATTGTCTTTCCTTTGCATATATTTTTATTCAGCTTGTCGCTTTCCTAATCTCATCCCTGGAAATTCTTGGGACAAAAAAAAAAAAAAAAAAAAAACTTCAAAATTTAAACTACATAATTTCTCACAGAGGGGCACAAGTATGAAAAATCACACTTTTTCTTTTTTGTTGTTGTTGTAAGAAAAAATGTGAAAAATCCGCTCTTTTTTTTTTTTTTTTTTTTCCCTCCCCATAGTGTGAACCCTGCCTCATCCATAAAAAAGAATTATGATTCAGGATAAGGTGAATGAGGTAGAATTTTTTCAAACCAAAAACATCAAACACTATGTTATGAAAGCTAGGACCAGGGGTGCAGAATATGTCTGAATGCGAGAACGAAGTTCGGGGGAAATTCTGGCTGTCTGGGGAAATTTTTAATATTTATTATTTTAGAATAAGATAAAAAAGAAAACGGAAGTAAGAAAAAATTACTGAAAAAAGAAACTTTCTAATATTAAACTACAAATTAACAGCTGTATTCTTCTGTTACAAGTGTATTCCCTTTAAAACCCATTACTCCCCCCCCCCCCAAAAAAAAAAAAAAAAAAAAAAAAAAAGTATTAAATATTTGGTGATTCATTTAAGCTAGAGAAAATATCAAATCTAACTATTTTTTTTTTCCCTTATAAAGTCTAGCTAAAATGCTACAAGAATAATTACCCAGTCCACATAAATAAACAAACACTTTAATGACAGGACCCTGGGAGAAATGATGTGTTTGTTTACTTTAGCTGATAAAACAGGGAGGGAAAAGGGGGAAAGAGAAGTAGGAAAGACTTTTTTTTTCATAATTTTGAGTCTCATTTACAGAAGTTATGAGTTTCGATTGTGCATTCAGCAATTGCCTCCCCTCCTCCCCCCCCCCCCCCCCAATTGAACCACACACAAAGAAAAAAAAAGTGTTTGAGCAATTAGCCAGTGATTAAACATAAGTTTTTGAATGAGTTGGTTCTTTTGTAGTTTAGTTTCCACATAACAATTTTAATTTCAGCAATTAATTAAAACCTCTGTTGTTCTTTTATGGATGTTTATAGGAGCCTAATCATTTCATATTAATCGTTAATAGTCTAAAATTATGCTTAAGCATCTTTGTATTATTTTCTCAATTTAAAATTACTTTGCATTAAAGTAACATACATACTATTCTTCAGTTTTTTCTTTTTTTATTATTCAATAGAAGAAAGTATTTGATTCATAAAAAAATTTCGATTTACGGTTTTTGATGGATTTACACGTTTTGAGAGATCCAGAGCACAATTTGACAATTTTTGAAAATATCTCTCCATATATGTGTGTGTGACAAAAACTTTGTAGCAACTGTATCTTGGGAACTACTACACAAAATTTCAGGTAAATTAATATACAGACGCACCTTGACATTAATTACTGTCTATCAACTGTTGGTGCTAATTGCTCAATAAGAGGCACTGCTGTACAGCAATTTCTGCAATTTCAGAAAAGGCTCTATCTTAGAAACTTTTGCACGAAACTGCATATTAATTTATATGCAGATGCACCTTGACATAAGTTAGTGCCCATCAACTTCTGGTGCCAATTGCACAACAGGTGGCGCTGATATACATCGATTTCCGCAATTTCAGGGAAGGTTATATCTCAGGAACTACAGCATAGAACTGCATATAAAAACTGTATGTATATGCTAGAGGTGAGTTCGGGCTCTATTTTGGCAATCCGAGCCCGCCCGGGCCCAAAACATTTTTGAACTGAGCTTGCCCGAGCCCGAAAAATTTTGTGTGATCAGAGCCCGAGCCCGATATTGAAAGTGGTACGCTATGCAACACATACACAATAATAAAATTAAATACAGTTTTCATTTTCAAATTAATTTTCTTATTACCAATCCTCAATTTAAATAACTATAAATGTTATTATAACAATTTATAATGTCTGTGTCTCTGTATACATGTATATATCTATATAATAGATATTTATAGTGCAGCCCATTGTTTATAACGCGCTTATCGGGGGACAAAAAAATTATACGAATGAGTGATATAATGAGACCCGATATAACGAAGGAGGAAGGATTACTGTATAACACTGACATAATATGCATCCCGTTGAAAATAGAGTTCTATTTAGAAAAAGGAAAGTCAAAGCTATTAAGATTTGCAAGATTATTTTGTGATTTATAACCTATCATGACTATTATGACATTACTAAAGGTGCTCCCAAAATGAATAAAAATTCCTTTTTTTTTTTTTTTTTTTTAACATTTACCAGTTAGTGATGAATAAAATAAACGGAACTTTTAGCTTGAATCCGAGCCCGCCCAAAGCCCGAAGACTTGCGAAAGATTTGAGCCCGATCGGGCTCGGGCTGAGCCCGTCTCATCTCTAGTATATGCACCTTAACATAAATTAGTTTATGTCAACTTTTGGTGCCAATCGCTCAACAGGTGACGCTGCTATACAGTGATTTTTGCAATTTATTAAAACTATATCTCAGGGTTTATTGCGCATAATTGAACAAAACTTAATATATGGAAAGACCATTATGAGATTTTTTTTTTTTTTTTTTTTTTTTTTTTAAATTGGGTGTATATACACGAAAGGTAGTGCTGCTATACTGCAGTTTTCCTTGAGAACAGGAAAAATATCTGCACAGTAAAAATTCACTTCCATTGGACATTTCGACTAATACCTCACCGAGATGAAAATCGTCTATATTAATAAAGGATAAAAAGAAATAATTTCTATTGCAGGAATTTGTATAGGAAGATATAGAAGAAAGTTAGTTTTGTGATATCTTCAACATAGTTTTTTTTTCCTCCCTGGGGGGAAAAAAGGCAGGGTTTAAAACTCATGTACATATACATATCAACAAATGTCTTAATTAGCTGTCGATTCTGTCATTCAACATTTGGGCACTATTTTCTCGGGCTATATGACTCATATGCTCAAAGATAAATTTGCCCATGTTTTGTACATTTTGTATCTCAATACCAATTTCTCCCCTATTTATTTTTTTCTGTTTCGTACATATCAGTTAAGTCATATTGCTTACTTTTCTTATACCGTGTCCCACAATAATTCATCTTGTAAACAGAAAATTACAGAATTTTTATTAAATGATTATAGTTCATGCACGTTTGTCTTATTCTTGATTTTGTAATTCTGTAATAAAAAGGTATTTTAAATTTTCATAGACAGCAAAGTACAATAAAACAAAGCAACATTAACTTATGTGTAATTATGTACTATTATATAAGAATAATAGCCTTAAAAATTATGTTAGTTAATAAACTTTTTAATTTTTCATCTGGTGGACATTAATAGCAACATTAAATTTAGATGTAGTTAAGAAAAAAAAAATGTAATATAGTAGCATAAAAAATCTCCCTCAGTATTTCCCCTTCCTCTTCTACCAGCCCAAAAAAAATTTCAGATAATAGGTTGATGCGTTACTTTTGGGGAAATTTAGAATGTGTTCTGGGGAAATTTCAGAGGTCAAAACATTTTCTGCAGCCCTGGCTAGGACTACTCAAGTTCTTTCTCCTACTGACTTTGAATATCAACAATGTATAGAATTTAAACTGATTAGCACCAAGAGAAACAAAAACAATGCAAGAATACACTGTTATAAGGGATTAGATTTTAAATCCTTCTGCATACTAATAAAACATACTTACATTATCCTGATTCCTATCATTTTATCAAGAGACTGAGTATTTTCCTTCAAATCATTATTAGGGCTGGTTTTACTTTTCCCTAAAAAAATTATAATTCACATCAACATTTTTTAAAAGAATATATATAACAACGTATAAGCAGCTAAAAAAATATGAAATACGAACATGAAAATTTAAATTTTTATTTATTAATTAAAAAATTATAGCCTATAGAAATAGATCCATTTAAATTATTAATCACATTTTTGGAAATTTACTTTACTTATATTAATCGTTTAAGTCTGCCTTTTTCTGCCATGCACAGTTGAAATAAACCTTGAAATAAATGTTGCTTTTTTCAGGGAAATAAGATTAATAAAAATTAGCAGTACACAGTACCAAATTCTCATATTTGTACAGGTACAGAGGATAGCACTAATTTTATCTTATACTATTAAGTGAGCAATATTTGTATATATATTTCACTGTTCTCGAAAACGGTGGCTCGGACAGTCACGAGATTTAACACAAAGGTTCCCCCCCGAAGGGTCGTTGCGCCCATCGAAGTCAGATTTTCGAATTTTTGATTAGTTTTTTCTTAATTAATTAAAATGTGAAAATAATAACCTTCTAATTGCTGATAAATAAGCCATTTAAATTTTATCCATAATTTAATTGTTGCCAATTTTTTTTCTCGACAGAATAATAATTAAAAAAAAAAAAAAAAAAACGTACATTTATTTAAAATGAGGAAAATAAATCAGAAAGATTAGAAAATAAATTAGAAATATCAGTCGTGTCGTTTCAAATAAGATACCAAATGAAAGGGAAAATTTTTGTGAATCCGATGCATTAAACAGCTTATCAATCGGACAATTAGATTTTTTAAAATTAACTAAACTATGAATTTTAGGTGGCAACAGCAGAAGATTGTATGGAAACCGTCAGGAGAAAAAAAAAAAAAAAAAAAATCTGCTTCACATTAAGTCACATGTTTTTGAAGTGGGATTAAAAATTGCAGTTTTCAAATTCTTTTAAATTTTCTCTCACGAACACAAAAATATAATATACAGCCTGTACCCCACAAGACCAACTTGCATTTCAAATTTCATCAATTTTTTTGGTTAATAAACAAAAAAGTTACATCTTTTATCGTGCAAAGATTTTTGATGACGAAAAAAAGCAGCTTTGGAATCAGCCATTAAGTGGTATTGAAAAAAAAAAGGAAAAGAAGAAAAATGAATTTGAAACTATATCTGGAGTTTTTCATTCACCTTTTCCTTTAGTAAATAAATTATTCATGAATTTTATTTGCTAAAATATTCGTGTGTACTCCCTTGTGTATTCACTCGAGGAAAGACTGCCATATTTTGGTAAAATTGCCATCTTTTCCCGAGTGAAAAGGAATCCCTTTTTTCTCTCCAATGATCAATCTATATATTATTACTATATCTATGTATGTGATGCGATACATTAAGAATTTGGGTTTTAAAAGTTTTTTTAAATAAATTATTTAAACTCTATGAACCATATTTTTATTTTATCAGTTTCATCCTGCTGGGCGATTTTTTAAATTTTGGTGTTGAAGTACACTGAACGTTTTTCGACAAGAAGTTTAATATAGCAACAGCCATTTTAATCTAAGTAGCGCATCAAATATATAAAAACATAAATGATTTATTTTTACACAAAACTTACAGAAAAAATGCAGTTTTAAACATAGGAAATTTATTTCAACAAGCACTATTTTAAACCTAAAAACCCTTAAAAATATAAGCAGAATATGAAGGATTCTTATGTATAAACAAAAAAGAGTCTGATAAAATTATTAGCAAAACAGTCTTCCCCTTTTCATACAAAAAAAAAAATCCATCGCTAATATGGCGACAAAAATTCAAAAGCCGCCAATGGAGCGACATAATAAAGTTGTGTAGCACGATAATGTTTACCTATTTATTTATTTTTTTTTATATAATAATCACTATGCTAATTTATCATACAAACAAATGAGCCTCTGTGTGTTACTGCACTTGCACGCTGTGGAACAGAAATATTTGAATAATTCAAATTAATATTTAAATAAATAAATAAAAATAAAAATATGTTTAATGGGAAATAAATATAAAAATAAAAAGATCAGTTGTCTAAAATATGGCAGAAATAGCGCTCATAGCATATTGTTACAAGGGATTAAGTCTTATTGTTACAATGAATTAAAAGTCTAAAATGGTGACAAAAATTCAAAAGTCGCCAAAGAGAACTATATTAAGGCTGTACTATCAGGTTTACAAACCATGAATTATATATAAACACAAAAAAATTAATTGTCTCATGCGACAGACGTAGCCGGTCACAGCATATTGTAATATTTTGCGTGAAATTGCTGCCATTTTATGGTTGATTGGATAAACAAAATAAACATAGGAAATAACGTAAAAGCAAATATTATGTGCACCACGTATAGTGTTGTTCACATGTAACTGGGATTCAAATATAAAAGGGAAACTCCAATTTTTTCGATACTATCTATTTCGAAACTGTTATATATATAATAAGCACCTAAATGGAAGCTCATTGATTGGTAAACCATTGTCGCAGGTAATAGGGACAAGCTCCCGAGTTGCAGTGCTTGATCAAATCGCTGCCGAAGGCAGTAGGGACCTGAAGCGAGCTTTTGAACAATTTCAGTAATTTATTTTATTTTATTTTTATAAAGCTATATAGAAAAGAGTTTCCTTTAAATTTAGTGACCAGCGAAGTGGGCAAAGCCTGCTAGTGAATCACTAAACAGCAGTAGCGTATTCTCTGGGTATGCTAGGCATGCGCCGCATACCCGCTAAAAACTGTTTAAAGTTCAAACATATTTTGATTAAAAAAAGAAAGACATAATTTAACAGCTTGTTAGCCAATTTGGCCAATTTTAATACTGCAGAGTATCATAATAAGCACAATGAAATACTTAGCTGTAAAATGCATGAAGCAGTCTCAAATGTATATGTAGAAAATGCAGCAGAAATAATGAAGACAAGTTTAAAATAACAACTGTATTTATTAGTATGAAGATTCAACATAAGTAAACAATTTCCAACAATAATATATTAGTTCCAACTTTCACAATAACTCACCACTGGCAACCAACCACTCATTTGTAAACAACATTTTAACATACGTTGACCAGCAACTTTAAACAAACAAATCTCATAAAAAAAACTTAACAAAATACCTTAAAACTTTAACACTTATAATAGACTTATTAATTTCAACTAAAATAAACCTTTAACCAACTTTAACTAAACTCAACAAATTTTAAATAGTCTTAAAAACATAAATCTATCTGCAGTTTTAACTATCATAAACTCTTTTCAACTTTAACAAAACTCAACAGAATAAACTTTAACTATAGTAAACTTTCTCAACTTTAACAAAACTCAATAGAATAAACTTCAACTG
Organism: Salticus scenicus; assembly: GCA_963930645.1. Lineage (NCBI taxonomy): Eukaryota > Metazoa > Arthropoda > Arachnida > Araneae > Salticidae > Salticus > Salticus scenicus. The sequence continues at coordinate 650,995 of OZ005650.1, forward strand.
TAATATACTTTTCAATTAGAATTTAAATTTAACGTTATTATAAGAGGAAACCAATATATATATTTATAAACTTAACATGTCATAAAGCCAAAACGATGTCAACCGAAGTTAACAAACAACAGAGTCACAAAACAACATACAACGACGTTAGACCATAGTCTAACGAACTACAAGTGACTCAAAGTACCAGAAACGTTGAGATACTAAACATCCCTTAAAACATTTCTACAAAAACTTAACAGAAAAACAACTTACGACTTTTTGCAACCACCGGAGGACTCTGCCAAAAACCACGACGACGGGAAAAGGAATTTCATTTAATAGGTTTCACTATTGGTTGAACTTTAAAAAAAACTACAGGCATCTCAGAGCTGCTCCAGCAGACAGCTACACACAAATCAAAACATTGAAGAACTGCCCATATCACTCGCCGGTAAGGCCTTAAATACCGATCATCGGATCAACACACTCAACCAATGGCAGCTCGCGAAAACTAGTTACCGCACTGCCATCTAGTGACGGCAATTGGCGATAGTGCAGTTAAACAGATAAACCAGTACGAGATGTTAAGAAACCAGTGAGCAACCAACCGATCGTCGTAAGCAGTAGTTCTCCAATGTAAACATAAACGGAAATTATTCAAAATCAAGTTTCCGGCCAAAACGTAAGTAAATATGTATCCATTTAATAAGAAATGCCTTCAATAAAAGTTTAAACTATGTGATTGATAAAATATTTCATACCACAATTACACAATTTATTAATTAAACCCTTATTTTAGACTTTAAGTTGACTTAGCACTAAATAAGCAATATATATAAACGTTTGCTGGTTGAAAATACAACGTTAGTTCTTTATCCTTTACTACTAGTCAAAACCTCTAACTTAAGTAACAAAACACAATTAAACATTACAGTTATTAATAAAGATAATAAAATAAAACCAACATGGACAAAAATTACAACACATTCCCCCCTCCATGTTGCTTTTTTTTCAAGAGCAATTCGTTGCCAGGATTAAAAAAAACAAGTGTTACCACATCCAAAGTGACAGTTCTTCAACAGAATCTCAAGGTAGTAGCACACCAGAAACAATTCTCAAAATATTAATAACATTATATCATACAAGAATCATAAGCAGCTCTCCAGTACAATCTGCTCCAAAAGTCCATTTTCAATAATTATGCACTAGAAAAAATTCTCAAAACATTAATAGTAATATATATATACAATTACAATTTTCCCTCTCTCATTGCAAACTCAATAAACATAGATATAATTAAGTACTTTATATGACATATATATATACAATTCATACACAATAAACATTTAGATGGAATAAATACAATGATATAGACGAACACATAAAACATTCACATACGTACATGAGCGCCCATGCCTAACCATTCATACCAAATCATAAGAAATATGTACAAATACCAAACACCACATTAGCAATGAGAAATAGAAAAAAAAAAAACCCAAAAGAGGGAAAAAAAAATTATGGTTTTGATAGGATCCATAAACCTGAAATATTATATTCGAGAAACAATTCTCAAAAAAAAACATGGATTTTGGTAGGATCCATAACTCGAAATTTAAACACATAATGTATTTAAAACGAGAAAAAAAATTTAAACTGTAGTTACCATATAATTTTAAACACGACTTTTAATTTTAATTAACCCTCAAAAATACTTTATCAATAAATTTATTCAAATTAACTTTTGTAATGGGTTTCGTGAATGGGTCGGCAAAGTTAGATTGACTAGAAACATATTTAAGATTAAACAAACCCTCAAACTACCATTCACATATAAAAAACAATTTCACATTAATATGCTTTGAACGGTTGTTCTCTATGGGCGACTTCGTAAAGTCAATAGCCGGTTGATTATCTGCTAGAAGTGGAGGGACATGTGAACCAGGAATTATACCAAAACTATAAAAATCCTCTAATATGTGGTCTAACCACATCAATTCCTTAACACATTCACACATAGCCACGAACTCACTTTCCATAGTGGAAAGGCTTACTCCACTTTCTTTAAATGTCCTCCAAGAGATGGGACTTTCATCAACAAAAACAATTTGTCCTCCCATAGACACGTAATCATCCTGGTTCATGGCGAAGTCGGCGTCTGAATATGCTATTAAATTAGAATTATGACATTTTAAATTAAGTTTATACTGCTTGGTATATGACACATATCCTAACAGTTTTATTAAACCGTTCCAGTGGGGAAGACCTGGGTTACTTTGAAATTGACTAAAGATGTTTACAGCGTAAGCTATGTCCGGACGAGTCCTATTTGAAATAAATGATAAGCATCCTAAAACACTCCTATAGGGAAATTTAGTCATCTCATCAATTTCTTGCTGGTTTGCTGGACAGTCTTTCGTAGAATATTTAACTCCTTTAACTATTGGGAGTGAAGACACAGGAATACGAAATGAACTAAATCTCTCACAAACTTCCGTGATATATGACAACTGATATAATTGTACATTACCGTTATCATATGAGAACGGTAAAAATTTCTGAGTTCCCCCAAAAGTTTCTGAGTTTGTCCCAAACTTTTTAAATCAAACTTGCCTTCCAGATGTTTAATTATATTGTCAATTTGAACTTGCCTTTTCCCAAAAATTACAATATCATCAACATAAACCATCAAAACAATAAAATCTTTAAATTTATACGTGCAATTGCACCAATTAAATTTCTCAAAACCTAGGTCCAACAAAACACGATTTAATTCATAATACCACAAGCGTCCGCTTTGGTGCAAGCCATACAGTGCTCGGTCAAGTTTGCATACCAGATGCTCCTTGCCCTGAACCACATACCCAAGAGGTTGGCTCATATATATTTCCTCATCTAATGGGGCATATAAATAGGCACATTTAACGTCGCATTGTGTATTAAACCATTTCAAATTTGAAACTAAAAGTGAAAAGAAAAACCGGACCACTGAAAAGTTCACCACAGGAGAGAAGGTTTCATCATATGTATCGCCTTTAATTTGACGGAATCCCTGAGCCACGAGTCTTGCCTTGAAGCGTGCAATGTTTCCATGCTCGTCCTTCTTTAAGGCATAGACCCAGCGATATCCCAACGGAACTTTACCTTTCGGCAGTTCAACCAAGTGCCAAACCTTACGCTCTTTCATACTACTCATCTCCTCGTCCATGGCAGCTTTCCATTCAGCCTGTTGTTGAGATTTCATTGCTTGATTAAATGTTCTTGGAATAGACAAGTCTAGTCATTTGGATTTATGCCTGCGCTTCCTTTTAAACTTCGTCAACTGAGATGATGGTACGACAGCTTGATTCACCAACCCCTCAAACAAATTAGCACCAGAAAAATCAAATAAATCCGGGTCAAACACCACATTTTTACTTAAACAAAATTTCTGGACATCGTTAAGAGATCTTAGCCATGTGTTAGAACCATCAGGATAATAATATATATCCACCCGTTTCGCATTGGGCCTAGGGACTAAAGGTGGAAATTAAGAAATTTGGTTGGTGGCCACTGGCCACTAGCCTTCATTTTTTTAGTGGCCACTTTTAAAAAGTTAGTGGCCACTAGTTAGTGGCCACTGGCCACTCGCTGATAAAAGTAAAATAAAATTTTCTTTTCTTTAATTTTTTCAATGTTCAGTCTCGACAAATCATTAAGAAAATAATTAAGGTAGTCAACTTTTTGAAACTCATTCACAATAATACATTTCTGATAAATTTTGATAAATGAAATAGGAATAGATTTACATAATTTATACTATGAATGTAAGAAAATACTATTCAATACAAAATTCATATGTTTAAAATGCTCTTTTGGTTATATTATTTTATAACAGAAAAATTCTGATTATATTGCCCCTTCACTATCCTGAATGGTGTCGATTTTCTACTTTTTCAAAGAAAAAAAAAAAAAAAAAAAAAAAAAAAAAACATCTTTGATTCATGAAAATATATTAGTATATGTAAATTAAAAAAAAAAAATATTTTTTTAATAATACTTTTTTATTTTGCAAGTTTCTTTTTCCTTTTTTTTTTTTTTTTTTCATGTTACAAATGAATTATAAATTAATTTTTCTTTAATAATAATGAATTTTTTATAATTTGCAATTATAATCCCCCTCTCTAACTGAATTTAGAGAGTGTGGCTGTACAGACATTTTTTAAAAACTATCAATTCGTGTTCAGGACACCCCAAAACGTGTAGATCCGTCAAAAAACAGAGGTCGAAAATTTTCGCGAATCCAATACTTTCTCTATATTACATACAGAATAAAGTAAAAAATAGTTCATATGCAATAACAAATATTAAATAATATGTAGTAAATAAATAAAATATTCAATAAATTATGCATTCTTCTGATTAAGAACTAAAAATATACATATACATATATACATTATTATTATTATTATTTTTTTAATAATAACAGAAAACGCACTTACCTTTTTCCGAAAAAAGATGTTATTTTTACAGAATTATCTGTAGCTCCACGTTTACTACCACTACGATTGCTTTGTGATTCAGGATTTTCTTTAAATCTCTTCATATTAAAGCAATAAATCCAAAATTTATATTACTATATAAAGCTTGTTTTAAAGATTGAAATTTCGAGAAACCACGCGTATGACTGAATGCGATACGGCCGTTGGGAATGGATAGAAATGCCAAGTTTGAAAAGAAAGTGGTATAAAATAACAAAGAAAATGCGTCGAATGACGTTTTAAATTTTTCTGCGAACGTAATACAATCGGAGTTTCAGCCGATTGATTATCTCACGAGCTTCCTTTTCGTCTCTGTCTCCCGAAAGTCGGCCGAAACTCTCATTTTGACATTTTTTTAAAATCAAAATCTAATACTTTTATAGAAAAATGGAAAAAAGCCATACGTTTTTTTTAGTATATGAATAAGACTACCTGCCAATTTCCAGTGTTTACTGTTAAAATTGACTTCCGAAAATGTCTGTAAGTGGCGATGTTAGATTTGAGAAAGCCTGAATTCGAGGCGCACGGCGCGTTTACTGCGAAAATGCCGCCGCGCGATCCAAGTTTGCATTGGAATGGGGTATTTCTATAAAGAATGGGTAGAAGAATTTTAAGTGTTTACTATTAAAATTGACTTCCGAAATATGTTTGCAAGTGGCGAGGTTAGATTTTAGAACAGCCTGAACTGAATTCTTTGCGCGGCGCGTTTACCGCAAAAAGCCGCCGCGCGATCCAAGTTTGCCGTGGAATGGGGTATATTTAAAAAAGAATGGGTAGAAGATAAGTGGCCACTGCAGTGGCGACCAAAGGCAATTTCTTTAGTCGCCACTTTTGAAAATCTAGTCGCCATGTGGCGAGTGGCGACCGCTAATTTCCAGCTTTACTAGGGACAGCTTTACGTCACCACACAAGTTCAGATTGGGTCTCAGAAAGGGGACATACAGGTTCAACATTGTCCTCCTGGACATCCTCACCAACCTCTTCGGGCTCGCTCTGCACGATGATGTCAACAGGATCGGCTTTAGCACGATCAACTGGACCATCGGTGAGCAATTCCAAATCTGAAGATGAGGTGCCCAGTACAGCTCCACTGTCAGAACCATACAATTTATTACCAAAAGAAACATTCAAGGTTTCGATGATCTTGTCCTCTTCCGGTAACCACACCCGGTAGCCTTTCGTCCTCAGAGCGTATCCCACTAACACACCCTTTTGGGACTTTGGTGAAAGCTTATGTCGCCGTTTTTGCTTTGGGACACCAGCATACACAACAAGGCCAAAAGGTTTCAAGTGTCGAACTGACGGTCTATGTCCAAAATACAGCTCAAACGGGGTTTTCTTTTCTCCACGGTGAACCACTCTGTTCCACGTGTACGCAAAATAGAGAACTGCTTCAGACCAAAAACGAATAGGTAAACTACTATCCACCAACATTGCCCTTACACAATTTAAAGCTGTTTGGTTAAGACGCTCGCAAACCCCATTTTGTTCTGGAGAGTAAGTGTTCGTCAACTCATGAACAACCCCATTCTCATCACAGAAACTTTTAAACTCACTGTTCACAAACTCGGTACCGTTGTCTGTTCGAATGAACTTCAACTTTTTACCTAATAACCTTTCAGCATGAGCAATGTGGCGAACAAAAACTGGAAAAACCTGTGATTTATCATTTAAAGGGTAAATAGCAGTTCTTTTGGAATACATGTCAATAATTGATAAAAAAAATTTCTCCCCACTATAACCATTAATTTGGATAGGTCCCCAAATATCCATAAAAACTCTTTCTAAAGGACCATTACATTGAGTACCGTTAAATGACTTAAATTGAATTCTTTTCTGCTTTCCTAAGCGACATGGTTCACATAAAAACTTTGAAAATTTTAACTTAGGCAAGCCTTTTACACCGTTGGATTTGCTAGTATGTATGACCAAATCCGGACTTACATGACCAAAACGTGCATGCCATACTTCAATATCATTACAGTTCGTGTTATATGCATTTGCAACATTTGTAACTTGCCCTTCATTCTTATTCAAAATTCTAGGAAAAACATTATAAACACCATTACTTAGTTTAGCAGAAAAGATTCTTTTATTATCCTTGCCGACCACATCAATTTTACCCCCTTTACCAGAAAAACTAGCCCCATCTAAGTCCATTACAGGCCCCGAAATTAAATTCTTTCTAAGTTTAGAGGAATAAAGAACATTTTTCAAAACATATGCATTACCATTATCAAAGGTTAAATTTACAGTACCTTCCCCTTCAATGGGGAAACTAACACCATCAACCGCAACATACAAATCTTCACCCTCTATAGAGGTAAAATCTGAAAAATACTCAATATTTTTACAAAAATGGTGAGATGCTGCGGTATCAAAAGCCCAACAGCAATCATCATCCACATTGCTAAAATTTGCCTGAGCAATAAAATAATTTTTAGAAGAAAAGTTACGGCCGACAGCTTTAGTTTTATTTTTTGTTACAGATGACATAGGCTTCTTTCTGGAGTCATTTTTAGATGAGGTATTAAAATCATTCACAAGATGTTTAGGCAAAGTAACGCGACAATTTTTCCTTATGTGACCTTGACGTCCACACCGGTAACATTTAATATTGGGAAAACTTTTAACATTAGAGCTCGTATTTTGGATTTCAACTCGATGGTTAGAATTAGAGTCTCTCAACTCAAGTCGTGATTCTTCAGCAGTCATTTCGGTGACAATTTTCTTAAATTCGAAACCCTCTTGCCATCGTAAGATGTACTGCACTGCCGATTCAAACTTCGGATTCAAATTTTGTAGGAATTGATAACAGACATACGTATCATCCATTGGATGACCCATTTGCTTAAGCTCCTCCGCAATCTTCGATAGCCTTTGAGCATAAATATTTATTGATTCACCTGACTTCATTCTACAGTTAAACAAATCATTGACAAGACGCATATGGTGAGCCCGTGAATCTTTCACAAAATTTTCCTTCAATATTTTCCAGGCATCTACAGGACACGTACAGTCGTCTATTAAGCCCCGATACTCAGGAGTGATATTCAAATATATAGTTGATAAAGCCAGGTGTGATCGACTTTTAAAATCATTTATGCTTCCTTTACTAGCGACTCCCCCCTTTTCATCGGGTTCCGGCAGAGTCTCCGTTCCAGCAACAATGTCCCACGCGTTCTTCTCTATTAGAACAAACCTTATATCTTTTACCCAAGTACCATAATTATGAGTACTGAGCTTTTCAATACCAGGTAAAACATTAACAGCCATTTCAAACAAACCTCACCACCAAAGCTGCATCACAAAAAAAACACAATACATGAGCTGCTCTCTAGCAAAAGCCCATAACCAATTATGTTAGCCAATTTGGCCAATTTTAATATTGCAGAGTATCATAATAAGCACAATGAAATACTTAGCTGTAAAATGCATGAAGCAGTCTCAAATGTATATGTAGAAAATGCAGCAGAAATAATGAAGACAAGTTTAAAATAACAACTGTATTTATTAATATGAAGATTCAACATAAGTAAACAATTTCCAACAATAATATATTAGTTCCAACTTTAACAATAACTCACCACTGGCAACCAACCACTCATTTGTAAACAACATTTTAACATACGTTGACCAGCAACTTTAAACAAACAAATTTCATAAAAAAAACTTAACAAAATACCTTAAAACTTTAACACTTATAATAGACTTATTAATTTCAACTAAAATAAACCTTTAACCAACTTTAACTAAACTCAACAAATTTTAAATAGTCTTAAAAACATAAATCTATCTGCAGTTTTAACTATCATAAACTCTTTTCAACTTTAACAAAACTCAACAGAATAAACTTTAACTATAGTAAACTTTCTCAACTTTAACAAAACTCAATAGAATAAACTTCAACTGTAATATACTTTTCAATTAGAATTTAAATTTAACGTTATTATAAGAGGAAACCGATATATATATTTATAAACTTAACATGTCATAAAGCCAAAACGATGTCAACCGAAGTTAACAAACCACAGAGTCACAAAACAACATACAACGACGTTAGACCATAGTCTAACGAACTACAAGTGACTCAAAGTACCAGAAACGTTGAGATACTAAACATCCCTTAAAACATTTCTACAAAAACTTAACAGAAAAACAACTTACGACTTTTTGCAACCACTGGAGGACTCTGCCAAAAACCACGACGACGGGAAAAGGAATTTCATTTAATAGGTTTCACTGTTGGTTGAACTTTAAAAAAAACTACAGGCATCTCGGAGCTGCTCCAGCAGACAGCTACACACAAATCAAAACATTGGAGAACTGCCCACATCACTCGCCGGTAAGGCCTTAAATACTGATCATCGGATCAGCACACTCAACCAATGGCAGCTCGCGAAAACTAGTTACCGCACTGCCATCTAGTGACGGCAATTGGCGATAGTGCAGTTAAACAAATAAACCAGTACGAGATGTTAAGAAACCAGTGAGCAACCAACCGATCGTCGTTAGCAGTAGTTCTCCAATGTAAACATAAACGGAAATTATTCAAAATCAAGTTTCCGGCCAAAACGTAAGTAAATATGTATCCATTTAATAAGAAATGCCTTCAATAAAAGTTTAGACCATGTGATAGATAAAATATTTCATACCACAATTATACAATTTATTAATTAAACCCTTATTTTAGACTAAGTTGACTTAGCACTAAATAAGCAATATATATAAACGTTTGCCGGTTGAAAATACAACGTTAGTTCTTTATCCTTTACTACTAGTCAAAACCTCTAACTTAAGTAACAAAACACAATTAAACATTACAGTTATTAATAAAGAAAATAAAATAAAACCAACATGGACAAAAATTACAACACAGCTGATTTTATTAATCACTCGCTACCATCCATCCATTAGCCGTCATTTAATTTTCGAAAACTATTCTGAAAGAAAATGTCTTCTGTTACATAAGATAATTCTTGGAAAACATCGTTTCCTGACCGGTTACTCCGTAAGGCATGCTACTTTTCTAAAGCATACCCTTGGATAGGGAATTTTTGTTGTGGGAGGAAATATTTATTGCGCTAACTTTCCCGCACAAGGGAATTTCCGCTCTTTAAAGGATCCAAGTCATGCTATTCATCCACCGCATGTCCTGGAGTTTTCCCGTACTGCTAAAGTATTGGGGATTTTCATTTTCTTATCTTTCGTAGAAGAGTTCGCATAGTCAGTGAGAACTAGTTTTTCAATTTTGTCCGTCTACTCAAAGACAAGAATGACTGAATAGATTGACGATGCTGTCAGTTCAAAAATATTATTGATAAAGTAAAATTAAATGCTTTATTTTACAATGATTTAATAAAAAAAACTTTTAGCAAAAAAAAAAAAAAAAAAAAGAATTTATTTATAAATGATCACTCAACTATAAAATGAAATTTGCATAAATTTCTGAAAAAATATCTCTGTTACTTTATGCGACAGGAAAATTACTGCATTTTTTTTTTTTTTTTTTTCCTCTAAATAACTCATACCAAATGAAAACTTCCGAAAGAAATAAAATTATTATCAAAATTTTACTTACGTTGTCTCTCTACATGAGTAAAGAGAATTGTTTCTCTTAAAGATAATTGTCTGTCTCTCTCTGTGTGTCTGCATGCACTCTGGACAGTTTCACAAATAAAAATTTAGATACCATTATTTTAATATAGTATTTTTTTTAAACAGGTAAAATGAATATCAATGATTCATCAGGTGAAAAATTGCAATATAAAAATAGTGGTATCAAAATTTCCTTTTGTAAAAGATCTTGGCTCTGAAGCTAAGGCCTTTGATTACAGAGCTACAAAATGTGACAGAGGTATTGCTTGGATATTGCAAATGCGCACCTCATCCAGGGTTGTTCGGTTTTTTCCATAGTGGAAAAAACCACTGGAAAAAACCTGGTTAAAACCGTCCCGGACAAAATACCGTTTTGTCCACTTTCGTCCACTATTAATTATTTGCGAGTACTAAATTAAAAATTACCTTTATTCTTTCCCTATATATAAAACAATTCTTTATCATTATGTGTATGTGAGAGCTCGTGAAATACGGTCATCTGGTCGCCATTGGTGACCAATATATTTTTTAACTAGTAATAATGTTTTCAACTTTAAGAAATTTTTTTTTTTTAATACATATATATATTGCTGAAAGAATTTGTCCCAAAATCGGGCTCCAATTCTACTTTCGCTGTTTTTATTCCTGCTTCTCTCACCACTCTTTGAGACTGTGTTGTATTAGGGAATTTACACATATCCGTGCATGTTTCACAACTTGGTATTAAATTATTGCACCGTTTTAGGGAATTGGTTTACGCTGCTCCTGTCTGCGCATGCTATCGACCTGGTGCTGAATTGTTGTACCTGTGTAATAATGTACCATTGCCAATGGTGTATTGATTTAGTGAAAATAATAAAACCAGTTTCATGATATTAAATTTAAACAGGTGTTTCCTGATATATATACTTAAAAAAAAAAAAACATTCAAGCCTAATAAATAATTGGTTTTTAGTTGGTATATTAATTGGTATATAGAATCTTAATTTCTATATTCAAGTACATTTTGAAACGGAACAAAAAAAAAGAAAAAAAAAAAGAAGAAGAAAAGTTGGAGAATATTTTTTTTTATGGGCTAACAGATTTTTTTGTTGGCGACCATATTTTTTAATAAATTACTGAACCCTGTGTATGTAAATAAAATCAATTTAAATATTTAAAAATAGACATGAATGATTGAAATAGGCATGCAAAGTTAACAATATTTTATTAATAAATATATCTATTTCTAAGGGTGAAATGGATGCAAAAGTGATAGTTTTAGTTTCAATTTTAATTCCCCTCTTTTTTCCTCCACTGCTTTCAACTACATTGTCATCTCCTCCCTCATCGTTGTAAACACCTTTAAAAAATTTTTTATCAAGCATGATGAAATGAATGATTCACATATCTTTCATGGAATTTTTTACTCTCTGAAAATACATAAGTAAGGAAAGTATTGTAATCATGACAAAAATTTGACTTGTGACGTTGGTGTATCTACATGTTTTGAGGTTCTATGAGTTCATTTTTGCTATTTTACGATAATATATGTACATATCTGAGTAGAGTGAACACAATATTGTCTAAATGCTTTGTTCAAATGAGCTAAAAGTTGGTGCATATGTTATAGGTTATCGTAGTACAAACTGTATACATCTTGGAGAATCTAGCACAGTTTTATTTATTTATTTAACCAGGACACAAAGATAAATTCTTTTTAATCTTAACTTTATACCTAATAAATTATCCTTTTATAGTAGCACTTACTTTAAAATTTCAAATATATTTCGAGCGCACTCGCGCTCATCATCAGTGCTTTCTAGTGGTTTCATCTTCTTTGTTTACATCGTTCTTCATCTCGGGATCGTCGGTTCTCTTCACTTCAGCAGTGGTGTTTCTTTTAATTGCTTGTTGCCAGATAGGGGGAATTATGCTATGTTCGCGATCGTTAATGGAAGAGTGGTTAGTAATTATCTCTATGGCTTCTCTTTTAAGGGCATAGTAGTGGTTATTATATGGAGCTATTTTACGGGTCTTAGCAGTATTAAATAATAACCACTACTTAAAAGAGAAGCCATAGAGATAATTACTAACCACTCTTCCATTAACGATCGCGAACATAGCATAATTCCCCCTATCTGGCAACAAGCAATTAAAAGAAACACCACTGCTGAAGTGAAGAGAACCGACGATCCCGAGATGAAGAACGATGTAAACAAAGAAGATGAAACCACTAGAAAGCACTGATGATGAGCGCGAGTGCGCTCGAAATATATTTGAAATTTTAAAGTAAGTGCTACTATAAAAGGATAATTTATTAGGTATAAAGTTAAGATTAAAATGTTATCATATCCTTTTCTAATTAAGTTAAAGTATGATAAATTCTTTATCATTATAGTCTATGGACTCAAATAATTTAAAGTGTGATAGCATCTGAATTCCTTATTCAATTCAGCTGAAACTTTTATATACATGTTATCAGTCACTGTCGAATGAATCGTATAGATTTATTTTAGTGAATATATTTATAGTTTTTTTTACAGGGAAATATTGAAAAATTCTGTAATATATATACAGTAAAACCTCTCAAGTTGGACACTCCTCTCAGTTGGATGCTTTTTCTCGGAACGGAATGTATCCATTAACATTATGTCTAACCCCTATAAGTTGGACACCTCTCTAAGTTGGACACTTTTTCTTGGAACCGTAGGTGTCCAACTTAGAGAGGTTTTACTGTATATACAGTCATACACATATATGTCACATTTATATTATTAAAGACATTACTTTTCTGAAAAATAAATAAATAACTTTTCGTAAAATTTAATTTAGTATTTTTTTCATCTGGAATTTCTATTACCAAGTAATCCTTTTTTTTTTTTTTTTTTTTTTTTTTTCAAATTAAAATAAGAATATGAAATTATTAAATAATTAAGTATGTAAATTTGATTTTTTAAATTATTGGATTGAAAAATGACATGTTGGTATTGCAAATAAAATGCTATATAGAAATGAAAGCTTTGTTTTGAATGGACTTGAGGACATAAATTAATAAAAACATTATATCTACATTTTTTTTTTTTTTTTTTAACCTAGTATAGAAATGTTAAATAAGATATTTCCAAGTTAAGTACAAAATAGCAAAGAAACAAATTATTTTTAAGATTATAATCGTCTATGTATTAATCAATCACATCGTTCGTGAAAAACTTTAATATTGAAAATAGTCTCTTTCAAAGGGGGATAGGGGTGTTGGAGGGGATGGGGGGGGGGATTAAGTTATTCTTTATTTTTAATTGTCAACATTATGTACTGAAGATAAATCAACATTGCGCACAAAATCTTTTTCTGGCTAAACAGCAGTGTCTATTTCTTTTGTTTTTAAGGATTTAGATATAGTGTTAAATAACTTTTTTTCTCTTAATATCCAGTATGATAATGTTATAATAGTCCACCACAACATATTTACTTTGTTACATCTACAAACTGTAAACTAATGTAATTAGCATTTTCTTCATGTTTTTTTTTTTTTTTTTTTTTTTAATCGTGATTAAAATAAAATTATGCTTTTCATTAATCAAATTATTAATTTTTAATAAAATATTTCTATTGCTAAAATTGTAATTTAAAGTTAAAATTGCAATTTATTGTTTTAACGGAATAATTTTATGCACTGAACATGTACAGTTTAGTGGATTTTATTTTGTCCAGTTTCGTGTGGTTTTTTCCAATTTTGTCCAGGTTTTTTCCACTTTTGTCCAGCGTCCCGGACTTTAGACGAAAAAGTGGACGAAATAACAACCCCAGGGATCAAAGCAATCAAATAGGAAAATATAGGAATTTTCTCATACAAATATAGGAACATAATTTCAGGAGAAGATTAAGAGATTCACTAAAAACGAATTACCTCTAACATTATTTTGTAATCTCGGAATGATTAAACGACTTTGTAAATAAAATGCCCTAATCTAATTTCATCTAATTTAACATAAAATAAATGAAAAGATCTATTACTGTTTGCTTTTCACATTATTTAGAATAGAACATATTTCCAAATTTATGATCGCTTACTTGTCTAGCTTTCATACCAGTTTATATTATTTAACATCAGTCTACATAATATTTTTTAAATAAGTATATCTTTTTTTTACATCGTAATGTTTAAAAAGTCAAAAAAAAAAAAAAAAATCACAGCCCTTCAATTTAACTACATGTAACTGGTTGAATATGTTTAGAGGCTGCTATCAGTGCCTACTTAATGAATTTGGCTCCCCCCCCCCTCCAAAGAAAAAAAAGTAAAAGAATAAGTGAAAAATATCAAAATAGTAATGGCATTATGAATTCTTTTGATTGTATAATTTTTTTTTTTTTCAAGTGATATTTGCTAAGCTCTAAGTAACAATATGTTTAAATTAGGATATATTAGTTTTATTTTAAATTACCTTTTTATTTTATTCATTTGAAGACATGGGTGAAAATTCCTTTACTTTTTATCTAATTTTATGGTAAATTAGCCTTTTGAAAAAAAAAAAAAAATGTAGGCCTTCCATACCACAGTTAAGGTTTTTTTTTTTTTTTTTTAAATTGATAAATTGTTATAGCCATGAAGTTGAAATCTCAAGTCCATTGGATTATACTGGAATTGTTTGCGAAGTTAAGTCAATTCTTATTATGAAAGTACTATACTGAATGCCTACGCACATTATTTTATGGGAATATTTATATTTTTTAAATTTAAGAAAAGTGATTGATAATGAGGCAGAGTGAATGTCAAGAAGAAAAAGCAATTATTTTTGCTATGATTGGTATTTTGGAAAAATACGAGAATTTAAATAGGATGCCTAGCAGGGAAAGCAGAAAACAAGTAAGAAAAACTTAAACTGAAGTAGTAGAATATAGGAAATATAGGACAATTTTTCTGAAATATAGGAAAAATGTAAAGAATTATAAAATATAGGAAAAAATAGGACATTTTTCATGATTTTTTCAAATATATAGGAAAAATGGGAAATATAGGAACACTTTGAGCCCTGCAACCCTGACTCATCGAGATTTTTTTTTTAATTTTGGATCAGAATATCTGAATCCTCACCCCACCCCCACCCCCTCCCTCATCCCCTCAAATTTTTCCCTTTCCTAAATTTTATTCAAATTGCCTGGTTTTTATTTTTAATCGTCTCCATTCCTTAGCAATGGTTACTAGCTTATTACAATTACTACGTAGCAACACTTTATCTGATGATGCCTTTTAAAAAGCGAAGCTATCGACAGATTTTTATATTAATTGAACAAAATTAGATATTTTATTTCAATAGTTGCCTCTTCAAAACGTTTTTTTTATTTGGAAAATTAAAAATTTCTTTGAAAGGGAAAAATGTTTATCATTTTTAAATTTTTTTTCTTTTCTTTTGGTATCAAATGTCAATATAATAAAACAGAGATGAGAGTGGGAAATAAACAAAAAGTCTGAAAGTATCAGAAAAACTCAAAGATAATTTAATTTTAGTAATAAAAGAAGAAACAGACACACAAAATCATACTTTCTATAAGCAAAATTGGAGAATATATGGAAATAAATTGTTTAGAAACAGTCAAAAGAAAGAAAATTGAACAAAAATAAGAATATTTAGAAGCAAAAACCTGAAAATTGTTTTTAAAAAATTAAGAAAAGTCTGAAATTCCTACAAAAGTCTGAAATTTCTCATCCCTGATAAAAATAATTAAACTTATTACATTTTTAACTTTATTAAAATGTTCAACAATTAAGTTCATGTATAAGAACTATTTGTGGTCAGAGTTAAAGCGCTATCACAAGCAGTGGGGACCCGGATCCGACATTGTAAGGAAGTCACTGCCATATTTTACATAACTTTAATGAATTTATATATATATGTATAGATTGATGTATAAAAAATTAGTGATTCAATTTCTTTGAAAATTCATTTTTATGTAGTAACCAGTGAAGCATGCAAAGCCTTCTAGTTCTTCAATAAATTATTAAAATAAGTGGCATTTAAATAAATGCTGTCAAGATAAATTCGATAAAATATGTGTGTAAAATTATATTTATGGTTTGAAGAAATTGGAAATTTACGTACTTAAATTATAAGAAATGATAACGAATTCAGAAGTAGAGCTCTTTCCACAGTTGGCTTCAGAGCATGCCCAGTTTCAAATATCACGCTACGCCACTGCTAAACAGATATATTTAAAAATGGCTAACACTAAAAGGGTTAAAATTTTCTTTAAATTTAGTACATAAAAATAAAAACCCTGTTTAAAAAATTATACATATGAATCATTTTATACTGAACATAATACTAATTTCATGAATCATAAAACAGATATACTTAAAAATGACTGACACTGAAAGGGTTAAAGTTTTTTTTTTTTTTTTTTCCCATGGTTCTCACTAAAGTCCTGCATTGGGTCGGGTAACCCGATTTTACCCAAACCTGACCCACAGGTTGGGTTCGGGTCGGGTTGGCTGATCATTTTTCCCTGCGGGTTGGATTCGGGTTGGGTTTGTTTTACCTTGCGGATCGGGTTCGGGTTAGATTTACTTTTCAACGAGTCTGGTCGACTTGAGAACATCATTCAAAAAAAATTTCACAATTATAAGCATAAATTTGTAGACATAATAACTGATTTAAACATACTACATATACTAAATATGTGACGGAGCTTCGTATTTGTATCCATATGATTCGTGTTGGTGTTTGTATCTGAATCCATATAAGGAAGAAAGAAATATCCGTACTTGTTTTTGTTTCTTGAAAGAATCTAATACATACTTTTTGTAGAAATTGTATGAAAATTTAAGTATTATAAATCTTTTTTGACTATTGTTATAGTCAATTGATGTTATAGTGACTATTATTATAAATAAAATAAATGCAGTATAACCTCGCTTTTACGTTCTGGAAATTGAATCGATTCTCCAATTTCAATTTTTTTTTAGATACTTTTATTTTTAATGAACTTCAATCCTTGCTTTTATGTAAACAAAATTATGATTTTTCCTCCATTTATACTTGTAAAAACAGCAAATATAGAGAAATATTTGTTGTGGTTTAATTATAAAAAAGAAAAGAAAGAAAGAAATATAAAATAAGCACATTTAGGAAATGGATTCCATAAAGACAGATAGCATTCTTTATCATCTTCTCTAGAACAAATAAACAATGCACCGAAATTGCAACTGGAAGAAGCTAATTTGCTGATCATGTGAATTGAAAGTTATTGTAGGAAAGCAGATATTTAATTGAGAATCATATCCATGCTACTGCTACCCAAATTACTGTAGTAAAGTAAATATTCAGATCGAACGAAAGCAATAAATGAAGATACATATTTTGTTTTTTGTTCTTTCTTTCTGGAGCCCAGTCAATAGAACACCGGGCTCGTAATTGGAAGATTGCGGGTTCGGTACTCAAGCCAGTCAAAGACCATCGTCTACACTAATGATGACTGGTGCACATAAAATCTGTCGTGGCTGTAATCTCCTCCATGTTTCCATAAAAAATTATACCTCTGGGGGTCACCGATGATGGAGAGCCATCCCTTCCATGGAGGATCAAAATTGTGATGGCATGTCTCCGGACCACCTCTAGAGGTGAGTGTCAGACCGTCGCCAATTGCCACACTAGTGTGACACAAAACAACCAACCAACCTTTTTTCTTTCCTTTTCTTTTTTTTAGAATATAAGCATTAAACAAACAAAAAACTACTAAAATTTATCTTGAAGCATACTTTTGAACTCTTGAAATTCACAACTCACATAAATGGTTAAAAATTATTATTATTCTGTTTTTCAGAATTTTAAATTTTTAACTTAATATACAACTAATAATAACATTTTAAATTCTTTTTAAAATAATTTACTAATGTGTGACAGTGAAAATTTACCTTATTTTATAATTTTAAAAAGATTTACATGATTTTTAGATGAATTATGTTCATTCAGTTTTTGGGTTGATGAAAAAAATTTTGTCGGGTTCGGGTCGGGTTTTGGGTTAATGAAAAAAATTTTGTCGGGTTCGGGTTAATGAAAATTTTTTTGTTGGGTTCGGGTTGGGTGTGCAGGACTCTAGTTCCCACCAAGAAACTGATGCAAAATAACAAGTGAAATAAGTGGCCATTTGAAAAAAAAAAGTGATCAATTAAAGAAAAAAAAAGGTGACTAAAAGAAAAATAATATCTTTCCAACATAAACTTATTTTTTAGAAAGACAATGAATTATTAAGATGACAAAAGATTTTTCAATTTTTGTTTCATGACCTAGCAAACACCCTGCAGTAGGCCACCCTCCCTCAGCTTGAATATTTTTACCTTAACCTAATTTGCAGATTAATTTTATTATGGCCAGTTTCCATGCATCTCCACACAATTTTCAATGCAATGATTCCCATAAAGTAAGTTCATGTGCAATACTGTCCTATTGTACCATGTTATAAGATCTTTAATTTCAAATAACTTAAAAGGTTTTAAAGTAGACTGCTGATAATCAATAAATTTTATAGCAATATCAATATTGCTATATAAATGATATTTTAAAACTGGTTTAACTTATTCAAGTTGAAAATAATCTTAATTCTCATTTATGAAAAATGTTACCTTATTCTCCTATGTTAAGAGAATTGTAAATTTCAAAATGTAATGGTCAGAGTCAATGATGTTCCTAAAAACGATAATATGCTGAAAGAAAGAATTAAATGTTTTTCTTCTTATATTTATTTCAGCTTTTCCTCTCCCCTTCACCCTTTTCTTATTTCTTATTATTATTATTTCTTTTTTAAATAGAAAATTTGGGTTTCTTATTAGATGTAATTTTATTTATTAAAGATAGATGTCAGACGAAATACAGTAACCGCCGCTTAATAAAATCACTGGTTAATAAAATCAGACGCTTAATCTGATCAAATCGTCAGGTCCGGAATCAAATCAATACAAACTACTTTTAAAGCTGCCGCTTAATAAAATCAGCATTGCCGGTTAATAAATTCAAACATATCCTCAGCAACCAAAAATATCATTTATACACACTAAAAAACTTTTTTTATTTACATTGTGTGTTTTTTTTTTTTTTTTTTTTTTTTTTTTTTTTTTTATAAAAAAAGAAATTAAAGCACAACAAACACTCCGTAATCGCTCATTGTTCAGTATTTTATACTTGCAGCACCGTTACAAATTAAACACACCCCTCAACTTATCTTCATAACAATTTCAAGGAACGTATTTTTCAATTTTTTTTGTCTAATTATTAGAAGGCAATTTCTAGTTCTTATTTTGAAATTACTATAATTCATGAGGTTTAAATGGAAAGATTTTAAATTTATAAGAACAGCATGAAGTAACGATGATTTTCCTCTAATGAAAGTGCACAGGAACTTACAATGTGTTTAATTTACTTATATGGAAGAATCAATTAGTTAATTATCTACCAAAAGTTAATTAATATTGTTTACTAATTATATTATTCGTTACCTTTTGAAGTTTCTTTCGAAATTCAGGGAAATAATACCTTTTTCTTAAGGACAAGAACGTTTGCCAGATATAAAAATCAGCCGCTTAATAAAATCACTTTGGCCCAGAACGAATGTGATTTTAATAAGCGGCGGGAACTGTATCTGATTTCGCATGACAGGGAGTTTTACAAACTCCTTTTATAGTGCACTTTGGATACACATAACCAACCTACACGTACACATACAAAATAATTTTACTGAGCTAATTTGAAGCAAAGTTATGCTTGGTGGAAACGTATTTATAGCCCCCTCCCCCAAGGGGAAGGATTCCATGAAATCCTGTTCCAGTGGGTGTTGAACACACATAAACAACCCCCACATCAAATTACACGACCATAGCTCCCATAGATTCCCCAGGACAAATTTATACCTAAACTGAGTTTTTGGATAAAAAACAAAAAATTGAAAACAGCAGGTTTTTTTTTTTTTTTTTTTTTTTTTTTTTTTTTTTTTTTGGGGGGGGGGGGGGGGGTACTTAAGTACAGTCTTCCATGTGCAATTTCTTCACCATAAAGTAATTTGGAGCCGAGTTATGCTTATAAACGTGCTTTTGATTCCTTCTCCCCAAGAGGGAGGGGGCTAATTTTGCAAAATCTCATCTTAGTGGAGGTGAGACAACGAAATTTGTGGCTCTATCTCCCATAGAATCGCCACGGCTGTGTCAAGGCCCAATTAACTTCATGTGAGGCTCGGAGCACACATACTTTCGTGCCCTCCTCCCCTCACACTTTACAAAAACCATTAAAAGTACACATTTGGGATTAAAATGACAGAAATTTGCATTTTATGGTACCATGTTTTGCCATTTTTAAGAGGCAAAAGGCAAAATGGTATTTTCAGTCTTTAGGGTGCCTGCTACTTAGGACCTGTGTCCCGCATGCCCTTGTGTTAATCAGGCCCTGGGCTATATTGAATGAGTGACAATACTCTCTTATATACATAGATTTTGATCTTCTTGCCATGCATCCTGTGAAATTCTGAAATGACGCTACTGATGGAGGGCCCACATTTCTCTTTCCTGAGGGCCCACTTGCCATCGAGCAAGTGGGCAACCCTATCAGTCCACCACTGATGCCACTACCTTAAATTATAAAATTGGTCCAACATCTTTACAATCAAAATAATCTCCATAATACATGTTCATGCAAAATTTTGCTTTATTCTCCCACATTAAGAAAATTGTAAATTTTGAATAACTTATGAAGCACGACGTTTTCAAATTAGAATGTTGAAAAGCAAACTGGTTTGACTTCTTTATGATACTATTTGTTCATGAGATAATGTAAACATGGACTAACAAAACAAGACTACTGACAGGTAAGACACTCATTTTGAAATTTTTTGATATCTGAAAAGGAGTAAAATAACCAAGCGCCTCATACCTATAGTATGGTGATGAACTAAAAATTAGAAGTACATAATTTTGGTTGTTACTAAACAAGAACATTAAAGCTTGAACTGCTCTATCAAATGTCATTATAATCTATCGAATGGATATTAAATCTTAGAATTCTTTGTATCCAGTAGTAACAGCTAGAGCACATGTGATACCAGTGATAAGCTGCAATACAATGACCTACGTGGTCAAGGGTTAAATATAGTTTTTTCCCTTTCAATCACAGTTGACTTATTCTAATTCACATAGGACGTTTCTAGTTTCGATTTCAAATGCTTTGTCTATGAGTATGTTGTTAGATATATAACCGTAACTGTATATATATATATATGTAAGATATGTAACCGTAACTGTATGAATAAGATGTAACCGCCACTGGGTGGCAACAGTCAGATTGACTGCAGCTGCTCTTAAATAAAGAAGCAATAGATATAACATGGTGCAGCCGAGCGTCGAACCAGAACTGTTCCGAAATTAATTTTCGAATAAATCCTGAATGGATTCTTTAAAAGTTCCAAGAGGTTTGGACCTCTCCGGTAATATCGCCGAAGCATGGCGTAAGTTTCGACAGAACTTTGAAATTTATTTAAAGGCAGGAGGCCACACGGAGAAAGATGACGACGTCAAAGTAGCAATATTATTAAATTGCATTGGTGAAGATGCCGTCGAACTCTATAATACATTTGAGCTAACAGATGAGCAGAGAAATACCTTAGAGGATGTCCTGAATGCCTTTGAGAACTATGCAAATCCACGCAGAAATTTTGTGATCGAACGCTATGTATTTAATAGCAGAAATCAAGAACAGTTTGAAAACTTTGATGAGTTTCTAACAGATTTAAGAAAACTAATAAAATTCTGCGAATATGGAAATTTATCTGACAGTATAATTCGGGACCGCATTGTAATTGGAACGAAAGAAAAACAGCTTCAAGAACGTCTATTAAGAGAATCGGATCTAACACTCCAAAAGACGATTGACATTTGCCGAGCAGCAGAATTAAGTAAAAAACAGTCTGAAGTAATACAGCGGAAATCAGAAGTAAATATTCTAAACAAAACGAGTACCGTAGCAGACGCTGTGTCTCTAATAGGGAAAAATAAACAAGCAAAAAATAAGACTTCGAACAATTCGACGTCGCGAACGCAGACAGCTGCTGGAAGTGAAAATAAAAAAGAAAAGATTTATCTGTGTAAAAAATGTAATTATAATCATGTTAGAGGAAAGTGCCCAGCTTTTGGAAAAAGATGCAAAATTTGTGATAAGTTAAATCACTTTGCTATTGGTTGCAAAAATAGGTTTAACTCCAAGAGAGTTAATAATATGGAAAAATGTATTTTTGTAGATTCAGTGCTGTGTGCTAAGGATTCCAGCTGGATACAACCGTTAAAGGTAGGAAAGACAATCTTATCAGTTAAATTAGATACTGGTTCGTGTGTAAATATAATACATAATGATTTACTTAAATCGCTAAAATGTAATTATTCCATAAGTCCTACTGAGATTATTTTAGAGGCGTATGGTGGTAATTTAATTAAACCTCTAGGTATAGTTAACTTAGAGTGTAAAATGAATAGTTGTACTAAATATCTAGATTTTATTGTTGTAAACTGTAATAATTATTCTAAAACATTGTTAGGATTACCTAGTTGTATTGAATTGGGTTTGATTAAAGAGAAAAAGTAGATTCTACTGAAATAAAAAATAAGGATGAATTTATTGAGAAAAATAAAGATGTTTTTCAGGGGTTAGGAACATTTAATTTAATGTGTTCTATTAAAATTGATGGTAATGCTAAGCTAGTAGTTAAACCCCCCAGAAGGATTCCAGAATCCTTAAAACCAAAATTAAAAGAGAAATTAATTGCTCTTGAAAAAGATAAAATTATAAGTAGGGTAGAGAATCCAGATGGATGGATTAATAATTTAGTTATAGTAGAGAAACCTGACAAGTCAATTCGAATATGCTTAGATCCACAGGATCTTAATAAAGTTATTAAAAAAGGATGTCATTTAATACCAACGATTGAAGAATTAATGCCTAAGTTATGTAATAAATCTATGTATAGTGTGTTTGATTTAAAGGATGGATTTTACCAAATTAAATTAGATGAACCTTCTGGTAAATTATATCAGTTTAGTACTCCCTTTGGTTGTTTTAAATTTAACCGCCTTCCGTTTGGTTTAAATATTGCACCTGAATTGTTTCAAAAAGCTAATGAAAAAAATTTTGGTGATATACCTGGTGTGATTATTTATTTTGATGATATGTTATTTTGTGCAAATTCTGAAAAGGAGCATGATGAAATTGTTCTTAAAGTATTAGAAAGAGCAAGAAAATTAAATGTAAAATTTAATCCTAAAAAGTTACAATATTGCGTTAATGAAGTTAAGTATTTGGGTCATGTATTTAATAAAAATGGAATTAAACCAGACCCTGAACAGGTTAAAGCTGTAATGAATTTACAGGCACCTAGTAATAAAAAAGAGTTGCAAAAAACTTTAGGATTAATTAATTATCTAAGGAAATTTATTCCTAACATGTCAGAGATAACTGCTCCTTTGAGGGAATTGCTCAAAACATCTGTAGTATTTGATTGGTTACCAGTGCATACAAAAGCTCTTAATGAACTTAAAGAAAAAATAAGCACAGCCCCTGTACTTGGTGTTTTTGATTCTAATAAACAAATTGTATTGCAATGTGACAGTTCTAAAAGTGGACTAGGGTGTTGTTTGTTACAAGAGGGACAACCGATTTCCTATGCATCACGTGCTTTGTCTGAGGCTGAGCAGAACTATGCACAAATCGAAAAAGAGTACTTAAGCATAGTATTTGCTACTAAAAAGTTTCATAATTATATTTATGGTAGAAAAATAACTGTTCATACTGATCATAAACCCTTAGTATCAATTCATAATAAAAGTGTTATAAATGTTTTATCTAGTAGGTTACAAAGAATTAAATTAAAGTTACTTAAATATGATCTTGATGTCTCTTATGTACCAGGTAAGCAAATGTATGTTGCTGATCTATTATCTAGATCTTATCTTAATGAATATGATACAGATGAGTTTTTAAAAGAAATTGTTCATTGTGTAAAAGCTACAAGACATATGCATGTAACTGATAAAAAATTAAATGAGTTTAAGAAATGTACCTTAAAAGATCCAGTATTAAATAAATTAGTAACTTATTGTAAAAATGGTTGGCCTAACAGTAAAAAAGATGTTACAGAAAATGTAAGATTTTATTATAAGTTAAGACAAGATCTTTTTGAAGAAGATGGAATAGTCTTTTATAATGGTAGAATAGTTGTTCCTGTTGATCTTAGAAAAGAAATGCTTAATAAAATTCATGATGGACATTTCGGAATAGAAAAAAGTAAATCTAGAGCTAGAGTAATTTTCTATTGGCCTAATATGGGAAATGATATTGAAAATTTAATTTCTAAATGCTCTGTTTGTGAAAAGTACAGACCAAAAAATTGTAAAGAACCACTCATTTCACATGACATTTTGTCATTACCGTTTGAAAAAATAGGGTGTGACATTTGTGAATTTAGGAAAAATAATTACTTAGTCTTAATAGATTATTTAACTAAGTGGTTAGAAATTGTTCCCTTAAATAATAAAAAAGCAGAGGAAATAATTGAGAAATTAAAAGTGATATTTAGTTTGCATGGAATTCCTAAAATTCTAGTCGCAGATAACATGCCCTTTAATTCGTATCAATTTAGAAAGTTTTCATCGGAATGGGATTTTGAAATCGTAAATAGTAGTCCGAGATATGCGAAATCAAACGGTCAAGCCGAAAGCGGTGTAAAAATTGCTAAAAATATGTTGAAAAAATGTTATGAGTCTAATCAGGATATTAACAGTGCGCTCCTAGAATATAGAAATATGCCCATAAAAGGGTTAAATTTTTCTCCCGCTCAAGCCTTAATGAGTAGACGAACACGAACTAAATTACCAATAAATAGAGAATTATTAAAGCCAGAACTCCAAACGAACATTAGAAATAAAATTGTAAATAAACAAAACCTAAGTAAATTCTATTATGATAGAACGTCTAGACCCTTATCGGAAATTTCAAATAATCAAAATGTTTTGATTCGTTCTGGAAATCAGTGGGAAAGAGGCATAGTTATTAAAAGAGATAAAAACCCTAGAAGCTATTGGGTAAGAAATGAAAAAAATAACATTTTAAGAAGAAATAGAATTGATTTAAAACCTTCTTATAATGAGACAATTTTTGAACAGGATTTTGAAGTGACTAGTTCTACTTCTACTAACAAAGACTCTGTAAATATTAATTTGAATGGTAATGGTTCTAATAATGATAATTCAAAAAAGAAATCGGACTCTAAATAATACATTACCAAATATGGTCGTATAATTAAGCCCCCTAACCGGTACGGGGTAGTAAATATGTAATTGTTTTTGTAACAAAGTAAGTGTTCTTGTGTATTTGTTTGTTTATATTTGTATCTTCCTTTTTTTTTATTCATAGTGTAAATATTTTAATAACATTTTTTGTGTGTCATTCTTTGTAAAAGGGGAGATGTTAGATATGTAACCGTAACTGTATATATATATATATGTAAGATATGTAACCGTAACTGTATGAATAAGATGTAACTGCCACTGGGTGGCAACAGTCAGATTGACTGCAGCTGCTCTTAAATAAAGAAGCAATAGATATAACATATGTGACACGGTGATATTTCTTAATGGGCAGATGAAAAGTTGTTAAATATTACATGAAATTATTACACATTTTTGAAAAAGTGACCATTAAGTGACAAAATGGGCATTTTTATCAAAATAAGTGAATTTAAGTGACCATTTACAAAAAAAAAAAAAAAAAAAGTAATTTTTAGTGACCAGTGAAAAAAGAAAAGTGACTTTAAGTGAAAAAAGTGACTTGGTGGGAACTCTGAAATTTAAAAGGTAAAAACAAAAAGCCTATTTAAAAAATATATACATCTGAATCATTTTATCTAAATAGGGACTTACTCAAGAAAATGATTTAAAAAAAAAAATTATTATTGTTATTATTATTTAATTAATTAAATTCATTTAAAAAAAAAAATCTCTTTGGAGATATTGTGGTGAGAAGATGTAAAACTGGCCTAAAAGATCAGACACCTAACAATTTTCCTTTAAGAGCAATGTGATACTAGGGATGAAATGGATATCAGTACTCCAAATATCCAAAGGGCAAAATTCAAGTTCTCTTCAAATGAAAATTAGACTTAAAAAATTAGCTAATGGATTAGCTTATTATACAAATGGTAATGGCATAGTATCCAAACTAAGTGAAAACTGATGCAAATAGACAGCAGATGCAAAGAAAACATTAAGCAAATTTTACTTTTAGTTTTGGATAAAAGATAAATAAATTTATTGAAATAAATTCATTTCAATATATAAGCTCAGTGAAAGTGTGATACATTCAACAGTGTACTTCAAAATCAAAAGCACTATTTCGATGAGTTATTAGACTAAACAAAAGTGATTGTAATGGAATTTAAAAACAAATCTTTTAAAGTAAAACCAAGGTGTTGCTGGAATTTCTATATCATTTCTTTTAAAATCCATATTTTTCATTTTATGACAGATGCAAATGAAAAAGCATCAGTGAATAAATTTTATATAACTTTTCTTGTTGAAAATAAATGTTTACACTGTGAATAAATATTCATACAATAAAGCAAAAGAAACATTTAAGAATGAAGAAAAATGTCCAAAGTAAAGGTATTGAACAGTTTGACCAAAAGTTAATGAGAACAAATCTGAAGTGGAAAACTGAAGAGGTAGAAGAAATCCTGACATAAATGAAAGAATTCTCATTACAAGATCTTAATTAAAAAAAAAAAAAAAAACTCTCCAAAACCTAAAGTATTTATTGAAAAACTAAAAAATATCAAAGAAATAGAAAATGAATCTGTTTCTAAAGAGAAAATAAATTTTAAATCTCTTAAAACTGAAAACTTCAGATTGATAAATGAAACGAGTTACTTGAAAAGGAAGATGTTAGATAAGAAAATTAAAGCACAATAATTACACATAAAAATAAAAAACTTACTGAAATATACTACTAAGAATCCTTCTGAACTATAAATACCTTAAAAGGCCTTAAACAGAAAAATGAAGGAACTGAACTGAAACTTAATCTTGCTTATCTGATAAATGCTTAAAATGTAAAAAGCAAATAAACGAAGAAATTCAAACGAAACAAAAAATTTAAAATCAGTTAAAAACACTACATTCTGATTCACAAAGTGAAAAGAAAAATTATCTGAATTAGACAGAAATTCTAAATGTTAGAAAAAAATAATTACAAACAAGAACTACTAAAATTGAAAACTTAAGCTGTCTAAGGAAATCAGTAGAATAATAATGGAAGAACTCCTCTTAAGAACGAAAAAGAAATTTGTCTTTAAAAGGAAAAGCTTGTTGAAAAAATAAATGAAATTTGTAAAAACAATTTCAAATTAAATTACCTGCTTAATATTCTTGAAGAGGAAGAAAATAATTCTATTGCTTAAATTGAATCAATTGACAGCTGAATTGCAAAAAAATAAAAATAAATGAGATCTTAAGCAACTATCTGAAGAATGCTTAACTTATGAAAAACAGTCGATTGAACAAAATTATTTGAAAGAAAAGTTTTCTGCTACTACTAGTGGTACATCCAAGCCCTTGCACGTTCCTCTTGGTTGGAAAATTGCACCCTATGATAGTCAATTTATGGCAAATTTATTGAAAGACTGAAGAGCGTCCAGTCCCATATTATGACAATGTTGCCATATTTTCTTGAAACTAAGTGCTGTAAGTTGAATTTTAAAAGTTCTGAATGTCAATTTATTCGACATGATGTGAAATATTTTGGGCATTTAGTAGGACAGGGATTGTGAATTTAAAATAAAGACTCAAGTCAAAAAACATTTCCTATCCCCTACTTCCAAGACTCAAGTGAGAGCCCTTTTGAGATCAGACTTACTGAAAGATCGCACTTTAAAATCAACTGCTGACTGGAACAGCTCTTACAAAAAGCAATGGAAAAGCTATCTGAAAATACTATTTTATATGGACCTAATTTTGCAAAACTATTCATGTTCCTAAAAAGGGGGGGGGGGGGGAGCCAATACAAGACTTTTACTATGGGAACTCTGTTCATAATCCTTTAATTGTGCAGTTGTTCATCATAAAGGAACGCAATGCTGATAATTCAAGTCGTATCCTTTAGTTTTGAAAAAAAAATTAAGTTTTTGGTATATATTTTCTATATATTTGTTTTTGCTACATATATTTTTCTTTTGAGTATATACTTAATGTCTTTGGCATTATTATATAATGATATCTAATTTTCTATTCATTATATGTTTTTTTGGTATATTTTAAATAAGTTAAATATTGTATTTATTTAGTAGGGATAAGTCTGGTGAATTTAGATATAAGCTACTGCTTTTATACAGAATTGGTACTTGCTAGTATTTTATTATTATTTTACTATTATCAAGAGACATGAAGAACTAATATAGTGAACATTTGGGATTGTTCCTTTCTTGTGAATACAGACCTCAAATAATATTTAGTTTGGAGGAAAAAAATAAACTTTTCCCTTTTCTACAGTGAAAAGTGTCTTTCCTGAAAGGAGGAGGTCAGTAATGACGTCAGACTGTTAATAACTTTGCAGAACAATAAGAGAGGGTGCTACTGGCCTGAGTAAAAGAACTTTTCTTTAAGAGAGAAGTTATTCTACTAAGCAGGAGATGGGCCGCGAGTTTGGAGATACTATCGTGAGCAGTTTGTTTGTGGACTGGACAATGACGTCCATTTAAAATCATTCCAGGCAAAAACGTAGTTCATGGTCTTAATTCAAATTTGTTAAAAAAAAAAAAAAAATTATTCAATTTTGCACCAACTTGAAAAGTTATGATCAATAGTAATGTTTAGGTAGTCTAAGGCAGGGATGCAGAATATGTCCGAATGCGCAAACGATGTTCGAGGGAAATTTTGAATATTTATTTTCTTAGAATAAAATAAAAATGAAAACGGACAAAAATATATATACTGAAAAAACAAAATTACTAATATTAAACAACAAACTGACAGCTGTATTCTTCTGTTACAAGTGTATTTTTTTTTATATACCTATTACTTACATTCCCTCCCTTCCCTTTCCCCAACCCCTAACGAAAAAAAAAACTTTTTTTTAATTAAAATGCTACAAGAATAATAATCCAATTCACAAAAATAAACAAACACTTTAATGACCAGCGGATGGGAAAAATGATGTGTTTGTTTACTTTAGCCGATAAGAACAGGAGGGAAGAAAAGGGGACAGAAATAGGAAAAATATTTTTTTCTTTTCATAGTTTTGAATCTGATTTACAGAAGGTGAGTTATCAGTTTCGATTATGCATTCATCAATTCCCTCCCTCGCAATCAAACAGCGTGTGCAACACACGCATGCACACACACATATTTAAAAAAAAAAAGAAAAACTAAAAATTTTTAATAATAACAAAACAGAACAAAAAAAAAAGAAAAAGCACTTAAGCAATTAGCTGTGAGTTATTAAACATAAATTAATTTTTGAATGAGTTGGTTCTTTTTGTGTCTTAAATTTAAGCTTTCACATGACAATTTTAACAATTAGTTAAAACCTCTGTTGTTCTTTTATGGATGTTTATAGAAGCCCAATCATTTCATATTAATTATTATTAATCTAAACTTATGATTAAGCTTTTTTTATATTATTTTCTCAGTTTAAAATTATTTTGCATTAAACTAATGCAAAGGTTTTTGTTTTGTTTTTTTTTATTCAAGAAAAGAGAAAAGAAAGTATTGATTTGTAAAAAAAATTTATTTCCAGTTTTTGATGGATTTACACACTTTGAGAGCTCCAAAACATGGTTTGACTACAGAAAAATAACAGATATAATGACAGACAGACATCTTTCTTTATTATAATACATTTTTCCAATTTATTTTTCTCATTTTACATAAATGTACTTTTTTTTTTATTCTATCGAAAAAAATGGCAACAATTAAATTATGGATAAAATTTAAATGGTTAATTTCTTAGAAATTAGAAGGTTATTATTTTCACATTTTAATTAATTTAAAAAAAAAACTGATCGAAAATTCGAAAATCGGGCTTCAAAGTGCATCAGGAGAGGTCATTACGAACCTCCATGCAAATGTGTGTAGCTCTACGATCAGCCATTTTCCTAAAATGCTCCAGACATACATACACAATGACACACACACACAAACACCTTATTAGTTCCCCATCATACTATAAGTATGGAGAACTTTGGTAATCGTGAAAAATTTCGACCTCGTTTTTTTTACTTTTTTATACGTTTTCAGGTGTGAGGAATCTGAAAATGACAAAATTAGTATGGTGTCTGTCTGTAGGGTGTCTGTTAGTCTGTCAGTCCGTTAGTTTGTTAGTCTGTTAACACGATATCTCACGAACAAATGTTCGCAGAGAGGTCAGATCAGTTTTAAAATATTACTTTCGATATTGGCAAGAACCCTATTCATTTGCAACATTTGAATTAAAAAACTTCGTAAGTTATGAGAAATTTACGATTTTCTTAACATGGGAGAATAGGACAAAATTTCATTTAAACGTGCATTAAATGGAAATTTTTTAGTGTAAAAATGTCAGACCAGTTTTAAAATATCAGTTTTGATGCCGGAATGAACATCAGTAGCTATAAATATGCTTTAAAATTTTAAAATATTTAAATTTATGCTAAAAAATTAGCATAAATTTATGCTAAAAACTTTTAAAATTTTGCAAGTTATTGGAAATTTACGAATTTCTTAACACGGCAGTATAGGGCAAAATTTCCCATAAACGTCAATTTTGAGAGATATTTTCATCGGAAAGATGTCAGACTACTTTTGAAATATTATTTAGGATACTGGCATGAATATCATAGACTATGATTTTTCCAATTTAAAAAATTCGTAAGTTATTTGGAATTTACGATTTATTTAAAATGGCAGAATAAGGCAAAATTGAGCATAAAAACTTCCATTTTGAGGATCATAAATACATTAGACAACTTCAAAATTACATTTATGATATTTGTTTGAACATGATATAATACAAATATTCTAATAGGAAAATTTCGTAAATTATTCGTAATTTACGATTTTATCAACATAGTGAAATTGTAAATTTTTCATATAAATACAGGGTGGCTAGCAGTCAGGGAAAATCAAAGAATCAGGAAAATCTGGAAAAGACAGGGAATAGTCAGGGAATTTTAACAAATTTTGTGAAAATAAGCTATATTAATCATTAAATTATTAATGATATTTTAAATCAGGGTTGGGCAAAAATGTATTTTTGCCAGGACAGTGGAAAAAAGTGGAAAAAACCAAGCAAAAAGCGGCAAAAATGGAAAAAAAATTGGCAAAAATGGAAAAAATTAGGAAAAGTGGAAAAATAAAATTAGAACAACACAATCCCTTTCAATTTTCATCCTTTACACTTTGGCACCTCAATGAAAAAAATGTTTTAAGATATTTTAATTTAAAAAGTAATTATAATTAATTAATTAATAATAATATATAACCAGTGTCCGACAAATTCCGGGTGCCAAGGTGACTATAAATATCCATTAGTGACCAGTTACGGCAGACTAATAAAAAAAATTTCATGCATTTACAATATTTTTTATGTATATTTTTGTTTTTCCTCCCACCTTCTTGTCTTGGTATAAAAGATGACATTGCTGATGTATTGAATGAATAGGAGTTTAATGTTTTCTGAAAAATTTAACAATTATTTCTGTTTTTGAAAGATGTTTTTCCATGAAAGATAAATTCCCATATTTGATAAATCTTCTTACTACTATTCTGGTACTTTCCATGTCAACACCTTTGTGTTAAACAAGATTCAAGCATCATAAACACTATCTAAAGCAAACTATGTTCGAATTTACAACGAGAAAGTTTATATAGTATGATATTTGTCAAATGGATTCTCTTTAAAGGAATTCTATCCTGAAAAATTAATAGACAAATAGTATTTTAAAGCCAAAATTTAAACACTCTCAATATATTTGATGATATATTAAAGGTAAAAATAATATTTATTTCTGTAGATTTTTTTCCCCAATAGTTTGTTTTTATCTTTATAAATAAAAAATAGTTATTTTATTTTCTTAAAAATTTCCTTAGTTCACATTTTTTAACTGAATCGTTCATTTATTCAATGTAAAATAATATGTGAATGACCTGCATTAATTATACAGTTATGAAATATAATATTATTAAGTTTTGCTGTGAGTATTGTCATAGAAATAATTCGCTATTTCTGGCTCTTAAGATATTGAAACTTTGTCAGTCCCTGAACATAACCATAAAAATAAAACTACAAAATTAGATTTTTATTTTATTGAAGTAAAAAAAAACTTAAGTAAGACATATTCAGAGAGAGAGAGTTTACTTGCAATTTACATTTCAATTCCAAAAAATGCACGATCAGTGACTGACTGGCAAATTTTAGAACAGCTGAGTCAATAATTGACTCAGTATTTGACTTTTCCCCACTGTAAACAAAAATATGTAATACATTGAAAAACACAAATTTTCTAGTAATTAATTATTGAAGAATATGTTATAGACAGATAATTTAAATATTTTTAAAAATGAGAAAAATTATGTTAATTGTAGATGTTAAAAATTTCATTTTAAAGAAATTTTAGAATGCATTATTTTAATGATTTACATAAGAATCAGTTGATTAAGAGTGTAATTAAATTTGTTAAAATTATGATTTAAATATTGAAATTGTGTAATTAAAATGCTTAAAACCCTGTTTGAAATAGTGGTAATTTTTGCCACTGGCAAAAATTGTGGCAAAAACTATTTTTGCCGGGGTGGTTTTTTCCACGGTTTTTACCATGGTTTTTTCCACTTCGGCAAAAATTGGCCAACCCTGTTTTAAATCATTAAATTTTTTGCTAGTGTCGTGAAATTTTCATCGAAAATAAACATGAGAGTCAGGATAAAATGGGGGAAAATCTCGAAAAATAGTCAGGGAATTTTAAAGGGTTTAAATGCTAGCCACCCTGAAATATGAATTTTGAGGATTATTGCATTGGAAATTGTAGCATAAAAACTAAACAACAGAATTGACCCTGATAAAATAAAATCTATGGTGGATAGCCTATTAGGCGGGGATTTCATTCTGTCACTGTATCAAGCTTTGGTCAAATTCATTTCTTTTAACATGATTATAATGTCTAGCACTAGAAATTTATGAGAACATAAATATGATGGGGAACTGAGAGTTCACCTATGCCAACTAGTTTTATTATATGTACTAGAAGGCTTTGTCCGTTTCATTGGTCCCTAAATTTAAAATAAACTCTCTTCTATATAGCTTTATAAAAATAAAACAAAATACTAAAATTGCTCAAAAGCTCGTTTCAGGTCCCTGCTGCCTTCGGCAGCGATTGGGTCATCTGCTAAAACTCAGGCGCCTGTCCCTATTACCTGCGACACTGGCGGGATCCAGACATAATATCGCGGGACAAAATCTCGTCAGACAAAATATCGCGTCAAAAAAAACCAGCATGATCCATTTTAAAATTTCATTTTATGTCACGTATGATCTCTGGCGGGGGCCACAGGGCCTTATAAATATTAATTGATTAGTTAAAATAAATAAATAAATTAGTTAAATAAATCATAGAGTTGAATTTCATTATTTATCTATGTTTATTTTTAAGTTATTTTTTCTTTTTCTTTTCACTATTCAAAATACATTTTAAAAATCGTGTACATCACTGCTGACATTAAAGCTGAATGCTCTTCACAAACTTGAATTACAAATTTTAAAATTATTAAGCACGATTGAATTCATATTGACTAATTTTGAGAAAAGTTAATAAATATAGTTTTTAAACTATTTTAAGTAAGATTTATAAAAAAAAACTTGTTGTAGTTTTGTCAGAATGTCGGTGCTCTAAGGCATGTGTTGTCATGAAATTTTATACATTACTAATAATTACCAACTCATTTTTCCTTTGTATTCATTTACGTCGGCGATATTTTGTCCTCGCGATATTTTGTCCCGCAAGATACCGTCTTCAGTGCAAAAAGCACTGGAGACGGTACGTTTAAGGCTACCGAAACAGCTGTATGCATAGCAAATATTTTTCTTTTGCCGTTTCTGACATAGTAGTTTATTCTGGTTTTAATATTCCAATGCCAAGTCTCTTGTTATTATACATATTTTTATTTATTTACTAGCAGGCTTTGCCCGCTTCGCTGGTCATTATATTGAAATGAATCCCCAAAACAGCATATAATTAATAATAATAAAATATCTGTTTAAAAAAAAAAATCATTGAAACCTGTCAAAATCTAAGTTTAAGTTCCTGCTACTTTTTGTAGTGGTATTCCCGCTCGTCACAGTCGAATCTGGAGCCCCAATGCTTTCGGCAGTCCCTTACCTGCTTTTTACTCCCCCTCCCTCGCGATTAAAGTTGAAAGTTTTACAAAATCTCACCAAAGTGCATATTTTGCACACTTAATTAACACCCACACACCAAAATTCGCCATTCTTAGGTAATTTGGATAGATTTAAGCTTCAAAATGTGGTTTTTACCCCGCCCGCCCCAAGGGGAAGGGGGGGGGGGGTAAATTTCCAAAATTACTTTATATTGCATGTTGCATACACATACCTAACATGTTGCATACACATACCTAACAGACACATCAAAAAATTGAGATCTGAAATTATTTAAAGCTGAGCTATGCTTTAAAACTTTTTTTTTTTTTAATCTCTCCCCCCGCTCTTAAAGGAGGGAAGGAGGAGGGAATTTGCAAAATCTCTTTATACTATGAGTTAGATACATATAATCGTCCTTTACATAAAAAATTTCCAACCTAAGATAATTTAGTGCAGCATTACACATGAATACATGTTTTGCCCCCCATTCTCCAAAGGACGGTAGGGTGGAATTTCGCAAAATCCCTTTGTAGTGTGTGTTCAGTTCGATTTCCTCATATGTTGAGTACCATTCTTCGAAAACCTTTTCCCTTCCCCCTCCCCTTTAAAAATCCAAAATTCCAAAAATCGCAGAAAATAATTTTTTTTGTACTCAAGTCTGGTCTTTCCATCTGCAATTTCTTCACCGTTAAGTAATTTGGAGCCGAGTTATGCCTTCTGCCCCCCAAGGGAGACAGGGGGGTATTTTGCAAAATTCCGTCTTAGTGGGGGGTCAGGCTCCGAAAACCAACCTGGTAATTAAATTTTGTGACCGTCTTTTCCACAGAATCGTCATGGCAGTGTTGAGTCAGTGAATCAGTGAGTTTACTCTTTTATATACATACAGATTTCTTTATATTTTTTATGGACTACTTGGCTTAAGGCTGCTGTCACAAAAATAGAGTCCTTGGCAAAAATGTCCTATCTACTTCGGTATTAAAATTAAAAATATACCCAGGATTATCAACAAATAAAGCTCTTTAATACAGATGTGAATTAGCTTTCATTTTCTTATTATTTAATTTTGATAATGACGTCATGTTGTCATGTACCTAAGCAAATTTAATATTTAATATTTTTTTTATTATTATTCGCGTGAAATATTCTTTGGCAACAATTGAAAATTAAAATAAATTATTTCAAAGTTTTATTATAGAAGAAATATCTATATTATATAGAAGATTAATTAAAAATTTTAATAATTTTTTTATTATAATTTGCGTGAAAATATTTAGTATTAGATGTCGAAAAATAAATTAACTCGTAAACGTCTTTGGCAACAATTAAAAAATAAAATAAATTATTTTAAAGTTTTATTATAGAAGAAATATCTATATTATTCTATATAATATAAAAATAATTAAAAATTTACATTTTTCCGGTATAAATAGTAGCCTATTCCAGACTATTATCTATCTCTGTACAAAATTTCATCCAGATCCGTTTAGCCGTTGTGGCGTGATTGAGGAACAAACATCCATCCAAACTTTCACATTTATAATATTAGTGTAGATTAGTTATCATGTGCATGTGTTCGAATGGGTTATTTTGCTGTCAAACTGACAAAATTTTAATTTTCAAAACTCTGTTGTTCTTGGTGCTTATTGTATTTGGTGATCAAAAACGTAATATGAAAATATACATGCCAGATGTATATTTTCGTAATATGCATTGTACGAAATATTGTTTCATATTATTCATTACTCTCTTAATATAAGTTGTTAAAATAACCATGATTTTTGAAAGGAATTAAATTATGTTCACCAAATAATTTGGCGATATTTTTTTTTTTTTTTTCTGCCAAGGATGACCGATATCAAATCTATTCCGCTGCAACATATTACTACAGTGAAACTTAAATAATTCGAACTTGTTTAATTCGAAATTCTGGATAATTCGAATTTTTTACTTGGTCCCTTGAATTTTGTATTAAAATAATATTAAAAAATCATGGATAATTCGAATTCTGTTTTGAATAATTCGAATTTTTCAAACGATTGCCATTAAAATACAGTCTAACCTCGTTAACGTGAACCCCAAGGTGGATAAAAAATTTGTTCATGTTACCAGTAGTTCATGCTATCAGTAACTAATTTTCATATAACTAAACTAATAATAATTTTGACGGTGGAAGCAGTTCATGTTAAAAGTAATTCATGTTAACAGTGTTCACATTAACGAGGTTCGACTGTGTTATAGTAAAATTTGTTCCCGAGATTTTTCTTGGCTAAAGTACATTATTATTTTAAACAATCTTTCAAAAGAAGGATAAGGAAATACAAGAGTATTTCCTACCAAGGTGCATCAGAAGATATGGTCCATATACATGAACTTCGAGATTTTTTTTTTAAATTGAAAGTCATGTCTGTAGAAGATTCTATTTTTGTATCAGTTGATAGGTTGAAGTCATATGCTATGACACAAAGATTGTACTTAAAGAAGCAATAAAAAATATCTGACTATTTTATAAAAAGTGTTGAATAAATTAAGCTCGGGGGAAAAAAAAAAAAAAAAAAAAAAAAAAAGATTTAATATTGGGGTGGGGGATGTAGCAGTATTCTTAGATATAAAGTTTATGCGTTAAATCTTTGATCGTAGAGTTTTATTATTATTATTATTTTATCTCTTCTTTTGACAAAATAGTATATGTAATTCGAATTTTTGGATATTTCGAAATTTTCTCTGGTCCCTTCAACTTCGAATTATCCAAGTTCTACTGTATCTTATATCAGATACTTTATTTAGACATTTGAAAACAAATTTGACTTCATATTAGGATAGAATATTTATAATTTTCCTTTTAATTAGTATATTAGTTGGATATTTATTGTGTTAATATCATCTTTTGAAATGAAATGTTTGTGTTTTCAATCGAATATGAAAATTTGCCTTCCCCCCCCCCCCCCCCCCCTAGAGTTTTGAAATTAAAAATTCAAATTTTGTCAATTTTACAACAAAAATAACTTAATCTAACGCATGGACATGATAACTAATACATACCTATACCTAAATATGGGGATTAAAATCGGAAAATAATTTTCCTCGATTTTTTTAATAATTTTTTACAAAAAATCCAATGGACGTTTAACATAGGAAATATTTTTCTTGCATCCCCGAATGGCCAGTGACGTCATCACTTCGCTTGCGTATTAGCACTTTATCAATGTGTAAAAGAAATTTTAAATTAAAAATGACGTCAATTTTGGGGAGATGCATAATTTTTTTTTATAATTTTTTATTATTCACGTTTAGATAAATGTATTTATTTTCCTGTTGAAAAAAAAAAATAATAATAAATTCGTATTTTTTTTTGGCAACAATTAAATTATGGATAAAATTTAAATGGCTAATTTTTTGCTACTATTAGCTTATTCTTTTCATATTTTTATTAATTAAAAGAAAACTAAACAAAAATTCGAAATTCTGACTTTGGTGTGCACAATGACCCTTCGGGTGGCACCTTTGTGTTAAATCTCGTGACTGTCCGAACTACCGTTTTCGAGAACAGTGAAATATACATATATACAAATATTGCTCACTTAATAGTATAAGATGTACTTTTTCTTTTCTTTTTTTATTCTGTCAAAAAAAAAAAAATATTGGCAACAATTAAATTATGGATAAAATTTAAATGGCTAATTTATCAGAAATTAGAAGATTATTTTTTTTCACATTTTAATTAATTAAAAGAAAACTAATAAAAAATTCGAAAATCTGGCTTCGAGGTGCATCAGGAGAGGTCATTACGAACCTCCATGCAAATTTGTGTAGCTGAGCCATCAGCCATTTTCCTAAAAAGCTCTGGAAATACATACACAATGACACACACACAAACATCTTATTTTATTATATATGTATACTTTTAAATATTAATTTGAATTAATCAAATATTTCTGTTCGACAGCGTGCAAATGCAGTCACACAGGATAATGATTAGTATATAAAAAATAAATAAATTGGTAAACATTATCATGCTACACAACTTTATGTTGCTCCATTGGTGGCTTTTGAATTTTTGTCGCCATATTAGAGACTGATTTTTTTTTTTTTTTGTATGAAAAGGGGAACACTATTTTGCTAATAATTTTATCAGACACCTTTTTGTTTATATACTATTTTGCTAATAATTTTATCAGACACCTTTTTGTTTATATATAAGAATCCTTCCTATTCTGTTTATATCTTTAATGGTTTTTAGGTTTAAAATAGTGCTTGCCGAAATAAATTTGCTATCTTTAAAATTGCATTTTTCTATAAACTTTCTATAAAAATAAATCATTTATGTGACTACTATTTAGGTTTAATACTTTTTTTTTTTTTTTCTTTTTGTAATACTTTATAATTTCTTTATATTTTTGTTGCGCTATTTAGACTAAAACGGCTGTTGCAATATTAAACTTCTTGTCGAAAAACAATCGGTGTACTTCAACACCAAAATTTTAAAAAATCGCCCAGGAGGATCTATTAATGATACTATAAAAATATGGTTCATAGAGTTTAAATAATCTATTTTAAAAAACCCCAAATTCTTAATACATCGTATCACATAAATCTTTTCAAAGTTAGAATAAAATTTAATTTGAAAAAAAAAAAAAAAATTTAACTTTTTTGTTTATTAACCAAAAGGGATGAAATTTGAACTGCAAGTTGGCTTTGTGTTGTAGAGGCTGTATATTATAATTTTGTGTTCGTGAGACAAAATTAAAAAAAAATTTGAGAACTGCAATTTTTAATCCCACTTCAAAAATATGTCACTTAATGAGTAGCAGATTTTGTTTTTCTCCAAATGGTTTCCATACAATCTTCTGTTGTTGCTACCTAAAATTCATACTTTAGTTAATTAAAAAAAATTATAACAGTCCGATTGATAAGCTGTTTAATATGTTGGATTCACAAAAATCACCCCTTTCATTTGGTACCTTATCTGTAATGATACAGCTGATATTTCTAATTCATTTTCTAATTTTTCTAATTTATTTTTCTCATTTTAAGTAAATGAACTTTTTTTTTCTTTGTCGAAAAAAAATTGGCTACAATTAAATTATGGATAAAATTTAAATGGCTAATTTATGAGAAATTAGAAGGTCATTATTTTCCAATTTTAATTCATTTAAAAAAAAAAAAAAAAAAAAAAAAAAAAAACATCAAAAATTCGAAAATCTGGCTTCGAGGTGCATCAGGAGAGGCCATTACGAACCTCCATGCAAATGTATGTAGCTCTGTGATCAGTCGTTTTCTTAAAAAGCTCTAGATATACATACACAATGATACACACACAAGCATCTTATTTTATTATATGTATAGATTATGTACTATTTTATAAGAAATTAAAAATTATGTTAGTTAATAAATCTAATTATCTTAAACTTTTTAATTTTCCATCTGGTGGACATTAATAGCAACATTAAATTTTGATGCAATCAAGAAAAAAAAAAAAGTGAAATTTGTCATATAGTTAGCTTATAAAAAAAAATCTCCCTCGATATTTGGACTAAAGAAAGATTTCTCCTTCCTCTTCCCTCACAAAAAAAAAAAGGTTAAAAAAAAGTAAAAACCCCTTTGATAATAGGTTGTTCCGTTATTTTTTGGGAAATTTAGAATGTGTTCGGGGAAAATCTCAGAGGTCTGAACATTTTCTGCACCCCTGGTCTGAGGAAGAAATTTATTTTTTACTTTTAGGTGCAATTTACAATTCTAATTTATGTGAATTTATTTCTAGTAAGTTTGAATAATTGCTGCTCTTTTCCCCCTTTTTATTTTGAAACTATTTTAAATGAAATAATACCTTCTCTAGTATTGAAATTGTTCCGTGTATACTAAATTTATGCAACTCATATAGATATTTGTATCCAGTCTCAAATTAATATTTATGACACAAGAAGATTTAACAACAGAGAAGCCTTGCTTTCTGCAACAAGCCTCATTCTTATAAAACTTTTCTGCAAGATGTTATTTCATAATGACACATTTTCTAATTTACAGATAATGTGTACATTTAATTATAAAGATGGCAATATTACAGGATTACCACAAAAGAAATAGAACAAAAATAGTTGCTTTAGTAGCCTAGAAGCATTAAAATAGTTGCCTAAATAGTAGCCTAACGACCAAAATAATAGCTTAAATATCACATGCTAACGAACATTAAAGGATAAAACCATACACGTTTTCTTGCTATTCAATCATGAAAAACGGCAGTTTTTCGAGTGACGCAAGCGAAAGGACAAACGGACGGAAAGCTGCGAACTCATATATACGCCTAGTCTGACATCAAAGAGATTTGTAAAAGCCGACACTTAATATCTCAGCAAATAAGCCATATTTTGTTCTGATTTTTTCAAAATAGTCTTTTATCTTCGGTCTTAATCTATCCTGAAAATTTTACATTTCTACATGCAATATGTTTTGAGATCTGAATCTCAATTTAAAGCCAAAATGGGAAAACGATTGGAGTAATGGACTGAAATTCTGAAAAATATCTCTAAAACGGCTCGAAGGATTTTCATATAATTAATATATGTTGTTAATAGGACCTTTCTGAATCTAGTAACGTTTTCGTTTTTTCCAGGAAAACTCTTGTTTTTTATATAAATCGCTTTAAATATGGAACTATATTACTCCGCCAATTACATATGTTTCTTCGGGTGAAAACGCTGTTATTCGGTTCTTACTTGTAAGGTATGTGGGTTGGTTTGTTGACCGACTTGAATGCAGCCAATGAATTATTTAGAATTTTTTTTTAACGCAAAAGTACTTTATTACATGTTTAAAATATTTATTGTATATATACTAAGTCAAATTCACTTAAATATATTTTCTCTTCTGTTATGAAAAAAATAGTTTTGATTTCAAAATTTCATCTTTAGTCAAAGAAATATTTAGATAATATTTTAAATAAGGAAGTATTTTGTAATTTTAGATATTCCATTTTATCATAATAATGATGAATTTACAATTTTTTAAAGTGAAAATTTTTTTAATCATTCATGAAAATCGATTTTATAATAACTCAATGATTTGCGATTCCTATTCATGTATTCTTACGCTCCGGGAATGGAAAAAAACAGCAAATACAGTTTTGGCGCCATCTATCGTTTTTATTTAAAACATACTCTTTCGTAAATACATATATATATATATTTCTTTTTAAAAATTAAAAATCTCTTTTGAAAATACAGTTAGTGTTTATTCATTTATTTATTTTTCAGACTTTAAAATGATACATATTTTAAATATTAACATAATCAATTTTATTTATTATTATTATTCAAAGCAATGACTAGAGGATGAAACAGTGTTTGCACTGTTTATTAGAAATAACAGTGTTTTAATAAACAGTGTTTAAACAGTGTTTTAATAAAATTCATTTTTCATGAATTTCAGTAAAATTCATGAAAAATGTGTCAAATAGCAATTATTAAAAACACGTCAAAATAAATAAATAACATCTTTACTTTGAAACCCATAATAATTTATTTAAAAAAAATTATTCTTTCTTTTCTTTTTTTAATTAATTAACTTGTGCATAAAAAATTCTATTTCATAATTTACAATTACAGTAAACAAAAAATCCTCCTTTAATTTTAAATAACTATTTCTACCTGTTTCTAAACAAGTTTTTTTTTTTTTTTTTTTTTTTTTTTTTTTCTTTAAAAAAAAAAAAAAAAAAAGAAAAAGAAAAAGAAAAGAAAAAGAAAGAAAGAAAAAAACTTTTAATAGCTTCGAAACATGTGGAAATAATTATTTAAAATTAAAGGAGCGTTTTTTGTTTATTGTAGTTGTAAATACATTTATGAAATAGTACTTTTACGCAGAAATTTCATTTTTTTTTAAACTTAACTTATATTTTCCATAAAATTTTTCTCCAGGTGATTTTATCTTATTTTTAAAATTATAGAAATGTAAAGCTTAATTTATATTTTGTCTATTTCCCCCCCCCCCAAACGTTTTATATGAAAATATATAGGAAGTAATTTTTACCTGCACTTTTGATGAAAATTTAAATTGTGAATATTGGAGCAGTATACTTAGCCTCAAAAGGGGAAAGAAAATATATAAAATTCCATTTTTAATATTTACTTGATATATTTTTTTAATTGTTTAATTTGTAATTCTCTAAAAAGAAACTTGCAAAATGTAAATTACGTAATTCTAACTTAAATTTGAAAATTTTCACTTACTTTTTTTTTTTTTTTTTT
Organism: Salticus scenicus; assembly: GCA_963930645.1. Lineage (NCBI taxonomy): Eukaryota > Metazoa > Arthropoda > Arachnida > Araneae > Salticidae > Salticus > Salticus scenicus. Next base: position 693,733 of record OZ005650.1, read on the forward strand.
TTTTTTAAGAGTTTGAGAATCCCAGTCAATAAATTTTTCTAGTGCGAAGCTTCCCTATTTTGTTTCCAAGTGGCAGGCTACTTGAAAATTTGTGAGTATGATAACGTTTGAAATACTGAATTAATTCACACTAAATTTGTAGTGTGGATTTATCTCAGAAATGTATTTGATATGTTCATTTGCCAACTTAATCCACCCTCTTGTTTCCCTGTGCCAGCACACTGAAAATTTCAAATTTACATTAGAAAGGTTTTATGAACCGATTTGCTTAAAACTCCATATATAAATAGCCTTAATTTATAAATCCACTAAGTCCATTAATAAATTGTAGCTGCCATTTTGAAAAAAAATGTGACAACTTCATACGAAAAGATAAATTAGTTTACCCTTCCTAGGAGCCAGAAGGACTTGTTTTAAATTTTTGATCAATAACCACTAAAAAGTAATGATATCAGTACAAAAAACCCTTAACGGCTTAAAAGTTTGTGACGCCGCTACTTTGTGGCTATAAGAATTTGAAATATGAGTCTTAAAAATAATGATATTAAATTTTAAGTGACGCTTTGCAATTAGTTAAAATATACATAGATTTTCTTATTTGATCATTCACTTTTATCTTTTATTTATATTTATAATGCAAACGTAATATTTTTAACTTCAAGATCAGACAGATATTTAAAATACACTCACTGATGCTTTTTCATTCGCCTTTCAAATTCAAAATAACAGTTTTAAAAGGAATGATATAAAAATTCCAGTAGCGCCTCGGTGTTATTTTAAAAGATTTGTTTTTAGATTCCATTAAAATTACTTTTGTTTTGCTAATAAAATATATTTACACATTGAAACAGTGCTTTTAATTTTCAAATATACTGTCAAATAATTATACTTTCACTGAGTTAGCATTATAAAGTAAAATTATTTATTTCAATAAATTGATTTATCCTTTGCGTCATGCTATCCGAAACTGCAAGTAAAATTTGTGTAAATGTTTTCTTTACGTCACACTACCTCTTTGAGCAAATTTTCACTTAGTTGGACACTATGATACTATGTTTTGTATTCAATTTAAGTATACCATTAAAACAAAACAAATCTTCAAAATAAAATACTTTTAAACAATACAAATGTATTCAAATATTAGATTTTCTAAGTAATTCATAAAAATAGAAAAATGTTATTCTCATTAAAATGGCCTCATTTAAGATGGATTTCACATTATTATGTACAAAATCAGATTCTCAAAGTAAGGTCTACAGAAATTACATGTAATAATCATCACCCTAGAGACAGAAAATTTTGTAGCTGTCTGCGACAGGTTTTTAACTTTTCATAATCTGTCTGTGAAATTTGCATGTAATCAGGGGTGAAAATGGCTTACACTCAAAAAGCCTGAAAGCTGATAGCAGCAATCTTGGGGCAGGATGGGGGGGAGCTTAACAACAGTGGTGATCTCGTGCAACAATACACAATACAATTTTACTACAGAACAATATAGTATAAACAATTAGAAAATAATAAGTTTATCTCATTCAATTAAATATTTTATAGCAATAAAAATAATTATAAATGATAAAAGTATTAGTTTTAGTTTTGATACAAAATTTTTATACGTGAATTTTTAAGTGGAGGAGAAGTTTGGAGCAGTTTTAAATGAAATTAGCACTTTTCTACGTTCCCGTAGAATCTCAGTAACAGGTAACAGGAGAAAAGAATACACGCATAACGCTGCCTATCAAGGGAGATCTAAGCTCCTAGGTCGCCCTTGTTAAGCACTGTTTTGTGTTCCTACCAAGGCACCTATGAGGGCTCTAGAGTTCCTACCAGAGAGTGTCTAAGACGTCATACATCGGTAGCGCATTGTCGTGGGCGAAAAATGTCTGTAAATTGCAGACAATTTTTTTATGACTGCAGGCAAAAACTGTCTGAAAGTTGCGGGCAATTTTTTTTTATTAGTACAGACAAAGAGTGTTCGAAAGTTGCAGACTAATTTTTTTTTTATTAGTGCAGACAAAAACTGTCTGCACTAATAAAAAATATTTCCCTGTGTCCGCAACTATGCCGTCGTGTCGCGGCGTTTCTGCCACTGGGATCATCACTTTATATGTAGTTTGTTAAGATGGACTTTTTTTATTGAAAGGGGGAGGAGGGAATTTTAAGCTTACTTTCCTCAAAAAATAAACTCCCCCCTTTTTTTTTTTTAACATGAAGAAGTGCAATAATTAAGTTTCACTTCTTTCATTTGGTGCTATAACAGTGCTGATTTTTTACCTATTAGCCTAGAAGAGAAGCTAGCAACAGGGCTGAACTGTGGATCATTAATTTGCTCCTACCTCCGCTTCTACTGAGGAGAAAACTTTTTTCTTTCTTTTTTTAGACTTTTAAAAACTATTAATTAGGTACCGTCACTTTTTCATTCTTATATTGCATAAAGTTATATATGAACACGAGTAATACTGAAAGCAAGTACAATTAGAATAGGTATATATTCTCATTATTTACTTATTTTCACCTATCATTTACCCTGAGTTATAATTTTTAGTGAAGTAAAATAAAAGGGTTTGAGAAAATGTTCATTCTTATTAATATGTCCAGTGGCAGAAAGTTTTGTAGATGTCTGCGACAGGCTTTTAAAATTTCATAATCTGTCTGCAAAATTTGCGTGATCAGAGGTGAAAATGGCTTGCACTCAAAAAGCCTGAAAGCTGTTTTTTTTGGGGGGGGGGGGGGGGGGGTGAACATCAGTGGTGATTTCGTGCAACGATACACGAATACAATTTTACTGCAGAACAATATAGTATAAACAATTGTGTGTATTCATTCAATTCATCTCATTCAATTAAATATTTTATAGCAATGTTTGACACAACACAATATAAATAAATAAAAGTATTAGTTTTAATTTTGATACAGAAATTTTTTTAAGTGAATTGTCATTCGAAAGTTGCAGAATTTTTTTAATCAGTGCAGACAAGCCGTTTTACTGTGTTCGCAACTATGTCGCCGTGTTTCTGCCACTGGGTTAATATGTATGTGTGATGTACATAATACAAGTATATATTTCACATTGTCCAGGTTTGTGATTTCCAGTTATAAAAGTCTCATTAATAAGGACAAAAATCATTGTCTTTTAACTGTCTGTCTTTGTGAGTTTACTGTAATACTTAGAAAGCAATAATGTTGAAAAATAATACACATTAAAGTTCTAGTTGATAGAAGGAAAAATTACAAATGGTGAATATTTATTAAATAAAAAGGTATACATCAAAGAGAAAAGAAACATTCATTAGAAAATTCTATGAAAATGATTTTACAAAATAAAATTTTCAGTTATATGAAGTAATATTTTCTCTCTCTAAAGAATTGAATACTTAAATATTGTAATAATGTTGATAAAAATTGCTATTATTAAGAAAATTATTCATATCTTATGTTGTTGAATTTTTAAAAAATTCATCAGTCATTCCTACAAAATTAGACCAAAAAAAAAAAAAAGGCCATATCTCAGTATTTTCTTGGGGGGGGGGGGGGGGAGAGAAAAGCTGAAACTTAGTTATTTATTAGAATTTTTATAAGACCAGATAGGAATGGAAAGGCAAACAGTCATTAAAAATTTAGGTGAAAGAAAATGTCCACCTTAAAAAAACTTGATTTAATTTATGAAATTCCAAATAATTTTAGATATACATATATTTTTACTTCATTCTAAAATTAGTAATAGAAAAAATAATCTAAAAAAAAAAAAGAACAACCATAAATAGGTATCTTCTTAGAAAACATTAATTACTCAGAGATTTAAATTAGTAAGAAAATGGTCTAAATTTATTTAAAAAATTACTTTTAGGCTTTTTTGGACATGAATGATTACATCAAATATTGTTTTCTTTTATTAAAGGTTTTATTTGTTTTTTGTTCATTAGCATTTTTTTTTTATCTCTGCTGAAGGCTCCTTAAACATGCTTTGATGTAATCTAACACTCTGTAATCTAATACTCTTTAAAAGCAAACAATACCAAATCTCGCTGACAGCAATGCTCATGTTATTTTATGGGAAAATCTGTTTCCACAATTACTCACCACCTAATGTTTTTTTTTTCTTCTTCTTCTTTTTTTATTTCATTTTCACATTCAGAAAATTCTCAATAGTTAAATTTGTACTTGTTTATTAAATTTTATTTGAGTTTAAAAAATGAAAAAATAACTAAGTGCATTTTTCGAAAACGAGTGCTAATTTAACGATTGCGAATTTGCTGAATGTGAAAACTGAATTTAAAAAAAAAAAAAAAACATTAGGCAATGAGATATTGTGGAAACAAATTTTCCCATAGAATAGCATGGGCTTTGGCTATCGAAAAGATTAAGTGTTGTCTGCTCTTAAGAGTTTATGTTTTCTTTGTTGTATTCTTCCTTTTCTGATTTACTAAAAGAGCTTTCTTTTATAATTTTGTTACTGTTTCATACATGAAATGAGGTTGAGGAAGGACATAATAGGTCACAGGAAGGTACTAGTATTCAATTGCAATAAGCAAATTGGCCAACTTAATAGCTACATATGGCACGTCTGGTGTAATTTCTACATTTTTATTGGATATTTCACCTGCTTCAAGGTCAACATCATCAGGAATATGCCATAAAATAAAATAAAGGGTGAAAATGGTACGATATCAGATTGTATATAAAATCAATAGAAAATATTTCTTTCTGAAAGATTTTCCAAAAGGTGAAAAATAGTCTCCCAATAGCCTTTTTGTGAAAATAGTTGCTTTTTCAAGCTCTTTAGGCAAAAAAAGTTGTTATAATTTCCTCAGGCTGAAAATGAAAATAGTCACAAATAGTTGCCTTTTAGTAGCCTGTGGCAACCCTGATTATTAATAATATATTGTAGAAGAATTTTTAAATATAAGACATGCAAGTTTCTGTTTTCTAGTGAAATTAAAAATATCTTTAATTTTTTTTACAACAATGTCACTGTGTCGCCTAAATTCTGCCACAAGGCCTTACTGTATATATGAAGCACAGATAAACAAATCAATCAGAACATGCAACAGTAATCTTTAAAGAAAGAAATACTTACAAGTCAATTTTTCCTTTTTATAATTGTCATAGTAGGGTTTTGATTTGATTTTTTGCTTAATCAGATGCCCTGTTTCTGTCAGGTCTTCTTCATCAGATGTGTCACCAGTATGCACAACAGATTCTTTCCCATTTTTTGCTCTATCTGAACCTGCTTCTGGTGATTCGGCAACAGCAGAAGAAAAAATATCAACTTCCCCTAGACAAAGAAAATGGCTATATTCATAACAAATATTTTAAGATTTTAGAAAGATTATTTCATTGTTCAGCCAATTTATTTATTTTTCTCTCAAATAACAACTATGTTATTCAGCAAAAGAAAAGTATGAATCATATGCCTTATTTTTTATGCGTTTTAATTATGTTTCTCATTACTCAATAATTTCATTAATTTCTCCATAAAATTTTAATGATTGCATTAGGATAAGTTGTATTGAATCATTATAAATATTAACATAAATACTTGTAAATAAAAAAATTTCCAATAGTCAAATCATCAGACAAAAATTTGATTTATTTTAACTTAACAAAGATATTAAATCTTTCATAAAATAAAGACTGTGATCATAACTTGCTCAATTAATGAATTGTACTAATGAAATTATAACCCCAAATTCTTATTAATCCTTTTCCAAAACAATTTTACATTAATTTACATTTTATGACTAAGAATAATAATTATTCACCCAAATTATCAAAATAATAAATAAAAATTTAAAGATTCATGGTGAAAAACAGAAAAAACAAAAGAATGCAACATACTTAAGCAACTAAATTAGTTTATTATCACAAAATTAACAGTTTACATCACAAATCCAAATATCAAAGAAAATTACATTTATTTGTTTCAAGATTCGTTAATCTTTGTTTATTCGAACATTCTTAAAAAATTTAAACAATTATTTTATTCAAATTTTAATAGTATTAATTATTTAGTTATTTAAGCTACAAATGCTATTTGATTTACAGATAATTTTGTTTAAGGGCCTGCTTCACTTTCTGTCACCTGAAGCCCAAGACAATGTTATTCTATGGTAAATTTTCTTTACTTATAACTAGGGCTGGATTATTTATCAATATATCCCCAAGTATAGATATTTTTTTAGTATCTTGATAACAATATTTAAAAGCTTGCTCTGTCGATATATCCCTCTAGTGATATTACCTAGTGCGCACTGCGCCATCGACCGATATGCCGATAAATAACGTTGAACACCAATCCTACAATATCTTCTTCAAATCTTGCTTCTCCGCTAGCACGCGTCAACGAGCCACCAAACGAACTCCGAACAAAAAGAGCACTGAATATCTTATACTAATACTCCACGTCTTTTCCTCCAATTCCCTACTACTCCCTTTCCACTACTCACTCACTAAAGTAAAAAAATATAATCCCAACCACAAACGATCTCTCTCACATTTCATATAACTTCCTCTTCCTTCATTCCTGCAAAATCTAAAATCCTCACTGCTTTAAAAAGTCTGACGTTGAATGATATCCATCAAATGATTCACATTCATACATCCACAGACAAATAAATAATATTTATTGCAGCTGCATGTCTTGCAAGTGAAAACGATATCTGGTTGGCGTTTTAGCTCTTCCAGCCATTCATTTATTGATATTGGTATATTTCAAAGTATCGATATTTACTAGCTACGAACTTCAACAGCGAGCTATCGGTATTACTAGCTTCATCAGTGTGTACTCTGATCAAAGCCGAACTGCAATATTTCAAATACCGGTGCCTACAAGAAGAGCTCTTCGACTATTTCTTGCCGCTTATTCCTTGCTTTGTTTTCTCATTAATTTTCATCCGTTATCGGCAAAACTAGGTTTCTCTAAATGCTAAAAATATTTAAAATGGTCACTCGAAATAGGGTAGAATCGGGGCCAGCGAGATAGTAGGTGTTTTTCTTCTCTTATGGGCCTGCTTCACAGCATTCGTGACGTCACACGGATCTGAGTGAGCAGCGAGCCAGCATGCATAAAACAAATGGAGCACTTTACTTTTTTTTTTTTTTTTTCATTTTGTGATATTTTTATGAATTATTTAAATTTCATTTCAATAAATATATATTCGGTGAATGGAAATCATTCATTGAATTGACTGAAAATTGAATGAAATTGGCATAACTGTTGGTTCCATATAAAAGCTTATATTTCCATTTAATATTTAGAACTTGAATTATAGTAGGTTAATTCAATAAAATAGATATTCAGGAGGTAACAATTCTTATGTTTTCTGATTTTTTTACGGATATGAAATTTTTAAACTGTGTTTTCAGTCTGCATTTCCTAATAAATTTGTGATCTTCAAAATGTTAAAACTTCTGATATTTAAGAAAATAGTTATTATTATTCAGGGTTGCTACGGTACCTGGAAAACAGGGAAAACTCAGGAAATTTGAAAATCTATTAAAAAACAGGGAAAACTCAGGAAATTTTAAAATTTATTGCAAAAACAGGGAAAATTCAGGGAATTAAAAAAAAAAAAAAAAAAAAAAAAAAATTCAGAAAAACATTGAAAAATTTTTTCATAATCAAATATATATTTAAGTTAGTGCTTTATAATGAATCAGTTATGATTTTTCCCCCTAGTAAGTTAATAAAATTAATTTGCCCTAAATATGTTTAAATGACTTGTAAACATGTTAGATTCTAATGCTGCTGTCATCTATTTCACTTCTAAAAAAAAGAAGGGAGTTTTTTCTCCTGATTTGGGTAGCAATCCTGTTATTATTATTGATGTTTAAAAGAATTAGAAATGGATTTTTAAATTTATTCATTCGATTTTGGGAAGAAAATTAAGAAGTACATGTCTATGTAATACAGTCAACTCTCAAAAATCCGCAACCCTAAAATCCGCATATCATTTGCAATGTAAACAAACATTGTCACAATTGATTTGTTGATTAGTGGATTGCAAAAATTCAGCTGTATTAAGAGAGAAATTATTTTTTAAACTGATGCTGATGAATCACCAATCACTCAACATATTGCAGAGGAGGAAATGATAAGTGTAATTATACAAAATTATTAAAAAATAAATGATAATAATTTAGAGGAAAAGGAGAAAGACAGTTTTCATGAAAGATTTTCTCTCATGCAGATAAATACTCAAATTTTCTCATAGCACAAACTTATGTGATTGACCAAGAATTGCTGACTTTTTTGCAGGTTATAGGAAAATAAATATGTATGAATATTTTTACTTAAACTAGTATTGATCAGACTTTTCAAAAATCTAGATAACTATAATATGATGTATAAAAATTGTTCTTTAAATTAAAATTTCATGAAATATTTGTACCTTTATTATACACACTTTATTTCAGATTTGTATGTATAACATATAAATTGTATCTTAAAGATTTGCGACTCAAATGATGTTCTAAGATGTAAATAAGAGAAATTACTCTAAAATCTGCAAAATTCAGAAATCCGCAAAACACTTCGTTTTAAGCTGTGCGGATTTTTGAGAGTGTACTGTAATTTGCAAAAATACTATGATTTTCGTTATATTCTTATTTTTAATATTTTTTCTTTTAAAAATAAGGCAATATGCACCCATAATTCTTAAAAATGGGCTCTATTATACATTCAAAATAAATAAATAAATAAATAAAAATAAGTATTTTCTTAAATATACAAATTTAGAATACCAGGTCAAACTAATGGAGACACAAATGTGGAATTTTATGAGATTATTTCTTTAGCGACGCGATTTAAAAAGCTATTTTTTGAAGTTTCTCTGCAAATGGAGGGACAAAAGTTGTTTCTTGCATTTCTCACCATACCTTAATGAAAAAAAACAAGAAAAAAAAAAAACAAATATTAAAAAAACAGATATCCGGTGGTTTTGATCCGGATATCCGATGATATTCTGGATATTGAAAAATCTGCCGGATATATCCGATCCATCCCTAGTTGGAACCCTGGTATGAACCCAAAATCACAACTTTTTCTACATTGAGAGCTCAGAAGAAACATAAAAAATTAGTGGAGATGGAGATGAGTCACATGCCAGCAAAAACATAAATAAAACAATCTTTAAATAAAGACAAATTTGAACCAGAATATCTCTCATTAGCAAATGAATTGATTATTTACTTACTATGACTTTGTAAGTGTAGTAATTTATTATCTGAATGTCTTCTGATATAAATTTATAACCTTATATTGTAATCATTTTGTAATCTATCTTTTAAAAAAAATGCGTAAGTTTTAAAACCATCACTAATGATTCTAATCTTAAAAATTTGGACTTGTAGAATTACACACACACACATTTAAAAAAGAAATGAAATAATCAAATTTTTAATGATCTTAGAAATTTTCATGAAGAAAACTTTTTGTTTACTATTTTACTAGTCATAAATATGAACTTTCAAAATAATGTCTTTTATCAAGTAAGCATATTATATGGTACAATTGAACCTCAAAAATCCGAACATCCGAACATCCAAAAATCTCTAAAATCCAGATATTTTTCAATTTTAATTTTAAAATAAGACTTAGCTGTATCTTATTTCCATATTTATTGTGCAATGCAGATTAAAATTTGTTTAACTGAACACTGAATGCATAAATTTGGACATAATCCGACATATTTTTATATTGCTTGATTATTAATTAAAGATATTATTTTTTTACAAAAAGAGGGGAAAAAAAAACGGGGAAAAAATCATAGTGAAACAGCTTTAAATTACTGAAATGGTAAAAAAAAAAAAAAAATTATTTATGATTTTAAACATATAAAGCCACAAATTTAATCAAATAAACAAAAAAACCTTACTTTAGCTTTACCGATGTGACTCTTTTGGCGAAGTACTTTCTTATTAGGGCCCCCCCCCCCCCCCCTCATCGTCGGTCACTCCATTCTGTGTGCTTCTGAAGATTTTCTGTAGGTGTTTTAACTTCTTTCTTCTTTTTTCAGGATATGGCGCCAGGTGGCGTCTATACCTGTTGCTGGTTGGTCATGGTTGCATGCGTTCGGTTGGGTGATAATTTCAATGGTTTCTTTCTTCTTTTTTCAGGATATGGCGCCAGGTGGCGTCTATACCTGTTGCTGGTTGGTCATGGTTGCATGCGTTTGGTTGGGTGATAATTTCAATGGTCTCGAAAAAGTGCATAGTTGTGACTGTTATAGTTCGCGATTTTTTCGGTATTTTTAAAATCTATTTCGATATTTTCATTTTTATATGTTTGTGCTAGCGCGGTGCCGTATTTGCCAAATTATATGTCGTTAGTATGCTCCTTAATTCTTGTGTTAATTTTTCTCTTAGTCATTCCTACATAGCAACCGTTATTATTGTTTGGATATTTAAAAGGGATCTTGTAAATGCCGGCGGATTCGAGGGGGGGGGGGGAATGTTATCTTTATCGTTTCTGATTGTTTGATAGATATTTGGGTTTGGTTTAATTGGAATGTTTACATCTAGTTTGCTTGCGATTTTTTTAATTTTCACTGCGGCTCCGCGATCGTAAGGTATTGCACTAGTGTATTTTTTATTTGGTTTTTGGTAGCTAGGGATATTATCGATTTTCTTTATACGTTTTTTATAAAGTTTATCTACAAGGTTTTTAGGGTAGTTTGCTTTTATTGTTAAGTTTCTGATGTAATTGATTTCGTTTTTAAAGGTCTACCAGTTCTGTACATATAAGTATTGCGCGATTAATATAGGATTGAATGGCGTTTAATTTATATTTATAGGGGGTTTTACTGTTGTAATTAATAATTTCTTTACTGGAGGTAGGTTTTCTGTAGACAGTTGTGTTGATTATAATGTTCATTCTTTTGATTTTGACATCAAGGAAATTAATTTCATTGTTTAATTCTATTTCGTTAGTGAATTGAATATTTTTATCTAAGCTGTTTAAATCATTTAGGAGTTCGATTGTGTTTTGTTGTTCATGGATTATGGCAAAAATATCATCTACATATCTGTTCCAGTATATTATTTTCTGTTTTAATTTTTCTAAAATTGTATCCTCTAAATTTCTTAATTTAAACTCTGCTACAATCCCTGATATGGGGGACCCCATCGGAACCCCTTTGACCTGTTGGTATACCTTTTGATTAAATTTGAAAAAACTTTCTTTTAAAATTAAATTGGTTGTAGACTTTAAAGTTTGGGCTATTAGTGGACTATAATTTCTTTCTATTTCGTTGTTAATTGTATTAATAATTTCATCGGTGTCGATAGAGGGATATAGGTTAATTATATCAAAACTAATAAATTTATGATATGGTTGAATTTCAAAGTTTTTTATTCTTCTGATGAAATCTTCAGTTGAGTTTAAGCTATATTGTGATGGGGGGAGAATTTTCTTGTAAATATTTGTCATATATTTTTCTAAATTATAAGTTGGGCTTTCGCGTTTGTTAACTATGGGTCTGATTTTGGGGGGGGGGGGGGGGGGTTATGGTCTTTGTATTTTCCAAAAAGTCTAGGGGTGTTTGGTGCGTGATTGTCTATTTTTGGAGGTTGGTTATTGGGCCAATGGCCATTTTTGATTAGTTCGTTAACTTTTTCATTGAGTTTTTTATTTGGATCCTTTTTTGTTTCTATGGCATTGATTTCAGAGATGGTTTCGTTCATTTTATTGATGTAATCATCTCGGTCTAAAATTGCTATTTTGCCTGTTTTATCTGTCATTGTGCAGGTTATTTCTTTATTATTTTTCAAAGATTTTAAAGCTTTTAAGGTCGTGTCTATTAATGTTTTTATTTTTCATCAGGTTTGTTATTTCTTTTTGAGCAGTGTTTCTTATTATATTTTGATTATGAGTTGGAATTTTGTTAATGGCAGTTTCGATTTTGGCTATGCTATCTTTTATGTTTATGGGTTGCTCTAAGATGTATTTCGGTCCCATTTTTAATATGGTATCTTCATGTGTATTGGTTTGATATTTTGATAGGTTAATGTATGGGTGTTTCTCGGTTATTTTAGGTTTAATATTATATTTTTTAATCAAAAATTTTAATTTCTTATTGTGCTTCTTTATGCTAATATTATTCTCAATTTCGGAAAAGGTTTTTATTTTATTTTTCAGAGTTTCAAAGTTTTGATGATTCGTTTTTCTGCTGATTTCGTCAATTAAAGTTCTTTCATTATCTCTATTTTTGTAGTATGTTGCTTTGTTAATACGTATAGCTTTATTTAAAATTTTATTTTCGAAGTTTCGGACTTCATATGGGAAGTTTTTTCTAATAAATTTACTGTTGATTCGTAAAGAATTTGGAATGATGTTAAAATATTTACAATCGTTTAAAAAACGGGATTGATTTTCTAAGTGAACTAATTTCTTACTTAACTTTTTCCATTTAGAATATAAATTAGAATGATCCATACCAAATCAAAATAAATTAGCGCGAAAGTTTATTGAAAATTGTTATTACGAAAAAAGAATTTATTAACCCAAGTTAAAATATTAAAGTCAAAATTTATGTTTGAAACACATTAATTAAAAACGAACGCGAGTTAAACGTTAAAACGTGAAAAAGAAATGCCCACTAAACGGACATTAATCAGAAAAAAGGAAAGAAATTTACGGTATGTTTACATTAAAATTTGTAGAATAAGAGAAAACATTTTTAAAATGTATAGTTTCCAAAAGTAAAGGAAATTGAAATATATATGCATGCAACCTTTATGAAGTTCTTCATCAGCTTTAACCACAGAGCACTTTAACCACCATTGAAATTATCACCCAACCGAACGCATGCAACCATGACCAACCAGCAACAGGTATAGACGCCACCTGGCGCCATATCCTGAAAAAAGAAGAAAGAACCATTGAAATTATCACCCAACCGAACGCATGCAACCATGACCAACCAGCAACAGGTATAGACGCCACCTGGCACCATATCCTGAAAAAAAGAAGAAAGAAGTTAAAACACCTACAGAAAATCTTCAGAAGCGCACAGAATGGAGTGACCGACGATGACGGGGGGCTCCCTAATAAGAAAGTACTTCGCCAAAAGAGTCACATCGGTAAAGCTAAAGTAAGGTTTTTTTGTTTATTTGATTTTAAAAAAAATGTTTCTTTAGTTTATTAGCAGTTATTTAGCAGGCATTATCAGTTGTTTATTATATTTTAGTGTAATATATGTGTTTTAATTTAACATAAGTGTTTTATTATATTTATATTTTATATTTTAATTCACCAATTTTATTTGTTGTTTATTTTTATTAACATAAAATTGCAGTTTGTATGTTATTATAATCACAAAAAATTAGTTTTCAATAAATCTCTAAAATCTGGAATCGCTGTGGTCCCCCCAATTCCGGATTTTCGAGATTCAACTCTAATTATAATACGATTTAACATGTAGAGTAACTTTAAGTTTTTTGTAATAACTTCTGATCCATAGAGATCCCACTCTAAAAGTTTCAGGTTATATGGCTTTTAGTATTACCAAAAACATATTTATTTTTCAAATTTTTAAATTTAATAATTTTTAAAATGTTTACCTAACATAATGATGCTGCATATCAAATTAAACCTTAGAAAATACTCTTTAAAATGAGGGGTCATAAACTTTTCTATCCCTTATAGAACTTGAGAAATTTGAGATTGAAAATGCTTACACAAGCTAAAAAATGCTGATTTTCTTTTTATTAAAAAAATTAATTTAAAAAAAAATCAAAAGAGATACAAATTTTCTAAAAATATATTCTTATTTATGTCACCAAAGAGAATGATTCCTGCAAGTTTCATAGAAGTCTGAGGTGGTCAGGTTGAAAACTGAAATTTTTTTGGTGATTTCGCTTTGAATGACTCAATAACACACGGCACAACCTGAAACACACTTCCATCAATTTTCAAGTATTGTCACATTATAATAGAATTCTTTTGTGTAGCCCTGTAAACAAACAGTGAATGATTTCTATACCATATTCTACATGAAACATGTTTTTACGCATATAAGAAATATATATTCATTTCATTTTGGTTTAGTGCAGTCTATAGATGTTAAACTCTACTTTTTCCTCCATAGATGCAATGTATTTGAATTCTCTTGGGTGTCTCTGTACACGAACCATTAGCTTGATCTCAACGAAAAGCTTAGTGTAGCATCCCTATATGATACGCATTTAGAATACCAAGTTTAAACTTTCTGCAATAATTTGTTTTTGAGATATGCTGATAACAGGTAGACACACAAATCAACTGCTAAAAACATGATTTTTAGATTCAGGGGACCTTAAAACGTGCAAATATAACAAAAACTCAATTTCAAAAATTTGACCCAAAAACAATACTTTCTCTACCTTATGGGTAAGAGAAAGTAAAAATGTTATATTTACATTTAAAAAAAAAAAAAAAAGTTAATTATAAAGTTAATAAAACTTGACCCGCACTCAGGATACCCGATCCGATGCAAGATTCATTTTAGACCTGCATTAATCTTTAAAATTTTGGAATAGAAGTCTCTTATGAATGCTTAAGAATAATGTATTAAAATAAGAAAATAATAATAATAATTGAAAACGTGGAAATCCGTTGAACATTGGCATGCCGTGAAGTCATTCACTTTTGATTTCATTAAAATTGATAAAACATTAATTAAAACAGGCATTTACTTTCTAAATATTAATGAATAATAAGATAAATTATAAATATTATGACTTAACAGTTGGTAATTGAAAAGAACTTGGTTATCTTGGTCTTTAATTCTTTTACCGCAATTATTATCTCTTTTTGTGTATTCCTTACTCCTTTAGCAAATGGGCATGGTTGCCATTTTTGGTGACTAGGGTTGGTAGCCATTTTCAGTGTAATGGTCGCCAATTGGCGACTGGTGACCACTAATGTAGAGCTTTACTCATAGGCCATAATGATAAAGAATTTTTCTTTGTGTCTGGAAAAAAACTATAAGAGCTCGATTCACCAAAATCAATAGAGTTCGTGCTACAGTGACCTAGTACCAACTTTCAGCTCATTCGAACAAACTGTTTAGACGCTATCGTGTTCATTCCAGGGTGGCTAGTCATTTCCTTCCAAAAAAATCCCTGACTTTTCCCTGACCTTTTTACGAAAACAATTAAGCTTTCATGTGACGCCGACAAAGTTTACACAGATGACACGAAAATAAATAACATTACATTTCTCCCCCCCCCCCCAAAAAAAAAATTAAATAAAATAAATAAATAAATAAATTTAAAATTTTGCTATTAAAAAAAAATGTCATATATCAAAATATTTATCCACTTTTATTTACTTTTTAATTTTTTTATGACAGGACTTTGAATAGTATGACTAGATTCCAAAATTTGAAATTCTACCTTGAGAGAAACCTATAAGAGTTGCCTATAATATTTTTCAATTTTTTGGAGTTTACCATTTTTCCTTTCCTTTTTAAATACTTGCCAACCAATTTTAATAAAAAAAGGGATGATTTTTATTGAAAAACCAGAAGATTTCATAAAAAAAAAGGGGGGGGGGGGAGAGATTTTTTTTTTTTTTTCTCTCTCTTTGACGTAATAACCTATAGTTTTACAATTTTAATATTTAGAAGCAATCTATAAAAACGTTTTACTATAGATTGATTATACTAAATATATAAAAGTTTTAAATGAAGTTATTTCTCTTCAACATATAAATATCTACAAAACAGAATCTGTAAGAAATCTATTTAACAATAGACAAAAAACTTAGTAAAGTTAAAGTATAACTAATTTTTTTAAATAAATAGAATATGATTTTTGTGCATGTACATTAATCATACATATAAAAAAAAGTAGCAGTAGCTAATTGTCAGTTTCAAAAGTGCATAAAACCAACTGAGTATTAATTTTTTTAAATTGATTTGGAATAAATTTTTCTGCCTGAAAAAAAAAAATCTTCATTTTTTCCCCATGTTTACACATTTGGTATAAATATGACATACAAATATTTAATTTAATTGAGGAAAAATAAATAGATTCATAAAATTCAACAATAAAGATCTAAAAATAATTACATACGTGAGAAATATTGAGCACTTCCATTGCTTTATTGTTTCTAGAATTGATCATTGATCAAAATCCGGGGAAGGGGGGGGGGAGGGGTATACAAAAATAATTACAGAGTAAGAAATATTAAACTCTTTCAATTCAACTCTACTTCTGGAATCTAACGAAAGAAGTTTAAAATATTATCATTTATGTTGCTGATGGATAAAGATTAGGAAACAAAAGACTTCTGCAGAACATTTGATTGCTGATCACTAGTTGGAGATAAATGAAAGGAGGAGGGGGGTGGGGAGGGGCAAAAAATAATTACATCAGAAAGAAATATTTAACAATTCTAGTTCTTTACATGTTCTAGAATCTCATAAAGCAAGTTTGAAATTAATATTGACATTTATGTTATGGATGGAGAAAGATTGGGAATCAGGAGTTTTCGTAGAACATTTGGGCTTTCTTTTTAAAACGAACGATATCCGCGACTTTTTCAAAAACGGAAGATTTCATCATCTGTCCGGAAGACCAGAAGATATGTTTAAAAACCGGAAGTCTTCCGGGAAAACCGGAAAAGTTGGCAAGTATGTTTTTATATAAAGATAAATTTTCTTTTTTCAATTAAATTTTTGAAAATTAAAAAAATAAATAAATAAACTAACTTACGATTATTTAATGTATTTTGCATCTTATGTTTACATATCAAAGTTACAGATTTTAACGGAAAAATACTTATTAAAATCAAAGCGATTTTCGGAGAAAACTACGGAAAACTCCGACCGCAGGGTTCGCGCGACAACGCGGGAATCTGGCAATATTTTAAAAAATCCCACTTAAAAAAATTTTATATACGCGCTTTTTCCGCATTTATATTCCCACTGTTAATTAACAAATTAGTACAGAATTCCTTGTCCAACTTTTTTTTTTTTTTTTTTATTTAATGGTGAATAATTAATTGATAAACCTCCCCCCCCCTTTCCAGAAAAACAACGGTCCAAGGTCAGACGGATCAGCCTTTTTTATTTCCTATGTTTTTTTTTTTTTAATGAGCGCAATCGATTTATCACTGAAAAATGCAGTTTGGAGCTCCCTTTTAATTATCACAGCTGTCAGCTCAATGTTGATTTCATATTTTGCCGCGGCAGCCTGGTTGAGGCGAGTGGAGGGGGGAATAGATTCAAATCAATGATCTCTTCACTCCTTCACTACTGTTTGAGATAACTGTATTTTGTTTTTCTTTGTAGAATCCAAGAGTGAGAGAATCCGGCGTTTGCTAGAAATGGGAAGTTGCAGATGGGAAATTATAATATTCTTTTTATTTATGTTCTTTCTTCTTTCCCCCACAGAAACGTCGGTTAAAGAGTGTAAACAATCAATTTTAGGTTACATTTTGTGGTTAACACTGTAAAAAAGTTTATTAATGAAATAAGAAATTGTAGGTTGGATTGACTTTTTTTTTTTTTAACTTTCTTTTATATTTAATAGAAGAAAGTATTAGATTCGTAAAAATTTTCGACTTCCGGTTTTCGATGGATTTACACGTTTTGAGAGGTCCGGAACATGATTTGACCAGATTTAGAAAGTTTTTAATTAAAAGAAGCTGCAAAAATCTTTTAACGCGAATAAATAAAATAAAAAAATTAAATAAATAAATAGAAAAAATTACCATATTCCAAAATTAAGTTAATAATAAAAATTACGGAATTGGCGAGATTATAGCAATTCCGAATTATCAGCTTTGTCTAGCTTTACATTTAGTTCTTAACTTAAAAATATTATTAGAAATAAATAAAATATAAAATACTTACAGCGTATATAATCCACAGCTACCCAAATCCAAAATTTTCTTTTCAGTTGGATCCCCGTTCATAGCAGTTTTTAAATCTTTTAAAAATTTTATATTCAAGTTAGGGACTCTCATTTCGTCTCCCACACTTCCTTCAAAAGAAAAAAAAAAAAAAAAAAAACCGCAAACAATGAAAGTCTCGTTCGTTCGCGCAGCGGAAGTGGCTAGCCTGCCGCTCTTCTTTCCAACCAATTTGAACGTGGGGTGTCGCGTCACACTTTTTTATTTATTTTTTTATTTATTTTTCTTTTTTCGGAAATTGGTCGGGAAAAATTACTGATTCTTTCATATAAATCATGGAAAAAAAATATATTTCTTTTGGATGCAGCATTTTTTTTCTTTAAAAAATTTCCCTGACTAATAAGCAAATTCCCTGACATTTCCCTGACTTTTCCAGAAACCAAAAAATCCCTGACATTTCCCGGTTTTCACGGTTTTCCCGGTCGCTCGCCACCCTGTCATTCACATACATAGACACATACATACATCAAAGTAAAAATAGTAAACTCAAGGTACCTCTAAATGTGTAGAAACACCAAAACCTTAAATTCGGATTTTTGACTTGATTGACTATAATATTGACTTGATTGACTATATTGACCAATACTTTCCTTATGTGTTCAGAAAGTAAAAAATTTGTAAAGAAGAGAAAATGTTACTAAAAAAAATATGTGAAAATTATGATACTAGCATCCCTCACTTAATTCGAATTAGCAGGTGAATTCCAGGAAAAAATGGACATGACACTTAAATTTTAAAATTACTTCTACTGATCCAGAATAAATGAATTTTTCATTTCTATCTAAAATTTTGATGTAAAGCACAATAACCTTAAAAAAAAAAAAAAAAAAAAAAGATTAAACTCGCTTGTTTTTCTCATGCAACTACATCGGGAAAAACATTCATTTTGATTATAGTGGAAATTGGGTTAATATTTCAATAATATTCTTTATTAATAAATTAACTTTTTGCCTTTGATGTATTACCCTATATATATATATATAAATTGGGGGGCTTTTTAACTTGTTAATATTACTAACAGAGAGTTAATTAGTTTTTGTTCTATGTGTATACTTATATCTAAAAGTGCAAGTATCAAAAGTGCAAATGTGGGCACGGTTTTTTATAATTATGGTTCCCATAACAAAAAATGTCAGACATACGTCGCAGACTTGTTTTTTCTTTTTTTGTTTTTTAGTCTGCAGATTATTTGTAAAACAGTATTGCACAAAAATTCGAAGTCTCCTGATTTTGGCAGGTCAGATAGCGATTTTCAATCTTTCTCCATATACTATACGGCATAAATGTTAATATTCATTTTAAACACGTTTTATTAGATTCTAGAAACTTCAATATCTCACTAATGTATTTGTTTTACAACCCCCCCCCCCCTCTGCAAGCGTTAGCCGATTAAACATTCCACAGATGTCCTATGATTTCCAATCTTTTTCCATTCACAAAATAAATGTCAGTGTTGACTTTAACTTATTTTATTATATTCTAAGATCTATAAAAAAGTAAAATTGTTCAACATCTTTCTTTCATATAATTTTTTGGGTCCCCCCTTTTCTTTACCATTTGCTAACAAACAGCAAGGAAATTATCTTCAGAAATCTTGTAATTTTCAGTCTTTATCCACATGCAGCCTAAATGTCAATATTCTTTTCAAACTTGCTTTATTAAATTATAAAACCTATTTAGAGGTAGAATTGTTCACTATCATTCATTAATCATTCACTATCATTCAAGTGGCTGCAACTTGGAAACAAAATGGCGAAACAACTTGCCCAGCGAAATCCTCTAATATATTTGTATGATAAGTTCATTGTCCAGCTCTAGTTCAAATTAAATTAGTATTTCAAAAATTATTGCCATAAGAAATTTTCAAGTGGCACCACTTGCAGGGATGGAACACGGGCGCAGAATTCACACCGGAATGTGTTTAAGAAATTTCTCTACCTATAATATCGTCGATTTAAGAGGTAGAAAATTTTCTTACATTGATAGTGGTATGAATTCTGCGCCCGTGTTCCATCCCTGCACTTGGGGGAAAAAAACGGAGGAGATGCCCAGTGAACTTATCTGAGATATTTGAATGGTAAATCCACTACCCAAATTTGATGCGAATCGATTGAGTATTACTAAAGCTACCATAATGACAAATTTCAGACATGAGAATGCAGAAAATTAAAAAAATAGGAAACACACGTGTTCATAAAATTAATTTTAAAAGAAAAATAATGTGCGCGGTGAAATCTATACAAATATTACACAGGAACCGGAAAAATTTAATAAGATATATTAATTTCAACGTTCAAAATCTGTTACTACAAATATATTACTAGAATCAGTACAAACAAAATCATGAACAAAGATATTTCTTCTCATGTGATATGAAGGACAATGGTTAATGTCAACTCTTTACCTAATTATATGTAACAAAAATTTTATAACTACAAAAAAAAAAAAAAGTTTACTGAATCTAGTAGCGTTTTTTTTTTTTTTTTTTTTTTTTTTTTTTTTTCTCCCCGTAACTTATTGTGAAATTATGGTGCAGATTACTTTTTAATGCCTAAATAGCTGTCGCAGATTGACAGAAAAAATCCTGCTACTGGGATTATGGTAGCCACTGGCTACTATTCATAATTTTTCTAGTCTAGAGCATTATCTTTGGCACTAGCAAGAAGTTGAAAGGGGGGAGGAGAATTTCACTAAACTTCATTTTTAGAAGTAAGGACTAGTCATGGAAAGTTAGTACTTATAAGGGGTCTAGGTCAACTGCATCCCAAAATGACATTTTTATCTCCCCCACCTATACCAACTGCGGATCAGGAATATTCCCCTGAAGTTTCTCGCCAAAGAACATTTTTCACCAAAATTGCCAAAGATTTTTGCACATGGTTATAATTTAGTATGCAACTAGTAATTTATTACTCTTAGCGTAAGTTGCTTTTCTCAGTAATGGTTTTAGAAATTTACATTCCTATTTAATTTTCACTTATTTATTTTTGGGGGAAAGGATGGGGAGGCACATTAAATTACTATATAAACATGGGGGGGAAAAAAAGAAAGAAAAAACTTTTAATGTAGGTTCATAATTATGAAGAAATATAGTTGAAAAATGCAGCATGTATTAGTTAAAACACTTTATATATATATATATATATATATTATACTTGTCGCTATTATTTAAATAGTGACGAGTAAAAATAACTTTTAAACATCAAATAAATATAATAATTTTTTTCTCTGATGTTTGAAAAGTTAAAAATAAATATAAATATTAAAGGAGAAAAAAACTTACGGAAAATATGTATAAAGTTTAACGCTCTCAAATATTTTATGATTTTTTTTTCCCCCTTTACATATATTGATTTTCTTCTTTTTTTTTTTTTTTTGAAAATCTTACATGAAAATCCACAGACAAAAGTAATAATTTAACTGAAGATACTGATGTGAATTAATATTTTCTCTACACCAA
Source organism: Salticus scenicus (assembly GCA_963930645.1). Taxonomy (NCBI): domain Eukaryota; kingdom Metazoa; phylum Arthropoda; class Arachnida; order Araneae; family Salticidae; genus Salticus; species Salticus scenicus. The sequence continues at coordinate 715,089 of OZ005650.1, forward strand.
TTATATTTGTACACAAATTATGACATTAGCCATCTAGCATGCTTTAGGCATAAGTTCCATTATTATATTATTAGGTATTACATCTGTCATTTTTACCATTTTTTTGTGATTAACTATTTTTAAGCATTACCCATAAACTATAATGTATCTGAAATACAGGGTGTTTATAAAGTCCTGAACCCATTTTGATGTTTAATCTATATATATATATAAATGAATGTTTGTCTGTATGTTATTTATAAAATCGTAAACGGCTTGACCGATTTCGATCATTCTTTTTTTTGTTTTTTTTCCTTATAGGTCAGGGATGGTTTAGGAAAAAAAAAAAATGAAAAAATCTTTAAAATTAATTAAAATATGAAAATAAACTTATTGACTTATATTGACTTAATATAAGCCATTTAAATTTTTAATTGTTGCCAAAAAAAGTTTACGAGATATATTTATTTATTGTTTTCAGCATAAAATGAAATATGCTTTCATGCGAAAAATAAGAAATTACTAAATGTTAAATTGGTCGATGAGAAAATGACACATTATAATTTTAAAATAAAATAGCAATATTACAAATCTAACATATTTCTTCTGAATTTTATTTCACAGCATTTTTTTATATACCTCAACTTCAGATTTTTTTTTTTTAGTATGGCAGATGAAACACGCTTGGCATAAACGCTAATTCAGCATTATGGTAAAGGTATTTTCTTATTGATAATTCTTGACAATTTTTTATAATTTTGATGCTGAAGTAGATCGGACATTTTTCGCCAAGGAAAAGATAGAAAGAAATACGCAAGCGAAGTGATGACGTCACTGGCCGTTCGTGGATGCAAGAAAAATATTTCCTATGTTAAACGCCCATTGGATTTTTTGTAAAAAATTATTAAAAATCGAGGAAAAATATTTCCCGATTTTAATCCGCATATTTAGGTATAGATATGTATTAGTTATCATGTCCATGCATTAGATTAAGTTATTTTTGTTGTAAAATTGACAAAATTTGAATTTTCAATTTCAAAACTCTCGAAAAAAAAATGGCAAACTTCCATATTCGATTGAAAACACAAACATTTAATTTCAAAGGATGATATTAACACAATAAATATCCAACTAATATACTGATTAAAAGGGAAATGATAAATATTCTATCATAATTTGAAGTCAAATTTGTTTTCAAATGTCTAAATAAAGTATCTGATATAAGATACTAATATGTTGTAGCGGAATAGATTTGATATCGGTCATCCTTGGTAGAAAAATAAAATATCGCCAAATTATTTAGCGAACATAATTTAATTCCTTTCAAAAATCATGGTTATTTTAACAACTTATTTTAAGACAGTAATGAATAATATGAAACAATATTTTGTACAATGCATATTACGGAAATATACATCTGGCATGTATATTTTCGTATTACGTTTTTGATCACCAAATACAATAAGCGCCAAGAACGACAGAGTTTTGAAATTTAAAATTAAAATTTTGTCAATTTGACAGCAAAATAACTCAATCTAACACATGCACATGATAACTAATACATATGTGTACCCAAATATGGGGATTAAAATCGGGAAATAATTTTCTTCGATTTTTAATCATTTTTTACAAAAAAATCCAATGGGCGATTGACATAGGAAATCATTTTCTTGCATCCACGGACGGTCAGTGACGTCACACTTCGCTTGCGTATAGGAACAATAATCGCATAAATTGTATTTTGGTCTAAAACGGCAACAAAAATTAAAAAGTCGCCAAGGGCATTAAGGCGTACCATGATCAAGTTTACATACTAATTTATTTACTTTCCTATATACCAACTACTATTAACTAAGCATGAAGTATATATAACCACAAAATAATAATTGTCTCATGCGATAGAAGTTGCCGATCATAGCATATTGTAATATTATATGTGGCTTGAAATTGCTGTCATTCTATGGTTGATTGATTAAATCAAATAAATATAGGAAATAACTTGAGAGCAAATATTATGTACATCACATATAATGTTGTTCATATGTAACTGGGATTCAGTTATAAAAGAGTTACTTCAAATTTTTCGATACTGTCCATATCGAAACTGTTATGTATGATAAGCAACCAAATGGAAGCCCACGGGTAAGCCATTGTCGCAGGCAATAGGGACAGGCACCAGAGATTGCAAGGACGAACAAGGCGCTGCCTAAGGCAGCGGGAACACAGAGCAATCTTTTGACCGATATCAGTATTTTTTTTTTTTTTCATAAAGCATATAGAAAAGAGTTTGCCAGTGAAGCGGGCAAAGCCGTCCAAAATTGTTTAAGAACTAAAATATTATTCAACAATTCGCCGGGAAATGTAAAAAAAAAAAATAAATCATTTATTTGTAAAAAAAAAAAAAATTAAAAATTTGAAACTCATAAATATTATATGAATTTCACCACATAGTTAAAATTTTAATTAACCAGTCACCAAATTATTATTAGAACCAGATTAATATTGTGCAATAGTGAACTAAAATCATACAAAGAAAGGTTTCGAAATAAAATTCATAATTGACGACCCAGTTTTTATACTTCCACAACGCAGTACTGTTTTAGTACAGAATCCCTATGGACGAATTTTAAATTTTTATCGCCATGTTGGCGATAACATTTTATTTATTTATTTTGGCATTTTATTTTGGCTTTCAATGAGTTACAAATTTTTTTGAGTGTACTTTATGAGACTCTGTTTTGCACAGCACCACAATGATAAGGTTTCATTTCATTACATATTATGATCAAACCGTCAGTTCCCACACATACACATCAAAATTTCCACATGAACGAAGTCGCGGGTAACAGCTAGTAACTTATAAAATAATGAAGATTACAAACAAACTTATGGCATTTATTGATGGAATAACTCATATATTTTCTTTTCAGGTTTGAATATCTTTACTTTCGTAAATATCGTCTGTGCGTGTGGTTAATTTCAGATAATTTCATTTTCCAGTCTAAATATCTGTACTTTTCTAAATATCGTCTGCTTATTAATTGCATTTTTCTCTCTTTTGTTTTTGGCAACTATTGCAATGTTATGTTTACTTTTGATGTGTTTGTTCTATATAGTACTTTTGTATGTGATGTTTTATTCGAGCGGATATTAAGGAGAATGCATGCACCACAAGAGAAAGCACAGACTTTATGGTGGTACATAGAAACAAAATCGATAGTGCAAGCACAGAGAAATTGCAGAAGAATTTACCAAAAAGATCCTCCATCCAAAAGCAGCATCTTGCAGTAAAAAAATAATTTTCTAGAAACTGGAAGTATTGCAGATAAGATACGTTCCAGACGTCCCTGCACAAGTGATTGTGATGCTGACCGTGTCAGAGAGACATTTTTACACAATCCTAGAAGATCTGTGAGATCAGTGGCAAGAGAATTGGATATGCCAATTTCGACGGTGTACAAGGTTATTAAGAAAAAATTAAGACTGCATGCATACAAAGTTCAAATTGTTCAAGTTTTGAAACCGGACGATAGGCCTAGGAGGGTGGCCTTAGCAACAGATATGATAAGGAGGATAGAAGATGATGCTGATTTTCTGAAGCGCATAATGTTCTCCGACGAAGCATCCTTTCATGTTTCTGGCATTGTTAATCGCCATAATGTGCGCATATGGGGATCTGAAAACCCCCATGAATACCGTGAGGCACAAAGGGATTCCCCAAAGGTTAATGTGTGGTGTGGACTAATGCACGACCGAGTCATTGGGCCTTTCTTTTTTACAAAAAAAAACGGTCTCATCAGTCGTATACTTAGACATGTTGGAAAACTTCGTATTTCCACAACTAGAAGAGCTTCAGCCACATGTCTTTTTGAAACAAGATGGTGCACCACCTCATTGGGGTACCATCGTTTGTAGTTCTTTGAATGACCATTTTCCAGGAAGATGGATTGGGCGAGGAGTTCCAATTCCTTTTCCACCCAGATCACCTGATATAACGCCGCTGGACTTTTTCCTTTGGGGATTTGTAAAGGACAATGTTTACAGGAGGAGAGTGTCGAACATTGATGACCTAAAAGTCAGAATTACAACCGCAATAGCCTCTGTGGATGCCGACATGCTTGCCGCTACCTGGCATGAAATTGACTATCGACTTGATATTCTCCGTGCAACAAAGGAGGCACACGTGGAAGTTCATTGACAAGGGACACGAAACTTTTTGAGTCTATCTAACCATTTATGTTATTAATTTTAATCTATCTTTATTATTTTATGAGTTATTAAACATCAAAATGAGTCCGGGACTTTATAAACACCCTGTATTTTCTGAATCCCTAGACACAACCCAGTCTTATTAAATGCAAAATTTATTTAAATTAATAAGAAATTAAATAAACAAAAAGAAACCTATTTATAAATTTTATTTTTAAAACTGATATATATATGGTAATATATAATAATAATAATATATATTAAAACTTTCCAATTATTTAATATTAAGCTTATTATTAGTTTAAACAATCACTGTGATCAATTTCCGAAGAGCTAATTAAACTAAAATAATTACAAAATAAATAATTAATTTAGCCTGGGAATGATCATAAAATTAAAATTGTATTACAATGCAGGCTAAAAATTAATATTATTCTCAATTAGTTTTTTTTACCATTTTATTTATTTTAACATTTATTAAATGATCTTTATCTCAATGGAAACCATAAAATAATTCCAGACTTAATAGATTTATTTAGTCTGATATATGCTTGATGAAACGATTAATATAAATATATTACATGAAGATTTAGAAAATTATTCGTTAGTTTTTAATTGCGATAAATTATCGTTAAATATTTGTATTTTTTTAAACACTCTCATAAATCATTTTATGTCTCTAATGTACAATTGTTTTGGTGGAAATGTTAAAATACTTTTTTTTTAATCATTTCGAGGCTTCAACTCCGTAAATCATGTAAAATAAGTCCTTTGGACGCATAATACTCTTGTAACGATATTGGGGGAGGGGGAGGAAATCGATTTTCTAATTTATGGACATGGACAATGTTACGTACCTATCTTTAGTGTTAAAATTAAGGATTAAACTCGGAAATATGCCACAAAGCACCAAGTTCAGATTGAAAAGCAGCATTAAAATGTTTCTGAATGTCCATTCTCAAAAAAAAAAAAAATAATAAAAAAAAAATAATAAAAAATCTTTAAAATCCTTTGTCTTTATAATAAAATATATATTCAGGCAACAATTCTTATGGTTGTATATATATATTTTATAAAGATCGTGAATTCATGAAAAAATTTAAACTGGAAAAACACAATTTAAAGATTTCAAATCTGTATAAAGCAGTTTATATATAAAAGTTGTTTGCACAAATTATATTATAATTATGCGTAATAAAAGTGCGAGATTTATCAAGTCTATTATGCTGAAATATTACTAGTACAATTTTATTATCCTTATTTGCCGATTTGTCATACTTGGTGATATTTTCAGTCCGGACGCAGTTCACATAAGGGATTAAAAAAGGCTGGCCGCAGTTGGTATAGGTGGGGGAAGAAGAGATTGGAACACCTGGTATGTTGGGCCGCAGTTGGACGACACCACTTATAAGGGCCCTTACAAATGAAAAGTGAAAGTTAGGAATTCATAACTCTTTGCAAAGACTGTCTGTGGGAACCCTGGGGGGAGGGGGGACTTCGGGAAAGGAAAAACCTGTTTTTATGCCAACCCTGATTTAAAGTAATTTTGGGGTGTAAATACCAAATTTTAACACCACATAAATAAGTTAGTAAAATTCGGTATAGGTAACTGATTTGCCATTTCAGGACCTCACTTTTGTCAGTCACAAATAATAAAATTCTCTATGTAAGTCTCCATCCAATTTCTTACATATTTAAAGAAACAATTTTTTTTTTTTTAATCTTACCATTTTTTAGGGCCACATTTTTAAGATCTGATTTCGGTTCTTTTTCTGGATCATTCTCATCAATTAAGTCTATGAGTGAATCTAAATCCAAATCTTAAAGAAAGAGAGAAATTAATATTTTTAAAATAATAATCAGAAAAAAAAAAAAAAAAGTTTAAAAAAAAAATAGGTATATTACCATTTGATAATTCCATAGAAACTGGTATGAAATCACAGGAAAAACTAGAAATAAAAAATTATCCATTAAAAATTTTAAAAGCAAGTAAAAATAAAAATTGAATAAATAACCTAAGCCTATTTTAGCTTTCTAAGTAATAGATATAAAATTCTGCACAAAATAAAATTTAATTTAGTATGACGAGATTTATTTTAATTTATTCTTTTATATGGAAGAAAAGATTAAAATACTTCTTTGCACCAGGGCTTGAAAATTATATTGCCCGACATGCCCGGGGCATGTAAAAATTCAGATTGGGCAAGTACTTTTTTCTCTTACATACCCAGCTAGGCATGCAAATATTTAATCAAAAATAACTTTCTAAAATAATTTTAAAATATAGCATCTTATCTAAGACTTTTGCTTTAAATTAAAATAAACAATGTCAATATAGATATGTTGATAAATTCTTTTCACAAGATATTTGGATTTTTTATTAATATGCATTTGAATAAGATGATTGGGCATGTATACCCCCAGACTAGCATGCCCGACAGGGCATGTAAATTTTTTTAGATTTTTCAAGCCCTGCTTTGCTCATGGAACAGTTACTGCATGCTATATAAAAGTATGCAATAACTGCTTTATTCCCTAGCACTGCTTTATTATGGTCATTTCTTAAAATTTGCTAACAGCTTTAGCCAGAAAATGTTCAGACCTCTGAAATACACATTTTAAACTTCCCCCAAAATAACGGAACAATCTATTATCAGAGGGTTTTTTACTTTTTTTTTTTTAAATCTTTTTTGAGATGAAGGGGGCAGGGGGAGGAGAAAGGAGAAATCTTTCTTTCGTCCAAATATTGAGGGAGATTTTTTATATATGACAAATTTCAAACTTTTTTTTTTTTCAATTACATCAAAATTTAGTGTTGCTATTAATGTCTACCAGATGGAAAATTAAAAAGTTTAAGGTAATTAGATTTATTAACTAACATAATTTTCAATTTCTTATATAATAGTACACAATTATGAATAAATTAATGCTGCTTCGTTTTATTGCATTTTGCTGTCTCTGAAAATTTAAAATATATTTTTATTACAGAATTGCGAAATATCAAGAATAACACAAACGCACAAGAACCATAATCATTTATTAAAAGTTCTGTAATTTTCTGTTTAAAGATGAATTAAAATTATTTCGAGGTACAGTACAAGAAAAGTAAGCAGTATCACTTAACTGATATGTACAAAACTGAACAAACTGAAAAAATAAAAGTTATAGGCTATAAAAATGAGACAAATTACTATAGATACAAAATGTACAAAAGATGGGCAAATTTTAACCTTCAACAAAACGAATCATATACTTAGAGAAAATAGTGCTCAAATGTTGAATGACAGAATCAGTAGCTAATAGACATTTGTTGATGTGTATCATTACAAAAAAAAAAAAAGTATAAGAGTTTCAAGCCTGCCTTTTTTCCCTCCAGGGAGGAAAAAAGAAAAAAAATGTTATGTTGAGGCCATCGCAAAACTAACTTTCTTCAACACTTTCCTATATAAATTCATACAATGGATTTTTTGTATTTTGTTTTAATCCATTATTAATGCAAACGATTTTCATATCAGAGACGTATTAGTCTAAATGCCCAACAGAAGTGAATTTTTACCGTGCAGATATCCTTCCCGTTCTCAAGGAAAATTGCAGTGTAACAACGCCACATATCGCCTATTTACACCCAATTTAATAAACATTGTCTCATATAATGGCCTTTTCATATATTAAGCTTTGTTTGATTATACACAATAGAACCTGAGATATAACCTTCCCTTAAATTGCAAAAATCACTGTATATCAGCGCAACCTGTTGGGCGATTAGCACTAAAAGTTGACATAAACTAATTTATGTTAAGATGCATCTACATATAATTTTATGTGCAATTCTGTGCAGTAGTTCCTGAGGTAAAGCCTTCCCTGAAATTGCAGAAATCGATGTATAACAGTGCCACCTGTTGTGCAGTTGGCACCAAAAGTTGATAGGCACTAACTTATGTCAAGGTGCATCTGCATATAAATTAATGTGCAATTTCATGCAGTAGTTCCTAAGATATAGCCTTTTCTGAAATTGCTGTATAACAGCGCCATATGTTGAGCAATTGACACCAAAAGTTGATAGACATTTATGTCAAGGTGCATCCATATATTAATTTATATGCATTTCTGTGCAGTAGTTCCTGAGAGGTCACATTCATCAACAGCAGAAGAGAAAAACTAAAAAAAAAAAACAGAGAGAAAGAAAAAAAAATTGTTGCACTTGCAAACTGGCATTTCTAAACCACTTCCCACAGTATATTCAGGCCCGGACTGGCCAGGTCGGCTGGTAGGCGATCGCCGAGGGTCCCCGCCTCAAGGGGAAGAAAACCCCTAAAAATAAATATACTATACTCCTGTTCAAAAGTTTAGCAAGATTTGCAAACGATCACTTTTTTCCACATTAAAAACTTATCTCTCAATGAAATGTTTTCAAACATTGGGTATTCCTCGTGTTTTCCAATGAAGATTGGTTTAAGACAATAATTAGGAGGCCGGTAACAAGTTGAGCAAAATTAATAATGTTTGTGATCACCCTGTATCGTTAAGTAAACGAAATGAACTGTAACTTTAGGATATGTTAACATGGACCCAGTTCAATTTGTGTGACGATAGCATGTTAAAATATTGAAGATATAAGCATTTATTTTAAAACTCCAAAAAAATCAACTTGTTTTTTATTTATAATATAGTACACAGTTTTTAATGAAAATTATTCCTACATTCAGGTAAGTTGGAAAACACTTTTAAAACAATGCACTGCAATCAAAATACAAATATCTTAAATATCTCATGAAATAGGAACATTTTTATGAAAAACGTGTATACTGTGCATGTACGAAAAGTAAAACATTTTTTATTGCAGAGGTTATCAAAAGGGCATTTGAATAGACTAAAAATTAAGAGAATTGTGCAAAAAAAACGAGCTAGATTTTAGATATTTTCCAAGAGTTGAAATTTCTTAAGGGGTTTTCATATGCCGCGTAATTAATTTTAAGATCCAATTATTTCAATCACTTTCCAAAGGTTGTTTTTTGGGAAAACCCCTTATGATCTCACAAATCATAGTAAATAAACAAAAATATGTTAGAGTTACAAGCTTATAAGGAATTTTTCACAAAAAAGTACATTTGGAGTGTGTTTGAAATAATTGGATCTTAAAATTAACTATGCGGCATGCGAAAAAACGCTTAAGAAATTTCAACTCTTGGAAAATATCTAAAATCTAGCTCGTTCTTTTTTGTACAATTCTCTTAATTTTTATTCTTTTTAAATGCACTTTTGATAAAAGTTGCCTAATAGATCTAGCTTTCAACCTATGCAATAAAAAATGTTTTATCTTTCATACATGTGCAGTAAACAGGTTTTTCAAAAAAATTTTCATATTTCATGAGATATTTAAGATATTTGTATTCCGATTGCAGTATATTGTTTTAAAAGTGTTTTTCTAACTTATCTGAAAGTGATAATAATTTTCGTTAAAAACTCTGTATATTATAAATAATTTGGCAATTGGCCAGTGTGTGTGTGTAAGAGTGGGGAATCTTCTGACTATCATATCTCCGGAACTAATAAAGATACAGCTACGAAACTTCAGAATTAAGACAGAACTGGTGTATAGATGAACTTTCCAAATTTTGGTAAAAATTGGAAAACCGGAAGTGTGACATAAGTCCTTATCTCAAAAACTGCTCGAACGATTTTCTTCAAAGTTGCTATATAAACGCTCTATTAGATGTCCTTTCGAATGATATAGTTGATTAGTACAGAAAAATTGATTGGTGTCTTGTATAAATAACTGAATTTCAGGTTCAGGTACTGCAAGTGGATTCCTTTCAAAACGGCTGTATGCATTTTTTCAAACTTGCAATATCAGGGATAGTACTGGTACTACATAAAATTTCAGGACATAATTTTTTCAAAATTTCAGGACAATTTCAGGACTTTCACGTTTGGCCAGGTTAAAAAAAAAAAAAGATATCACAAGGTAAATTCTTTGCAACACTGCTTTTATCTCTCGCACTAATTGAAATAAAAAATCCACATATCAAAAATTAAAGTTTATAAGAGTAAAATATAAACTTCTTTCTGAGTTTAAAAGGAAAAAAAACTATAGCATTTTAGAGGCTGATCCAGCTAAATATTGGAACCCATCTGCCGTCCCGTCACAAAATTCAAAACTATAAAATGATTTCCGTCAAATAACATAAATCCATGAAATATAAATTACTTCACAAAATTCAGTTATAAAAACGGCCTTTTTCACAAAATTTCATTTTATAAAAATGATCTATTTTATAAAATTTTTCTATCTTTTAAGTATTATTTCATATCATCGCCAGTACTTGTTTAAACGAAATACTTATTATACTGAACACTGATTAGATATCTAGGGACTGCAAAATGAAAGTTTTTATGCAATGGCAAATTCTGAGGCCTATTTTTCACAAAAACAGGCCTCAGAAATTAATTAAAACCTGGATCAACACCTCTATTCAAGGTTGGCTAGATTTTGACAACCCCGAAAAAAGGCAGGTGGGTTTTTTTCATAACACCTACTTGAAAAAACTCATATGGGTTTTTACAAAATCTTGTTTAAAATTGTACTTTTGTTTAACTTACACAATAAACATACAAATATAAAATTAATATTATATACATTATTAGAACATGAACAAAGAATTTTTAGAAATATTGGAAAAACGCTCATTTGCTCAAACTGCTGTATTGAAAAAAATCCTGAAAAATTCCCCCACAAAAAAAAAAATGCATAATTATCTTATTAAAACAGAATCGAAAATATCCGCAATCGATTTGTAGGTATTGAAAACCTCTATATACCAATTTTGAACGATCTAACTCTATTTTTATTTTTTGCCCCCCCCCTCTCCCCTCCCCCTTTCCTGCCCCTCCTAATAACTTTACACAATCGAAAATATCCTCATTCGACTTGCAGGCCTCTAAAACGTATCTGTACCAATTTTGAACGCCCTAACTGTATTTCTATTTGTTTTTGCTGAGATATATAGGATTATGCGAAATCACATTTTACGCATGTGAAATCACGTTTTGCCCCCCCCCCCCCGCCCCCTTGCGGACCGAATTTTGAAAATTCCAGAAATTGTTTTTTAGACATTTGTATTAGCTATATTTTAAAGCAAAAAATTTTACGGATATCTTTTTTTGTTTGAGATATGAAGGATTCTGTGAAATCACGTTTTGACCCCCCTCCCCCCCTTGGGGAGGGGGGGGGGCGAATTTTGTAAAATCGCTTCTTAGTGGATGCCTACGTCATAGAACGAACATTGTCACAAAATTTCATGCTTCTAGGTCTAGGGGTTTGGTCTGGGCGATGATGAATCACCCCCTCAGTCAGGAACAACGATTTTATATACAACTAGCAGGCACAGCCCGCTTCGCTGGTCCCTATTTTTAAATGAATCACTATAATGAATTCTCAAAATTGCATTAATTTTTATCACGTGAAAAAAAAGAGAAACAAAATCTGAGTAGGAAAAATGTCGCACCGGGTTCTCACTGCCTTCGGAAAAAATTCCCAAAATGCTCTAACCCTTATTTCTATTATTTTCCCACTTTGCCCCCCCCCCCCTCCTGTCTATCCTAACAATTTTACAAATTTGAAAATATCCGCAATCGATTTGTAAGTATCAAAAACCTCTATGCACCAGTTTTGAACGATCTATCTCTATTTTTATTTTTTTGCCGCTCTACTCCCCCCGCCTTCCCACCCTCCCAATAATTTTAACAATTCGAAAATATCCGCAATCGATTTGTAGGTATTGGAAACCTCTATGTAACAATTTTGAATGATCTAACTCTATTTTCTTTTTTTTTGCCCCTCTGTCCCCCCTTCCCGGCCCGCGTATCTCCGAAATGTTGGCGCATACAGGTCAACCTGGCGAATTTTTGTAGCTCGCGCCAAAACCCTCTCTGTCGCAAAGCAACCCTTCTTTCCACTTCATTCCTGATTCGTTAAGGATTCGAGCAATCTTTTTTTTTTTTTTTTTTTTCCCAAGAGAATAAACTATTAAAAATGTGTCAGTGGAGTTTTAGTATCGTAATTCTTAAATAATATATTTAATGCAAAAATTTATTAGAAATCCTCCACCCTTTAAATTTAATTTAGCAAGATTAATGAAGAAATAAAATTGTAATATTCTAATTTTAAAGCTTTTAAAATTGTTCTTGAAATACATTTATTTATTTATTTATTTATTTTACTTTCTCTTACCAACATACATGGTAGAGAAAGTATTGTTTTGGGGTCAAATTTTCGAAATTGAATTTTTGTTATATATACATGTTTTGAGGCTCCCTGAATCATAATTGTTAAAAATGTATCAATGGAGTCTTTGTATCGTTATTTTTAGATAATATAATTTAATGCCAAAATTTATTAGAAAACCCTTTAAATTTATTTTATCAAGATTAATGAAGAAGTATATTTGTAATATTATGATTTTAAAGCTTTTAAAATTATCCTTGAAATACATTTATTTTATTTTATTTTATTCTGTTTTATTATTATTTTTATTATTATTATTATTTACTTTCTCTTCGTCAAATAAAATTGTTTCTAAACCTATTTTAGATTATTTGAAAAGTACATTAAACTTTACATTCTTACGCTATTGATCTTAAGCTTTAATGTGCAATCTGTCATTATAATATTGAAATGCAGGGTGAAAAAGAAAGTCGTGGGAGCGACACACCAGATTATCATTATTACGTATCATTATTTAGTTTATTTTACCCATATATTGTAAGAAAAGTTTTATTTTTGATTCAGATTTTCGAAATTGAGTTTTTGCTACATTTGCTTAAATATCATGAAACAAAAAATTAGGTTTTTAGCGGTTGCCTGAATGTGTGTGTCTGTGTGTTTGTTATCACCATACCTCAAGAATAGATATTGGGACTCGGATGAAATATTAAGTAATTCGTGTGCAGTGACTAAGAAAAGAATTCAAATTCATTAAGTCTATGTGTGAATTTTCTGGTAAATACAATTTAATATTTTTGGATGAAAAAAAAAAAAAATTGAACATTTATTTTATGTGCATGAAAGAATGTTTCGTATACAATGTAGAATGTATATCCTTTATTAGAAGTTTACACAGAACCCCACAAAAGAATTCAGATATATTCATACAATGGAATTGCTGAAAGGTCATTTCATGTCGTGCTATGTGTTTTAAATTCTGTGCTAAATTAGTACACCATATTGTGTTTGTAAAATATATAGTAAATATACAGGTCTACCCCAAATTAAATAAAAGCATTTCTTTTTATAAATAAAAATCAATGTAATAAATGCAATTAAAGTTTAATTAATTTAAAATTATTCTCTTATTCTAATTTACTTTATCTTATCCGTAAAAGGTCGCGAAAGTATTGTTTTCGGATCACGTTTTCGAAATTGAATTTTTGTTACATTTATATGTTTTGAGGTTTCCTGAATCCAAAAATTATGTTTTTAGTGGTTGGTTTATGTGACTTGTCTGTGTGTATTACAGATATTGAGTTTGTAAAATGGATGCATCAGTTTTTAAATATCACTTATGTCATTGATAAGGACAATATTGCTTTGGAACAATGTAAGTTGTAAACTTCACATGTTATTCAAAATTTACGTTTTCTTTTTAACATGGCAAAATAGAGCAAAATTTCGTTTAAACGTCCATTATGCCAATATTTTGTCGTAAACATGTCAGACTAATATTTTAAAATATATTTTTTAATACACTTCATTAAATATGAACATTTTAATTTGGAACTTTAGTAATGAAATATTGTGTTTCCTTCATTTGACAAATTAGGCCAATACTTCCCACGAACTTGCAATATGGGGATCAGTTGTGTTGGAAATTAATGTACGAAAAGAATCCTAATAAAATTAGTCATTTAATTACGATAAATCAAATTTATCGAATCGGATAGAGGGTAGCCTATGAGGTGCGGCATTTCAGTCTGCGACTGTGTTGAGTGTTCTATCATACTCATTCCTTTTAATATGAATACATTTCGCTCTCAATAGAAATTAGTAACAATAAATATAGGATGAAAATGGTTATGCGCATCATTATTACTTTGATTTGTATAACATATTAAGTTAGATTGTTTATGATTACTGAAAAACAAATAGAATAGCATTAATAAAATGTTTAACGTTTTATTTTATAACTTTGTATGTTGGGGTTGGGGGGGTGGGTAAAGAATGAGAAATGGACATGTCCGAGGAGGAAATTATACTTAGAAAATTTTATGAATTTCAACCATAAAATTTAACACGAAATATCTATTTTATTATGATTAAGATGCTCTTTAAAAATACATAATAGATAAATATAAGGTGATAATTTATGAAAATTCAAGCACTGCATCGTAAGAGAGATATTTTATAAAGTCGTACATTTTAAAAACTTAAATACAAAATGACAATAAAAATAGTTGAAATGTAAAATGGCGTACTACTGATTTGGACTTATGAACATTTTTCATGCATTTTACTAAGAATTTGTAATTTGTTTGAACAATTTTTACAAACTTTTTGGCCTTATACATGAAATCGGATCTCAATGCTAATATATTACCATTATTATTATCTACTTCTCTATTCGGATAACTATTTCTTAATTTCAAGATATGTTTCGTTTTGCGATTTAAATCCTACATTAATAATCAGAAGAAAAAAAACTAATAACAAAAAAAGAAAGAAAGAAAAACGCCGGATATTTATTTATACAGGTTAAGCGGCGTGAAGTTTCTCTTTGCACTTCCAGATTTGGCGAAAATCGCATTCTCTGGCGAAAAATTGTGAATTTGTTCTGCGTGCGCCAACAGTTCGGAGATAGGCTCCCGGCCCTCCTAATAACTTGACACTTTCGAAAATATCCCAATTCGACTTGCAGCTTGCAGGCCTCTAAAACCTATCTGTACCAATTTTGAATGGCCTAACTGTATTTCTATTTGTTTTTGACCATAGCCCCCCCCTTCCCGCCCCACCTAATAATTTTAAAAATTCAAAAATATCCGCAATCGATTTGTAAGTATCGAAAACATCTATATACCAATTTTGAACGATCTAACTCTATTTTTATTTTTTTGCCCCCCCTCTCCCCTCCCCCTTTCCCGGCCCTCCTAATAACTTTACACTTTTGAAAATATCCCCATTCGACTTGCAGGCATCTAAAACCTATCTGTACCAATTTTGAACGGCCTAACTGTATTTCTATTTGTTTTTGCCCCATAGCCCCCCCCCCCTCCTAATAATTTTACAAATTCGAAAATATCCGAAATCGATTTGTAGGTATCGAAAACCTCTATATATCAATTTTGACCGATCTAACTCTATTTTTATTTTTTGCCCCCCCCCCCCCTCTCCCTGACCCTCCTAATTACTTTACACAATCGAAAATATCCTCATTCGACTTGCAGGCCTCTAAAACCTATCTGTATCAATTTTGAACGCCCTAACTGTATTTCTATTTGTTTTTGCCTCTTAGCCCCCTCCCCCCCTTGCTGCCCCACCTGGGGGCTGAATTTCTAAAATTCCAGAAATTGGTTTTTAGATATTTGCATTAGCTATATTTCAGGGCAAAAATTTCATGTATATCTATTTTTTTGTTTGAGATATATAGGATTATGCGAAATCACATTTTATGCATGTGAAATCACGTTTTGCCCCCCCCCCCCCCTTGGGGACCAAATTTTGAAAATTCCAGAAATTGGTTTTTTGACATTTGTATTAGCTATATTTTAATGCAAAAATTTTACGGATATCTGTTTTTTTGTTTGAGATATGAAGGATTTTGTGAAATCACGTTTTGCCCCCCCCCTCCCCCCTTGGGGGGCGAATTTTGTAAAATCGTTTCTTAGTGGATGCCTACGTCATAGAAAGAACATTGTCACAAAATTTCATGCTTCTAGGTCCAGGGGTTTGGTCTGGGCGTTGATAGATCACCCCCTCACTCACTCACTCAGGAAGTGTTCTTTTATATAGATAGATAGATTTATGACAAATGTCGCGTAATTTCAGGACGGATTACGATATTTCAGAACATTTTTTTTATTTTTCTGGAATTTCAGGACAAGTACGACCCCTGCAATATTAACCCGCTTTTAAATATCTTTTTGTATGTAAATGTTGTTTTTTGGTCAACAACTGAATATGTCAAGTTTTGGTAAAAATCTGTGTCTCAAAAACGGCTCTAACGATTTTTTTTGAAAACTGTTACATAAACCCATTTTAGATATCCTTTCTAATGCTTTACGTGGTTATTACAAGAAAATTTATTAATAGTCATCCTGATCAGATAGATCAGCTTTAGATCTCACAAAATGGTATATATATATATATATATATATATATATTAAAAAAAAAAAAAAAAAAAAACACCTCTACCAATTTTTTTTTTTTTTTTCCCTGCTATGTAAACTCTATTTTATGTCTTTACGTTTTCATGTGTTTATCGCAAACGTGTATTAACTTTCTCTTACTGGGAAATTTTTAGTTGTTTATTTCATTAGCTCAATTCTATGTCTTCTGATCACATTATCTCCAAAAAGTGCATATAATATGGATAATAGTGGTTAAAGGAAGTCGTGTGTTTGTTTCACACCAGATTTTTAATTATAAGAGTCATGTGGAAAAAACAACAGCCCAGTGACCGGATATATCCATCAGCGGTGGTCAGATGATAAATGCAGGTAACTCGAATTAGTTTATTAACTCATAAATTCAAGCAAAACAATTCTATTATTTAATTTTATAAAATTAATTTTTTAAATGAGAGGTTCTTAATTTCAGATGAACATTTTGAGCCAAGTCCTTATTTTTGTTTTTTGCCATATTTTGTTTTTGCTCATAAAATCATTATAATAAAAGTCCAAATCAAGTGACTGTTATCACACTTCACTTTTCATATGCATGGAGGCCATTTTTAATATATATATATATAATTTATTTATTTATTTACTTCCATTACCCGACTACCGTAGATAATGGAAGTATTGTATTCGGTTCAAAAATTTGATATAGAGATTTCACCTGATTTACATGTTTTAAGGTCTCCTGAGTCCAAAAAGGTAGTTTTGGGCAACTAATCACTGTGTGTGTGTTTAGGTATGTGTGCATGCGTGTATGTGTGTGGAGAATCTTCTGACCATCATATCTCCGAAACTAATAAAGATACAGCTACGAAACTTCAGAATTAAGACAAAACTGGTGTACAGATGCATTTTCCAAATTTTGGTAAAAATTGGAAAACCGGAAGTAGGACATCCAAAACTGGAAGTGAGGCTGTAAGTCCGTATCTCAAAAATTTCTCTAACGATTTTCTTCAAAGTTGCTATATAAACACTCTATTAGATGTCCTTTCAAATGATACAGTTGGTTAGTTCAAGAAAATTGATAAGTGTCCTGTATAAATAGCTGAATTTCAGGTACTGTGAGTGGATTCCTTTCAAAACGGCTGTATGGATTTTTTTAAAACTTACAATATTAACCCTCTTTTAAATATCATTTTGTATATAATTGTTGTTTTCCGGTCAACAACTGAATATGCCAAGTTTTGGTAAAAAGCGTGGCTCAAAAACGGCTCTAACGATTTTCTTGAAAACTGTTACATGAACCCATTTTAGATATCCTTTCTCATGATTTATGTGGTTATTACAGGAAAATTAATAGTCATCCTGATTAGATTGATCAGTTTTAGATCTCAGAACTTGGTGTATTTAAAAAAAAAAAAAAAAACCTCTACCTTTTTTTTTTCCCCATTTGCTATGTAAACTCTATTTTATGTCTTTACGTTTACATGCGTTTACCGTAAACGTGTATTAATTTTCTCTTACTGGAAAATTTTTAGTTGTCTATTTCATTAGCTCAATTCTAGGCTTTGCCCGCTTTGCTATTTGCTGGTCACTACATTTAAATGACTTTTTAAATTCTGTATCAGTTATCTATATAAAAATCTCAAAAAATTAAAAAAACAAAATTTCAAAAACATTTCACTGAAATCACCCAGAACCTCGATTTGGTTTCTGCATGTTCCTGGTTGGCTTTCACACGCCCGCACAATGCTGATCTCATAGCCTTTTTTCCTATAAAATTATAGGTTTTACAAGGAGAAAAAACTGAGCCTATTTTTGTCTTCTAAGTATAGACATAAACTGTACAAAACATAATTTAATTTAGTACTACAGGATCTATTTTCCCATATAAAAGCATGTGGTAACAGATTCATTCCTTAATAACGATTATTATATTCATTTCGGAAAATTTCTTCGGTACAGCAGTAGTATAAGAACCCCCTTGACGGCTTTTAAACTTTCGATGTCATTTTGGTGATGAATTAAAATGGCTGTCGCAATTGCAGGCCTAGAAGTGACATTTTTAATAAATATTATAGGAAATATAGGAACTGACTTTTCAAAATATAGGAATTTTATAGGAATTAATTTAGGAGGGAGATCTTTATGCACACAAAAATTATGTATGAAATATTAAAGTTATGTATACAGTATCAGGGTTCTCACAAAGGAAAATTTTTTATATTTTAATGTAATTATTTTACATTTGAATATTTGTTGATAGCTATTTTAAAAATATCTCTATTTAAAAAATTGTGGTATCTAAATTTCTCTCTCTGAAAGCCCTGTACAGTACCAAAAGTCTGGATTTTTCAAAGAAATGTGTATCATTGTTATAAAAAACTGAGGCTTTTCCGATGAAACCTTCCGTGAATCAATCCTAGAATTAGCCACGGTTAGAGGTAGTTCAAAAAATTATGTGTAAGAAACACCTAGATTTTGGATCATGGAAAAAAAACTCTCAAACAATATTAAAACTCAATATTTTTTGAAAAATACTGCATCATTGAAAGTGGAAAAGAACTGTCTTTCTGATTACAAAATCTTTTTTCTTTAGAAGGAGATGACGTTTTAAAAATGCGACTTCTTTGTTACTTTCCATTTTAGCGCTTCGGAGCGGCATTTATCTCCTTGGCTATTAAGAAAAGCAAACAGTACAAGGTGACAAATTGATTGGTCATTAATGTTTTAATTAATATCTGAATAACAGAGGTCTACATCTAAAATTTAGGTTTGATGATTTTGGCTGATCTTAATGGTTTTTAGTGAGCTGAAACCAAAACTGTAGCAGTTTTTCTCTATCAAGTATAGATTTTTGTCAATACAAGGTGTCTTCTGACATAATTTCATCTGCAATTTTTCTACCAATATTTATATATGGTAACTTTTATAGTATGTTAGTTATAATTAATCATGGAAACATACCGGAAACTATTGAAAAGGAAAAAAATGTGTAGGTAGTGCATTGACCAAAAATCTATACATGATACATAAAAATTAGTTTTATTTTCAATTTAAGCACACTGAAAAAACATATGTGTCAACTAAAATCATCAAATGAAATTTTTCAAACATTTTTGGAAGACATATTCTTTTATTAGTATCAATAAAGCTGTACACAAATTGGTGTAATATCTAAGAAACAAGCAATTAAAAAAAGATCAACCGTGGCTGTGCTAATGTTAAGCCTCAAAAACTTTATAAGCTCAACGGAAATGACATTAGAAAAACCTTAGTAGTTTAAATAGGCAATATCCTTTTACGAGGCACCTTGAAGTTTTGAGTATTAGATACTGGATCAACTTCTAGGAGTTGCTTGTAAAATGAGAAACAGTGATCTCCCTAAAATATAAAACTGCCAATTTTTGTAGATCTACGATGTGCGGTGTATAATAAACTCATTACGGTACAAACATATGCACATAGAGATGTACAGTAATCTTGTTTTATTAATATTGATATGTTTCATAATTTCTTTCTTCGTTTTACATAATTAGTATTCATTAGAAATAATTTTGGTAAACTTTTGTGTATA
Organism: Salticus scenicus; assembly: GCA_963930645.1. Taxonomy (NCBI): domain Eukaryota; kingdom Metazoa; phylum Arthropoda; class Arachnida; order Araneae; family Salticidae; genus Salticus; species Salticus scenicus. Next base: position 735,181 of record OZ005650.1, read on the forward strand.
ATTCTTAAACAGGGACACACAAATTAATTTGAATTTATACTACACAGATTCTTTATAGTTTACTTTACCTCATAGTATTTTATATTACAGTAAATATTTCTTGAAATGTATTTTCAGTTATATTCATTTTTCGGTTACAATATACACTTTACTTAGTATTTTACATGGTGCATGTATTAACTGTTATTCTGATATAAGATGGCACAAAATAATTTGAATGCAAAAGTACCTCATGACGATAAATATTTGAAATCCTTATTCTTGATGCTAAAAATTTATAAGCAGAACTAAATTTCTTTAATAGTACAAAAATCTGAAGATGGCATAAACACTAATCAATATGTTTGTTTACAACTTTTCTTTGATTGTGCCAAAGTATAAAGATTACATAGCATTTTTTTTCGCATTGGAAACTGTTTCATAATCTATTCGCGAAGCATTTTTATTTTTTATTTTCTCAATTTTTTTTTTTAAATATTTATTTATGTCTTGTGTGGCAATTTTTATGTGCATGTAAGTACATTTTAACAACACTCCTTTTTTTTTTTAATGACAACATAGGGAGCGTTAATAAAATATATTAATAAAGGGCACTGAAGTTTTTCTTTGCCTAGGGGCGACATGTACCCTTGTGCCGGCCCTGCTCTTGGCCTGAATTTACAGTTAAAATTCATATACTGTGCATTCAAACAGACGTTTGGAAGTAATCAAAACTAAAATATAGGAAATATTGAGAGACAATTAAAAAATATAGGAAAAATAGGAGGTTTCATAAATATATAGGAAATACAGGAAATATAGGAGCGCTGCGAGGCCTGCAATTGCATACGTAAAGATCTTGGCGAGAGTTATTTAGTTCACTATAACTGTATAAAGGTTTCGTACAGACATTTTTGTTTTTGTTATAAAATCTATTTTGCAATTTATATTAACTAAATCATAATGAAAGAGGACATTTTATTCAATATGCTTAGTATTTCATTAATATGGTGTCTCATTTTAGTATTTACTTAAGTATTATAGTAGGATTTAGATAATTATGGCTTCAACAGTGTGATAGGTTTGCCTATAGCTAAAAATAATTCATAATCTCCTTTTTAAATAATGAACCACTTTTATTTAATAACTAAATATATTTTATCTTATATGGAACCAGTTTAGGTATGGTATAAAAAAATTATATAAATATTTATTGTGAAAATAAGTAAACTGCATCAGAAGAAGCTTACATTTCTACTCAACTATTTTCCCATGTGGCAAAAAAACTGAATGTGGTTTTTAGGCATGTTAGCCTAATTTTCAAAAATTATGTATTTTAATATCCTATTCACTCTAAATTCTTCGGTAAGGGACCCCTTTTAGATATTTAGCCGAGGGCCCCCCCCCCAAAGGAGCCAGTCCGGGCCTGAGTATATTCCTTTTTTTTTTATTAGAAAAATCATGAAATAATCTATTAGTAAGTGGTTATAGCTTTATCTATCTGAGACGATTAAAAACTGAAAAATGTAACAATCAAAAAGTAAATGCTCCTCCTTCCCCCCTTTTTTAAAAGAAAAAAAATCTGTCCCCAAAATGTAATGTGTGTTAAAATTAATGACGAAGAAGCATAAATTTACAGTAGTAGTTAATTTCCATTAAAAAAAAAAAAAAAAAAAACTTTAGATGTGCAGTCAGTCGAATTTGTGTCTGGAGACATAAATGATGAAAAAAGACCGATTGATGCCTATTTATTTTGTAGAACTGGTAAACACCACCCATGATACTGATGGTGATCATTTATGGGGGTTGATCTGGGGTTTATGAAATCTTGCTAGTATCATCCAGTATCACAAAACGGTATTTTCATACATACACACTTACTTACACTAAAATTACTTATTTTTGTACCCTCTATCTACCTTTACATTTGTGCTAGTTGTTTTTGAGACTCCTAATACATTTTTTTTTTCTCTCTCTCTTCAAAGCATACTTTTATTTATTCTTTTTGTACTATATACGATACTTTAATTCTTGTGTTTATTATTCAATAATTTTATGATTATAATGCTTTGAGTTTGAGATTAACTTGACTTGCTAATTGAAAAATTATTATACAGGGATATATATATATATACTAGCTGACCCGACAAACGTTGTTTTGTCATTTAATTTTTTTCTAGAGAATATTTTGCTAGAAAAAAATCTGGTGTGAAACAACCACACGACTTCCATTACCCACTATTACACGTATTATAGGCATTTTTGAGAGATAATGTGATCAGAAAACATAAAAGTGACTTAAAGAGAAAATCGTTAGAGCCGTTTTTGAGATACCAATTTTTACAAAAAATCAATTATTGACCAGAAAACAATAATTACATACAAAAGTATATTTAAAAGTGAGTTAATAGGGCGAGTTTAAAAAAAAAAAAAAAAAAATCCGTACAGCCGTTTTTAAAGGAATGCGCTTAAAAGACCTGAAATTGAACTACTTATACAGGAAGCCTATCAATTTTCCAGAACTAACCAACTATATCATTCGAAAGGACATATAATAGAGTGTTTATATAGCAAATTTGAAGAAAATCGTTAGAGCCGTTTTTGAGATACGGACTTACGGTCCCACTTCCGGTTTCCGATGTCCCACTTCCGGTTAAACTCAATTATAGACAGGAAAACAATAATTACATACAAAAGCATATTTAAAAGTGAGTTAAAATGGTGAGTTTGAAAAAAATCCGGACAACCGTTTTTAAAGGAACGCCTTTGCGAGGCCTGAAATTGAGCTATTTATACAGGACGCCTATCAATTTTCCTGAACTAACCAACTATATCATTCGAAAGGACATCTAATAGAGTGTTTATATAGCAAGTTTGAAGAAAATCGTTAGAGCCGTTTTTGAGATACGGATTTACGGTCCCACTTCCGGTTTCCGATGTCCCACTTCCGGTTTTTCAATTTTCACCAAAATTTGGAAATTTCATCTGTACACCAGACATATTTCAATTCTAAAATTTCGTAGCTCTATCTTTATTAGTTTCTGAGCTATAATAGCCAGAAGATTCTCCACATACACACACACACACACACACACACACACACACATACATACACACTGACCAATTGCCAAAAACCACTTTTTTAGACTCAGGGGACCTTAAAACGTGTAAATCAGGTGAAAACCCGATATCGAATTTTCAGACCGAATACAATACTTCCATTACCTACGGTAGTAGGGTAATGGAAGTAAAAATAACTAACTTATTGTAAGTGTGTAAGGATGTTAAAGGGCAAAATTAACGGTCGCCACCGGTCACATGGCGACTAAATAAAAAAAGATGGCGATTAAAAATTATGCATCGATCGCCACTAAAGTCGCCACTTTTTATGATCATTAAAAGATTCTAAAAATCGAGTGACGATAGGTAATCGAAGCCTTGTGATCTCCAATCTTTTTCCATCCATGGCATGAATGTCAATGTTCATTTTAAACTTGCTTTATTATATTCTACAACCTATAAAGAAGTAGAATTGTTTAATATATCTCACTCATATAATTTTTTGGACCCCCCCCTTTTTTCTCCCCCTAACTATCTGTGATCACACAGCTTAGAAAGCTTTATAATTTCTAATCATTATCCATTTGCCACAAAAATATAAATATCTATTTTAAACTTACTTTATTAGATTCTAGAATCTGTAAAGAAGTAGAATTGATTATCTCTTACTCATAATACTTGTAATCCCCCCCCCCCCCAACGTTTGGCAATCACATGCTCCATTGAAGCCTTGTGATTTACAATTTTTCTCCATCCATAACATAAATGTAAATATTCCTTTTAAACTTTTTTGATTAGATTCTAGAACCTATAAAGAAGTATATAGATGTATCCCCCCCACACACACACACATGTGCGCTCCATTTGAACTAGCAGTTAATAACCAAATGTCCTGCAAAGCACAATCTTTTTCCATTATTATCTCCATAGTATTTAGTGTATATTTAACCCATTTAAGATATTTGACAAATGTGTGTATCAAAATTTGATTTGGCTTAAATGTGTATTTTTCAAAAATTTTTGTATTTGCTTTCTTTTGAGTAGAAATCTTCCTTTTCCCTTCTCATTTTAAAGTAGAAATCTCCCTATATTTAAAGCTACAAATTTGGCAGCTAAGTAAATTATTTTTAATAAAGCAGCTAAGTTTCTATATCTATACTTTTTAAGAGGAAATATTTTAACTCTATTGAAATAAAATCATTTAAAAAAGTGTGTCTTTAGAAATGAGAAAAAATAATAAAACTGCTAACTGTATTTACACATGACCATGTAAAAGGTTGTGATGATGATGAATCAGCTGATTCATTTACTAAAAAATATCAATGTGAACTGTGAATGATAACAGCTTATTTCACTTAAATAAATTGAAAAAAAAAAAAAGTACTACTGAATTATCTGAAAGATAAAAACTTTTGCTGTTATTATTACAGCCCTAAGCAGATTTTAATTTAGGATGTGCAATTTAGGATTTTTAAAAAGAGCATAATTACAAATTACAATTTCAGTGTCCCTGTGTTAATTTTATTATTATATGTATTTCTTATTTTCATATTTTTTGTGTGGTGATTATACCGCAAAATGGTAACAATGCTTTTTGCAGACTGAAAGAAATAGTCTTCTTATCATGTGAAAAGTGGCCACTAACTTAAAAAAGTGGCTACTAATGAAACTGACAGTACCGGCCATTGGCCACTATTGAATTTTCCCAGTTTTGCCCTTTAAAGGATGTGGTATATAAGTGAAACAGGTATGGAGCGCTGTGAACGGTGACTGTGAATTCCGATTATAACGTAAAAGACATAATTACCGAAATTTTCGCTACTTGGTTCTTGCTACTTGCTACTTGGTACTTTCTACTTGTTATTTAAAACCTCCGCTGAATGTCGAACAGCACAAAATTTTATTTCATACGGCAAATATTTCAATTTATGAGAGAATCTCTGATAGCAACGAATTTCACATAAAAATTCCGTCTTTTTTGAATAAGCTGTAACAATCTGAACCGATTTGATGAAAATTTTTATCAAAAAGTTATTACAATATCTAACATCATTACATGTACATTTATCACAATTCAATCAATCGATGCATGTGAGTATGTGTATAGTATGAGCGAAGCGAAATGTAGAGTTCGTATTAAATAAAAACTTAAACTTGTTTTAATTAAAGGTGAAAAAGTTGAAACTCAATTTATTTTATAACAGGTATATTTTTTTAATCTACAAAAACTGAATTTACCGTAATGCCGTTGGATGTACAATATTTTTGATTAATCCTTGAGGAGTATACACAAACAAATTCGAAGGTTTTCCAACCCTGGAACACGCAACATATAACTGGCCGTGAGAAAAGCACGGATTTTCTAAATCTAAGCCACAAATTAGGACCCCTTTGGTGACTTTAAATATTTTAAGCCATTTTTGCGATGAATTGAAATGGCTATCTCAATTGTGGATCTAAAGATCTTGGCAAGAAGCGTCCGAGCTACTTCGGTGCAAAATTTCAAATTTTGACAAAGGGATCCGATACTAAAGGTGTTCCATACAAAAAATAAATAAATAAAATATCAGTGACATACACACGCACAAAAGTATGGGACCCCATTGGTGACTTTAAATATTTTAAGCCATTTTTGCGATGAATTGAAATGGCTATCTCAATTGTGGATCTAAAGATCTTGGCGAGAAGCGTCCGAGCTACTTCGGTGCAAAATTTCAAATTTTGACAAAGGGTTCCGATACTAAAGGTGTTCCATACAAAAAATAAATAAATAAAATATCAGTGACATACACACGCACAAAAGTATGGGACCCCATTGGTGACTTTAAATATTTTAAGCCATTTTTGCGATGAATTGAAATGGCTATCTCAATTGTGGAACTAAAGATCTTGGCGAGAAGCGTCCGAGCTACCTCGTTGCCAAATTTTCCATACAAAAAATAAATAAATAAAATATCAGTGACATACACACGCACAAAAGTATGGGACCCCTTTGGTGACTTTAAATATTTTAAGCCATTTTTGCAATGAATTGAAATGGCTATCTCAATTATGGAACTAAAGATCTTAGCGAGAAGCGTCCGAGCTACTTCGGTGCCAAATTTCAAATTTTGCCAAAGGGATCCGATACTAAAAGCGTTCCATACAAAAAATAAATAAATAAAATATAATAAATTAGCTACACAAATAAATTTTTAGGTTAGGGTGGTTGTTAATCAACGCGCGTGTAAATTTGATAGAAAATTATACAAAATACTTCCGCACCAAATTTGCAAAATGTATAGTTTTTTATGCACACTTCAAAACTCTTCAAACACTAATTACATCTTGATGTAATATTTAAATTAGGACACAATTTTTTGTATAACAATAATAGCACGAAGTTACAAAATATTTTCCTGAATTTGATCGCAGCACCAACTGTCGCCTGTCGGGACAAACTGGAATTACAATAGAATATACGCAAGCAAAGTGTGACGTCACTGACCGTCAGTGGATGCAAGAAAAAGATTTCCTATGTTAATCTCCCATTGGAAATTTTATAAAAAATTATTAAAAATCGAGGAAAATTATTTCTCGATTTTAATCCCCGTATTTGGGTATAGATATGTATTAGTTATCGTATGCATGTGTTAGATTGAGTTATTTTGCTCTCAAATTGACAAAATTTTAATTTTAAATTTCAAGACTCTGTCTTCCTTGGCGTTTTTTTGTATTTGGCGATCAAAAACGTAATACGAAAATATACATGCCAGATGTATATTTTCGTGATATGTATTGTACGAAATTGTTTCATATTATTCATTACTCTCTTAATATAAGTTGTTGAAATAACCATTATTTTTGAAAGAAATTAAATATGTTCGCCAGATGATATGGCGATATTTTTTTTCCGCCAAGGATGACAGTTTTGAGATTAAAAATTCAAATTTTATCAATTTTACAGCAAAAACAACTCAATCTAACGCATGCACATGATAACTAATACATATCTATACCCAAATATGGGGATTAAAATCGGGAAATAATTTTCCTCGATATTTTGTAATTTTTTACAAAAAATCCAATGGGCGATTAACATAGGAAATATTTTTCTTGCATCCACGGACGGCCAGTGACGTCATCACTTCGCTTGTGTATTATTGAATATTCGATACTACGATCGTAGCGCAGTCTGCCGGATCCAATGTGAAACATTCCAAAATCAATAACAATTTATAAGTGATAAATTAATTAAATAAACAATTTAAATTGGACTGAATTGTAAATCTAAACCATTCTCGAATCCACCTGAAGACACACAAAAAATTTCATTAAACTCGGTCCAGCCGTTTAGGAGGAGTTCAGTGACATACACACGCACAAAAGAAATATATATATATAAAGATAAATACAAAGGAACAGCTTTAGTATAGACCTCCCCCCCTTGTCGACTTTAAATATTTTTGGCCATTTTTGCGATGAATTAACATGGCTATCTCAATTGCGTAACTGACTACCTTGGTGAGAAACGTCCGTACTACTTCGTTGCCAAATTTAAAATTTTTCCAAACTAAAGCTGTTCCATACAACAACAAAAAAAAAAAAAAAAAAAAGAAAGAAAAACTGTTTTATGATATATACAAAATAAAAATAAAAAATTCTAATAAATTCGAAATTATTACTATTTACAATTAAGGTGAAAACATAAAAGAACCTTTATAAGTTACATATAAAGTATCAATTAAAACGAAAATTTTGTTTTACTGTAGAAAAGAAAAGTACTACTAAATTAAATAAAAATTTTAAGCTAATACCAAGTATCTCTATGAAAATATTTATTTACACGCGAATATTTTCATAGTATATTATTTTTTTTTTCTAATTTTTATTGTTTATCACGCGAAATTAAAAATATTTTATTTCCGGAAAAAAATAAATAAACGTGAATTTTGTTTATTTTGGCATCAAATATATTTTTCTTTTTTATCATTTTAAAGTTAAAATGGAGTTTTTATTTAATATCTTTCGATCCAATTATCCGATTGAACTGAATTGTAAATCTAAACCATTCTCGAATCCACCTGAAGACACACAAAAAATTTCATTAAGCTCGGTCCAGCCGTTTAGGAGGAGTTCAGTGACATACACACGCACAAAAGAAATATATATATAAAGATTATGTATATTTATATATTAAGTAACATGTGATAAATTAAAGTTCTGCATACAGGCACTTGACAATGATAATGTGCCCCTTTATATGTATGTGTGAGTATATGTATATATATTACATGACGAATATATCTGCTTAGATTAACTATTTTGTATTATATCGTCTGTGGCCCTTCATGTCTCATTCAACAGTGAGAATGGCCCTCCAGCCAAAAAAGGTTGTGCACCCCTACCTTAACGGATTAAAAGTTTGTGACGCCATTACTTTATGGCTATAAGAATTTGAAATATGAGTCTTAAAAATAATGATATCAAATTTTAAGTGACGCTTTGCAGTTAGTTAAAATATACATAGATTTTCTTATTTGATCATTTACTTTTTACTTTTATTTATATTTATAATGCAAACGTAATATTTTTAGCTTCAAGATCAGACAGATGTATAAAATACACTCACTGTCACTGATGCGTTTTCATTCATATTTCAAATTCAAAATAACAGTTTTAAAAGGAATGACATAAAAATTTTAGTGGCGCCTTGGTGTTATTTTAAAAGATTTGTTTATAGATTCCATTAAAATTACTTTTGTTTTGTCTAATAAGTATATTTACACATTGAAACAGTCCTTTTAATTTTCAAATATACTGTCAAATAATTATACTTTAACTGAGTTTGCATTATAAATTAAAATTATTTATTTCAATAAATTGATTTATCTTTTGCGTCACGCTATCCAAAACTGGGAACAACTATAGTATCTCCCCACAGCTGAATTTGGCGATTATGGCTAAATCATAAATCTTTTTCATAAATGATAAAATCATAAATCCAAAATAAATAGTATGCAGGCTGCCATATTATATCGCAAACAGTCAAGAATGACATTGTAATCGTTCAAATCGGCTCCAAAGAAAAATCTCCAAATTCAGCTGTGGGGAAATACTATAGTTGTACCCAAAACTGCAAGTAAAATTTGTGTAAATGTTTTCTTTACACTACCGCTTTGCGCAAATTTCACTTAGTTGGATACTATGATACTATGTTTTGGATAGCGTGATGCAAAAGATAAATCAATTTATTGAAATAAATAATTTTAATTTATAATGCAAACTCAGTGAAAGTATAATTATTTGACAGCATATTTGAAAATTAAAAGGACTGTTTCAATGTATTACAAAAGTAGACAAAACAAAAATAATTTTAATGGAATCTAAAAACAAATCTTTTAAAATAACACCGAGGGCGAGGCACCACTGGAATTTTTATATCATTCCTTTTAAAACTGTTATTTTGAATTTGAAATATGAATGAAAAAGCATCAGTGAGTATTTTATACATCTGTCTGATCTTGAAGCTAAAAATATTACGTTTGCATTATAAATATAAATAAAAGTAAAAAGTAGGGATGAAACGGATATCCGGTAACTATCCGGTATCCGGCCTATCCGGTTGAATTTTAAATATCCGACGGGGTACCGGATATCAGCACTCCGGATACGGATATCCGACAATTTTATGCCGGATATCCGACGGATATCCGGAGAGGGAAATTCAGTGATCAAACTCCTCTCAGAAGATTTACTGCGACAAAAAATAAATCTCTTTTTATCAAATAAATTTAGTATAGCTTGTAAAGGTAAAAAAAAAAAAAAAGTTGGCTTTGAAGCAAGTTGAACTTGGCCACTTTAGCAAACAAATTTGGCCAAAAGTAATGGCTTTAGGACTAAGAAATATGGAAACCCTATCTCAATCTAGTACGGAGTTAGCTGAGTTTTTCTAGAATGATTTATAAAATTTCGCCTAATTTTTCCCATGACTGTAAAAAGAGGCATTGACTGCCGTTCCTGAACAAGTGATATTCATGCTCTGCAGTGCATATAACTCTGTTTTTATGACTTTTATATTTTAAGTAAAAGTTTATATTGTTTCAAGAAAGTGAGTCAAACAATGGGTATTTTTTGTCTAGAACTTGCCTATTTATTTACAATCCATTTTTCCCATACACAAAAAAGTTGTTTTTGTGACCATAAGTTTATACTAGCAGTGCAGACCTTAATGTCATTGCCTGCACCACTTACTAGCTCAATTATGCATAAGATTAAAAAACTCTCCAGTCTATGTAGTTTTGCACTTTAATGTTTGTTTGCAATTATTTAAAGTTTTTGGTTTTGTACATTAGAAAAACTTTATACTCTTACTTTTAATTAAAGAATTTTAATACCTAAACTTTTTTTTTTCTTGTCCATACAGAAAACAAAGATATAAAATAAGTAAAAATGTGCAAAGGAAAAAATATAAATTTGTTTTCAATTATTCCTTTCTTCTGTATTAAATTGAAGAAAATATTGGATTGATAAGGATTTTCGACTTCTGGTTTTTGATGGATGTACACGTTTTAAGAATTCTAGAACATAATTTGACCATTTTTAAAAAAAGGTCTGCCTTTTTTTTTTTAATTGAAATTTAATTTTTCCGACTGAGTGAAAATAATGCCTGGACCGGGAGTCGAACCACGGAAAAAAAAAAAAAAAAAAATTTAAATTTCAATAAAAGGTCTGCCTGTTGCAAAACTTTTGTTGCAGCTCTAACCCAAGAACTAATGTACAAAATTACATATTAGATTTATATGTAGTTGTACCTTAATAATAATTTTTAAAAAGTGCCTGTCAACTTGGTGCAAATTGCTAACAGGTAGCACTCTATATGTCATTTCTCCTATTTAAAGGAAGACTATTTAATTGCGTATAATTCCACAAAACCTGGTACGTGAGAAGGCTATTATTATAAAACACTATGCTTTTTAAATTTTAGTGCACATTGACCGACAGGTGGTGATGCTATGGACAATTTATTGTGTGAATAGAAAGGCTAGATATGAACATCTATAGAATTTAATTGCACTAAATTTGATAAGCGAAGTGATCATTATATTTTGAATACGAATGCTGGTTTAATTTGGGTATATTTTGACTAATAGGTCGCGTTTCTATTCCTCAACTTCTGTGATTCTCCACACGACTACATCTCGGCATTTGGTTATTAAAATTGCTCCAAATTCCAGATCTAAAATCCTTATTTTCAGAAGCTATGATTAAGTTTTTGTGCATGTTAAACAGTATGTAGCGCTAATATATAGAGTGATATAGAAGAAAGTTTTGTGGCGGCTACAACATACTAGTTTAAAGCTTTTGGTTTCTTGAATCTTATGAATCTCTCAAAACAATTAAATTCTGAGTGAAACTAAATATTACTTAAAATTAAACAGCACAAAATAATTAAATGAATAAGCTTACTCTTTTTTTTTCTATCTTCTACATTGAGTGAAAGAAAATATTAGATTTGTAAAATGTTTCAACTTCTGGTTTTCGGTGAATTTACAGGTTTTGAGAAGTTAAGAACACGACGTGACCACTTTTGGAAAATGTCTGTGTGATGTGAGTTATTAAAAAAAAAAAAAAAAAAAGAATAAAAATGTGGTGATTGTATCTCAGGAATTACTGCATATAAATTTATATGCAAATGCACCTTGACATAAATTTGTGCTTATCAATTTTTGGTACCAATTGCTCAACAGGTGGTGCTGCTACACAACGATTTTCACAGTTTCAAGGAAAGTTATAACCTAAGAACTACTTCAAGAAATTGCATCTAATTTTATATGCAGATGCACCTTGACATATGTTAATGCCTATCAACTTCGGATGCTAATCCCTCAATAGGTGGTGTTGCTTTTACATCGATTTCCACAATATCATGGAAGGCTATATCTCAGAAACTACTGAACAGAATTGTATATATATTTATATTTATATGTAGGTGAACCTTAACATACATTATGCCAACTTTTGATGCCAATTGCTCCACAGGTGGTACTTATGCAGTAATTTTCGCAGTTTAAAGAAAGGCTATAGCTCAAGTTCAATTGTGTATAATCGAACAAAACTCGATATGTGAAAAGGCCATTATGAGACATTTTGACATTGACTGCGTATTCGCCGATAGGTGGCGCTGCTACACTGCAATTTTCCCCCCGAGAGCAGAAAGGATGTCATCTGCATAGTAAAATTTCACTTCCATTGGACATCCAGTGTAATAGTTCATTTCTCCGAGATGAAAATCGCCTGTATTTATAAAGGATAAAAAAATTATTTTTACTGTATGAATTTGTGTAGGAAAATATAGAAGAAAGTTTTGTGTCTTTCATTTTTTTAAATACTATTTGGTAAAAATTAAGTAAATAAAATTAATTTATACTTTTATAATTTTGTACGAAACTTATCTTTTTGTGACAATACTTTTCACAGCACAAGTCACAAGTATAGAGGCTTAAAATTTTAATCTTTATGGCATTGCCATAAAGATTAAAACAAATAGATTGCGCAGACAAATAGAAAATTTTAATGTTTAAATAATTAATGTTATTTTTTATGCAGTATTATTAATAAATAGTGAGTAAAACATGTTTATAATTTGTTTTAAAATATGAAAAAGGAAAGAAATATACAACACAACAAAAAACAAAGCTAGTGCCGGATATCCGGTCCGGATATCCGTATCCGGCAGGCACGAGAGCTCCGGATATCCGATATCCGGCAAAATCACTATCCGTTTCATCCCTAGTAAAAAGTAAATGATCAAATAAGAAAATCTATGTAAGGTCATACGGGGGAATTCTGGGTCACTCTCTTTCCGGGGTAAATAATGGTCACTAACTTTTAAGCATTAAAAAATGTTTTTACAGAGCAATTAAATTACTCCAAGTCATCCTTAAACATTCCATTTTCTTGTATCAAGTTCAAAATTAATGTAACTGTGTAGCAAATAAGAGAAAAAAAAGACTTTTCATACCACTAGAAAAACATCTTCAAAAAAGATTGCTTCTATAAATCATGATTTTTTTTAAAGATCCATACCAATGAAACATTTTTGAAAGAACAATTTTGTTGGTGGTGTTTTTCAATAGCAAATGGCCTAAACTTCTCATACATATTTATGCTTTTTCTTCATTATATTTAGAATTGATTTTAAAAGTATACTGATTTATCCCCCAGTTTACTGGGGTAATTCTTGGTCACTGGGGTAATTCTTGGTCATTTATAGTTTTTGATATTGTAGGTGTTTTTCTACTTATTCCTGAGTACATATACTAGTATTTACTTCAAATGTTATATTTTAATTGTAATCTTTAAGTATAATTTTAAATTATGCTTTAACCATGACCGTTGTTTACTACTGAAATTTCTATTGAATATCACACACTTCTGGTGAACAAATCAATTCCAGCTTTGAAGAAATATTAACTCAGCAATTAAGACACACATTTTTGAGTACCGAATTCCAAAATAAGAAGGCAGATTTACACAAATCTGGCTGTTATCGCAATTCAAACTTTCTTGGTCCTCGTAACAGCAAAGAAAGAAAAATCAAATGCAAAGAAGAAGAAAAAAAAAAAAACTCCCAAGTAAAAAGATGTAGACATCAAGAGAAACCTTGTTTGAAAAAAAGTAAGAGCACTTCGAGATGATATAGAGATAGACAGTCTCTCAAATGCAAACCGAGCTAATTTGGAACTGTTTAGATATGAAGAATTGTCTAATGACAACAGGCCCGGACTGGCTCCTTTGGGGACCCTCGGCTAGAAATGGAAAAGGGGCCCCTTTCTGGGGAATTTAGAGGAAATAGGATACTAAAATACGTAACATTTGAAAAATAGGCTTACATGTCTAAAAAGAATATTTAGCTTTCTTGCCATTTGGGAAATAGTTGAATAAAAAGTAAGTTTTTTTTCTGATGTAATTTTCTTATTTTTGCAATAAATATTTATGTGTATTTTATATACCATGTACCTAAACTAGTTCCATGCTGGAAAAATAAGTATACTAATTAATTATGAGTGGTTCATTATTTAAAAACGAGATTTTGAAATGGTTTTAGTTTCAGACAACCAAACCACACTGTTGAAACCAAAATAATCTAAATCCTACTGTAATACCTAAGTAATTATTAAAATAGGACACAATGCTATTAAAATACCAAGCGCATTGAGAAAAAAAAAAAGTGTTTTCTTTAACTGAAATTAATTGATACAAACTGTAAAATAGACTTCGTACAGATTTGGGCTGTTATTCACCAATAACTTCGACTCTCGGTTGAACACAAATATATGAAAAGGCGGGGTGCAAATTTTCACGCGCTGTTTCTACCATCTACCAGTATACATATTTTCAGATTTTTTACGTGAAAATAACCAATCAAATATTATATGAAATCCTAGACGCTAGATGGCAGAAACAACGTGCCAGATTTTGCTGGAATGCTGTACCCTGCCTTCAGACGCTTTTCAAGTTTTTGCGTTGAACCGGGAGTCTAAGTTAATGGTGAATACGGCCAATGAACTAAGTAACTCTCGCCAAGATCTTTATTGGGGGCCGCGGTAGCTCGGTCCAGCGCCAGCCTCGTTATTGGAAGATTGCGGTTTCGGTACTCGAGTCGGCCAAAGACCGTCATGTACACTAATGGTGTCTGGTGGACGTAAAATCTGTCGAGGCCGCAATGCCCTGCATGTTCCCATAAAAAAATATACCTCTGGGGGTCACCGAAGCGGGAGAGCAATCCCTTCTGCAGAGGATCAAAATTGAGATGGTATTTCTCCAGATCATCTCTAGGGGTGAGTCCCAGACCGCCGCCAATTGCGCATCATCGCAGCACTAGTGCGACGTAAAACCCAACTATCCATCCATCCAAGATCTTTACTTATGCAATAGCGACAACCTTTTTAATTTATCGCCAAAATGACAACGAAAGTTTGTTAATAGTAAACCTATAGTTTCCCGTTTTTTCTTATCGTTATGCTAATTAAATATATTAAAAATTAATCACTCTTAAAATAAAGCTTAAAGAAAAAAAAACGTTAGTTGAAAAAACTAAACACTTAATATATTTTCTACTTATCAGGAAAATAAATATATCGTTCAATGAAATGCTATATTAAAGAGCTTTCAAATTTAAATCATCCATCTTAATTTTTCAAACGCGAAACGTAAACAATAGCTAACCTTCCGGAAGTTCCGACTGAGCCAAGTTTCAAAAATTTGCATAAAACATCTCTAAGAACGATAGCCGAAAACTACGCACGCGCCGTGCCGGCACATGCCCCAACGTACGTCCGGAAGATCACTTCGTTTCTCCCGCGAAGCTATAAATAGCGAACGCCGATGGTAGTGGGTGTTCGTGGTTGCCTTTGCTTTTGCTTGTGCTCTTGCCCCTGCCATTGTTCATTTTTCGCCGATGCCGGCTTCATAAGATGTCGCCGTAATATGCGGCGTTTATTTTTTATATTCAAATAAAATCTTTTCATTTTTAGTTAGTTATAACTCACGTTAATCCTTTTTGTGAGTTCGAAATTTAAATGAAATTTATAGGTGTTCATATCGCGACAATAACAAGTGGAAACAAGAACGTCACGTCTTCTACATAAGTGTCACCAGCTTCTTTCTAATGGCACGTAGTAGTTTCTTCTGCAACCTATATGGGAAATAAAAAGATGTTAAATATTGTCTTCGTACTCACCTTGTTTGTCATCCAGCATCTGCTTTGGTATGTTTGTTATATATAAAAAGTATTTGTCTACTTCAATTATCTTATTGTTATTCATATAAACTTATTGTTATATTTATATAAACTTTTTGTTGAATTTATTGTTTCAATTAAAACACAAATTAAATTAAAATTTGTTATGGTCATTTATTTAACAATTTCTACATATTTATCTTTCAGCATATTTACTTACTCTAGCTTCCATTTTATCAAATTCATTTAATTAACTTTAAATGTTGTTAAGCTGGTGTTTATGTCTAGAGTAGCTCCTCTGCTAATTCACTTAGCCTTGGATCTACTTCACACCAGCTAACAAGAGAAATAAAAAGTGGTTATGGGCTTTTCCTTTTTCAGCATGTAAATATGCTGGCCCTTTCATAAATTAATGTTTTTCTGTTTTGTTTGAAAAATAAATTGAAAGTTAAATTTTTTTTGCATTTATAGTAAATTTTTGAAACAAGAAATTGTTTGAATTTAGATTAAAAGTTGTTTAATGTTAATAAATGAAAATCTTGAATGTTTTGTTTAATTTAAGTAATAATGACCATTTTTTTGCATATTGTTGAGGGAATATTGTAAAATTTTTTCAGTAAAGTAGAAAAAAAAACTTTTTGAAATTTCATATATATATATTTGAATAGATTTTCAAGTCATAAATGAATTTACCGAATGTTTAATTCGGGGGGGCAAAGGTTTTTATAAGAAAAATTGTGATATTTTTGATATATTATATTTTTAAATTGCTTGAACCATAATTATACAATTTTTTTTACTCAAAAATGGCTGTCAACAATTTACATTCTATTCCCAAACTGAATGCGATTAATTTCGAGGAATGGAGGAGTGACATTAAATTTGTTCTTCTTGACCGGGGACTCTGGGACATAGTTGTTGGTACGGAAACAGCCCCAGTTTTGGCTGATGACAGAAGCAATGCTTCTGCTGTTAATAAATTTAAGTCTAGGGCTAATGCTGCTTTGGCTGTCTTATACCTAAATATAGAAACTGAGTATAGGAAAATTGTAGAAAACGAGGATGACCCCGTAAAGGCATGGAATTTAATTAACAAAAGTTTTGTTCCAGATACTCGTGCACAGCACATGAGTTTATTTTCTGAGCTGTGTGATTGCAAAATATTGCCTGGTGAGGGTGTAAATGTCTTTGCGTCCCGGGTCATGAGGATATTTAAACAAATAGAAAATTCTAAGGGGGGACTGACGGAAATTTTTGCATCTTATCAATTGTTACGTTATCTCCCATCATATTTCGACGGTATCGTTCAAAACATACTGAGATGGGAAGATGATAAATTTACATTCAATGAAATTGTAACTTGCTTAGTAGCCGAGGAAACTAGGCTAAATTTAAGAAATAAAGATAATGAATTAAGTAAAGCTAAAATTTCTGCTCAGTTTTCTCATCTAAATGATACAGGTAAAAATAAGCTTCTAAAACAAAAATTAATTTGTACATTTTGTCATAAGAATGGCCATGCTAGACAAAATTGTTTTTCTCTCAATAGAAGTAAAAATGTTGACTTTAAACCCTCTTTTCAAAACCAAAACTTACCTTCTCAGAATTTCAATCCTAAGAAATCCTTCCAATCAAGAGGTAGGCAGAGTCGAAAAAAATCTTCATATCAATCTAGATCAAATTCTAAGACCCGTAATAGTAGTAGGGATTCAAATTCATCTTACTACATTACTGAGGCCAGTTTAGCTCAGCAAACAAATGAATCAGATTGGGTATTCGATTCTGCCGCGTCTCATCATTTTAGTAAAGACCGTGAACTTTTCACATCATTTAAACCTCAACAAAATGAAGAAATGGCTGTAGCCATGGAAGGCATCACTTTGCCAATCGAAGGAAAAGGAGACATTAAATTGCGTTTTGGCCAAAGAAATTTTACTTTAAAGG
The DNA here is from genome assembly GCA_963930645.1 of Salticus scenicus. Lineage (NCBI taxonomy): Eukaryota > Metazoa > Arthropoda > Arachnida > Araneae > Salticidae > Salticus > Salticus scenicus. The sequence continues at coordinate 752,888 of OZ005650.1, forward strand.
GAGTGATGTATTCATCAAGGCTTAGGAGAAACCTTATATCAGGGCCACAACTTGACAAAGAAGGTCTACAGTTTATTGGGGGAAGAGGCGAAGTCAAAATTACATCTAATGATAATATAATGTTCAGAGCAAAATTAAAAAGTGGTGTTTATTGTGTCCAAGCAAAAATCCCAAAATCTATAAAGCAACATGTAACTTTCGAAGCCTCCACAACATCTTCAAAAGAACAGGAAGTTCTAAACCTGTGGCATAAGAGATGCGCTCATGTAAATCCTCAAACTTTGACGCATACAAGTAATAAGAGGGGTGCAAAGGGATTACCATTCTTAAAGGGACATACAGAATTTTTTTGTGAAGATTGCAGGTTGAATAAATTTAAACGCACTTCATTTAAATACAGAAACTTTGTTCGATCCAAGAGACCCTTAGAACTGTTATATACAGATGTTTGGGGACCATGTCAAGTAAGAGGCAAACATGGAGAACGATATTTTCTATCAATCATGGACGATTATTCCCGTAAAGTATTCATTTATCCTATAGTCCAAAAATCTGAAGTAGCTGAAACCTTAATTAATCACATCAAAAGGGCAGAAAGATTTATAGGTAAACCTTTAATAGCTATCCGCTCAGATAATGGAACAGAGTTTGTCAACAAAGAATTTTCAACATTTTGTCAGGAAAAAGGCATCAAACATGAACTAACAAACACGTTCACTCCAGAACAAAATGGTGCTATTGAACGTTATAACCAAACTGTTATTAATGGAGCCCGTACATCATTATATGAAAGTGGTTTAGACTTTTGTTTTTGGCCAGAAGCCGTTTCACATTTCAATTATGCCTGGAACAGACTATGCCATAAAGATTTTGAAAAATCACCATTTGAATTGTACGGTGGAAGAAAACCATCAATCAGACACCTTAAACCATTTGGATGTGTAGCTTATGTAGGACTGGCAAAACAAAGAAGACAGAAACTGGATCCAAAAGCTGTGAAAGGTTATCTAGTTGGATATGCACACCATACAAGAGGATACCGTATTTGGATCCCAGAACAAAATAAAATAGTAGAATCTTTAAATGTGACATTTAAAGAAGATCGTTTGTTCAAAACAGAAGCAAGTGGAGCAGTGCTGGGCACCATCAACCAGCATTACACAATTCAAGATGTATTTCCAAAGGATAATGACGATGATTCTGATGAAGAGGCTGTTGACGAAACTCCTGAAATAGGGTCCAGCGTACCGTCTGAATTATCTGACACTGAGGAATCCTCAGATGATGAAAAACCTGTTCAATCATCTCAATTAAAAAACATAAAGTTTGAAAGAAAACAAGTTTTAAGAAGAGATAAATCCAGAACAGACGTATACTACTATCCCGAAAATACAAGAACAAGATTAAGATCCCATAGAGACATTAGAAAATATTGCCAAGAAAACAAAATCAAGTATGACCCCACTAAATTTTCATTCACTCCAATAGAAGAATCTGACTCAGACACAAGTGCTAATTTTTGTCATAATTCCTCTTGACTAGAATTAATTATACCAAGAACTTTCAAGCAAGCCCAAAAATCAGACCAGTTTCAAGAATGGCTAGAAGCAATGAAAACCGAAATAAAAACCATCCAAGAACGAAAGGTTTGGCATCTTGTAAAACCTCCTCAAAATAAGCAAATAATTGGATGTCGCTGGGTATATGCAATAAAACGAGATGAAGAAGGTCGAATTGCTAAATTCAAGGCAAGGCTTGTAGCTCAAGGTTACGCTCAAGTAAAAGGCGAGAGTTATGAAGAAACTTTTAGTCCTGTTATAAACTTCGATCTAATTCGTTTTTTCTTTTCACTTTTGGTAGTGCAGCACAAGTGGAATCACGTACAATGTGATGTCACTGGCGCATACCTATATGCTCCGCTAGACGATGAAATATACATGCAGCAACCACCTGGTTTTATTAAACAAGGAGAAGAGAAGTTAGTTTGCAAGCTCGACAAAGCTCTCTATGGCCTTCACCAAAGTGGACGAGCATGGTTTTACGAAATTGACAGAGTTTTATCAAATATTGGTTTTATTAAATTTACTTCTTGCAACTGTGTTTATACATTCAAATTTCAAGTTATCCTATTATTATATGTTGATGACATGGTTTTATTTGGTAAAAGTAAAATGTTTTTAGAGGAAGCCATTAATGTTTTAAAACAAAAGTTCAAATTAAAAATTTTGGGAAGGACAAAGAAACTACTTGGAGTAGAATTTGTTGAAATTGACTCAAAGCTATTCATTCATCAAGAAAGCTATATTCAAGAAATATGCAGTCGTTTTAATAGTTTTAACCCTCCAATTTCATCCTTACCAATCAGCAAAGGCTGTATTTACTCAAAATCAAGCTGTCCTCAAACCGAAGAAGAAACCAAAGAAATGACAAAGTATCCATATCGCAATATTCTAGGGTGTTTATCATATTTATCTAACAGAACAAGACCTGATATAGCATATGCCGTCAATATCTATAGCCAATTCCAATCGAATCCAGGAATTCATCACTGGAATGGGTTGATCAAACTACTGGGATATGTAAAGAAAACAAGCCAATTAAAATTAAAACTTTCATGTGCTGATTCACAGATCATAGCCTACACAGACGCCGACTTTGCTTCAAATCGTGATGATCGGACATCCATAGGTGGACAAATAGTATTTCTAGATAGTAGCCCCATCAGTTGGAGGACCTTTAAAGAGAAGGCTGTTAGTTTATCCACTATGGAATCTGAGTTCATTGCCGCTACAGAAGCAGCAAAAGAAATTGTCTGGCTAGATCGAATTCTAGAAGAATGCCAAAACATGAAGATTATAAAAAATAAGAAAATTTCAAAATTACTAATTGACAATATGGCTGCCATAGACTTTATTAAATCTCCTATAGAGAATAATAGAAGCAAACATATAGAGGTCAAACTATATTTTATTAGAGATCTTGTTATCAAAAATATTTTTGAATTAGTTTTCATTCGTAGCAAATTAAATTTGGCTGACATATTTACTAAGCCACAAACTAAATTTGAATTACAGAAATTTGTGAAAAATCTTTTCTTCGAAAATGTTTCAAAAGTTAATCTTAAACTATCAATTTCAAATTTTTCTATGAATTTATAAAATTTTAAAAATGTAAATTTTCTAAAAATTTTTTTTATGAATTCAAATCCTTAATGAATTCAAACTTTTTTTTAAGAATTCAAAATTTATGAATTCAAAAATTTAAACTTTTCTATGAATTCAAATGTTTCCTTGAATTCGAGAGGAAAAAAAAATTCAAATTTTGCAAGTTAAGCAAAATCTTTCCAGGTTTAGGCTGGAAGTTTTTTTTGAGAATTTCAATTCTCATTCTTTCTTTGACAGTAAGTCAATTTTTTTTTTTTTATTCAATTGCTCACAGCAAGTTTTCTCTCTCTCTCTCTCCTCTCCATTCCCGAAATAATCCATTCTGTTCTTTTTGTTAAATATTTGTATGTAATTTATACTTTTATATTGTAAGAAAGAATTGTGTTTATACATATATTTATAATATTGAATGTGATTATACTCATGTTATATTTGTAGTTAAACTTATTATACAAATAATTCATTGTATGAATTTCTTTTCTACAGTTTTTTTTAAAAGAGCATGTTAAAAATCTTTTCAAAACTAGAGGAGAGGTTTGAGTAAACAGGTATATGTTATTTGTGTTTCAAAAACAAATTGTTTTGTAAATCACCTCTATCCAGATATTGATCTCTGTTGCTGTTCAGCTGAAGATCATACCTAATTGTTTTTTTAGTTCTGAAGAAACTGTTAAACTGTTTAGTCACAGTCGTATGATTATACAATTTGTGCAAAGTTTTGCTGGATGCTTTTTCTTTTTATTAACTTCTTAAGCTTAAAAGTGCAAACGATAAGAGGGGGGGCCTTGTTAATAGTAAACCTATAGTTTCCCGTTTTTTCTTATCGTTATGCTAATTAAATATATTAAAAATTAATCACTCTTAAAATAAAGCTTAAAGAAAAAAAAACGTTAGTTGAAAAAACTAAACACTTAATATATTTTCTACTTATCAGGAAAATAAATATATCGTTCAATGAAATGCTATATTAAAGAGCTTTCAAATTTAAATCATCCATCTTAATTTTTCAAACGCGAAACGTAAACAATAGCTAACCTTCCGGAAGTTCCGACTGAGCCAAGTTTCAAAAATTTGCATAAAACATCTCTAAGAACGATAGCCGAAAACTACGCACGCGCCGTGCCGGCACATGCCCCAACGTACGTCCGGAAGATCACTTCGTTTCTCCCGCGAAGCTATAAATAGCGAACGCCGATGGTAGTGGGTGTTCGTGGTTGCCTTTGCTTTTGCTTGTGCTCTTGCCCCTGCCATTGTTCATTTTTCGCCGATGCCGGCTTCATAAGATGTCGCCGTAATATGCGGCGTTTATTTTTTATATTCAAATAAAATCTTTTCATTTTTAGTTAGTTATAACTCACGTTAATCCTTTTTGTGAGTTCGAAATTTAAATGAAATTTATAGGTGTTCATATCGCGACAATAACAAGTGGAAACAAGAACGTCACGTCTTCTACATAAGTGTCACCAGCTTCTTTCTAATGGCACGTAGTAGTTTCTTCTGCAACCTATATGGGAAATAAAAAGATGTTAAATATTGTCTTCGTACTCACCTTGTTTGTCATCCAGCATCTGCTTTGGTATGTTTGTTATATATAAAAAGTATTTGTCTACTTCAATTATCTTATTGTTATTCATATAAACTTATTGTTATATTTATATAAACTTTTTGTTGAATTTATTGTTTCAATTAAAACACAAATTAAATTAAAATTTGTTATGGTCATTTATTTAACAATTTCTACATATTTATCTTTCAGCATATTTACTTACTCTAGCTTCCATTTTATCAAATTCATTTAATTAACTTTAAATGTTGTTAAGCTGGTGTTTATGTCTAGAGTAGCTCCTCTGCTAATTCACTTAGCCTTGGATCTACTTCACACCAGCTAACAAAGTTTCAAAGTAGCTAGGGTCTTATAGTAACGATGTACCGAAGAAATTTTAAGAAACGAATATAATAATCGTTGCTATCGAACGAAACAGTTGCTGTATGCCTTTATATGGAAAATAGATTTAAAGAAGTCCTGTCGTACTAAATTAAATTTTGTTTCGTAGATAATTTTATATCTCTACTTATAAGACAAAAATAAGCTTCGTTTTTATTTGTGTATAAAATCTGTAATTTTATAGGGAGAAAAAGCTGTAGGGGCACGTTTTGGGCATGAAAGCTGCTTCTAAGGGCAACTGGAACTCAAATCGAAGTTTTTATTGATTTCAATGAATTTTGTGTGTGTTTATGTTTGTGTGATTTTAATATTGATAACTGACATGGAATTTTAAGATCATTCAGATATAATGACTAGCGAATAGAGAAGCGGGTAAAGTCTACTAAAATCACAGTAATACGTGGCCGGGTTCAACTAGTTTTTAAATAATTTGTCTAATTTTCCCCAGAAATTAAGAACATATAATTTAAAAAATTAATTTTAGAAAATTAAACAATAGAATTGTTTTCCTACTTTTTTTTTCCCGGTAGATAAATGAAACTTTAGTGTAATACCTTAACTTCCTACATTACATTCTAAAACAATAGCAAAAAAACTCCACTATTCAAAACAGTTTTATTCGAAAAAATAATTTTGGTTGAGAAGGGCCGACAGATATATAAAAAGCGAAGTGTTGATGATAGTCACTTGATTTTTTACTTTTATTATAATGATTTTAAAGGCATGGCAAAAAACAGAAATAAAGGCTTGGCTCAAATTACCCAGCGTGAGGCTGTTCCCATCCAAATAATAGCTCTGGGGGTCACCAAAGTGGGGGTTTCATCCCCTCCATGAAGGATCGAAATCGTGAGGGCATGTCTCTGGACCATTTCTAGGTAAGTGCCAGACTGTCGCGAATTGCTCATAGTGTAGTACTAGTACGACGTTAAATCCAACCAACCGAGAATGTGGAAGGTACTTAAGTATTATTTTTATATAAAATCTCTATTTTTCGTCTGGAATTAAGAACTTCCAATTAAAAAAATTAATGTTATAAAATTAAATAATATAATCGTTTTGCTTGAACTTATGAGCTAATAAACTAATTTGAATTACTTGTATTTAATGTATCATTATCATCCCTCAAAATCCGACTTTGCGACTCATAAGTGGAACTAGTTAACCACTGTTTAGAAATTTGGAATTTTTTTTTCTTTTCTTTTCGAAGCGCCACTTTCATATACACGTTTCATGTTGACATATCTCAGACACTGTTTTTAGTACAACCCTATTACGAGACTTAGCAAGTGAGCGTCGCGATAAAGAAGTTAGTTATATTAGGTAAGAACAATAATTGCAGCTCCGAAGAGACGTAACTATCGTAATCTAGACGCCACATTTATAAAATTTCTCGGCTGCTTAAGATTGGAGAAAGTAAACGTGCAGAAAGAAGTCATTGGTGTAACAACGGCGGTGCGAAAAGAGCGGGCCGCCTTGGGCCTCTGATCTTGAGGGGGCCTCCGAAAAAATTTAAGTTTTAAGTATATGTATCTGTTGAAGTTAGTGCGCCGTTATTTTGACCTGAATCATTCGTTACAATTCTCCTTTAAGCTTGTTAGACTGAAGGAGCGCGCTCACCCAGTGTTAGAAATAAGAATTTTGAAACTAGGCGTCAAAATGACGCCTGGATTAAATTTTTTGGGCGTCAAAATGAAAAATCTAGGTGCCATCTATAATTTAATATGTATATTAAAAAAGTAATAATAAAGCATCAACTTGTAAATAGTATATGCAAGATTATATAAAATATATTTATGTAATGAATGTAACTACATTGACAATATTAAACGTACATATTTAAAATCACAAATTCATTCTTCATTCAGAAGATGCATCATTCCACTACAGTTTAACAGAATTGTCTGGGCAGAAATCTTCCAATTTAGGGCCTTTTAATTTAATCATTAACAAATCATCAACTACTTTCATAGAGATACGATTTCTTAAATCAGTTTTTATAAGGTTCATCTGACTAAAATAGACTTGTTTACAGTCTGATGGGGTTGGGAAAATTATTAGATATGATGAGGAAAAAATCCAGGCGTCAAATATGGCACCTATGATTGGAATTCTAGGCGTCAAAATGAAAAAACTGGTTGCAAAATACGACTAACGACCGCTTATTTCTAACCCTGCGCTCACCGCTATAAATCAGATTAGAGAGATTGTTCCGATATAAAAAGCTCTAATGTAGAAAAAGTGACCGACGAGCGACAATACAAAACTAAAAGAACTTTTTATGCAATGTTCTAATGCCCTTGGCCCCCACGTTGGTTTGGACTTTCGAATCATTTTTAAAACTGACTTTAATGCATTTTTATGGTTAAAAAATTAAGTGAAGAAATACAAGGGGGCCTCCAATTAGGGTGTCTCAGTTAGACTTTCACCCTGTGCCTCTAGAATTGTAGTTCCACCGCTGGATGAAGCATGAAGCAGCGTGCTCCAAGAATGAAACATCCTCGACTTGACTTGCGTGCGATTTCTAGATGAAAACAATGAAGAAAGACAATGTTTTCAAAAGACAATCGCAAAGCTTCAATTCTTGTTTGAATTTATGATGTTTGGTCGCGAACTTGTCTGAAATTATGAGCACTACACATCACATAATGAGTCAAAATTAATTGTAATTGCGTAAGATTATTGGAAAATAAATAGTGAAATTACTCTGATGTAACTATAACTGATGATGATAAAGTAGTATATTTTGAGAAGTTTTCTGGGGCCCCCTTGCTCCGGGGGCCCTCGGCAATCGCCGACCAGCCGACCTGGCCAGTCTGGGCCTGAATGACAACGAAAATAAGATTGAAGATGTTCTAATAAAACAGTTGCAAAAAAATTCCTCATCAGAAAATTTGAAGAAGGTACTATGAGAAATTCCTTCTGTTCTTGAAAAGCAGAAATATTTTGCTGGGCATTATAACAACAATCCATTTTATATTAGAAAATAATTAAAATTTTGGACAAGGAAAAAGTAGAAATGAAATTTCTTGAACAAGGTGCCAGAAATTTTCATTGGTCCAAATGAGATATTTTGACAATAATTCAAAATAAGTACATACTCTACGAACCAGTTGATTTAAATGGAAAATAATCCCTTTGTTGTTGATAGTAACAGGATAAATATACTGTACAAATGCTATAAAACATTCTGCCCAGAATTGTGGGGTTAGAGCAAAAGAAAATCGTATCAAGCTCTTAAAAATAAATCTTAGGATTTAAATCAATGTCCTTTTCCTTAAATATTACACACTATATAATTAAGAAAAGTTCTTTGTGATAATGATAATTTTGAATATTTATCCCCTTTTGACATGTATTACTATGAAGAAAGACGTTGACCCATATTTGCCCCATGTGTGACCCATAATTGCCCGAATCTGGGGTAATTCTTGGTCACTCAAAATTTTAAATAAAATAAATATTTTAAATTTAGGTAAAATGATTGTTTGTATAATTTCTAAATTATTTAAGCTTACTCCATACCAAATTTAATCATTTTACCTTTTATACTTTAGAAAATATTAAGATGTTGTTGTTTTTTTACCCATAATTCCCCCGTATGACCCTATATTTTAACTAACTGCAAAGCGTCACTTAAAATTTGATATCATTTTTAAGACTCATATTTCAAATTCTTATAGCCATAAAGTAGCGGCGTCACAAACTTTTAACCCGTTAATTGTTTTTTGTACTGATTTGTTATACAGGACACGTAAACTTCCTCCACTACCTGTTAACAAAAGCAATGATAAAATAGGGTGATAATTTATCAACATGAAATTAAGATTAAAGAACTAGGACATCATAAAATTTGATATCATTTTTAAGACTCATATTTCAAATTCTTATAGCCATAAAGTAGCGGCGTCACAAACTTTTAACCCGTTAATTGTTTTTTGTACTGATTTGTTATACAGGACACGTAAACTTCCTCCACTACCTGTTAACAAAAGCAATGATAAAATAGGGTGATAATTTATCAACATGAAATTAAGATTAAAGAACTAGGACATCATAAAATTTGATATCATTTTTAAGACTCATATTTCAAATTCTTATAGCCATAAAGTAGCGGCGTCACAAACTTTTAACCCGTTAATTGTTTTTTGTACTGATTTGTTATACAGGACACGTAAACTTCCTCCACTACCTGTTAACAAAAGCAATGATAAAATAGCAATATAATATGAGCAATCAAAATATTTGCTCATATCACGGTGACTCCGTGGCACATATGGCTGAATATCACATAAATGTGCATTTTAGTGTTTCAGGTCTTTATTATTAATTTTAAGCAAATAAATTGTAAAATTTTATTATTATTATTCTTTAGAAGTACCTTTTTAAAAAAGCATCAAATCATAAAATGTGAGTTTATAGCAATTTCAGTATTTTTTAGAAAATTTTAAACCTTAAAATCGTCATTTTCGTGACTGTCTCCAAGACCAAATGTTTACATACAAAGTATGTTTTTTACTAAAAAAAATAAAATGATAATTATAATAATTGTTAATTCTTGTAAAAAAAACTATTTGTTTTCAAAGGAATTTTTTTTTTCTTTTTAATTATGTTAATTTTCATGCATGAGTAATTAAAATGCTTGTATGCAAGTCTTGACATCATTTTCATGACACGTGAAAATAACTTCATACATCATCAAGGGATGGTGCCACCATTCACTTTTTTAAAAGTCTAAGATCAGAAATCAACATTGACGATATGTGGGGAAAATAAATCTCAAGAAAATTAAAAACAGGTAAGAGTTAACATTATTTTTATTGTTTACATGCTGTGCGTATTTTTATTGCTTGTCATTTTCGAGATGCATAAAAAATAAAAAAATATTATTATAAAATTTAGAACAAAGTTTTATTTTAATATAGAATGACGACCAGAAGAAGAAAATGTGACGATATCGGCTTAGTGAAAGCATGTTTTTCAGTACAGAACGAATTATTGACGATTTGTCATTTTCGTGACGGTCATTTTTGTGACGTCACGAAAATGACATTTGTTGCAGATTTACTATTTTGTAAGCTCTGGATTTAAATAATTTTTTATTTTGAGTTAAAAGATTTGTTGGTGTAGGATAAGCTTTATATTTAAATATTTAAAGTACTTTCCGGTATCCAGGTAAATATAAAAAAATTACATACGACATTAATATTAAGATACAATTAAAAAAGCAAACTTTTATTTATTTTATTTTATTTTTTGCCCCCTTTAAGGTGTCATTGAGAATGTTACTCAAAATATTTTACTTGTGTCATTTATGGCAAGATGCAGAAAAAATAATTTGCATGGCCTGAGAAAGAGGATGTCCATGAAATTCAAGTGCCACATATTCTGTGCAAAATTAGGAATTCTCCTGAACCTGCTTCAAATAGATATTTTAAACTTCAGGATGAAGATTTTAATAATGTTCAAAATGCTTTTTCTGAATTTAATTCAGTTAATCATTAAACTTGTAACTACAAGGATTTTAATACAATAAAATTGCTTGATATTCTCATTATTGCTCTTTCTTTTCCCTTCACAATCTTTCCTCTATTGTTCTAATATGTTCCATTTTTAATATTATATGGTCCTATTTCATTGACAAACAATATTATTTCAGTGAAAATAGTCATTTCAGTGACAAACCAGTCATTTCAGTGACATCATTTTTTGACATCTTTAAATGCTATAATTAAAAATTTAATGCAAGTAAACTAATTATTTCCAGTTTATAGTCAAGAGGTATGCAGTCTATGACATTTCCCATTGATATAATTTATGTTTATAAAAAATTAAATTTAAATTTTTTTATTTATTTATTTATTTATTTATTTTTTAATTAAAAATTTTGGGGTTTTTTATTTTATTTTATTTTTTAAAATGGGAAGAACTTTTTAGAAAAGCCTAAGTCTTGTATTTCTTAATGAATCTGAACCACAAAAAAAAAAAATTTTAAATGGTAATTTTGATTTTATAAGATAATTAAAATTATAAATTTTTATTGAAAAATTTCAATAAAATTTAAAAAAATTATGATCGATCTCTGTCAAACTCAGAATTTATTTAAGATGTACTTACAAACTTATTTTAAAAAATTCAAATTAAAATACAAAGTTTGAAAAAAAAGTTTAAAAAAATCCAAAATGCACACTTATGTGATATTCAGCCATATATATTTTTCAGAAAGTTGGTTGTGGGGATTATGGCCTGTTGACTACTCTAGGGTCCTAGGCCTGAAGGAGGGTGCCCTTCAAGGGTTCTTTTATTTTTAAGAAGACAATAAATCAATACATAAATACGTACATGATAATTAAATAATTGATACTTACTCGCTTCAAATACTAAATTAAGATTTTCGTAAGCATGAAGTTTGAAGAAAAGTTTTTTTTTTTTTTTTTGTCCTACCTTCTGCACATACACAAATAAAGAATTTTTATTCTAATCCGTTCTAACTTCAACACTAAGCCGTGTAATTACAACACGCAAGCAACATTCAAAGCAGGTGCTTAGCAAAGCAATCCGCTTTCCCGCTTCCAAATCAAAACAAAACCAGTGATGCCAGCCAGATGGTCGAAAATTATTCCCCCAAACTGGTCTTAAAATTTCCCCAACTCAGGGGTTTCTTTTCGAAAAAATCCCCAACTAAAAAGGGAAAATAAAAACTTTTTCAAAAAAAAAAAATACATCAAGCAGATTTTTCTATGATTTAAGCTCAGATTTTCCCCCAAATGAAGGCAATTTTTGAAAAAAATCCCCAAATAACAATAAAGCGTTTGAAAGTTTCTAGTCGAAGGGATAAATCATTACGTGGCCAAGAGAAAGTTGAAGAACTCCCCAAATTTGTCCCCAAAAATTTTAGAATTCCCCACAAACATTTGGTCCCCACAATGGACTCTTCCCACCTGACGTCAGAGGTTACATCACGGATTAGGAGATCCGTGGGTTACATCAGGGGTGGCCAACCCACGGCCCGCGGGCCGCATGCGGCCCACCGCGTAGTTTATTGCGGCCCGCGAGGAGACTAACGATATTTAAAGTTTGACGACTTTGGATAACGGATCAAAAATTAATAAATACGTTCTGACTTTTCGAATTGAAAATACCTCTCAACGATTATAGTAGCTAAAGAACTGTTGTAATGAAATATTATTAGATCCATTATTCATTCTTTTTATTATAGTTTTAATGTACAGTCATAATTTTTTCACGATTCTATTGTTTATTTATGAATGAAAATAATTTAAAATAATGTATTCTGCTCCGAATTTTCAACCTGCCCTTCCCCGAAAAAAGTATATGTCTACCTGAATCATATACTCACAAACATATATGCACATATGCATTTCTACAGTCGCAAAATAATAGTAATAATAATAATAATTTTCTTCCCCGACTGATTTCGCCGTAAATTATCGTAGAAACCAGCAGCTGATGCCCAAAGATTGGTAATAACATCTAGAGTTTTTAATTCAATTGCTAAATTTTGCTTAGGGTTTCATCTACATATTAAAACTTGCATAAACTTCATCCCCCCCCCTGAATAATAACACCCATTGTTGACTACATATTCGAATTTCTGAGGTCAAGGCGGTTCGAAAAGGTAGAGTTTATATTGTTTATAACAAGTCTTCATAGAGTTACAAGCAAAAATTGGTCAGGGGTAAATCTCTATATTTAAAAAAATTAAATAAAGATATCACACAGAAAAGTATTATACCCATTCAGATAATAATCGGAAAAGGAGTATGACAATTTTAAATATAAAATAAAGCAAAGTAAAGTAATGCTAATTAAATGCGTAAGCAGAGTAAAATATGACACAAATCAAAAAATAACAAGTGACAGCCCCTGAGAGCAATAAAAATTGAAATATCATTATAATTTGAAAAATAATGATAGGAATGAACTGTAAATTTAGAAACTCGTATTTTTGATGGTGCCCGTTCTATTCGTGCAAAAATTAATGTAGGTCATAACTCATAATTTTTTGAAATATGATATTATTAATAATTTTCATAATTCACAAAATGTTTTTTAATCAAAAATATGCATGAAATATATTTGGGCCAGTTTTAATATGTACACACATCTTAAGCAAAATTTAACCAAACCGTTCTAAACTAGGCCTTATTACTAATCGAACAGCACCAGCCAAATGTCTGTACACTAATTTACGGCAAAATTAATCGGGAAAGGTGTGTATGTGTATGTGTGTGTGGGGGGGGGGGGGTATGGCTGTGCATAGGGTGCGGCCCGAATGAAGAAAATAGATTTCCAAAGAGGTCCACCAAGTGTTTTGGGTTGGACAGGCCTGGGTTACATGATAGAGGAAAAACAAATAGCAGACGAAGTCTTGTTTATCTAGAGCGATTGCTGAAATAACATATTTTCTATTCTTATTTTTAATCAATCGTATTTAATCTGTGTTATTTTTTATACATCATCATTTTTAATCCATTTTATATCATTATTCATCATCTTTTGTTTGCTGGATACATTTACAATCATCATTTAGTTTATACCTGTTATTGATGTTCATTAAGACCATGTTTAACCCCTTAACGCGCGGTGTCCTCGCTGCGAGGACGCAAAATTTAAGATCCAGCTGCAAAAATTCATCCCGGAAAATTTTTAGCAAAAATTTACGTTTATAACATATAAGAAAAGACCGGTTTTTTTTAACCTTAAAATTTAAAATTTCTTTTAGTTTAATTTAATTCATGAATTCCGGTGGCAGTATAATTTAAATGATCTGAATTGTCTTGCGCCGCAAATGGTTTAATACTCTTATTTTTGGTACTTAAATCAGTGACAGTGCAATATCGTACTACGTAAATCCATTTAGACCAGTAACTAAGTTAATTAACTTGTTGTAACACCTTTATGCTATTAAATTAAATGAAAACATTTTAAAATTTCAATTTATAATCCGTAAACATTCCACAAAAAGCTATTATTTATTGCTAGATCAGTTGATGTTACAGTTACACTACAATATACAAAAATCGATTCTTATAGGTAAAAATAAATAAACACATAAAATGTTTTAGTTTAGGAGTTTATCGCGGACAAACATCGTGACACGAAATTTATATATATACTAGCAGGCTTTGCCCGCTTCGCTGGTCACTATATCTAAAGGAAACTCTTTTCTATACAGCTTTATGAAAAAAAAGAAAAATATATACTGAAATCGCTCAAAAGCTGACTTAGGGTTCCCGCAATCTCCAGTGCTTGTCCCTATTGCCTGCGACAATAGCTTACCCGTAAGCTTCCATTTGGGTGCTTATCATACATAACAGTTTCGATATGGCAGTTTCGAAAAATTTGAAGTAGCCCTTTTATATTTGAATCCTAGTTACATATGAACAACATTATGCGTGATGTACACAATATTTGCTTTCGCGTTATTTCCTATATTTATTTGATTTAATTCAACCATAAAATGACAGCAATTTCAAACCAAATATAATATTACAATATGCTATGATCGGCTACGTCTATCACATGAGACAATTATTATTATTGTTATTATTATTATTATTTATTTATTTATTTATTTATTTATTTTTTTTTGGTTATATATACTTTATGCTTAGTTAATAGCAGTTGGTATATAGAAAATAAGTAAATTAATTAATATGTAAACCTGATTATGGTACAGCCTTAATATAGCTCCCCTTGGCGACTTTTGAATTTTTGTCGCCGTTTTAGACCAAAATATAATTTATGCGATTATTGTTCCTATTTCTTTCTATCTTTCCTTTGCTTTCTTTTTTCAATCTTTATATATATAATTCGCAAGTGTAATGACGATTCCGGTTCGTACTCATCTATACAGCAAGTTGCGACCTAATTTCCATACTTAAGTTAATTTTAAAAAATCTAATTGTCCGATAGATAAGCTGTTTAGACCGACGGATTCAGAAAAAAAGCCCATTTCATTTGGTATCTTATTTGTAACGAAGTTATGATTAGATTTTTTAAAATTAATTAAAATATGAAAATAATAACCTGGCAATAACTTCAAATTTGGACATTTAAATTTATAATTGTTGCCAAAAAAAATTACCAGTCATTTATTTATTATATACTAGCTGTTACCCGCGACTTCGTTCACGTGGAAATTTTGATGTGTATGTGTGGGAACCACGGAGTAATATTTAATAGGAGAAGAAGGTAACGTTGAAATTTTGTGATGTTGTTTTATAATGTTTACAGAGGGCGCCAGCGTGCAATCCTTCCTTCTCTCCAGCTTCCGCAATGTTATTCAATAGGGAAATGTCTCGTTTTAATTATTTTTTTATAAATAATATCAAGCTGAAAAAATTTCGATTGAAAGAAAATTTCATTAAATAGAGTATTCTAACCAACATGTTTTTTTTAAGAGCCATTTTATACTAATTTTACTTTGAAAGAAAGCTTTTAAAAAATGACGATTCTTATGAACCGAAGCTAACTAAAACAGACAATTGGGAGGAAGGAGAATGGATGAAATTTTATAAAGAAAAAAAATAAACTTACTTTAGGTGCAGAAAACACGAACTCGGACTTTATTTTTCTCCTAGGGCTTTTTTTTGTTTTTCTTATCACTATCATAGCCTGTTTTACAACTAGGAACGAAGCATTTATTTGAAACATCTGAATTATGCAGTTTTAAGAACTTACAAAGAAATTAAATTGCTTAAAATAAAAAATTTTAAATGTACTCCAGCAAAATTCTATTGAAAACAACAGTATATCCGTGCCGAGGTAGGGAGGAATGACAAGTGGCGCCCTCAATATTTACCAAAAATTTAGATCACAGTTTCGTAGCTTTCTCCCATTGGACCTTCAACTCCTATTAATATTACTCCGTGGTGGGAACTGACGGTTTGATCATAATATGAAATGAAATGAAACCTTATCATTGTGGTGCTGTGCAAAACAGAGTCTGATAAAGTACACTCAAAGTTTGTAACTCATTGAAAGCCAAAATAAATAAATAAAAAGTTATCGCCAACATGGCGATAAAAATTTAAAATTCGTCCATAGGGATTCTGTACTAAAACAGTACTGCGTTGTGGAAGTATAAAAACTGGGTCGTCAATTATGAATTTTATTTCGAAACCTTTCTTTGTATGATTTTAGTTCACTATTGCACAATATTAATCTGGTTCTAATAATAATTTGGTGACTGGTTAATTAAAATTTTAACTATGTGGTGAAATTCATGTAATATTTATGAGTTTCAAATTTAAATTTTTTTTTTTTTTTTACAAATAAATGATTTTTTTTTTTTTTTCATTTCCCGGCGAATTGTTGAATAATATTTTAGTTCTTAAACAATTTTGGACGGCTTTGCCCGCTTCGCTGGCAAACTCTTTTCTATATGCTTTATGAAAAAAAAAAAAAAAAAAAAACTGAAATCGGTCAAAAGCTTGCTTTGGGTTCCCACTGCCTTAGGCAGCGCCTTGTTCGTCCTTGCAATCTCCGGTGCCTGCGACAATGGCTTACCCGTGGGCTTCCATTTGGTTGCTTATCATACATAACAGTTTCGATACGGACAGTATCGAAAAATTTGAAGTAACTCTTTTATATCTGAATCCCAGTTACATATGAACAACATTATATGTGATGTACATAATATTTGCTCTCAAGTTATTTCCTATATTTATTTGATTTAATCAATCAACCATAGAATGACAGCAATTTCAAGCCACATATAATAATACAATATGCTATGATCGGCAACTTCTATCGCATGAGACAATTATTATTTTGTGGTTATATATACTTCATGCTTAGTTAATAGTAGTTGGTATATAGAAAAATAAATATATTAGTATGTAAACTTGATCATGGTACAGCCTTAATGCCCTTGGCGACTTTTAAATTTTTGTTGCCGTTTTAGACCAAAATATAATTTATGCGATTATTGTTCCTATACGCAAGCGAAGTGTGACATCACTGACCGTCCGTGGATGCAAGAAAATGATTTCCTATGTCAATCGCCCATTGGATTTTTTGTAAAAAATGATTAAAAATCGAAGAAAATTATTTCCCGATTTTAATCCCCATATTTGGGTACACATATGTATTAGTTATCATGTGCATGTGTTAGATTGAGTTATTTTGCTGTCAAATTGACAAAATTTTAATTTTAAATTTCAAAACTCTGTCGTTCTTGGCGCTTATTGTATTTGGTGATCAAAAACGTAATACGAAAATATACATGCCACATGTATATTTTCGTAATATGCATTGTACGAAATATTGTTTCATATTATTTATTACTGTCTTAAAATAAGTTGTTAAAATAACCATGATTTTTGAAAGGAATTAAATTATGTTCGCCAAATAATTTGGCGATATTTTATTTTTCTACCAAGGATGACCGATATCAAATCTATTCCGCTACAACATATTAGTATCTTATATCAGATACTTTATTTAGACATTTGAAAACAAATTTGACCTCAAATTATGATAGAATATTTATCTTTTCCCTTTTTATCAGTATATTAGTTGGATATTTATTGTGTTAATATCATCCTTTGAAATTAAATGTTTGTGTTTTCAATCGAATATGGAAGTTTGCTATTTTATTTTTCTAAAGTTTTGAAATTAAAATTAAAATTTTATCAATTTTACAGCAAAAACAACTTAATCTAACGCATGCACACGATAACTAACACATATCTATACCGAAATATGGGAATTAAAATCGGGAAATAATTTTCCTCAATTTTTAATAATTTTTTACAAAAAATCCAATGGGCGATTAACATAGGAAATCTTTTTCTTGCATCCACTGACGCCCAGTGACGTCATCACTTCGCTTGCGTATTTCTTTCTATCTTTTCCTTGGCGAAAAATGTCCGATCTACTTCAGCATCAAAATTATAAAAAATTGTCAAGAATTATCAATAAGAAAATACCTTTACCATAATGCTGAATTAACTTTTATGCCAAGCGTGTTTCATCCGCCATACTAAAAAAAAATCTGAAGTTGAGGTATATAAAAAACATGCTGTGAAATAAAATTCAGAAGAAATATGTTAGATTTGTAATATTACTATTTTATTTTAAAATTATAATGTGTCATTTTCTCATCGACCAATTTAACATTTAGTAATTTCTTATTTTTCGCATGTAAGCATATTTCATTTTATGCTGAAAACAATAAATAAATATATCTCGTAAACTTTTTTTGGCAACAATTAAAAATGTAAATGGCTTATACTAAGTCAATATAAGTCAATAAGTTTATTATTTTCATATTTTAATTAATTTTAAAGATTTTTTCAATTTTTTTTTTTTTTTTCCTAAACCATCCCTGACCTATAAGGAAATAAACAAAAAAAGAATGATCGAAATCGGTCAAGCCGTTTACGATTTTATAAATAACATACAGACAAACATTCATTTTTATATATATAGATACATATATATATTTAGCATAAAATGAAATATGCTTTCACGCGAAAAATAAATAAATATAAAACAATAGCAAATTTTCGCAATTTATTTTTCTTATTTACCTTTAAAATTTGAAACTCATAAACCTTAAGCCAAATTTCCCACCCAATTTTAATTCCTCAGAAACCAAATTATTATTAGAAACAAATTAATGTTGTGAGATGAAATGCTAATGATAATCAAACCAATATCATTCACGAAAGACTTAAAAATAAAATTCATGTTTAACGACCTAATTGTCATACTTCGTGAGGCAGGACAGATTTAGTATAAGACCCTCATGGCGATTTTTGTCATAATGTTGGCGATACATTTTTATTAATTGGGTAATTCTCTGCAAATAGGCCATTTTCACATAAGTAGCACAAGAAAAAAAACGTGTGGCACTCGGGGACTGCCGCGGTAAAGCTATTGCATAGCATTTTTTATCAACTTATGCAATTATAATTATTTATTTATTTTATTTATGCAGTATTTTTTTTTCTTTGATATTAATTCAAGTTCCGGGGGAGGGGACTCATGTCAAAGTTGTGCCTTGAGGGCACTCATGTCAAAGTTGTGCCTTGTGGGGGGACTCATGCCAAAGCTGTGCCTTGGGGGGACTCATGCCAAAGTTGTGCCTTGGGGGGACTGATGTCAAAGTTGTGCCTTGGGAGGACTCATGTCAAAGTTGTGCCTTTTGGGGGACTCATGTCAAAGTTGTGCCTTGGGGGGACTCATGTCAAAGTTGTGCCTTGGGGGACTCATGTCAAAGTTGTACCTTGGGGGGGGACTCATGTCAAAGTTGGGCCTTGGGGGGACTCATGTCAAAGTTGGGCCTGGGGGGGACTCATGTCAATGTTGTGCCTTCGGGGGGACTGATGTCAAAGTTGTGCCTTGGGAAGTCTCATGTCAAAGTTGTGCCTTTTGGGGGACTCATGTCAAAGTTGTGCCTTGGGGAGGGAACATGTCATAGTTGTGCCTCTCATGTTAAAGTTGTGCCTTGGGGGGATTTTAATAAATGCACTTTGTTTATTCATATTTAAAACACTTTATACACAAATTTTACGCGTACAGCTATTCACTGTTGTACATAGATGATAGATACCTATACACCTATATAATTTCTCACAAACAGCTGCTTACGTATTCGTCCGATTTCGGAGCAGCTCGTCTGGATCCGTGCGAGCTTCGTACAGTCGTACCATATACATACACGTTAAGGTTCAACTAGTCGCGGGCTCGAACTCATTCGTGGACGCGGCCAAAAAGCACGCTGTCTCACTAGCATTGTGTCTAAAAGAGATAGAATCAGTTATGAACAGTTAGCAGCTAGTCTACACGCATACGTCTAGTCGCGCGCACAGAAACACCGTGCCGAAGTCTGCCGAACTGTATTAAGTTTATTTTCGTTGCGGAATTTCTTGATTCGGTCGCCGCGCTCAAAGCCCGCGATAAAAGCTATGCAATAGCTTAAAAATATATATATATATATATATTATAGTTTTAAAAAATTAAAGAACACGCTTTTATAGAAATGTGAACTAAAAAGCACAAAATATCTATCTTAGTATTAAGATTCAGGGTAAGAGAAAATCGTGTGAGTGATACACCGTAATATTTACATACATTTAAATCTTTAATTAAAATAACTTAGAATTAACAAAAACCATTTTTAAAAAATTTCCCCTGACGGGGATCGAACACTGGACCTTTAGGTTCGTAGCGCGGCGCCTTACCTCTACGCCATATCGTTCACGAAGGGGAAGTATTTTTTTTAACCGACTTCAAAAAATTGTATGAAATGAAACTAAATTGCGCCAAAAAGTATAAAATAATTTCCTTCGCCAAACAACCTATAACACTACAATTAATCATAACTTTTGAAGTCGGCGCAAAATTAAATAAAAATTGATACCTTTATTCAATACAAAAATCGAATTCTATTCAAACTACACATCTCACATTGTCACCTGCAAAACGCAGCCGAAAACTATTTTGATTCAAGAAAACAAATAAGATTTTGTAAGCAGCAAAAGTTGGCGAAGATGCTGGTATCTGACGTCCTTGGTGAAAGAAAAATCGCAAAATTATCTGGCAAACATATTTAATTTCTTTGGGATATCATGATTAATTTGATAAGGTATATTAAGAGAGTAATCAAGAATATGAAACAATACTTCGTACAAAATGTATTATGAAAATATACATCTTGCGTGTATATTTTTGCAATACGTTTTCAACGCCAAATCCAAAAGCCACCAAGGATGATAGTTATCAAAGTTATACCAAATTTGCAAAGAAAACTCTAACTTCGTAGAAACATAAATTCTGCATTGTGAAAAATGTCCACTGTTCTGTGTAGATGCTACCAATGGACCAATTGTATACAGTGAATACAATAATAAAGGAAACATGAAAATGGATCATTCGAGACGACAGCATTTGTTGCTACCGATCTAAAAACAAACCTTTAAAAACTAATTAAATTTTATTTAATTTTGCGCCGACTTCAAAAGTTATGATTAATTGTAGTGTTATAGGTTGTTTGGCGAAGGAAATTATTTTATACTTTTTGGCGCAATTTAGTTTCATTTCATACAATTTTTTTTTAATAGTAGTTGCTTTTTGGAGTCGGTTCTATTTTTTTACAAAAAGATTTTATTTCACAATATAATTTTTTTGTTTGCTCCCAGAGAAGTTACAAACAAACAAACAAACATACATACATACATACATACATACATACATACATACATACATACAGGTGAAGCTAATAAAAGCGTGTTAAAAAATACTGCATTTGTGATAATAATAAAATGTATGTATATAGAGTACTCACTCATTTTCTTTCACTATTTTTTCATCACTTTCTTCATTAATAAATGCACTTTGTTTATTCATATTAAAAACACTTTATACACAAATTGTACGCGTACAGCTATTCACTGTTGCACATAAATGATAGATACCTATACACCTATATACTTTCTCACAAACAGCTGCTTACGTATTCGTCCGATTTCGGAGCAGCTCGTCTCGATTCGTGCGAGCTTCGTACAGCCGAAGTCTACCGAACTGTGTTAGGTTTTTTTTTTCGTTACGGAATTTTCTGATTCGGTCGCCGCGCTCAAAGCCCGCGATAAAAGCTATACAATAGCTTAAAAAAATGTTGTCAGAAGTTTCCAATTTTTTGTAACACAATACTAGAAAAGGTACTTAATATGAAAAAAATAGTCGTTACATTCAATATTAAAAATTACTATAATTTTTAGATTTTGAAATTTTTATTAAAGTGAGGGAATGAGGATTATTGTAAAAAAAAAAAAAAAAAAAAAATGTGTAAAATTAAATTTCAATAGAAGTTTTCTTTAGGAAATACAAATCTTCTTCCTCGTCTATCACAAGGCACTGGAGGTTTGATTTTTTTTGACAATATCACAAAATGGGTAATCAAGGATGTCCTCTCTCATAGGCCACTTGAACTTTCCATTGCCAGTGGGTTCCATGGCATTCACTTTGACTGACTTTTCACTGATTTCCAATATTTCTCCAGGATATAGTTTCTTTTCATACTTCACAACTATCCAATCCAAGCATTTATATGACCCTATTGAATAAAATGTGATTAAATTGTATAACAATTCAAATTAAATTGTGTAATATTACTTAACAATATTTATAAAGAAATATAACTTACCTTCTGCATTTTTAGCTTCTTGACTCTGATTTAATGTTGAAAGATTTTTAAAGCCTTCACCAAGATGAAAATGTGAACAAATTTTTCCAGGCAAACAGATATTGCAGGTCAAAGACCTGAAATAAAGATATCCTGCATCAGCTGAGTATGTAACTTGGTGAATTTTTTGTGTTCCGACAAATGTATTTATTTCTTCATTATATAAGATATTATCTATTGCAGATATTTCTTCTTCGGTCACCTCTTTTATTTTTATGCCGGTACATTTTCTTTTCAGTATAGACATTAATTTTTCTAGATTTTCAATATCACACCCTTCTCCTACAACTCTATCGGCAGTTTGCTTTAGAGTTGCGCCGACGCCATCTGGCGCACCTTTCCCATGTCCTGCCTCATGAAAATTCCAGGTACAGGTGGATAAATTTGGTAGAAGAAGTGATAAATGGTTAGAAATTAAATGAAAAATTTTCTTGTTCCGATATTGTGAACAGAGTCCATCACTCAATATATGTAAATTTTTAATCTGATCATTTATTGAGACAGCCCATTTTAAAATTGATCTTAAATGAGCCCATACTGCGGCTGCATCATGCCTTAAAGATTTACTTAGAGTGCAAAATGAATGTGGAATTAAAGAATTGTCAATTTTTGAATACATGACACCTGTATGAAGTGTCACCTGTTGTCGATTTCCAGCAAAATGTACTGCCTGAATTTCTTCAGCAAATTTGCAATTCTCACTGAAGTCAATATGCAATAACATGCAGTTTTGTGAGAGAGATGGTTTCATTGCTTCATGTTGATGAGAGATATTTCTGCTGTGTATTAAAAATGTTTTTAATTGAACATTAAACTCATTCACAAGCTCTTTTAATGATATTTCTAAACTAACTTTTTCTGGTTTTCTTGCTGTTTTTCTTTCTCCCTTCGCATAATAAATCACATTTTTATAGATCCATTTGCTTAAACATACGTTTTTATTTTCATCAAAGTCATTAAATTTTAGTATGCAGTTTTTGCAGGTATTACATTTTCGTAATAAACAGTCTGATCTGTAGCGATCACAACAAATTTCCTCCATAACGCCTGTCACTGTTGAACAATTAATTAACCTCTCAAATTTAAGTTTAGTAACTACAAATTCCATATTTGCATGTATGATGCATTTAACTGTATTTCTATCTCTTGCATTTTGTTTAACGATCCAAAAGGGTTTAAGCCGACAAAATGTAGAATATCCAATAATGTTTCTTGTTTCTGTTTGAAATTTTTTATGTAAATTTCTTAGTGTATCATTCATAAATCTTTTTTGACACTTAACTTTATTTCTTGTGATACATTCTTTCTTTCCTGCACGTAGCCTAGTGTTTTCATCGCTGTTAAAAAAATCAAGAATTTTTACTTTTAATTCCCATCTAGTCATTTCTGAAGCTGCTTTTACCTGACCTTTTTGTTTTTTCTTTAAATATTTTAAATGCTCTTTCATTTGCATTTCTTTTTTTGTTGCAGGATCACTGTTTAAGTTTTCCCTCCTTCTTTTGTCATACTCTTTCTTTTTTAACTTCGAAACAACTTTCTTTTTGGCCATATTAACTACAAAAAATAAACCATATTATAAATTTGACCAAACTAATAAATAATTTTTTTATAGCATGTTTCTTACTTATAACTTAAATAATTTTAGCATTAAATTGTGAAATTAAATAAAATTCACATAAATTAAAATTCATAGTTACCGATATTTTTATCCTTTATCATAAGTTATTTTATTTATATATATTTATTTATTGTTAATATACTTTAATTCATTTTGGAATTTAATTAAAATTATTTTTGTAAAGTGAAATACTATTCACTTTATAAAAATAAGCAAAATGTAGCAAAAATAAATTTGTTAATGTTCTTTAAAAGTAATTAAACTAGTCCCTCACAAATGCACCATTCCCTCACATGAGGGAATGACCAGTGAGGGACTGACAAAATTTACATTATTGGCTTCTGAAAATTTTCCTTATAAATAAAATAAAAAAAACAATACATATTCTTAAATTATCCCTTTATTTGCAATTAAATTAAACAGTAATACATTTTTAAGAAATAAATCAATCTCATAAATTTAAATGAAGGAATGATAATATCATATTAACACTTACCCAATCTGTTTTTTCAATTCTACCTTGCACTTGAAGCAACTTGTCCAAGATGGCTGAAATTTATTTTACAGTTTGGTGAAAACATGTGCTCAGTACATGTGCACTGTTTCTACCTGTATAGTAGTGCCATCTAGCGGAAACATCTTGAATTATTTATGGTGAGGGAATGATTTGAAATATGAGTTGCAAACTTTTTTGTCAGATAAAAATTGCATGTGAAGACAAAAAAAAAATAATGTAATACATAAAAATAACACTCTATATGTTCATCTTAAGAATCAATAGCCAAACAAGAAAAATATAAGTATTTAAGTAAGAAATGAATTTTTTAGTACTTTTAGGTGGTAATGGTTGCGTGTGAGGGAATGATATTCCACAGGTTTAAATATTTAAAAAAAATATTTTTTTTAAGCAATGCTTCAATTTTATGAGCTAATATAATAAAACTATGTCTAAACTATATGCTGAATAAATAATTCATCAATTTTTCTGTTTTAAGAAATAAATATCCTTCATTTTCAGCATTTTGGCCTATTTGCAGAGAATTGCCCAATTAATTAATTAATTTTTGCATAATTTTGTGTTAAAAAAACTTAGTACTTACTTTGATTATACTTTTTATTATTGCGTTTTTTAGTCAATTTATGACAAAAGTTCACATGGGGATTATATCATTAAAATATTGCTAGATTTAAAATGACGCTTGCAAAGATTGTAAAAATGCAACCTTTAAAAATACTGTTGCGTAGTTGGGGGTTCGTGAGTTGTCCGAGAATGAAAGGCCAAACTTACAAAAATTCAGTAATTTATTCACAGAAAGTTCCAGAAAAATACAGGTCAATAAACCAAGTATCAGCTTTAATTCAAGCAGTAATCACAGCTTAAACAACAGCTGTCAATAGCAAATCCACAGTACAAACTGTATAGCAATAACACTTGAAGCAAGTCTCTTTCAAAGAGGCTCAAACAATGCAAGTACTAGCGAAGCTGGCTGAAAACTGAGCTGAACTGACTCACCTTGGCGAAGAAAGCAGGCTTATATACCCCTGTAGAAAAGTGTGGAATGTCCAGAAATCTCCATATTTGGTATATCCCTTATAAGGATTTTCTCGCCAAGGTCGCCAAAAAAATCGCCAAGGTGGGAAAAAGTCGCCAAATCCACTACCTGCCTTATTGGGGCTTTTTAATGCGTTTTTAAGGGAAAATAAGGCTATTTCAACGCTAAAACGACTAGAAATGCACAAAATTATCACTTTATCAACTTATTAAGCCTCTTTGAGAGAATTTATACAAAAATAAACACAATTATTTACAATTTTGTAACACTGCCCCCCTCCCAAGAACTGCACGTCCCGGGCAGTGCAACCCTTGGTCAAGAGGCGAAACTAACCAAATTTACACAATCTAAAATACAAAAACTAAGTTGCATATAACGACAAAACAGAAACAAAAATCAAGTGAGAAATATTTACAAAATTCACAAATATGTACAAGTATTTATATACAAATATTTACATTACGCATGCGCAAATTTTACCAGTATTTACATTTTAAATTTTAATATTACCGTTAATTGTGGTACTTGGCTAGCCTGTTATAGTGCACCACCTTCGGTTTTGATGAAGGTGTTTTAGTGATCCGCACCACTACATCATTCAGCCTTTTTAAGACTGTGTATGGTCCGTCCCAGTTGCACTGTACCTTGGGAGAGAGTCCTTTGCGTCGAACAGGATTCCACAACCAGACCTTCTCTCCTTCCAGGAACTCATGTTGCGTAGCCTTTAGATCGTACCATGTCTTCATTTTCTCCGTTGCAATGTGAATCCGCTCCCGAGCAAAGTTGTGTACGTCCTCAAATCGTGCCTGGAGATCTTGGATGTACTCCTCGGGCGATGAAGGCGCATCGGGTGGACAACCAAACAGGAGATCACAAGGGAGACGAAGTTCACGTCCAAAGAGCATCTGAGCTGGAGTATAGCCGGTGGTTTCATGGACAGCACTTCGATAAGCCAGCAGGAACAATGGCAACTTCAAGTCCCAATCTTGCTGGTTCCTTGATACTAAAAGAGGATGGTACGATTGAACCTCTCGACCATGCCGTCCGACTGGGGATGTAAGGGTGTTGTCCGGGTTTTGTCTATGCTGAGTAGTTGACACAGTCCTTTGAAAACAGCAGAGGTAAAGTTCCTACCTTGGTCGGTATGAAGTTGTAGCGGCGTGCCGTATCTTGACACCCATTGCTGCACTAGGACCTCTGCGACTGTGCATGCCTCTTGATCGGGAATGGGATACGCCTCAGGCCACTTGGTGAA
This sequence comes from Salticus scenicus, assembly GCA_963930645.1. Lineage (NCBI taxonomy): Eukaryota > Metazoa > Arthropoda > Arachnida > Araneae > Salticidae > Salticus > Salticus scenicus. The sequence continues at coordinate 779,638 of OZ005650.1, forward strand.
ATAGTCCATTTCCACTGGAGGTCCGGGGCAAAGGACCCAAGATGTCGAGTGCAATCCGTTCAAATGGTGCTCCCACGTTATACCGTTGCAGTCTTCCTCGACTTCGTTTCTGCGGGTCTTTACGTGCCGCACAAGCATCACAGGATTTACACCATTTCTCCACATCCTCCTTTGCCTTGCACCAGTAGAAGCGTTCCCGAATTTTCTGCAGAGTCTTCATTACCCCAAAATGGCCTCCGGTAGAGCTACTATGCAGTTGTTCTAAAACATCTGGAATTTTTTATCTTGGTAATACAATCTGCCATCTGAAGCTTTTCCCATCATCAGATTCCCACTTTCTGTATAATACGCCGTTTCTGATATGAAGAGAGTCCCAAAGTGCCCAATAACTTTTCGTAATGGGACTAAATCTGGAAATATCCTGCCAGGTAGGTCTGTTGCTGGTCGTCTCCTTCAGCTGTAATATTTGCTTTATGTCAGGATCTTCCAACTGGGATTGTTTAAGTTCTTCGTCACTCCATGGATCGGGATCTTGTTCTGAAGGTGTTGAGACAGTAACTTGGCAGGCAACCGGATACATCAGTAGGTATTTCTGTTCGGCTCTAGAGCAGTACTTGCAGCTTTCCGAGCAGGGCTTCCGTGACAAGGCATTACCATGTAGAGTCCCTTTACGATGACGTATCTCAAAGTCATATTCCTGGAGGCGTTGTATCCACCTGGCAATCTGTCCTTCCGGGTTCTTGAACTGGAGCAACCCCGTTAAAGATGCATGGTCAGTCCGGAGCAGGAATCTTCTGCCATAGAGGTAATGATGGAAATGTTCTATGGCTTTTACGATGGCGAGTAGCTCTTTCCTGGTGATACAGTAATTTCGCTCTGGTTTAGACAGGCATTTACTCCAATAGGCAATGACATGTTCTTGACCATCAATTTCCTGCGACAAAACAGCACCGACACTTTCATGGCTGGCATCTGTATCAAGTATGAACTGTCTGTCGGGCTGTGGATACGTCAAGATAGGCGATGATGTTAAGGCCACTTTAAGTCGCTTGAATGCTTTTTCACATTCATCTGTCCACAGGAACTTCTGTTTGGCTTCCGTCAGCTTGTGGAGTGGTCTGGCAATATTTGAGAAACCCTTGACAAACTCCCTGTAGTAAGTGCATAACCCCAGGAAACTTCGTAGTTGGTGTACATTTTCATGGCGACTCCAGTTCTCGACTGCAGAGATCTTCTCAGGATCAGTTCTCACACCTTCGGCAGAGATGATATAGCCGAGGTAGCTCACTTCACGACGGAACAAGTTACACTTGCCTGGATTCAATTTGAGGTTAGCCATTCTGAGTTTCTCCAACACCTTTCGGATGTCTCGTAGATGGTCTTCAAAGGTGCGCCCCACAATGATAATATCATCCAAATACACCAGACAGGCTTCATAGGAAAGTCCTTTTAGCACTGTTGATCTCCATCAGGCGTTCGAAGGTATCAGGAGCATTACATAGTCCGAACGGCATAACTTTAAATTGCCACAGTCCTTGTCCCGTGGTGAATGTAGTCTTCTCACGATCATCAGGATGTAATTCTACTTGCCAGTAACCACTCTTCAGATCCAAAGTCGAGAACCATTTATTGCCAGCAAGTGTGTCTAATGTGCCGTCAATTCTGGGAAGAGAGTAACTGTCTTTCTTCGTGATGTCATTCAAACGACGATAATCCACACAAAATCTTGTTGAACCATCTTTTTTTTGCACCAGTACTATGGGAGAGGCCCAAGGACTCGTTGATGGCTTGATGACGTCATTGTGCTGCATTTCATTTAGAAGTTCAGTGACCTCTTCCTGTTTAGCAAATGGAAGTCTTCTTGGATGTTGTTTGATTGGAGGATAATTTCCTGTATCAATTCTGTGCTGGGTGATGTTCGTTCTCCCGACGTCTTCAGGTGTTCGAGAAAAAAGGTCTTTAAATTCTTGGAGTAGCTTCTCCGCAGCACATCTCTGTTCCTTTCCTAACTCTGCATTCTTGAGTAATTCCGTTATTAATTGTTCAGAAGACTTGGATTCGGTTGATTGCGTGGGGCGGTTGATGCATGTAACAGGAGTGCAGGTTGCTAACACCTCATCCTTCTTCACTGTTCGGACATTATCGCTGATGTTTGCGACTCTCACAGGAATAGTACTCTTTGAGAGATCAACTAGAGATGAAGCTACCAGAACTCCTCTTGGGCTATTGTCTGTATTCGGGTATTCAATCAGTCCATAGCGGAAGTATTGCTTTGTGGGAGGTGTTCCTGAAACTATTTTCTCTGTGTGTGGAGGGATGGAAATTTCAGACTTGGCTGTTATCTGGCAAATTGTCTGAATGTCTTGATTTTCAGTGTTGAACACAGCGATGTCTTCCGAACTCGAATGCAGTTCATTATTCTTGAAGTCCAACTGAAAGTTAAATTTTCTTAGGAAATCAATTCCAATGATTAAAGGATCTCTTATATCAGCCACATATGCCATATGATGGTAACTGGCATTCCCAAAAATGATAGTCAAGTTCATTTTTCCATATATTTTGATTTCGTCTCCGGTCACAGTCTAGAGTTTAACGCAGGACGGAGTCCAGATGATCTTCTCTTTTAGTTCTTAAGCCAAATCCGTTCTAATGATGGTCACGTTGTCTCCCGTGTCCAGAATCATCCGGCAGGTGGTGTTGTTAACTTGGCCATAGACGTGAAGTCCATTATCGCCGCCACTCATCGATGAAACATGAAATACTGTAAATTGGGGCTCTTTAATTTCAGGCAACCTCCGCCCCGCGAGATGGCCTCCTCTTAGTTTCCCTGCAGTGATGGTGAAGCCGAGTGATTTCCTATAGTTGGTCGTACAGGGCAGTTCCTCTTCACATGACCATCCCCTCCACAGCCCCAGCACTTTATCAGCCGATCCTTTATTTCCTTATTATTCTCCAGGCCGCGCAATCTCTTTAAGATCTCTGCGATACTTCTCTCCATTTCATTTTCATAAGCAGGCGTATCATTTAATGAGACTGCTCTTATCATATGGCGGTCTTTGCGGGAGGCTTGTTGGGCTGCCTCTATCCTAAGTGCATAGCCTAAAGCTGATTCTACGTCTCTGATGTTGGAGAGTCTCAGCGCTTTTTGAATTTCTGGATCACGAACAGCATCGATAAAGTACTGAAGAGCTAAGTCGTTTCGAGTGTCAGCATGACAGTCTGAGAATGCTAGGTGTGACAGTCTCTGAATGTCCGCTGCCAGCTCTTGCAAACTTTCGCCCGTTTTCTGGTAACGGGATTTTAGCTGGAGGCAACTATAGTCCTTAGAACACTTCTCTCCGAACCGTAGCTCCAGTGCTCTAGTCAGGGCCTCGAAGTCGTTCCTTTCTTCTTTAGAAACATTTCTCAGTATCTCGGCTGCATCTCCCCGTAATGCTGCTGCTAAGTGCACTGACTTGGCGGTAGAGTCCCAGCCGTTAGCTTCAGCTACGATGGAACACTGCGTCTTATATATATGCCAGGAGGAACTGCCGTCGTAGGTGGATAGCTTAATAAATTCCTCATTCTGAATTCTTCTCTCTTTCTTTTCAGTTTCCTGAGGCATGGATTCTAACTTTTCTTCGAGATTCCGAATCTTGCTCTGCAGTTCATTCCCTATTACTTCTCCGTTCCACTCTTCCTTCACTTTTCTCTCAAGATCTTCCTCCATTCTCTTAAACTTGCTTCCTATCTCTGAAACCTTTCCTTTCAGCTCTTGCTCAAAGTTTTCTTTAAATTTCTCCTCAAAATTCTCTTCTATCTTCATAAATCTCTCTTCAAAATTCTTTTCCGCTTTCAAAACTTTCTCTTCAAAATTTTCTTCTATCTTTATAACTTTCTCTTCAAAACTTTCTTCTATCTTTATAACTTTCTCTTCTATTCCATCCATTCTATTTTCCATCACCGTTAATTTACCCTCTATTGATTCTTTTGCCGTTGAAAGCTCTCTCTTCATCTCATCTTGATTAGATTTAATTTCTTCGGTCAAACCGTCTTTAGATTTAATTTCTTCGGTCAAACCCTTTGCGATGTTTCTATTTTCTCTTTCAATCCGGTTTCCATCTTTTCCTGTCCGGCTTTCATTTCATTCATCTCTTGACTCAGGCTAACTATCATCTCATTCATCGGGGTAGCTAAGCTTTCTAGAAGTTTTTTCATCTTTTGCTCCATAGCTCTAGTTATCACCATTCACAGACAAACCCCACTCCTGACACCAGAAATGTTGCGTAGTTGGGGGTTCGTGAGTTGTCCGAGAATGAAAGGCCAAACTTACAAAAATTCAGTAATTTATTCACAGAAAGTTCCAGAAAAATACAGGTCAATAAACCAAGTATCAGCTTCAATTCAAGCAGTAATCACAGCTTAAACAACAGCTGTCAATAGCAAATCCACAGTACAAACTGTATAGCAATAACACTTGAAGCAAGTCTCTTTCAAAGAGGCTCAAACAATGCAAGGCTGAAAACTGAACTGAACTGACTCACCTTGGCGAAGAAAGCAGGCTTATATACCCCTGAACAGGGGAGCAGCCCCGGCTCACCGCTCGAAGAGCGGTGTTGAGCTTTACAAGGACCGAAGTCCAAGTAGGGCTGTCCCGAAAGCTTATATACCCCTGTAGAAAAGTGTGGAACGTTCCAGAAATCTCCATATTTGGTATATCCCTTATAAGGATTTTCTCGCCAAGGTCGCCAAAAAAATCGCCAAGGTGGAAAAAAGTCGCCAAATCCACTACCTGCCTTATTGGGGCTTTTTAATGCGTTTTTAAGGGAAAATAAGGCTATTTCAACGCTAAAACGACTAGAAATGCACAAAATTATCACTTTATCAACTTACTAAGCCTCTTTGAGAAAACTTATACAAAAAATAAACACAATTATTTACAATTTTGTAACAATACATTTTTTCTATAAAATGATCTCATCGTACAAATGTCGTAATTTTTTAATTGGATCGCTGAACTGAGTCCGCGTGCTTCAATATTGCTTATGTATTATATTTTTTTTCTCGCGTATTTTATTAAGTCACTATCGTATCGTTACTAAAAAAAATTAATCGTAACTGGACCACGTTAGAGAAATATTATATAGATTAAATTTGCTCATGCATATGAAAATGGAGTAAAAAAAACAACCATAACCTTTTTTAATTTTCATCAATTTTAGATTTTTTTTTTTTCTTTTTTGCTTTGTTTAAACATTTTTGGCACGGATGAACCACGCTTGGCATGAAAGATAATTCATTATCATTGATAATCTTGGGTAATATTTTAAAATTTTGATGCTGAAATAGATCGGACAGTTTTCGCCAAGAACTCTCCTTTTGTGAAAACCACTTTAAGCCAAGTTAGCGCATCAAAAATATAAATAAATTATAAAATATTAAAAATCAGAAAAGAAAGGAAAGGAAAAAGAAAAGAAAGAAAGAGAAAAAATAATCACATATATTTTGCATTTTTGTCTAAAATGGCGATAAAAATTCAAAAGTAGACAAGGGGAGCTATATTTAGACTGTACTATGATCAGATTGACATATTTCATTATTTATTTTTCTCAACTACTATTAACTAACTCAACTACTATTATAACCACAAAAAATTGTCTCATGCGATAGATGTAGCCGATATATTGTTGGCATATTGTAATATTACGTTTAGCGTGAAATTGTTGTCGTTTTATTGTTGATGTTGATCGAATCTTTATATATATAGTTTGTAAGTGTAATGACGATTCCGGTTAGTACTCATCTATATAGCAAGTTGCGACCTAATTTTCATACTATAGTTAATTTTAAAAAATCTAATTGTCCGATCGATAAGCTGTTTAGGCCGACGGATTCAGTGGGAAAAAAAAAAAAAAAAAAAAAAAAAAAACCTTTCATTTGTTATCTTATTTGTAACGAAGTTTTGATTAGATTTTTTAAAAGTAATTAAAATATGAAAATAATAACCTAGCAATAACTTCAAATTTGGACGTTTAAATTTATAATTGGTGTAAAAAAAAATTACCAATCATTTATTTATTATTATTACTATTTTTCTTTTTCTTTTTTTTCTTTTTTTTTTTTTTTTTAGCATAAAATAAAATACGCTTCACGCGAAAAAAAAAAAAAAATAAATAAATAAATAAAATAAAATAATAGCAAACTTTCGCAATTTATTTCTTTTCTAATTTACCGATAAAATTTGAAACTCATAAACCTCAAGCCAAATTTCCCACCCAATTTTAATTCCTCAGAAGCCAAATTATTATTAAAAGCAAATTAATGTTGTGAGATGAAATGCTAATGATAATCAAACCAATATCATTCACGAAAGACTTAAAAATAAAATTCATGTTTAACGACCTAATTGTCATACTTCGTGAGGCAGGACAGATTTAGTATAAGACCCTCATGGCGATTTTTGTCATAATGTTGGCGATACATTTTTATTAATTAATTAATTAATTTTTGCATAATTTTGTGTTAAAAAAACTTAGTACTTATTTTGATTATACTTTTTATTATTGCGTTTTTCAGTCAATTTATGACAAAAGTCATATGGGGATTATATCATTAAAATATTGATAAATTTAAAATGACGCTTGCAAAGATTGTAAAACTGCAACCATTAAAAATACATTTTTTCTATAAAATGATCTCATCGTACAAATGTCGTCATTTTCTATTAGATCGCTGACTAATTCCGCGTGCTTAAATATTGCTTATGTATTATTGTTTATCCTCGCGTATTTTATTAAGTCACTATCGTATCGTTACTAAAAAAATTAATCGTAACTGGACCACGTTAGAGAAATATTATATAGATTAAATTTTCTCATGCATATGAAAATGGAGTAAAAAACAACTCTAACCTTTTTGAATATACTTCAATTTTAGATTTTAGGTTGATTTCTTTAGAAATCGACCTATTGCAATCACTTCGTTTATCTATGCCTATCTATCTATCTATCTATCTATAATGAAAATTTTGTAGTAAAATCAATCCCCTTTAGACGGCGCTGCGTCGCCAATGAAAGAAAAAAAGATAGAACCTATATTTTGTTAATAGATTTTGACAACAGCCAGTAAGTTTAGTTTTAGATTTGGATTCTTCGACTGCGTTCGAAGATGGAATTTTTCGATCTCTCACTATGAGAGTTGATTAGATTCGGAACTATGTTCCTTTAAGTATTTCCTTTTTGTATATAATGTACTTTAAAGTGTAAATAGATCTTTTATTTTATTATAATCATTAAATTTCAAAAAGAATAATGCATCGTTGTCCCTTTTTCATTCTCTTGCTTAAAGAAATCCGGCATCTCGATTTTGTTCCTTTTTTCTTAGATTTTCAAATAGCACTGAACCGAGAATTATTTTACATTTTGGTGCATCAGTGCCGGAAGAGAATGTTGTTTTTGAAAGAAACGATGCTTGTATTAAATTCGATTAGGTATTAAAATTCCCCTTTGTGTTTCATAATATTGGATTAGCTCTTAAAGAGCGAAGACTGCTCAAGGTAAGAAATATTTATGGAAATTTACAATGGATGACAAACACAAAATTAATAGAAAAATTATTCGATCCAGCGTTACGAAGTTGGTGAATAGTATAGAATTAAATATAAAAGAAGATCATTTAAATGTTGAAGATTTAGAGGAAACTCTTAATCCACTAACTATAAAAAAATGGGCTTCTACAGGAAGCCGATAGGGAAATAGAAAAAATAATTACTTTAACGGAATATGAAAATGAAAAAAACGTGTGTTATGAATACCAAGACAAAATCGCGAACGCTATTTTTAGAGCAAAAAAGAAAATAAAAGTAAATTCAGTCGAAAATAGTGGTGTAAATTCAAATGTTTCAAGTACATTACAGAATAGAAGTACACCGTTAAGTGAGAATAACAAATTCGTTAAACTCTCGAAATTAATCATTCAAAAATTTGGCGGTGAATTGTCCCAATTTATGAGTTTTTGGAATACTTTTCAAGTTACTATTCATGACAATGAAGCTTTGTCAAAGGTTGAGAAATTTAATTATTTAAAAAGTTATTTAACTTCGACAGCTTTAAATTCCATACACGGGTTAGAGATTTCAGAACAAAATTATGACAAAGCCGTAGACATTCTTAAACAAAGATTCGGACAACGCGATATGATAATTAACCACCACATGAACAATTTGTTAAATTTAGCACCCGTTTATAAATCCACAGATATTTTTAGATTAAAAAAATTACATGAAGAAATCGAGATAAATATTAGATCATTATCCTCGTTAGAAGTTGATGAAAATAATTATAGTGCTATGTTAATCGCAGTAATTCTAAAGTCACTACCGTCCGATTTAAATTTAGAATTTAATAGAAAACACGCATCTAACTTACATGGAATTAAAATTCAAGAACTATTAGATTTCATACAAACGGAAATAATTTCGCGGGAAAGAACATTATCTACAAAAAATAAAACAAACGAACAAATAAAAAGTAACAAATTGAGTTCGAGAGACGCCAATAGATTATCGTCTGCACATGAATTAATCACTACAGCGGTTGAAAAACAGATGAGATGCATTTTTTTGTAAAAAGAATCACGCGTCAGAAAATTGCTTTGTGTTCGATGTTGAAAAGAAAAAGAATATTTTGAAATCTCAAGGCCGTTGTTTTTTGTGTTTGGAACAAAAACACCGTATCGCAGAATGCAATAGCGACATTAAATGCAGAATATGTGGATATAAACATAATGCAATTCTGTGTTACAAATCTAAACATAAACCTCAGGAAAAAATAAATGTTCCTTCTGGTTCAGAATCCAAACAGGAAATAGTTTCTACTGTTTCTTCTATTAATCAGGAAAATAAAATTTTGTTACAAACTTGTTCCGTAAATATTAAAAATAAAACGAAAGAGAAAACGATCCGTTTGCTTCTCGATTCAGCTTCTAGTAGAACATTTTTATGTCATTCTATTGCTAATGAACTAAATTTAAAAGTGATTAGAAATGAAAAATTAAAAGTATACACATTTGGAAGTAAAACACCGATGGAAAAAACCTATGGCATAGTTAAATTAAAGCTCGTGAATAAAAATAAACCTGACCATAATATTCAAATTGAAGCGTTAGTTACGGATGAAATTTCTGGATCGTTCATTCACCCTCCCCCTGAATTAGAGAAAATCACGAAAAATGATAATTTTCAGAATTTAGAATTAGCTGATATACCTAATAGTAAAGAAAGCATTACACTTTTGATAGGAGTCGATTATTATTATGATATTGTGTTAGGTAATATTAGGCGCATTGATAAAAATTTAGTAGCAGTAAAAACTGTGTTCGGTTGGGTTTTACAGGGATTTAAAAGCGATTCTCTTGAATCATTAACCATGAGTATCATAGTAGAAGAAAATTTGTTGTCAAAACAAATAGAAAATTTTTGGAATTTGGAAAATTCGGGTCTTATTAATCCGAAAGAAAAATTTGACCTTTCCGAAAATAAAATTATGAAAAATTTTGAATCGGAAATTAAGTATGAAAATAAACGATATAAAGTTAAATTCCCTTGGAAAATTAGTAAATCACAATTACGAAATAATTTTGAAATCGCTGAAAACAGATTTTCGAGACTTAAGTACAAATTTTGTAGAAACCCAAATTTATTTTTTGAATACAACAATGTTTTACAGGATTATTTGAGAGAGGGGATTATAGAACCCGTTACGGATTTGGAGGAAAATTCTACAACCTTTTATTTACCACATAGAGCGGTAATAAAAACAGATCGTACAACAAGTAAATTACGAATCGTGTTTGATGTGTCTTCACATGATTACAATAATCTTTCTCTTAATAATTGTCTACATATTGGACCTAATCTTTATGAAGATATTTTTGACATTTTGTCTAGATTTAGATTTCATCCCGTAGCCTTTACTGCGGACATGAAACAAGCTTTTTTACAAATTTTGATAGACGACGAAGATAGAGACGTAACACGATTTTTGTTTACAGAAAGTCCTCACGAAGGCACCTCTCCCCTTCAGATTTTTAGATTCACTAGAGTTTTGTTTGGACTTAATTGTAGTCCTTTCTTATTAGCTGCGACGATAAAACATCATTTGAAAAATTTTATCGACACACATAGGGAGACTGTTAGTTTTTTAAATGAAAACATTTATGTAGATGACATAATAGGAAGCCACCCATCAGTAGAGAAGGCTTTAACTACAAGTCTAGACTCACTTAGTATCTTTAAAGACGCGAGTATGCAACTTCACAAATTTCATACAAATTCGACACCATTACATGAACTTTGGGTACAAAAAAATGTTATTAGCAAGGATTCTAAAATATTTGAAGAAAATGATCCCCCTAATAAAGTTTTGGGTTTAGGGTGGAATAACTTGAAAGACACTCTCTATTTTGATTGTAGGGATTTAATAAACCTCGTTTCTAAACAGATAAATACTAAAAGGTTTGTTTTACAAGTACTAGGCAAAATTTATGACCCTATCGGTTTCCTAGGACCCTACACTTTAAGAGTTAAATGCCTTATGCAGATGATCTGGAAGACTGGTCTTGATTGGGATGACACATTACCTGAAGATTTGAAAAAAATATGGAAAGACTGGTGTAATGAAGTAACTCATCTTTCTAAATTTTCTGTGCCGAGATATTATTTTTCCGATTTTCCAGAATTTAACATCGGTGATTTGCAACTACATGTTTTCTCAGATGCTAGTATCAAAGCATTTGGCACTGTTGCCTATTTTAGAATGAAAGAAATCTCGAATGGAAAATGCAAAACGATATTCGTTGCTTCCAAAAATAGAGTAGCGCCTTTGAAAAATCTCACGCTACCTAAACTTGAACTCACAGCTGCATTGTTGGCAGCTAAACTAGGTCATAATATTTTGAGAGCTCTGAAATTAGATATACCCACGTTTTACTGGACAGACTCAATGATCGCCTTTTTTTGGATTAGAGGCTCTCCAGAAAAGTTTAAGCCGTTTGTGCAGAATAGAGTACAAGATATTCATGAATTGACATCTCCTTCAAATTGGAGGCACTGTCCCGGTTCGTCTAATCCTTCCGACCTTGTATCCAGAGGTGCAAAGATCATAAAATTAATTAATGATAGATTGTGGTTAAATGGGCCTGAATGGCTCAGTTCACCCCCCGAACTTTGGCCTAGGCCTGATGATAAACAAAAGCTAGATGTAGAAAGCTTAGAATATAGAAAAAAGATAAAAGAAACACTCCTTTTCAATTGCATGACAGAACAACTAGAAAACCCCATTGATATCAGAAAATACAGCAGTTTAGAAAAATTAATCAGAGTTGTTGTTTACTGGTCAAATCTAAACCTGTAGATGGCGCTGCGCGCCGATATTAATGTTTTGTTTTCTTCTTTTCCGTTTTAGTGTGTTCTTCGTGTTCGTCTTTATAGTATGTAATAAATGTGTGTAGCCGTAATTGATCTCCTATTATTTTGGCTTTATGTCTTGAATCGACTCCAATGAATAGAAAGGAACCTACAGTGGCCGGCAGTCCCCACGAATCTGGACCGATAAGGTAAGATCGTTGATGTTGAATCAGAATATTGAATTTACCTTATTTAAATTTAATATTCTGAAAATGTTTATTAAGAACTATTTATGAAAAGTTATATCTGAAATGAGTCGCCAAAGTAGCGACGTGTGTTTGAATGATGATTTTTATAAAGTCGTTAAGAATTTTAGCGACATAATTATTGGCGCCCGAACAGGGACTGCCAGGCCCTTAAAAATGATTTAAAGTTGTTACTTATACTATAGTTCAAATTTATAAATTAACAATATGGCAAGCGAAGTAGAAAAGTTAAAACGAAAGCGTTCCACCCTAAAGGGATTATGTACGAAATTGATTAATACGATAAATATAAAATTAAATGAACCCGACGAAGGGTTAAATGTTTTCGAATTAGAATCACAGTTAGAAAAACTGCAAGTAAAGAATAACGAAATTATAGAAGTTGAAGATCAAATTGAGGCCAAAATCACGGATCTCAACGAGCTACAATCTGAAATAGAAACGAGACAAGAGTATAGAGATTCAATTATTGATGTAAAAGCTCAAATTATGAATAAGATAGAGAAAATTAAAAATTTAAACGTTACTCCGATCTTATCGCAGCCAAGAAATGAGCAAACACCCAATCTGCATTTAGAAAGAATTAATGCTAGTTCTGTGAGATTACCCAAGTTATCAATTCCTGTTTATGACGGTTCTCCAGAAAACTGGATTGAATTTTGGAGCCAGTATGAAATCACAATACATAACAACAACAACATTTCTAATGTGCAGAAATTTGTGTATTTACCCAGCTTTTTAAAAGCCCAAGCTTTAACAGCTATTCAGGGTTTAGCACTCTCAGATCAAAATTACAATACTGCAATTGATTTATTAAAATCTAGATTCGGAAAAAAAGATATTATAATAAGATATAAAATTGACGCGTTATTAAATTTGAACCCTGTTAAATCTCCAAATCAAATTAAAGAATTACGCTTACTGCACGACGCCCTTGATGTTAATATTAAATCTCTCGAAAATTTAGGTGTGGATTTAAAATCTTACGGAAATTTGTTATTTCCAATTGTTACAAAATTAATACCCACCAGTATTATGATAGACTATAATAAAATGAAAACAGAATCCGAGGAATGGGATGTACAAGATTTGTTAAAACATTTAAAATTAGAAGTTCAGATTAGGGAAAAAACCTTTTTATTTTTAAAACGCGAAGTAGAAACTCACAATAGCGGATATAAAAACTCAAATTCCAGATTTGATTCAAAATCATCGGAAAATAATAATAATAATAATGCTTACTACCGGAAATCTGGTTCGGGATATAAAAATTCTAACACAATGCAAAAGGCATCAGCCTTTAAATTAACTGTTAGTAAATGTATATTTTGTGTTGATGCAATAAACGATCATGACAGTAAAATGTGTAAATTAAATTTAGAGGATAAAAAATTGTCTTTACGCAAACAAGGAATCTGTTATTTATGTTTCAAAAGAGGTAAACATACCGCTAAATACTGTTTATCGGGTCTCAAATGTGACACATGTTCAGGAAAACACAATACATTAATTTGCTATAAGCAAAAATCGGAAACGCCAACGGCTCATATGAAAGATAAAAATCACATCGAACATACCCAAACAAATAATTCTGAGAACAGTGTTTGCGAAAATGATAATTCTGTTTTGTCCTATAAGTGTCCTGTACAAAATCCGCTTGAGAATAATGAAATATATTTACAAACTTGCTTCGCAAGAATAACAAATAGTTCTAATTTAAACTCTCTACAGTGTGCCGTATTATTTGATAATGCATCCCAAAGAAATTTCATAAACATATCACTCGCCCGTGAATTAAAATTGCCGGTGATTAGAAAAGAAACTGTCATAATATATCCGTTTTCGTGTGAACAGCCGCAATCCAACGAATATTCAGTCGTAAATTTCGAATTGTCTCATTTAAAAAACCACAAACAGAAATGTTATGTAGAGGCATTGGTCGTAAATCAAATCTCTTTTACGAAGTTACAGATAATGGATGACGCATCATTTCGAAAACTTTTGGTTTCGAGAGAGGGGGAAGAAAATAAATTTGCGCAATTCCATTCGAAGGCTCCAGAGATATTAATCGGCGCAGGTTTATTTTGGAAACTGCAAAAAAATAAAAAGAAAATTAATCGTTCGTTGTTTGCTGTAAATACGTTATTCGGATGGACATTGTCAGGCAATAATAATTCAGGAAACAACCCAGACAACTTAATTACTGGCGCCACCGTGTTAAAGATTGAATGTGGTAACTCTTTTTGTTTACATGAAAACCATCCATGCATGAAAAAAGATGAATCATCCGATTGTACGGGTAATGATTTGCAAAGGTTATGGTCTTTGGATTTTTTGGGAATAAATGATGATAAATTGATTTCTGCTTCCGATCAGGAAATAATAAATAAATTTGATAAACAGTTAGAATATAAACAGGGTCATTATGTTACTCATTTATTATGGAATGATCATGGTATTGACAAATTTGAGAATAATTTTGAAAACGCTAAACGCCAATTCAATTATTTGAGAAAAAGATTAAAAGCGGATAAATGGATTTTCGAGCAATATAGGCAGATAATCACAGAACAAAAACAATTGGGTATCGTTGAAGAATGCGGTCGCACAAAAAAAGAGTATTTCGCTCCACATAGAGAAATTGTAAGACGGGAAAAACAAACATCAAAGGTACGAATTGTTTTTAATTGTTCCAGTAGAGTATCGGGGTGTAAATCTTTAAATGATTGTCTTGTAAAAGGGCCATGTCTTACACCACCAATTTTGGATGTAATTAATAGATTTCGAATGTTTAAGATTGCGTTTTGCGCAGATATTGAAAAGGCGTTTTTAATGATAGAAATCGCGGAACCCGATAGAAATTTTCTAAAGTTTTTATGGTTTGACGAGGATACCGAGAATTATAAAATAATGCGAATGACCAGAGCTACATTTGGTTGTACAACTTCTCCTTTCTTTTTAACGGCAACAATTAAGAAACACATTAAGGAATATAAGGAAATTTATCCGGATAGTTATGAAATGTTAAATTCAGCTCTGTTTGTGGACGATTTTCTTTATGGCTCAGATAGCGTAAACGGTGCCTATGAATTAACTTCTACTGCGGTAAATATTTTAGCAAAGGCTGGAATGAAATTAAGAAAGTTTAGTACGAATTCACAGAAATTAAAGAACATGTGGGATAAAAATGATTGTTTTTCGGAGGTAAATAATGAAAATGTAATAAATATTCTTGGATTGGTGTGGGATAAAGATAGTGATAAATTAGGATTAGCTTTGAAATCTATAGTTGAAAATTTGGATATATCGGTATGTACGAAGAGATATGTATTACATACAGCTGCAAAATTTTTTGATCCTATTGGGATTATATCTCCCTTTTTAATTAGGATAAAGTGTTTTCTTCAAAGAATGTGGGAAAGAGGATGGATTGGGATCATGGATGTATGGATGGATGTATGGATTGGGATCACGAATTGCCGGATGATCTTAAGGGAATTTGGATAAAGTGGTGTAACGAAATTAAGGATTTATTAGAAATTCGAATAGATAGATGCTATTTCACGTATGTTGATTTGAAAAATTCGCGTGTAGAACTACACATTTTTTCAGATGCTTCACCACTTGCATATGGTTGTGTTGCATATTTTAGGGGTATCAGTAATGATAAAAAATGTTATGTAAGTATGATTATGTCAAAGGCTAGAGTTGCGCCGCTAAAGAAACTAACGTTACCAAGATTGGAGTTAATGGGAGCGGTGATAGCAGCTAGAGTAGCGAAATATATTTGTGATATATTTAAGGAAATTAACATCGAGAAATTTTATTGGACAGATTCTACTATTGTTTTACACTGGGTGAAGGGATCGGCGAAACAATGGAAACCCTTTGTTAAAAATAGAGTAGTTGAAATTCAGGAATTGTCAGTACCCGAAAATTGGTCATATTGTAACACAAAGGATAATCCCGCAGATTTAGTTACTCGTGGTATTAGCGCAAATGCGTTAGTTAATAATGATTTTTGGTTTAAAGGTCCAAAATGGTTATCTGAGCTAAATGGTAAAGGTAATGATATTGGGGAAAAGGTAGACACGCAATATATTACCGAGGAAAAAAGGAAAACACCTGAAAAGATAATTCAGTTTAAAATCTGTATAGAAACAGTTGAACCAATATTGGATCTTGAAAAATATAGTAACATTTTAAGAGTTCTCAGAATTACGGCATGGATAAAGAGATTTCTTAACAACGCGAATCCTAAAAACGAGAAAGTTAGCGGTCCATTATCGGCAGAAGAAATTGGTAGTGCGCAAACAATGTGGGTTAAATATACACAGAAAATTAGTTTTCCGAATGAATTAAACTGTTTGGTAAATGGGGAACCTATTTCTAAAAATTCAAATTTAATTGAGTTCTCACCATTTTTGGATTCCGAAGGAATAATGCGCATCGGAGGAAGGCTTCAGAAATCAACTTATTCTTTTAACGAAAAACACCCGATCCTGTTGCCTTCAAAGGGTAAATTAATTGATTTGTTAATAAAAAATGCGCATGAAAAGGTTTTCCATTTTGGCATTAATGATACATTAGTACAATTACGGGAGGAATTTTGGGTAATCAAGGGCAGACAGGCAGTAAAAAGCGTAATAAGAAGATGCAGAATTTGCATAAAATTTAATTCTAGAGCTGGAGCCCAGATATCAGCTCCGTTACCTGCAGATCGTATCAATGAACAAAAGCCATTTGCAGTGATAGGCCTTGATTTTGCAGGCCCTTTATACATCCGAAACAATGATAGCAAATATTATATTTTATTGTGCACATGCGCAGTTACAAGAGCAGTGCACCTAGAATTGGTAGAGAACCTATCTACAGAAACATTCTTATTGGCCTTCAGAAGAATAGTAGCAAGGCGGGGTCTTTGCCATACGGTTTACTCCGATAACGCTCGAACCTTTCATCGAGCTGATATTGAGTTAAGGCACATTTGGAAAATAATTACCCACCCCGACGTTAAAGATTACTATAGTAGTAATAAAATAAAATGGAAATATATCATGGAAATGTCGCCATGGTGGGGAGGCTTTTATGAACGACTGGTGCGATCTGTAAAATCTGCCTTAAGAAAGGTGGTTGGCAAAACCACTTTAACACACACACAACTACATACAGTTATATGTGAAATTGAAGGCTCAATAAATTCGCGACCCATTTCATACACATATGCAGACTCAGGAGAACCTTCTCCAATTACGCCAGCACACTTCTTGGTAGGTCAGCGACTTACTACCCTACCTATCGTGCATATGAAACCACATGTGCTTCCTGGAACTTCACTAACATATATAAAGCGTTTCAATCAAAAACAACGAATATTGGACCAGTTCTGGTCAAGATGAAAGAAGGAATACCTTCTTCAGCTCAAAAACGCCATGACAAGTCGACACTCCAGTATTCGTGAATATTCTCCAAATGATGTTGTTTTAATCCACGACGCTAAGTGTAAGTTGCCAAGATACCTGTGGAAATTAGGAGTTGTCACTCAAGTGTTTCCCGGTAGAGATGGAAAGGTTCGATCTTGTGAGATAAAAACCTCTACAGGTACATTGAGACGTCCTTTCCAGTTGATTTATCCAGTTGAAATTTTTGAAAAGGACTAAATAAACTTTAAAAACTTTCGTTTATAAACTATGACATTTGTGTGGACTTACAATTTGAAATATATTAGATATGGAAATATTAGATATAATTAGAATGGGAAAATGAACATAAAGTTAATGTTCATCCGGGGGCCAATGTGTTGTTTATTGGTCAAATCTAAACCTGTAGATGGCGCTGCGCGCCGATATTAATGTTTTGTTTTCTTCTTTTCCGTTTTAGTGTGTTCTTCGTGTTCGTCTTTATAGTATGTAATAAATGTGTGTAGCCGTAATTGATCTCCTATTATTTTGGCTTTATGTCTTGAATCGACTCCAATGAATAGAAAGGAACCTACAGTGGCCGGCAGTCCCCACGAATCTGGACCGATAAGGTAAGATCGTTGATGTTGAATCAGAATATTGAATTTACCTTATTTAAATTTAATATTCTGAAAATGTTTATTAAGAACTATTTATGAAAAGTTATATCTGAAATGAGTCGCCAAAGTAGCGACGTGTGTTTGAATGATGATTTTTATAAAGTCGTTAAGAATTTTAGCGACATAATTATTGGCGCCCGAACAGGGACTGCCAGGCCCTTAAAAATGATTTAAAGTTGTTACTTATACTATAGTTCAAATTTATAAATTAACAATATGGCAAGCGAAGTAGAAAAGTTAAAACGAAAGCGTTCCACCCTAAAGGGATTATGTACGAAATTGATTAATACGATAAATATAAAATTAAATGAACCCGACGAAGGGTTAAATGTTTTCGAATTAGAATCACAGTTAGAAAAACTGCAAGTAAAGAATAACGAAATTATAGAAGTTGAAGATCAAATTGAGGCCAAAATCACGGATCTCAACGAGCTACAATCTGAAATAGAAACGAGACAAGAGTATAGAGATTCAATTATTGATGTAAAAGCTCAAATTATGAATAAGATAGAGAAAATTAAAAATTTAAACGTTACTCCGATCTTATCGCAGCCAAGAAATGAGCAAACACCCAATCTGCATTTAGAAAGAATTAATGCTAGTTCTGTGAGATTACCCAAGTTATCAATTCCTGTTTATGACGGTTCTCCAGAAAACTGGATTGAATTTTGGAGCCAGTATGAAATCACAATACATAACAACAACAACATTTCTAATGTGCAGAAATTTGTGTATTTACGCAGCTTTTTAAAAGCCCAAGCTTTAACAGCTATTCAGGGTTTAGCACTCTCAGATCAAAATTACAATACTGCAATTGATTTATTAAAATCTAGATTCGGAAAAAAAGATATTATAATAAGATATAAAATTGACGCGTTATTAAATTTGAACCCTGTTAAATCTCCAAATCAAATTAAAGAATTACGCTTACTGCACGACGCCCTTGATGTTAATATTAAATCTCTCGAAAATTTAGGTGTGGATTTAAAATCTTACGGAAATTTGTTATTTCCAATTGTTACAAAATTAATACCCACCAGTATTATGATAGACTATAATAAAATGAAAACAGAATCCGAGGAATGGGATGTACAAGATTTGTTAAAACATTTAAAATTAGAAGTTCAGATTAGGGAAAAAACCTTTTTATTTTTAAAACGCGAAGTAGAAACTCACAATAGCGGATATAAAAACTCAAATTCCAGATTTGATTCAAAATCATCGGAAAATAATAATAATAACTAGTATGTTGTGGCCACCACAAGACTTTCTTCTATATTTTCCTATACAAATTCACGCAGTAACAATATTTAAAAAAAAAAAAAAAAAAAAAAAAAAAAAAAACGATTTTTTTCAAAGATTTTTTTTTTTTTTTTGTTAAAAGTAAAAAAAAAAAAATCGATAACTTTGTTTTAAATTACCACATATTTATAGTTCAATCATTCGTTTCAAAGGTATTGACGAGACCTTTCGAAAGATACCGATCTTGAAAGTTTACACCCCCCCACTGGGAGGGGGGTACTTCCCCCTACGGGGGGAAGCGATGCCCCAAATTTTTTTCCTAATTAACTACTACTATTATCAATAATTCATATTAATTTCACAATCACAGGTTAAGAATAACTCTCATTATGTACATTTATACGAAATTTTTTCCTATACTGCCATGTTATAAATTTAGAAAAAATACGATCAGAGCGCCACCTGTTGAACGATTGATCCCCAAATCTAATCAGCCTCAGTTTATGTCAGGGGCCTACTAAATACCAAGTCTCGTTAAATTTCGTTTAAAAAAAAAAAAAAAAAAAAAAAAAAAAAAAAACGATTTTTTTCTAAGTTTTTTTTTTATTAAAAGTAAAAAAAATCGATAACTTTGTTTTAAATTATCGCAGATCTATGGTTCAACCATTCGTTTTAAAGGTACTGTCGAGCTCTTTTGAAAGATACCCATCATGAAAATTTACTCCCCACGAGGGGGGACTTCCCCCCCCAGGGGGTGTGGCGAGGCTCCTACGCATACAAAAATTTTTTCCCAGTTGACTATCTCTATTATAAATAATTCTTGTAAATTTCATAATGATTACTAAAAAATAATTCTCTTTATGCACATTTATACAAAATTTTGTCCTATATCACCATGTTAAAAATTTAGAAAAAGCGGGATGGCAACGCAACCTGTAAGACAATTTTTACCAAAAGTTGATAGGCACTAATTTATGTCAAGATGAAACTACATACTAATTTGTATGAAATTCTGTGCAGTAGTTCTTGAGATACAGTTGCCACAAAATTTT
The DNA here is from genome assembly GCA_963930645.1 of Salticus scenicus. Taxonomy (NCBI): domain Eukaryota; kingdom Metazoa; phylum Arthropoda; class Arachnida; order Araneae; family Salticidae; genus Salticus; species Salticus scenicus. The sequence continues at coordinate 799,660 of OZ005650.1, forward strand.
GTCACACACACACACACACACAGACAGACAGACAGACAGACATTTTCTAAAAATGGTCAAATCGTGTTCTACAGCTCTCAAAACGTGTAAATCCATCAAAAACCCGAGGTCGAAAATTTTTACGAATCCAATACTTTCTCTATATTACATATAGAAGAAAGTAATAATGCTTACTACCGGAAATCTGGTTCGGGATATAAAAATTCTAACACAATGCAAAAGGCATCAGCCTTTAAATTAACTGTTAGTAAATGTATATTTTGTGTTGATGCAATAAACGATCATGACAGTAAAATGTGTAAATTAAATTTAGAGGATAAAAAATTGTCTTTACGCAAACAAGGAATCTGTTATTTATGTTTCAAAAGAGGTAAACATACCGCTAAATACTGTTTATCGGGTCTCAAATGTGACACATGTTCAGGAAAACACAATACATTAATTTGCTATAAGCAAAAATCGGAAACGCCAACGGCTCATATGAAAGATAAAAATCACATCGAACATACCCAAACAAATAATTCTGAGAACAGTGTTTGCGAAAATGATAATTCTGTTTTGTCCTATAAGTGTCCTGTACAAAATCCGCTTGAGAATAATGAAATATATTTACAAACTTGCTTCGCAAGAATAACAAATAGTTCTAATTTAAACTCTCTACAGTGTGCCGTATTATTTGATAATGCATCCCAAAGAAATTTCATAAACATATCACTCGCCCGTGAATTAAAATTGCCGGTGATTAGAAAAGAAACTGGGCTCTATGTACAGGGTGAACCTGCATTAAATAAAGTGCATTCGTCTACTAGAACGTGCTTATATCTTTAATAATTACTTTCTACCCGCAAAAATGTAGATAACTTTCATAACTTTATCATAATGGACTACATCATAGCCTGGTGGTAGGTCTTAAATTCTTCGTATATTTGGTCATTAAAAATATAATTTTCATAAATATCTCCTAAACGGAAAGTCACAGAAAGAGCAAAAAGGGAGGTGCACAACTAGGTGTTATAACGAACCTATATACTAAATTTCAACGTCCTACGACCAGTCGTTTTTGAGTTAATGTGAGATACAGGCATAGCCACATACATACATACTTACATACATACATATAGCTGTTCAGAAAAGTCATGTAAAACCGTAAATATCTCTAAAATATAAGCTCTTGTCAAGACATTTCAAGAATATTAATTAATTATTGACTTTAGTGGGGGAAGAAAAAAGAGTTTTATTCTACTGTTTCCTGAATATTCATTACATTAAGTGCATTCATCGACAGGCATTCGCTTATGTCTTAAGAATAACTTTCTACATGGAAAAATATCGACTTATTTCATGACTGTATCATTACGGACTCATTGAATAAAGTGCATTTGTCAACTAGAACTTGTTTATGTATTTAAGAATTACTTTCTACAAAATATCAACTACTTTCTTGACAGTATCATTACAGGCTCTATCTATAATATTCATTAAATAAGGAGTATTCGTCGAGTGGAACCTGTTTATGTCTTTAAGAATTACTTTCTACCCACAAAAATGCTAACATTATCATTAGAGGCTCATTGAATAAAGTGCATTCGTCGACTAGAACCTGCTTATGTTTTAAAGAACTACTTTCTACATGCAATAATATCGACTACTTTCATGACAATATCATTACTATCTGCGGGCTGAATATTCACTAAATAATGTATACATTCGTCGACTAGAACCTGTTTACATACTTTCTACACACAAAAAATAATAACAATTTTCATGACAATATCATTACGGGCTCTATCTACGAGCTCTATCTACATTCATTAAATAGAATTCATGCGTCGACTAGAACCTGCTTATGTACTTTCTACACGCAAAAATATCGATAGTTTTCCAACAATATCAATACGGGCTTTGTCTTGCAATTGAATGTTTATTAAATAAAGGGAATTCGTCGACTAGAGTCTGCTTATGTAAATTCTATACGCAAAAATGTGAACAACTTTTATAACAATATCATTATGGGGTCTATATACAGGCTGAACATGCATTAAATAAAGTGCATTCATCTACCAGAACCTGCTTATATCTTTAATAATTACTTTCTACCCGCAAAAATGTAGATAACATTCTTAACATTATCATAACGGACTACATTATAGCTTGATGGTAGGTCGTAAGTAATGCCGAAATTCTTCGTATATTTGGTCGTTATGAATATAATTTTCGTAAATATCTCCTAAACAGCAAGTTACAGAAAGACCAAAAAGGTAGGTGCACAACTATATATCTTAATTTTACATTACTTTGTTTACGGTACTTGTGTTTTGGGAGAGAGGTGCATGGTTCTATAAACATGAATGCTAATCTCACACCATATTCTACAGAAATAATGCTTTTGTGCATATAAATAATAAAAGCTAATTTCGTTATGTTTTCTGCAATATAAATATATTAAATGATGATTTGTATAAATATTCCGCACAGAAAACAATACTTTAGAATATATTTTTGAATGTACCTGTACACATACTAGTAGTAGTATTTACTTTACTGTACTCTAAATAGAGAGTATGCTGTAGTGAACTTGAATAACATATATTAGTTTCTAGGATTTTCATAAATATTTCCGGGAGTCAGAGGGCGGACAGACAGACAAATCAAAGTCGTAAACACTTTTGAATTTTGTAAGAAAGTATTAATAACAAGGTTAAAATAAAATAGTGCTTTACACAAGTTTTGTTTGCGGTATCTTTTCATAATAATAAAAAAAAAATGTATATTTATATTCAAAACAAAAAATCGCCAATAAGTCCACCGTATAATAAAAAAATAAACAGTATTTATTGAAAGCCATCTGCTTTTCCCACAGTATATTGACTTCCCACAGTATATTGATACATTCATGCATTTACTGATCCTAAACGATACTATGAAAGAATTTATACTACCGTTAGTATTTGATAATATTGCACATCACCGCTCGTGGATCGTAGGCGTAATACCACAGTAACCACAGACAGGGCGATATAAAAATATAGTTTAAAAAAACTAAAAAACACGCTTTTAAAGCACATCAAACTAAAAAGTGAAAAATAATTCTTAATATAAGCTGAAAACAATAATGAACGAAAAATACTAGTATAATAGTGAAAAAAGCGTGGGGTGCTTTGTGCTATATTTTTCGTACTTCGAGCAACCCACGCTTTTTTCACAATTATACTAGTATTTTTCGTTCATTATTGTTTTCAGCTTATATTAAGAATTATTTTTCACTTTTTAGTTTGATGTGCTTTAAAAGCGTGTTTTTTAGTTTTTTTAAACTATATTTTTCACTTTTTAGTTCGATGTGCTATGAAAGCATGCTTTTAAAACTATATTTATTATTTTATTATTTATCACATAAATAGCTACAGTATGTAAGTTTTTGGTTAAAATTTACACACAATCGAAAATATCCCCATTCGACTTGCAGGCCTCTTAAATCTATCTGTACCAATTTTGAACGGCCTAACTGTATTTCTATTTGTTTTTGCCCCATAGCCCCCCCCCCCTTACACCCTCACCCCCCTACCCGCCCCTCCTAATAATTTTACAAATTCAAAAATATCCGCATTCGATTTGTAAGTATCGAAAACCTCTATGTACCAATTTTGAACGATCTGACACTATTTTTTATTTTTTTGCCCCCCCCCTCCCCTCCCCCACTTCTTTCCCCTCTTAATAACTTTACACAATCAAAAATATCCCCATTGTCTTGCAGTTCTCTTAAATCTATCTGTACCAATTTTGAACGGCCTAACTGTATTTCTATTTGTTTTTGCCCCATAGCCCCCCCCCCTTACCCCTCACCCCCTATCCGCCCCTCCTAATAATTTTACAAATTCAAAAATATCCGCAATCGATTTGTAAGTATCGAAAACCTCTATGTACCAATTTTGAACGATCTGACACTATTTTTATTTTTTTGCCCCCCCCCCTCCCTTCCCCCCCTTCTTGCCCCTCCTAATAACTTTACACAATCGAAAATATCCCCATTCGACTTGCAGACCTTTAAAACCTATCTGTACCAATTTTCAACGACCTAACTGTATTTCTATTTGTTTTTGCTCCATAGCCCCACCCTTACCGCCCCACCCCCCTACCCGCCCCTCCTAATAATTTTACAAATTCAAAAATATCCGCAATCGATTTGTAAGTATCGAAAACCTCTATGTACCAGTTTTGAACGATCTGACACCATTTTTATTTTTTTGCCCCCCCCTCCCCTCCCCCACTTCTTTCTCCTCCTAATAACTTTACACAATCGAAAATATCCCCATTCGACTTACCTGCCTCTTAAATCTATCTGTACCAATTTTGAACGGCCTAACTGTATTTCTATTTGTTTTTGCCCCATGTTTACACAATTTTTTTTGTTTGTTTGGGATATATAGGATTATGCGAAATCACGTTTTACGCATGTGAAATCACGTTTTTCCCCTCTGCCACCGCCCCCCTTGGGGATCGAATTTCAAAAATTCCAGAAACCGATTTTTAGACATTTGTATTAGCTATATTTTAAAGCAAAAATTTTACGGATATCTGTTTTTTTGTTTGAGATATGAAGGATTTTCTGCAATCACGTTTTGCTCCCAGAGAAGTTACAAACAAACATACATACATACAGGTGAAGCTAATATAAGCGTGTTAAAAATGAATTGCTGTTCGTTAGTCTCACTAAAACTCGAGAACGGCTGAACGGATTTATCTTATCTTAGTCTTGAAATGTTCGTGGAGGTCTAGGGAAGGTTTAAAAGGCGAGAAAAAATCGAATAGTTTCCGGGAAAACCCAAAAACAGCCCTTTTCTATTTCCCATACAAACGTTTTCTAGAGTCAATTTGAACTTTATTGCTATTCAATAAAGTTTAGGTGTGTTCCTAACGGCTGATGGCTGAGCTACAAAAATTTGCATGTTGATTCGTAATGACCTCCCCTGATGCACCTCGAAGCCGGATTTTCGAATTTTGTTTTAGTTTTCTTTTAATTAATTAAAATGTTAAAATAAAAACCTTCTAATCTATATATTAATACGTGAAGCAAAAACTTTGTACCCCTTTTTACGAAAATTGCGCGGACGGAGGATTATGAAATTTCGCACACTTATAGTTTATATAGAGAAGAAGTGCAGAATGCTAATATTTTTTAAAAATACAACGACAAAGACGAGAAATTGGAACATTTGTGAAACGACAAAGGTGCAATTCAAAGCCTATATTATCGGGTTTTATTTCCAGATTAAAATTAGCATTTTCATTTTTTTATACTGTTGCCAAAATTTTGAAATTTCAATTAATAATAAAAAGTTAATATGTTAATAACAATAATAAAAGTTAATAACAATGAGTTATTTTTTAAATAGCCAGTTTCATCTGAAAGAGTTATCGCAGAATGCTAATATTTTTTAAAAACACACAAGTTTTGCATTATATATATACTAATTAATCAACTCAACTCAACTCAACTCATTCAATTTGTATAGATCAGTTTCTAAAGAAATCAACCTAAAATAAAAAAAAATAACGATTTTTTCTACTGACGATGAAAGTTTTTTTCTACTTTTATTATGCCTCGACATAGAACATTAACGGGTCGGAGTGAGAGACAAAGAAGAAGGAATCTATATTTGCGGACACATAATAATAATAGTAATGAAAATACAAATAGTGTTAATATTATACAGAATGAAGAAGTGAATTTGACAGATAAATTTAAATGTGCACGAAATGTCATTCCAAAAGTTTTTTATAGTTATGATTGTGGATTAATGGATTTGGAATGCAGGTTTTGCAATGCGAAACATTTTGAATCTGAAGTCACTTTAGGTGACAGAACTGCATTCACTTCATGTTGTCATAAGGGTAAAGCAATATTACCGCCCTTAAGTCAAAATGAATATTTTAAATCATTGTATGATGGACTTATTTCAAATGAACCTTCAATAAAAAGTAAGTCAAAAAATTATAGTCAGTATAGTCTTTGACAATAGAACCTTAATAATGTTTAAACTTATAATTTTAATTAATTATGGTCGAATTTCGACCACTGGGCGACCACTAGTAACTGATAAATTGGCCATTTAATTTTAATCCTTAATTTATTTGTTGCCAAAAAAAATTATTCTTTTTTGGACAGAAAAAAAGAAAAAAAAAACGTGAACAATAAAAATTACATTTATTTAAAATATTTAATTTTATTCCTTAATTTAATTGTTGCCAAAAAAATTATCATTATTTTTTCGACGGAAAAAAAAAAAAAACGTGAACAATAAAAATTACATGTATTTAAAATGAGGAAAGTAAATTAAAAAAATTAGAAATATCAGTCGTATCGTTACAAATAAGATACCAAATGAAAGATGCAATTTTTGTGAATCCAACGGATTAACCCTTTCAGGGGCGGTGGCTAGAGGGTCTATCCACCTACTTTAGAAATTTTTCTCTAAGTGTGCAGTGGCTACTTTTTTTATCCACTTTTATGAAAAGTTAATGTGTACTTCTAAAATTGAAATAGGAGTGGTAGAACTACAGTAACTTTAAGCAGGATGTGCCTGTGACGTTTTTAAATGGACAAGTTGCGGGAAAATTTTTTGAAGTTTCTTTTATATATTTTTATGAAAAATAATTTTTTATTCAAAAGTATTTGGTAGCGTAAATATACTGTAATGCACCTTTTAAATACAACAGATTTACATATTATCTTAGATCATTAATTTTAGTTTGATTTTTAGGAGCATCTTTTAGGTGGATAGACACGGTGGCTAGAACGCCTAGCCACCACCCACAAAAAAATCCCCACATGCTGAATTTTTTTCTTCATCAAATATGACTTGTAGGGGATGTTTACTTTATGATATATATATATTTAAAAGGAAATTCAATCATTTTTACTTAGTGCCCCTGAAAGGGTTAAACAGCTTATCGATCGGACAATTAGATTTTTTAAAATTAACTAATGTATGTATTTTATAAATTTTCTTTCACAAACACAAACGTGTAGTATACAGCCTGTACAACACTAGACCAAATTGAAGTTCAAATTTCATCAATATCTATATATTAATAGGCAAGCATAAAATTTGTTGTCCCTTTTTAACATATTAATTATGGGAGTAGAGATTTGAGAATGGTATCATTCGAAAGGTATGGTTAGCCGGAAGGTGCGAATACAAATATTATTTTCTTACGATGTCAAGAAGGTATTTAAAAATACATTTATTTTTTATGCATTTTCCCCCATTTTTCCCTTTTATACACGTATTCCTTTACATTAAAAAATACCTAAAAGAAGAAAGTTGTTGAATCTGGCAATTTCATAAAGCTCAAATAAAACCATAGACACAGTAATTTGTATAATGTAGCATCACTATACGCAAGCGAAGTGATGACGTCACTGTCTGTCCATGGAGCCATGAAAAATATTTTCTATGTTAATTGTCCATTGGTTTTTTTGTAAAAAATTATTAAAAAATAACGGAAATTATCTGCCGATTTTAATTCCGATATTTGGGTATTGTTCTATATAAGTTACTGTCTACATGTGTTTGATTGAGTTATTTTTTCTGTAAAACAGATAAAATTTTAATTTAAAATCACAAAACTCCAGAAAAAAAAATGGCAAACTTCCAGTTTCGAATGTAAGCATAAACATTTCATTTCAAAGGGTGTTATTTAAACAATAAATATTCAACTAATAGGGCAGTTCCTTGTTTGTAAACAAACATCTCAACTTTTATGAGTGGTTGGCAAAAAGGCTTGGGAAAAGCATAGCGATGGAGGATCACCAATATAGTAAATTGCGCGGAAAAGTCGAGCGCGCTTTTTTGCCAACCACCAGACGTCACGAGGAAATGCTCTATATACTAAATAAAAGGAAAATGGATTTGTAACTAACTGCTGCATGTATAAGTAGACGATACGGAAAAAATTCCGATTTCCGTTTTTTGCTGAATTTACATGTTTTGAGCTTTCTTTACGTTTCAATTGACTGAAATTGGCTACTTATTTTTTAAAAAAGTGTCTTTATTGCTAGCTTTTGTGGGTAGAAGAAGTAAGTGGAAGATACACAAAAACTTCTGATTTCCGGTTTTCGATGAATTTACACGTTTTGAGATTTCCTTGCATTTTAATTAAGTGAAATTGACTACTTATTTTTATTTTTTAAAAAGTGGATTTATTATTCTTTCCTCTACATATATAAGTAGAAAATATAAGATTCAGAAAAGTTTTAGATTTTCGGTTTTCGATAAAGTTACACGTTTTGAAATCTCCCGAACTCAATTCGACCATTTTTGAAAAATATCTTTTTTTTTTTTTTGTTCAGACACTGTACTTTATGAACCAATCGAATTAATTTAACAGAATTTTATACTTGGTTGGGCCTTGGTTTGACATGGTATCTATTAGCTTCTGGGCTGTATCACACAACAAGGGGCGTTTTCGCGTGGCGATTTTCTCTCATTTCAGGAAAGGCTAACATCTACAAAGAGAAATAGTTATATTAAGTAAAACTCTGCTGATTCAGTTAGAGTGAATATCGGCAAACAATTACCGCAGCTGTGTTGCAATTGCATTCCGTTTAGGACAAGGCACTAAGTTTGCTTTGCCTCGCTTTGTAAAAAATATGGTCGAGTTTCGACCACTGGGCGATACTAGTTTAAATAAATAAATAAAAATAAAAATATGCTTAATGGGAAATATATATAACCATTAAAAGTTTAGTTGTCTAAAATATGTCAGAAATAGCGCTCATAGCATATTGTTACAAGGTATTAAGTCTTATTTTTACAAGGGATAAAATCTAAAATGGTGACAAAAATTCAAAAGTCGCCAAAGAGAGCTATATTAAGGCGGTACTATGATCATGCTTACAAACCATGAATACTAATAACCACAAAAAATTAATTGTCTCATGCAACAGACGTAGCCGGTCATAGCATATTATAATATTTAGCGTGAAATTGTTATCATTTTTATGGTTGATCGGGGATAAACAAAATAAACATAGGAAATAACGTAAAAGCAAATATTATGTGCACCACATATAGTGTTGTTCATATGTAACTGGGATTCAATTATAAAGGGGATACTTCATTTTTTTTTTTTCGATACTATCTATTTCGAAACTGTTATCTAATAAGGACTTAATGCAAGCCTATTGGTAAACCATTGTCTCAGGTAATAGGGACAAGCGCCCGAGTTTTAGCGGATGACCAAATCGCTACCGAAGGCAGCAGGGATCCGAAGCGAGCTTTTGAGCAATTTTAGTATTTTATTTTATTTTTATAAAGCTATATAGAAAAGAGTTTCCTTTAAATTTAGTGACCAGCGAAGCGGGCAAAGCCTGCTAGTTTTAGATAATTTAAATTAACTTTCAATAAATAAAGAAATAAAACGGGCTACCATCTTAAAAAAAAAAAAAAAAAAAAAAGAAAGAAAGAAAGAAAAAAGAAAGAAAAGAAAATAAAGAAAAAAGAAACATATTGCGGATATTTCTGTTAAATTGCATTTAAAAGAAAAATCCTTTAATAATAATAATAAATCACAATTTTATGCAGCTATTTAATCCATTTATCCATGTAAATCCATTAATTATTTATCTAAAAACTTTACAATTTATTTACATAAAAGTTTTAGTACACTATTCTGAAAAAAAAAAAAAAAAAAAAAAAAAAAAAAAATCGCATATTATTTTTATTTCCCTCCCCCCCTCATTTAAATTCAAAACACTTTAGTTAAAGAGGTCTTAAATTCTTATACAAGCCTTTATCTCAAAGGCTAGTCTAGAAAATATTTTTGACTATTACCAGATTTCTTTTTTTAAACACTAAAATTTTAAACTGTCATTTATAACTCTAAAAAATTCACCGAAAAATCAATGAGGAAAAAAAAAAAAAAAAAAAAAAAAAAACCGTAATGCAGAAGTCGCCAAATATTACCCATGGTTAACAGACAGTTTTTTCCCCTATAGTTTTGTTCCAAAGGGCCAGGACTCTGCTGGCCCAACGACGAGAAAATTACAGCGTTCTTAAACTGATAAAGCAATTAGTCGCCAAATATGTCAACCCGATCTTCTAGTAGAATAAACTGTACAAAAAAACACGCCAATTTCGGGCCGGCTGAAAAAGGCCCTATTCTCTTAGATAAGGAAGGGGAGTCATTAGTGATCTGTGACAGCTGAAAAAATAAATTGACAAATAAATGATAATGAAGGAAGAGTAAGAAAAAATTAGATAGACGTAGTTATTTTGTATATATGTTTTCGAATAGTTATAAAAAACAAAATTATTATTATTATTATTACTATTTTATCCAGAAAAATTTAGGTGGGGCCGTGCCCGCAGGCCCTTAATGTAGAACCGCCACTGTATATATATATATATATATATATATATATATATATATAAACTTTTGAACGGAGGGTGGTTTTGGGTTCTAGGGGTCATGATCGGTGAAGATATGAAGAAATTTGCCAGAAGTCGTGTTATGAGAACCATTGCAATAGGTAGATCTCCTATAAAGAATCTACCTAAAAGGTATAAGTCATTTTTTCTGCAGTGCGGTTTTTTTTTTTTTTTTTTTTTTTGTCGCTTAGTGTATAATATCCGCGATTGTAATGAAATGCTCGCCCTCTGGTGGGCTAAGGTGAAATTATCACACCACTGCATATCCTCATATTATGCAATCGACTTTCCATGATGAAATGGCGGAGAAAGAAGAATAATAAATACACGTGGCTGTTATATTTACTAACAACTGCAGTTCAGAGAGCGCCATCTATCGATCATTGCAAACGCGGATAGATATTTCTTCTAAGTCACTATCAAAACTAAATAATAATAATAATAAAAATCCAACATATTTCTCAAATTTTGTTTCATAATCTTTTTTAATATACCTCTATTTTAGATTTCTTTTTAATAGTGTTTTTATTTATTCATTTATTTATTGGCACGTATAATACGTTTGACATGAAAGCTAATTCAGCATTATATTCAGATTTACTTATTCATAATGCAGGGTAATTTTTTTAATTTTTGATGCCGAAGTAGACATGACATTTTTCGCCAAGGCGTCTACTTTCGGGATAGCCACTTTAAGCCAAGCAGCCGATAAAGCATTTAAACAAATAAATTACAAAATATTGAGAAAAAAAAAAAAAAGAGAGAAAGAAAGAAACTGAAACAATAATCTCATAAATTATGTATTTTTGTTTAAAATGCTAACAAAAATTTAAAAGTCACCAGAGCTATCCGCGTTTGTAATGATCGATAGATGGCGCTCTCTGAACTGCAGTTGTTAGTAAATATAATAGCCACGTGTATTAATTATTGATCTTTCTCCGCCATTACATCATGGAAAATCGATTGCATAATATGATGATATGCAGTGGTGTGATAATTTCACCTTAGCCCACCAGAGGGCGAGCATTTCATTACAATCGCGGATAATAAGCCTGTACCACGATAAGGTTAAATATTTATTTATTTTTCTATATATCAATCACTGTTAACTAACTATGAAATACATATAGCCACAAAAAGTTAGTTGTTTCACAGCATATTGAAATTGCTGTCATTTATGGTCGACCGGAAAAATCGAATAAATATAGGAAATAACGTAAAAGTAAATATTATGTACAGTACGTATAGTGTTATTCATATGTAATTTAAATTGAAATATAAAAGGGCTACTTTTATTTTTTCGATACTGTTTCGAAATTGTTATTTGATAAGTACAAAAGTGGAAGCCCACTGGTATGGCATTGACGCATGCAATAGCGAAACACACCGGACCGGAAGCGAGCTTTTGAGCAATTTCAATGAATTTTATTTATATTTTTTATCTATAAAGCGATATAGAAAAGAATTTTCTTTTAATATAATGACCAGCCAAGTGGATAAAATTTATCCGAAGAAATTCATAGGAGCTGAGGCCACAATTTTCAGTGTGTGGCTATTTTACGTGTATCCAACACCCATTGAAAGCCTTCTCATCTTGTCTGATCGCTGATCGCCCTTACTTCAGCTGGTTGCAAACTCTTCGAGCGCATGATTCTCTGCAGGCTTCTCTCCTGGGCTGGTCAACACAAGCTCTTTCATGGGGACCATTTTGGCTTTATTCCTTCAAGGGACAGTACCATGGCTCTGAGCACTTTTCTCCACGATATCTCGTCGGCCAGGTCCAGTCACTGGTTTGCAGCTGTGGTTTGCCTGGACATTAAAGCCACCTATGACTCCGTGCAACCTGACATTCTTACCTACAAACTTGCCTGCCATAGTATCAGGAGGAAAATGAGCCTCTGGCTGGCCTCTTTCATGAATCATAAGCAGATCCAGATTCGTTGGAAAGTTCTTTTTCAGGTCAGCCCCTGCACCAAAGGGGTCCCCCGCAAGGCTTTGTACTTTCTCCTTTTCTTTTCATTATATACTTACTCGATATTGCAGAGACTCTGGAGGATGGTGTTCATATGATCATCTACGCTGATGACATTCTTGTTTACGCTCTCGGCCCTGACGAAAACAGATTTCGTCGCAAACTCCAGGAAACCCTCAGCAGAATCCAAACTTGGTGCGCCTCTAACATGCTCACCATTGCTCCTGACAAATGCTCTGCCATAAATTTCCCCTGCTGCAGAGACCCCGGTCCTCTTTTAAAACTGTCTGGCTTAGACACCCCCTGGAGCTCTCATATTAAAATTCTGGGAATTTGGTTCATGCGTACCCTCACCACTTTGCCACTCTGAAACTCTGCCGGCTTAATTATGTAAAAGCGGTTGCCGGCCGCTAGTGCAGCATCAGTAGTAATCACCTGATCAATATTGTTAATGCTCTCATACGCAGCCTCCTGTAATAGGGTGCTCCTCTTTTGTGCGAGTCTCCTCCAATCTCCCTCCAGAAACTTGGTCATTCACAATGCTGCCATCAGAACCGCTACTGGTCTTCCCCGGTGGACCTCTATTGCTGTCCTCCATCGTAAAGCAACGGTCCCAAGTATCACTAGTAGCCTCTCTCTTCTTACCAAACGATTCTTGCTCCGGCTGCTTGCATCGCCTCCATCTTTAATTCAGTTCTCTTGGCCTCCCCTCCGCCGAACTTTCAAGTTATCACGCAAGGCCTTCCATTTCAGAACACTTCCATTCCCAATCAAGATATCATTAAAGCTTGGTGCAGTTGGGCTCCTCTCTCCCTCCTTGCTTAATCTTCGCCACTGATGCCTTAAAAGATGCTTGTCGAACCGCTATTGTGACCACTGATATAAAGTCATCTGCTTTACTTGCATATCTGGTTCTGCACCTTAACTCTATCTTTGCAGCTGAGGCCCTGGACATCTGCCTCGCTCTCTCTCAACTTTCATCCTGCTTTCCCACCATCTTTGTATTTTCTGACAGTCTTGCTGAACGCTTGGTCGTTTCAATTTCCAAAGGTCATTCTTTTCCTTCTCTCCTTCATCCACACTCGCAACATTCGCGGCCAAGAAATTATTCTGATTTAGTGCCCAGATCATAAAGGAATCTATCCCAACAAGCAGGCCGATGATCTTGCCAACAAAGGCCCTTACACTTGCTATTCTCCCCCCTGGATCTCTCCAGAAGATCTGCGGACGCATGTCAGGAAAGCCCGGTTCATCGAAAACGACTATACATGGATGATCTGCGATTATGCAACCTCTTTTTCTCACCTTTCCTTAACCAGGAACTTTTCCAACTGGTCCCTCTCCTGGATGATGGACGTCACAATGGCCTGTTGGAGATCCAAAACAATAATCACCCAGCAAAAGCTATACCATCTCTAACTTTTGTTGTTTCTGCTACGATCACGAGATGCCAGAACACATTCTTATTCACTGTCCTCGCCTGAATATTTTTCAGCGGAATCTTCTAGCTGCCCTGAATGCTCCTACCTCTTATGACAACAACACCATGGCTGCTGCTTTTAGTTCTCCTCACAGCATCCTCCATCTTATCCAGTTCTCCAAACATGCTCTTTCCACTCCAAACTAATCTTGGCTTCTCCTCCTGATTGTATGTTTCAAGCTTAAGCTGCCTGTTATGACAAAGCAAACAGTTCAGTACCTGTCTACCTACCTACCTTACCTAATATATAAATAGTAAACAGACAAATCGGTTATGTTACCAATAAACAAATAGGAATAAATGTAACTATTTCAACTACTTGTACTGAACTTTAAAAGTGATAATTTTTAAAATTTACTAAAACGTTTAGCAAATATTCTGCATAACACATGTAATGTTTTTAAATTATAAATAAATTTTACAAAAAATATTCGATTTCATGAAGTATTTTTGAAATATAGACTGCAATGCATTTAAAAAAAATAAATTATAATTAATCTGTACAAGCTTGAATTAAAATTAAAAAAAAAACTATTAGGAAAATTATTTTAATTTTTTTTAAATGAAACATCTGCTAATTTGGGTAAATGAATGGTGATTTGACTTTAAAATAAAGCAATCTAATTTAAGGACAAATCATTGCAGCATCATCAAATCGAAGTGCCATTCGAGGACAGAGCTATACACGAACAGTTGCATTGTCCATATAGTCTCATCTTAAATAAATTTATTTTTAAACGCTTTCAACAGCTTTTATACCATCTGGCTGAAGAAATAGGACTGGGACAGCACTTATTGTTATTGCAGCTGCACATAATCACATAGAATAATAATCAAGGAAGAAGGCGCACGTCAAGAGTCACATTCCCCCTCCAGTGAATTGCCAGCGAATGTTTCACCCGATTCTCAGTTCCTTGTAGTAAGATATCCATCCTTAGCACATTGATCGGCGTTTGTTGTGGGCGTTGCCTCGCTGACTGACTGACAGACACACGAGACGATTCAAAAATCTCGCCAACAAGTCGCCCACCAATCAGATTGCAGCATTGTTACAACCTTATACCCGACATTCCTAGATTTTTTAAACCGAAACCAAAAAACATCTTGCACTATTATATATCTATGCATAAACATATATAAAGAGCGTCCTGAAATTTTGTTTAGAAACTTAGTGTACTATTAGACCATGATAAACAAGTTTTACATAGGAAGTTATGTCGAAAATGCAACCTGCTCCACTGAAAGGTTAAGTTCGCAGGTATATAATAGCAAAATTTAATTTTTCCAAATTTTTTGATAATGAAGAGAATTTTTAAAAAAAATCATTAATTCTCTTAACAATTTTCCCTATAAAATAAAATGGAATTCGGGTGTTGGCATTGATATATGGAGAGTCTCTGCGAGCTAGAGAATGTACACAGGCCCCTTATTTAAATAGATTATTCAACCATCATACATGCAAAACAGTCATTAAAAATTATTAAATCATAATTTCTATGTTTTGTTTATTAATTTCTTTTTGGACTGAACAATTATTCATATTTTTCTTTTTTTACTTGTAGCTTTTAATGCATTAGTTTTATTTTACAAAACATTTATAATTTAGAGGATGGAAATGGAGTTAAATTGCAGCATAGCAGTACCACCATTCGTCTGATTTGCAACCACTTTGAATCAACATGGTTTTACAAATAATCTTCTCACATTCCAAGTTTGGTGCATTTATACATCATAGAGTTGCGATATTGCCTTCTTGTAAATGAAGGCCCCCACAAATAGTCGAGAGAATCTACTCTCAAAGCTGATAGACATGACGATCCCAGGTTGCACTTGTCAGCCTAACAGTTCAGAGTTTTCATGGTTTTCTCCAAAACTGATGCAAATATGCCCCTCAGAAAAACCTCCAGGGGGGCATTTCCAACCCTAGGCCCAGAACCAATTGGCCTTAATCCAAACACTATTAGTCAACTGGCCCTATTCCCAGTGACGCACATGAGGCCCAAGCCTAGGGGCAACAGTGTTTTAAATGAGTTTAAACTTGAATGGCAGTGGTGATTAAAGTTTTGAAGGATGACTAAAAATTTAAAAAGTGATAAATCCGAAGATTGATGAGATGTTTTGTCGACTTTTGGTATACATTTTAGTTTCTTTGACACATTACGAATTTTATCATACCAGTTTCAAATGCACACAATACTGTGTTTATAGCGTGTGACACCCTATTTGTATGGTTGGTCACTGTGACCGTATACTACTTTCTTTACAGACTGAACCGAGATGGATTTAAATACAAATTTTAATTCAACAAAGTAAATCATACCTTCATAGGAATAAATACATAATTTATTTTAATGATCACACTGGACTAATTTATTTTTTAACTGTAAGTTGACTCTTATATGCAATGCTACACAGTGGTCATGTAGAAGAACACTATAGTTTCCCTTAGCCATATTACATTTAATATTACGAAATATATTCAGTGTTTTAAAATACAGTGTGTGGAAGGGGGCCTAGTGTACCATCTTATTTAAATCTGTCTCTGTCTATTCCTATTAGTCAATTTCACTTAATCCCAACGAAATTTTGCTAGCACACCATAAGCACCACATGCACAGAGTAGTAGTCATTTTCCAAAAATGGGTGAATTATGTTAAGAAAATCTCAAAATGTATAAATTCATCGAAAACTGGAAGGCAAAAAATTTCATGAAACAATACTTTCTTCTGCAACATTCTGCATAACAGTGCCACCTACAGGTTAATAGGAACAAAAATTAATCAATATATTTTTCTCACAATTACATTTTGCATTTGTAATAGGGTGCAATTTTCACCAATAAATGCTGAGATACATAGCTGCCAATATTTTAATTTATTCCGGAGTACTTCTAGCCCCGCCTTTATTTAATACCACTTATTTTTTAAAGTAATTTCTTCTTGTTTTATCGAAGTTATATATTGGAGAAAATTTTTCTATAAATAAAGTGGTGTGAAATAAAGGCGGAGCTAAAAGTACTCCGGAAGAAATTAAAATATTGGCAGCTATGCAGATATAACCAATTGTGAAAGAGCAAAATATATAAGAAGCTTCACCTTTTAGCCTATATGCACAAAAATTCAATAAGAATAATTTTTCATAATATTCATCTTACATATCAAGTTTGGTACATTTATGTAGGAAGGAAATGATATAAATATAAATTTATATAGCTGAGCTATATAAATGAAGCTTTCCCATAGATGGAAAATATTGCAGAATAGCAGAGTCACCTGTTATCCAATAGGCATCCTAAGTAAATCCAATAGGCAGCAAAGTTTTACCTAATATCTGTTTCACATGTCAAGTTTTGTACATTTATACACAATAGCAGCTTAGATATAATGTTCCCCCAAAAAGTATTAAACTGTAACACAGCAGCACCAACTTTTAGCCAATATGCATTCAAACTGAATCAGCAGTGTTTTACACAATATATCTTCCTCATACTAAATCCAGCACACTACATGCTGAGCATTTCCTGAAATGAAAGAAAATTGCAGCTTGCCAGCACCCTTTGTCGGGTGATAGAGCACAAAAGCTAATCAACAACAACTGAAGCCAAGGTTCAACCAAATATACAGTTTGGTTGAATTAAGTCATTTTTAGAAAAAAGTTTGAATCGTCTTCAAGAAATCTCAAAATGTGCAAATTCATCGAAAACCGAAAATCGATTTTTTTGTCAGAGTATGGTTTTATTTATATTTTTAAAAATTGCCAGTTTTAGCAATTTTCTTCAATTGGAATTTTTGAAACAAATGATGATGAGTATAAAATAAACAAGTAATTAAAAAAAAAAAAATAATAATTAAAAAAAAAAAAAAAAGTCAATTCCTACTTGATAAAATTTTTTAATTTTAATTTTATTTATTATTAAGTTGAACTATTTATAAACTATTAATAAACTCTATTAAACTTACTATAAACTTTTATAAATTAATTATAAACTTTTAAGCTACTCTTTCCTATAAACGTTTCTTTTCGCATTGTCCGTTTGTGAAGCAAGGGTTGATACCATTAATCCAGTTTGTTTGTTTTGTTTATTGTTTTAATTCAATTTTATTTTTTGAGAAAAATCCTTCATTCTAACCACTAAGCCATAACTGCTAATCCACTCTTGCATCTACAAATGCAAAAAATTATTGATTTTCGCAAGAATTGAACTTGTATTCACATGAAAAATACTGAAATCCTTGCACTTTACCGATTGAGCTACTGCCGGTTGATTTCAATTTTCATTACAAACTGCTAAAACTCTATTTAAATTATATTATCTGCCATTTGTGATGAAATCTGTTGAATCAAGATCTGTGGATATCCAAATCGACATCTTGAATTCTCCCCTATAAAACTAAAATTAAATAATTTAATTAATGAATTGATAGTTGAAAAAACTATATTTACATCGAGTGTCATCCACTACAAGTTTAAAAAAAATGTATTTGAACCTGAGTGGATGAATAAAAATTATTTTATTACCGATTGAAAATTTCAACAAGATATATAAATATATACAGGGAGAGTGTGAACTAATAGTAGGAATTGAAAAAGTGAAAAAGGTATTTGTGAATACCTTCTAGAGGTCTACAGGATCCGAAGTTTGTAATGAGTACAGCCCGGACAAAAAACTATAACAGCAGACCCAACCCAAGAAAAACATGAAAAATAACACGCACACATAAAAAAAAAAAAAAAAAAAAAAGAGTAACTGCATGCAATTCTATACATTTTTTTAAAAATACTTACTTTTTAGAGGTTTTATATAAAACTTTCCATTTACAAAATTACTAATCATTTAGAAGACAAATACATATAAGCAGAAATTCACTGTCACTAACAGAGCGAACGACAGACATAAACACAGAAAGTCAAACTAAAGACTACTGAAAATCCTTCTACCAATTAACTAATTGCACATACATATTGCACTATTCATTTGCCGCTGAGCTTTCAATATTACTTCGATAACAATTTAAACATAATTTCTTTCACAGTGAAAACATTTTGAAATATAGTAAACATCAGTTTTTACATAATTTACAATATTGAACTAAAATAAAACTAGTATGTTGCGGCCACCACGACTTTCTTCTATATTTTCCTATACAAATTCACTCAGTAAAAATAATTTATTATAATTATTATTTAAAAAAAATTATCTTCCATGATAATGCAGACGATTTCCATATTAGAGAAGTAGTATAACATTAAATATCCAAAGAAGTCAATTTTATTCTCAATACTAGCAGGCTACGCCCGCTTCGCTGGTCACTATTTTTAAATGAATCACAATAATTAATGAATTCTCAAAATTGCATTAATTTTTATCATGTGATAAAAAAGAGAAAAAAAATTTCTGATCGGGAAAAATGTCGCACCAGGTCCCCACTGCCTTCGGCAGCATAGACCCGTGCGCTGCGCGCACGTATTCCTTCACCATTCTTATGACTTCTCAAAATTCCATGTTATTACTCATAAACTTTCATTCTTAAAAAAAGGAATTAAAAAATATATCATTTAGCATCGGGTAAAAACTCACACCGGGACCCCACTGCCTTCGGCAGCGCAGACCCATGCGCGCTGCATGTACACATTTGAAGATGTACGTGCGCTGTACACGCATATTCCTTCTCAACTCAAAATTTTATTATTAAGAAAATAAAATTAATAAGAAATCTTTTATCATCGGGTAAAAACTCGCACCGGGGCCCAAACCCATGCGCGCTGCACGTCTATTCCTTCCCCACCCTTTCAGCCCCTCCTAACTTGCATATACCAATTTTGAGCGGTCTTACTCAATTAGCTGAGATGCAAAAAAAAAAACCTGATCAGGACACCTTAAAATTGTAAATCAGGTGAAATCTCAAATTCCACTTTCGATAACATAAAAGGAGTTTAAACTATCTTTCGAATGATGTATTAGAAATAATTTAATCATAATTAGAATTTGAAATATTGAAATTTAAAAATATTACAGCGCCATCTGGTGGTAGAAATTTCTGTAATCTATTGTTCCATTCCAGATCAACAAAGCTTTCAAATGATGTATTACTCATGAAATTATTTTAATTAGTAGATGAGACACAAAAGAAAACCTAATCAGGAAACCTCAAAACGTGTAAATCGGGTGAAATCTCTAATTCCACTTTCGATAATGTAAAAGTACTTTAAAATGTGTATCAACTAAAATAAGCTTTCAAATGATGTATTACTTATGAACTTTATTTAATTAATAACTGAGATAAAAAAAAAAAAAAAAAAAAAAAAAAAAAAACACTGATTCAGGAGACCTCAAAACGTGTAAATCTGGTGAAAACTTTCGATAATTTAAATGAACTTTAAAATATCTTTCTAATGATGCATTAAAAATAATTTAATCATAATTAGAAATATAAATATTGAAATTTTTAAATATTACATCGCCATCTGGCGGTACAAATTTCTGTATTCCACTGTTCGATTCCAAATCAAAAAAGCTTTCTAATGATGTATTACTTATGAAATTATTTTAATTAGTAGCTGAGATACAAAAGAAAACTGATTCAGGAAACCTCAAAACATGTAAATCTAGTGAAAACTTTCGATAATTTAAAAGAACATTAAAATATCTTTCGAGTGATGTATTAAAAATAATTTAATCATAATTAGAAATTGAAATATTGAAAAATAAAATATTACAGCACCATTTGGCGGTACAAATTTCTGTATTCCACTGTTCGATTCCAAATCAAAAAAGCTTTCTAATGATGTATTACTTATGAAATTGTTTTAATTAGTAGCTGAGATACAAAAGAAAACAAATTCAGGATACCTCAAAACTTGTAAATCTGGTGAAAACTTTCGATAATATAAAATAACTTTAAAATATCTTTCGAATGATGTTTTAAAAATAATTTAATCATAATTGAAATGATGAAATTTGAAAATATTATAGTGCCATTTGGCAGTAGAAATTTCTGTATTCCACTGTTCGATTCCAAATCAAAAAAGCTTTCTAATGATGTATTACTTATGAAATTATTTTAATTAGTAGCTGTGATACAAAAGAAAACCTAATGAGGACACCTCAAAACGTGTAAATCGGGTGAAATCTCGAATTCCATTTTCGATAATGTAAAAGTACTTTAAAATGTGTATCAACTCAACAAATCTTTCAAATGATGTATTACTTATGAAATTTTTTTAATTAATAACTGAGATATAAAAGAAAACTGATTCAGGACACCTCAAAACGTGTAAATCTGGTGAAAACTTTCGATAATTTAAAAGAACTTTAAAATATCTTTCGAATGATGTATTAAAAATAATTTAATCATAATTAGAAATTGAAATATTGAAATTTTAAATATTACAGCGCCATCTGTCGGTAGAAATTTCTGTATTCCACTGTTTGATTCCAAATCAAAAAAGCTTTCTAATGATGTATTACTTATGAAATTATTTTAATTAGTAGCTGAGATACAAAAGAAAACCTAATCAGGAAACCTCAAAACGTGTAAATCGGGTGAAATCTCGAATTCCATTTTCGATAATATAAAAGTACTTTAAAATGTGTATCGAATGACATATTAAAAAAAAAATTTAATCATAATTAGAATTTGAAATACACGTATTAGAATAAAGTTTTTATTTGCAATTAAATGTAAATTATTTTTTTTTTTTTTTTCTCCGAAATTTCTCTCAATAATCCGACTTATCCCTGGTTTTCTCCGAAACTTGCATAATTCCGGGCTAAGGATATCGTACTAAGGATTTTTAATGCTATAACATTAAAAATCCTTAGTACGATATGTGAGCAGAAATTCGAATTCAAAACTCTGCAAAATATTAAAGAATAAAGGTGTTCTGGGTATTCCGTTGTTTTCTCCGAAACTCCCGTTCCTTTTCTACATCTTTGCCCCTTCGCTCTCCCCTCCCCCTTCCGCCGATAATAATAATTTTACATTCGAATATATTCGCATTCGATTTACCCTGCCATTAAAATCTAAATACACCAACCAATTTCAAACGCAGTAACTCTTTTTTTTTAATTTTTGCCCCTTTTCCCCCTCCCTCAAGCCCTTCCTAATAATCGTAGTCTTTCAAAAATATTCACAATCGAATTATCAGGCATTAAAACCAAACACTACGAAATTTCAATGGCATATCTCAATTTAAAATGCTGCAAAGTATAAAAGAAAATTTTATCTTTTTCCAATAAATACGTCATTTTTTTATTTATTGATATATTTTCATGAAAATTGAACAGTAGCTTTATAGTATGCTGTCTGGGCCAAGTATTAATTTAAATGTAACGTGAATGAAAATTTGAAAAAGTTTGAAAATTGCAATTTTTATCCCCACTACAAAACATGTGATATCTTAATTGGTTACATTCATTTACTTTTTTATCGCAGACAATTGCCACACATGTGTTTTGTTTCCGATCGAGACAGTTTAGAAAATCGTCTGCTGATAGAATGTTTCTTTTTTGATCATTTTTCGATCGACATGGGTCTACATTTTAATTAATATCTCCGGAACTAATTAAAATTTTTAAATTCTGTTTTCACTATCAACTCGGGAAGGCTTCTGAGCACCCGTATGTCAAATTTTATTCTTCTGCGTTAAGTAGGGGCTGAACGCATAGATGCTCAGACAGACAGACAGACAGACATCTTCTTTTATTATTATAGACTAGCAGGCTACGCCCGCTTCGCTGGTCACTATTTTTAAATGAATGACAATAATTAATGAATTCTCAAAATTGCATTAATTTTTATCATGTGATAAAAAAAAAAGAGAAAAAAAATTCTCATCGGGAAAAATGTCGCACCGGGTCCCCACTGCCTTCAGCAGCATAGACCTGTGCGCTGCGCGCACGTACTCCTTCACTATCCTTATGACTTCTCAAAATTCCATGTTATTACTCATAAACTTTCATTCTTAAGAAAAGAAATTAAAAAATATATCATTTAGCATCGGGTAAAAACTAACACCGGGACCACACTGCCTTCGGCAGCGCAGACCCATGCGCGTTGCACGCGCACGTTTGAGGATATACGTGCGCTGTACACGCATATTCCTGCTCAACTAAAACTTTTATTATTAAGAAAATAAAATTAAAAAAAATCTTTTATCATCGGGTAAACACTCGCACCGGGTCCCAAACCCATGCGCACTGCGCGCCTATTTCTTTCCCACCCTTCCAGCCCCTCCTAATTAACTTACATATACCAATTTTGAACGGTCTTACTCAATTAGCTGAGATGCAAAAGAAAACCTGATCACGACACCTTAAAATTGTAAATTAGGTGAAATCTCGAGTTCCACATTCGATAATCTAAAAGAACTTTAAAATATCTTTCGAATGATATATTAGAAATAATTTAATCATAATTAGAATTTGAAATAATGAAATTTTAAAAAATTACAGCGCCATCTGGCGGTAGAAATTTCTGTAATCTATTGTTCCATTCCAGATCAACAAAGCTTTCAAATGATGTATTACTCATGAAATTATTTTAATTAGTAGATGAGATACAAAAGAAAACCTAATCAGGACACCTCAAAACGTGTAAATCGGGTGAAATCTCGAATTCCATTTTCGATAATGTAAAAGTACTTTAAAATGTGTATCAACTAAAATAAGCTTTCAAATGATGTATTACTTATGAACTTTTTTTAATTAATAACTGAGATAAAAAAAAAAAAAAAAAAACTGATTCAGGACACCTCAAAACGTGTAAATCTGGTGAAAACTTTCGATAATTTTAAAGAACTTTAAAATATCTTACGAATGATGTATTAAAAATAATTTAATCATAATTAGAAATTGAAATATTGAAATTTTAAAATATTACAGCGCCATCTGGCAGTACAAATTTCTGTATTCCACTGTTCGATTCCAAATAAAAAAAGCTTTCTACTGATGCATTACTTATGAAATTATTTTAATTAGTAGCTGAGATACAAAAGAAAACTAATTCAGGAGACCTCAAAACGTGTAAATCTGGCGAAAACTTTCGATAATATAAAAGAACTTTAAAATATCTTTCGAATGATGTATTAAAAATAATTTAATCATAATTAGAATTTGAAATATTGAAGTTAAAAAAAATTACAGCGCCATCTGGCGGTACAAATTTCTGTAATCTATTGTTCCATTCCAGATCAACAAAGCTTTCAAATGCAATATTACACATGCAATTATTTTATTTAGTAGCTGAGATACAAAAGAAAACCTAATCAGTATACCTCAAAACGTGTAAATCGGGTGAAACTCATAAACTTTCATTCTTAAAAAAAGGAATTTAAAAAATATATCATTTATCATCGTGTAAAAACTCACACCTGGACCCCGCTGCCTTAGGCAGAGCATATCCATGCGCGCTTGTGAGGATATACGTGCAATGTGCACGTATATTCCTTCTCAACTCAAACTTTTATTATTAAGAAAATAAAATAAAAAAAAAAAAATTATCATCAGGTGAAAACTCGCACCGGATCCCAAACGCATGCGCGATGCGCGCGCACGTGTTAAGATAACGTGCGCTGCGCGCACATATTCTGAAATGAAACTTTTATTCTTAAGAGAAGAAAATTTTAAAAATCATTTCTCATCAGGTAAAAAGTCGCACCGGGTCCCCACTGCCTTCGGCAGCGCACTCTCGTACTCGCTGCGCGCGACTATCCCTTCCCCACTCTTTCAGCCCCTACTAATTAACCTACATATACCAATTTTTATCGGTCTAACTCGATTAGCTGAGATGCAAAAGTAAACCTAGAAATTATTTTAATTAGTAGCTGAGATACCAAAGATAACCGATTCAGGAAACCTCAAAACGTGTCAATCAGGTGAAATCTCGAATCCCACTTTCGATAATATAAAAGTACTCTAAAATATCTTTCGAATGATGCATTAAAAATAATTTAATCATAATTAGAATTTGAAATATTGAAATCTTAAAATATTACAGCGCCATCTGACGGTAGAAATTTCTGTAATCTGCTGTTCAATTCCAAATCAACAAAGCTTTCTAATGATGTATTACTTATGAAATTATTTTAATTAGTAGCTGAGATACAAAGAAAACTAATTCAGGAGACCTCAAAACGTGTAAATCTGGTGAAAACTTTCGACAATTTAAAAGAACTTTAAAATATCTTTCGAATGACGTATTAAAAATAATTTAATTAGAAATTGAAATATGGAAATTTTAAAATATCTGGCGTTAGAAATTTCTGTAATCTACTGTTCAATTCCAAATCAACAAAGCTTTCAAATAATGTATTACTTATGAAATTATTTTAATTATTAGTTGAGATACAAAAGAAAACCTAATCAGGACACCTCAAAACGTGTAAATCGGGTGAAATCTCGAATTTCACTTTCGATAATATAAAAGTACTTTAAAATATCTTTCGAATGATGTATTAACATTAATTTAATAATAATTAGAATTTGAAATATTGAAATTTTAAAATATTACAACGCCATCTGGCGGTAGAAATTTCTGTAATCTTCTGTTCGATTCCAAATCAACAAATCTTTCAAATGATGTATTACTTATTAAATTATTTTAATTAGTAGCTGAGATACAAAAGAAAACCGATTCGAGACCTCAAAACGTGTAAATTAGGTGAAATCTCGAATCCCACTTTCGATAGTATAAAAGTAATTTAAAATATCTTTCGAATGATGTATTAAAAATAATTTAATCATATTCAGAATTCGAAATATTGAAATTTAAAAATATTACAGCGCCATCTGGCGGTAGAAAATTCTGTAATCTACTGTTCAATTCTAAATCAACAAAGCTTTCAAATAATGTATTACTTATAAAATCATTTCAATTAGTAGCTGAGATATAAAAGAAAACCTAATCAGGAAACCTTAAAACGTGTAAATCACGTGAAATCTCGAATTCCATTACTTATGATGGTCGGTTACTGGAATGTGACAGAAATTTTTGGCGTCTGCTCTTAAAATTCAATTCAAAAATTTTCAAAATGACATATTACTTTTGAAATTATGCTAATTAGAAGCTGAGATACAAAAATGATATAAACACTATTATAAAACGATTTACGTCTGACTTTTTCGTGGTTTTCTCCGAAATTTGCGTAATTCCGGGCTGAATACTGTTCAAAATCCATAGTATGAAATATGAAAGGAGTATCAGAATTCGAAATTCTGCAAAATATAAAAGAATAAAGGCGTTCTGGGTTTTCCGTTGTTTTCTCCGAAACAACCGTTCATTTTCTACGTTTTTGCCCCTCCCCCCCTTTCCGTCCCTTCTAATAATTTTACACTTGAAAATATCCGCAATCGATTTATCTTTCCTTGAAACCTAATAATAACAATTTCAAACGCTGTAACTCTTTTTATTTTTTTATTTTTTTTTTACTTTTTTTTTCTGGCCGTTTGCTTCCCCCCCCCTCCCCCTCAAGCCCTTGCTAATAATTCTACACTTTCAAAAATATTCAGAATCGAAATATCGGGCGTTAAAAAGAAATATTACGAAATTTCAACGGCATATCTCAATTAAAAAAAATATAATACAAAATTTAATCTAATTTTTTTGTTTATCCACATACTTTCATGAAAATTTAACAGTAGCTTTATAATATGCTGTCTAGGCCGAATATGAATTCAAATGTAACGTGAATTAAAATTTGAAAAAAATTGAAAATTGCAATATTTTTCCCCACTTCAAAACACGTGACATCTTGATCGGTTGCAATCATTTCCTTTTTCGAGGCAGACGATGGGTCTTCATGTCTGGCATTTGAAATGATGTTGCAACAGAAAATTCATACTTTAGTTAATTTTAAAAAATCTAATTGTTGTACCGATAAACCACTTGCACACTTAGATTCAGAAAAAATGCCCCTTTCATTTGGTATCGAAATTGTAACGATCGGACAAATATTTCTAATTTATTTTCCACTTTTTCTGCTTTGAGATCGCTTTTAGATTAGACATGAGTGGACATTTTTATTAATATCTCCACAACTAATTAAAATTTTTAAATTCTGTTTCGAGGAAAACATCGGAAAGGCTCCAGAGCATCCGTATGTCAATTTTTGTACTTCTGCGTTCAATAGGGGCTGAACGTATAAAAGAACAGACAGACAGACAGACAGACAGACAGACAGATAGACAGACAGACAGACAGACAAACCTTTCCTTTTATTATTATAGACTAGCCGCCTTCGGCGACCAGCTGGTTCGCGATCCCTGAAAAATGCGACTTTACGAAACTCCCGCTCGGTGGCGCCTTTTTCCCCTTTCAGGTCTAATAACAGCTTATCGATAAATCGTGAAAATGGCTTATTGAAAGCGCAGTAAATTCCCGTGCGGTAGCGCCTTCTTCCCTTTTTAATATCTGAAACAGC
This sequence comes from Salticus scenicus, assembly GCA_963930645.1. Classification (NCBI taxonomy): domain Eukaryota; kingdom Metazoa; phylum Arthropoda; class Arachnida; order Araneae; family Salticidae; genus Salticus; species Salticus scenicus. The sequence continues at coordinate 826,961 of OZ005650.1, forward strand.
CTGTTCGCTCACCATGTTATGATCTTTCAAATTTCTTTCTTTAGCTAAGTCCCGCTCGGTGGCGCCTGCGGCGCCGTATAACATTTTTAAAAAAATATTTGTGTCTGACTTATCTGTGGTTTTCTCCAAAACTTCCTTAATTCCGGGCTATATATCGTTAAAAATTATTAGTACGAAATGTGAGCGAAAATCTGAATTTGAAACTCTGTAAAATATAAAAGAATAAAAATTTTCTGGTTTTTCCGTAGTTTTCTCCGAAAGTTTCGTACAGAATTTGAACGGCTTATATCATTTTAATAGCCTGCAATAAAAATACTTTAAAATATCTTTTGAATGATGTATTATGTATTACAATAATGAATATCTATGATATATTTTAGACTCAAAATGGCTAATCTATCAAGGGCGATTAACAATTTCTATTGAAATCCATCTAAAATTTAAGAATTCCAAAACTGCTTTTTTACAACCGAATTCATAAAAAAAAGGGGGGGGGAATCAATATTATTCTGTTAAAAGTAACTCATTAACAGATGAAATTGGTGAATGGTGTCATTAACAGATGAAATAAAAATGAATTTAAATAAATATAATCTGTCTATTTATTTTATTTTTAAAGCTATACTTTAGATTTTTTAACTGCATACAGGTGAGCCATAATGACGCGCAATTTCGAAGTTCTGCTTTTGATCGATTTTAAATTGAAAAAATTCAAAAACTGCTTTTTTTATTTCCAGTATACTTACTTTGTCACGTGGGCGAAAAACAAAAAAGCAATTTTTCCCGACCTCTAGCACCTGGCACTGAAGAATCTTATTCTCTCTTCTCTGTCAAGGTCAGTTGCAAGAGTTTCAGAATTTCATCGCAAACTGCCGCGACTCCGTGCTGCCGCGATACTGAAAATTAAAAAAATTATAACTCATTCAGTTTTTGAAATTTTCTCTCAATCTTTTGGATATTCAATTGTTAAAGCGAGATCTATATACAGAAAAAAAAAGAAATAATTTATCACTAAACGCTTTAGAGTTATAAAATGTTTTGTGAAAAATCGATGTTTCGTAAAATCTAAAAATATGGATCGCTAATCCGTATTTTGTAAAAATGTTTATATGGTTCGAAAGAGGATTAAATGTCCTTTCCAAATATACCAGTTGTTAAGAAATGGAACCGTTACTCGGTCGTACAGGGCGTTTCAAAAAAAGACAATCGAGAAAAAGAGAAATTTTCGACCCTTTTTAAAACTTTTTTTAAAAATATAAAAAATCGGTATTTTTTAAAAAAAATTGTACCGTAAGAATCGGTAATAAATGATCTTTCTCGTGGTACAGGTGTATTTTCGATATTTCCAACAGATCGGAAGCGATCGCTTTAGAAAAACCCGCGAAATTTTCCTCTCTCTGCTTTCTCTTTTGAGGAACACGCTGAAGGGCGAAAATTACGATCCGCTCGCTTTTTAATTAGGCATTGGTCGACGTTTTAATTAATATCTCCGGAACTAATTAAAATTTTTAAATTCTGTTTTCACTATCAACTCGGGAAGGCTTCTGAGCACCCGTATGCCAAATTTTATACTTCTGCGTTCAGTAGGGGCTGAACGTATAGATGCACAGACAGACAGACAGACAAACATCTTCTTTTATTATTATACTAGCAGGCTACGCCCGCTTCGCTGGTCACTATTTTTAAAGGAATCACAATAATTAATGAATTCTCAAAATTGTATTAATTTTTTATCATGTTGTTAAAAAGAGAAAAAAAAATTCTGATCGGGAAAAATGTCGCACCGGGACCCCACTGCCTTCGGCAGCGTAGACCCGTACGCTGCGCACCCGTATCCCTTCACCATCCTTATGACTTCTCAAAATTCCATGTTATTACTCATAAACTTTCATTCTTAAAAAAAGGAATTTAAAAAATATATCATTTATCATCGTGTAAAAACTCACACCTGGACCCCGCTGCCTTAGGCAGCGCATATCCATGCGCGCTTGTGAGGATATACGTGCAATGTGCACGTATATTCCTTCTCAACTCAAACTTTTATTATTAAGAAAATAAAATTAAAAAAAAAAATTATCATCAGGTGAAAACTCGCACCGGATCCCAAACGCATGCGCGATGCGCGCGCACGTGTTAAGATAACGTGCGCTGCGCGCACATATTCTGAAATGAAACTTTTATTCTTAAGAGAAGAAAATTTTAAAAATCATTTCTCATCAGGTAAAAAGTCGCACCGGGTCCCCACTGCCTTCGGCAGCGCACTCTCGTACTCGCTGCGCGCGACTATCCCTTCCCCACTCTTTCAGCCCCTACTAATTAACCTACATATACCAATTTTTATCGGTCTAACTCGATTAGCTGAGATGCAAAAGTAAACCTAGAAATTATTTTAATTAGTAGCTGAGATACCAAAGATAACCGATTCAGGAAACCTCAAAACGTGTCAATCAGGTGAAATCTCGAATCCCACTTTCGATAATATAAAAGTACTCTAAAATATCTTTCGAATGATGCATTAAAAATAATTTAATCATAATTAGAATTTGAAATATTGAAATCTTAAAATATTACAGCGCCATCTGACGGTAGAAATTTCTGTAATCTGCTGTTCAATTCCAAATCAACAAAGCTTTCTAATGATGTATTACTTATGAAATTATTTTAATTATTAGTTGAGATACAAAAGAAAACTGACTCAGGAGACCTCAAAACGTGTAAATCTGGTGAAAACTTTCGATAATTTAAAAGAACTTTAAAATATCTTTCGAATGACGTATTAAAAATAATTTAATTAGAAATTGAAATATGGAAATTTTAAAATATCTGGCGTTAGAAATTCCTGTAATCTACTGTTCAATTCCAAATCAACAAAGCTTTCAAATGATGTATTACTTATGAAATTATTTTAATTATTAGTTGAGATACAAAAGAAAACCTAATCAGGACACCTCAAAACGTGTAAATCGGGTGAAATCTCGAATTTCACTTTCGATAATATAAAAGTACTTTAAAATATCTTTCGAATGATGTATTAACATTAATTTAATAATAATTAGAATTTGAAATATTGAAATTTTAAAATATTACACCGCCATCTGGCGGTAGAAATTTCTGTAATCTTTTGTTCGATTCCAAATCAACAAATCTTTCAAATGATGTATTACTTATGAAATTATTTTAATTAGTAGCTGAGATACAAAAGAAAACCGATTCAGGAGACCTCAAAACGTGTAAATTAGGTGAAATCTCGAATCCCACTTTCGATAGTATAAAAGTAATTTAAAATATCTTTCGAATGATGTATTAAAAATAATTTAATCATATTCAGAATTCGAAATATTGAAATTTAAAAATATTACAGCGCCATCTGGCGGTAGAAAATTCTGTAATCTACTGTTCAATTCTAAATCAACAAAGCTTTCAAATAATGTATTACTTATAAAATTATTTCAATTAGTAGCTGAGATACAAAAGAAAACCTAATCAGGAAACCTTAAAACGTGTAAATCACGTGAAATCTCGAATTCCATTACTTATGATGGTCGGTTACTGGAATGTGACAGAAATTTTTGGCGTCTGCTCTTAAAATTCAATTAAAAAAATTTTCAAAATGACATATTACTTTTGAAATTATGCTAATTAGAAGCTGAGATACAAAAATGATATAAACACTATTATAAAACGATTTACGTCTGACTTTTTCGTGGTTTTCTCCGAAACTTGCGTAATTCCGGGCTGAATACTGTTAAAAATCCATAGTATGAAATATGAAAGGAGTATCAGAATTCGAAATTCTGCAAAATATAAAAGAGTAAAGGCGTTCTGGGTTTTCCGTTGTTTTCTCCGAAACAACCGTTCCTTTTCTACGTTTTTGCCCCTCCCCCCCTTTCCGTCCCTTCTAATAATTTTACACTTGAAAATATCCGCAATCGATTTATCTTTCCTTGAAACCTAATAATAACAATTTCAAACGCTGTAACTCTTTTTATTTTTTTATTTTATTTTATTTTATTTTTTTTTTTCTAGCCGTTTGCTTCCCCCCCCCCCTCCCCCTCAAGCCCTTCCTAATAATTCTACACTTTCAAAAATATTCAGAATCGAAATATCGGGCGTTAAAAAGAAATATTACGAAATTTCAACGGCATATCTCAATTAAAAAAAATATAATACAAAATTTAATCTAATTTTTTTGTTTATCCACATACTTTCATGAAAATTTAACAGTAGCTTTATAATATGCTGTCTAGGCCGAATATGAATTCAAATGTAACGTGAATTAAAATTTGAAAAAAATTGAAAATTGCAATATTTTTCCCCACTACAAAACACGTGACATCTTGATCGGTTGCAATCATTTCCTTTTTCGAGGCAGACGATGGGTCTTCATGTCTGGCATTTGAAATGATGTTGCCACAGAAAATTCATACTTTAGTTAATTTTAAAAAATCTAATTGTTGTACCGATAAACCACTTGCACACTTAGATTCAGAAAAAATGCCCCTTTCATTTGGTATCGAAATTGTAACGATCGGACAAATATTTCTAATTTATTTTCCACTTTTTCTGCTTTGAGATCGCTTTTAGATTAGACATGAGTGGACATTTTAATTAATATCTCCACAAATAATTAAAATTTTTAAATTCTGTTTCGAGGAAAACATCGGAAAGGCTCCAGAGCATCCGTATGTCAATTTTTGTACTTCTGCGTTCAATAGGGGCTGAACGTATAAAAGAACAGACAGACAGACAGACAGACAGACAGACAGACAGATAGACAGACAGACAGATAGACAGACAGACAGACAGACAAACCTTTCCTTTTATTATTATAGATAAGATTACTTTTTTTTTTTTTAATGACAAAAATTGACAATTTTATTTTAAACTAGCAGGCTACGCCCGCTTCGCTGGTCACTATTTTTAAATGAATCACAATAATTAATGAATTCTCAAAATTGCATTAATTTGTATCATGTGATAAAAAAAGAGAAAAAAAAATTCTGATCGGGAAAAATGTCGCACCGGGTCCCCACTGCCTTCGTCAGCGTAGACCCGTGCGCTGCGCGCACGTATTCCTTCACTATCCTTATGACTTCTCAAAATTCAATGTTATTACTCATAAACTTTCATTCTCAAGAAAAGGAATTAAAAAATATATCATTTAGCATCGGGTAAAAACTCACACCGGGACGCCACTGCCTTCGGCAGCGCAGACCCACGCGCGCTGCGGGCGCACGCTTGAGGATATACGTGCGCTGTACACGCATATTCCTTCTCAACTCAAACTTTTATTATTAAGAAAATAAAATTAAAAAAAAAAACTTTTATCATCGGGAAAAAACTCGCACCGGGTCCCAAACCCATGCGCGCTGCGCGCCTATTCCTTCCCCACCGTTCCAGCCCCTCCTAATTAACTTGCATATACCAATTTTGAACGGTCTTACTCAATTAGCTGATATGCAAAAGAAAACCTGATCAGGACACATTAAATTGTAAATCAGGTGAAATCTCGAATTCCACTTTCGATAATGTAAAAGAACTTTAAAATATCTTTCGAATGATGTATTAGAAATAATTTAATCATAATTAGAATATGAAATATTGAAATTTAAAAATGTTACAGCGCCATCTGGCGGTAGAAATTTCTGTAAATTCCAGTTACTTATTCTTACTCAATTAGCTGAGATGCAAAAGAAAGCCTGATCAGGACACTTTAAATTGTAAATCAGGTGAAATCTCGAATTCCACTTTCGATAATGTAAAAAAACTTTAAAATATCTTTCGAATGATGTATTAGAAATAATTTAATCATAATTAGAATATTAGATCAATATTACAGCGCCATCTGGCGGTAGAAATTTCTGTAATCTATTGTTCCATTCCAGTTACTTATTCTTACTCAATTAGCTGAGATGCAAAAGAAAAACTGATCAGGAAACTTTAAATTGTAAATCAGGTGAAATCTCGAATTCCACTTTCGATAATGTAAAAGAACTTTAAAATATCTTTCGAATGATGTATTAGAAATAATTTAATCATAATTAGAATATGAAATATTGAAATTTAAAAATATTACAGCGCCATCTGGTGGTAGAAATTTCTGTAATCTATTGTTCCATTCCAGATCAACAAAGCTTACAAATGATGTATTACTCATGAAATTATTTTAATTAGTAGATGAGATACAAAAGAAAACCTAATCAGGACACCTCAAAACATGTAAATCGGGTGAAATCTCGAATTCCATTTTTCCATAATGTAAAAGTACTTTAAAATGTGTATCAACTAAAATAAGCTTTCAAATGATGTATTACTTATAAACTTTTTTTAATTAATAACTGAGATAAAAAAAAAAAAAAAAAAAAAAAAAAAAAAAAACTGATTCAGGACACCTCAAAACGTGTAAATCTGGTGAAAACTTTCGATAATTTAAAAGAACTTTAAAATATCTTTCGAATGATGTATTACAAATAATTTAATCATAATTAGAAATTGAAATATTGAAATTTTAAAATATTACAGCGCCATCTGGCGGTACAAATTTCTGTATTCCACTGTTCGATTCCAAATCAAAAAAGCTTTCTAATGATGTATTACTTATGAAATTATTTTAATTAGCAGCTGAAATACAAAAGAAAACTGATTAAGGACACCTCAAAACATGTAAATCTGGTGAAAACTTTCGATAATTTAAAAGAACTTTAAAATATCTTTCGAATGATGTATTAAAAATAATTTAATCATAATTAGAAATTGAAATATTGAAATTTGAAAATATTACAGCGCCATCTGGCGGTACAAATTTCTGTATTCCACTGTTCGATTCCTAATCAAAAAAGCTTTCTAATGATGTACTACTTACGAAATTATTTTAATTAGTAGCTGAGATACAAAAGAAAACTAATTCAGGAGACCTCAAAACGTGTAAATCTGGTGAAAACTGTCGATAATATAAAAGAACTTTAAAATATCTTTCGAATGATGCATTAAAAATAATTTAATCATAATTAGAAATTGAAATATTGAAATTTTAAAATATTACAGCGCCATCTGGCGGTAGAGAATTCTGTAATCCACTGTTCGATTTCAAATCAAAAAAGCTTTCTTATGATGTATTACTTATAAAATTATTTCAATTAGTAGCTGAGATACAAAGGAAAACCTAATCAGGACACCTCAAAACGTGTAAATCGGGTGAAATCTCGAATTCCATTTTCGATAATGTAAAAGTACTTTAAAATGTGTATCAACTAAAATAAGCTTTCAAATGATGTATTACTTATGAACTTTTTTTAATTAATAGCTGAGATAAAAAAAAAACTGATTCAGGACACCTCAAAACGTGTAAATCTGGTGAAAACTTTCGATAATTTAAAAGAACTTTAAAATATCTTTCGAATGATGTATTAAAATTAATTTAATCATAATTAGAAATTGAAATTTTGAAATTTTAAAATATTACAGCGCCATCTGGCGGTACAAATTTCTGTATTACACTGTTCGATTCCAAATCTGAAAAAGCTTTCTAATGATGTATTACTCATGAAATTATTTTAATTAGTAGCTGAGATACAAAAGAAAACTGATTCAGGAGACCTCAAAGCGTGTAAATCTGGTGAAAACTTTCGATAATTTAAAAGATATACTGTTCAATTCCAAATCAACAAAGCTTTCAAATAATGTGTTACTTATGAAATTATTTTAATTAGTAACTGAGATACAAAAGAAAACCTAATCAGGACATTCTAAAACATGTAAATCACATGAAATCTTTAATTCCATTATCTACGGTAGTTTTATTAATGGAAGTAAAAAGAAAAATAAATATTTTTTATTTCGCCAAAACCTATATATATATACCACGGTAGTCGGGTAATGGAAGTAAAAAAAAAAAAAAAAAAGAAAAAGTATTTTTTAGTTCCTTCAAATGTATTTTGTTGCTATGGAAACTCCTATCGTCTATTGAAAGATAGATTACGTGTTAGAATAAGATTTAATTAGCAATTAAAATGTAACTGCTTTGTTTATTAATGAAATTTGATGAAATTTTAACTGCAGGTTGGTTTTGTGCTGAATAGGTTGTATATTAAGTGTTGTGTACGAAAAAGAAAATTTGAAGCACTTTGAAATTTGCAATTTTTAACCCCAGTTAAAGATCATGTGACATTAATGACTTGCACATGTTTTTTTGCGGTTAGAGACAGCCGTTTAAATCGTCTGCTGAATGCTGATAGAATCCTCTTTTTAAGCAATAAGGATTTTTGGTCATTTTCGCGATCGATATGGGTCAGCATTTTAATTAATATCTCCGAAACTAATTAAGATTTTTAAATTCTGTTTCGAAGAAAACATCGGAAAGGCTCCAGAGCATCCGTATGTCAATTCTTGTACTTCTGCGTTCAATAGGGGCTGAACGTATAAAAGAACAGACAGACAGACAGACAGACAGACAGATAGACAGACAGACAGACAGACAGACAGACAAACCTTTCCATTTATTATTATAGATTATTACAGACCGATGGTTCAACCCTAGGGGGGAGGCGAGTCTCCTACATACACAATTTTTTTTTTCCCAGTTGACTATCTCTATTACAAATAACTCTTTTAAATTTCATAATGATTATTAAAAAATAATTTTCTTTATGCACATTTATACAAAATTTTGTCCTACACCACCATGTTAAAAATTTAGAAAAAGAGGGATGGCAACGCAAGCTGTTGGACAAATTTTACCAGAAGTTGGTAGGCACTAATTTATGTCAATGTGTCAAATTACATACCAATTTGTATGAAATTCTATGCAGTAGTACCTGAGATAGAGTCGCCACAAAATTTTGTCCCACACATACAGACACAGAAAGAGACAGACAGGCAGACATTTTCTAAAAATGGTCAAATCGTGTTCTATAACTCTCAAAACGTGTAAATCCATAAAAAACCCGAGGTCGAAAATTTTTACGAATCCAATACTTTCTTCTATTGAATATAGAAGAACATGCAAGCAGTTTTGTTATTTGGTTTTTTCCTACTTAAGGAATGCATCAAACAGGAACTGTAGGAGAAAGAATAAAAGCAAAAGCACAAACAAAAATAATAATTTAAAATTGTAACAAATATTTTGGATTGACTTTCAACAGGTGAAAAAAGAAGTGCTGCTAACACACTGCAATGATGCTCTATTTTATTGGATAAAAACCATGCCTAATTATTTTGACTGAAAACTATTTTTATAATTTGTAAGTGTGGGTTTCTAATTTAGGGTGTTTACTAATAAAGTTTGTATCATTCAATTGAAAATATTATATTTCAATCTAGTGTACCTGCATTAAAAGTTTGTTTTCAGTAATCTATATAATATTTCTCTAACGTAGACCCATTTCGATTACATTTCGTAGAAACGATACGATAGTGACAATAAAATACACGAGGATTAAATAAAATAAAATAAAAATACATAAGCAATATTTAAGCACGCAGACTCAGTTCAGTGATCTAATTTAAAAAAAATGACAACATTTGTCAGATGAGATAATTTTATAAAAAAGATTATTTTTTAAATTTGCATCTTTACAATCTTTGCAAGCGCCGTTTTAAATCTAGCAATACTTTAAAGATATAAAAAAAATATGAGCTTTGTGTAATAAATTGACTAAAAAACGCAAGAATAAGAAGTATAATCAAAATAGGTTTTTTTTTTTTAAACAAAAAATTATGCCAAAATGAATAAATAAAAGACATCGGCAACATGGAGGTAAAAATTAAGCTGTCTTTCCTGGGGAAGTATGAAAACTGGATCGTCAAACATGAATTTTATTTTGAAATTTTTCTTTGAATGATTCTGGATTAACTATCATCACTAGCGTTTCACCCCCCCCCCCCCCAAAAAAAAAAAAAAAAAAAAAAACTAATAATAATTAGAGCTGCACCGAGTACTCGTTATATACTCGGTACTCGGCCAAATATGGACTAAGTATTCGGCCAACACCGAGTAGTTGTAAGAATTTCATTATTTTTATGTATTATTGAAAGAAATGTATTCATAAGAGTTGTTTTTTAATAACTAAACTAAAAAAATATGAAAATATAAACATAGTCATTAAACTTTTGCTGCAAACAGCTTTCTGCAGTTAAAACGGGCAAGTAGATTGCCACTAAACTCGATATAGAGAAGATTCATGATTTGAGCTTATCCATTTTAGTTACAAGAATTTAAGTATAACCATCTTGTAGGTGTGTAATATGCATTTTTTTTTTTTTTTTTTTCAAAAACTTTGTACATAAAATTGTATCTATAAAACAGACAAAAATGAAATATTTTAGAAAAAAGAACCTTTTATATAATACTACACTGTAAAAAAATAACTATTACCAGCTGCAAGAAGCTCTCTGTGATTGGAGAAAATAATTATTTTCTCCAATCACAGAGAGTTTCTTGCAGCTGGTAATAGTTATTTTTTTACAGTGTACTATAGTAGATAAAACTTTAGTTACATATTTGTGCAAATAAAAGTAAGACACTTTTAAAACTGTAAAAAAAAGATTGATTTTTAATTTAAAAAATAATAATTATGAAAAAGGTAAATACACTAAAATGTTATTAAGAATATTTTATCAAATTTGTTGTTCTGCAAATTATGGCCCGAAACCACCTACCTTTTTACTCTTCTAGAATTTGAAGATTAATGAAGTCTATCATGTTTGAAATGATGATAAAATATTTATTTTAATTTTCTCATTTCATATGTAAATTTCATGCATCCTAAATTAAGCCTGAGTATATAAAGAACTTTTATGTTCTCTAAGAATTATCTGAGAAAGACTATATAATAAAGAATGAAGTTATCAGTTATTATGGTTTTAATAATCCACTAAGCTGGAAGTATCAATTATAACAATGAACCTAATTGTGTATATACACTACAAAAGTTCTGAAACGTTTCATGTAAACATGCTGTTTGCCATTTATCTTAATTTTGTGTTTAAAAAGCCTTTTTTAAATTTCAAGATGTGCAAAATTCTTCATATATACGTCAATTTCAATTATTCTTTCTTACAACTACTCGGTGCAGCACTAATAATAATTTGGCTTCTGATGATCAAAATTTATATTGGATGGTGAAATTGGTATAAGACTTAAAAGTTTCAAATTTAAAAAAAAGAAAGAAAGAAACTGCAAAAATTTCGCAAGGGTTTGCTAGTAAGTATAATGTACATAAAAGACAAAACAGTCATGTTTAGTTTAATAGAATATTTTGAGCACCAATCCATTAATCCAATAAAAATTTTGCCATGTAATGATTTCAGTGTATTTAAGCATTATAACTAACAGAAGGTTTTACCTAAAAATATAAATACATATAAAAGAAATTGGTGAATTTGTTTTTATTTTATTATTAATTTCAAATCAAAACATTTCTCACTCTAAAAACAAGGGAAACTGTAATGTCTAAAATGCCAAATCGAAATAACTGGAAAACAGACAGCTGTTTGCATACCCTCTTCAGTGCATAAAGAAATGAGGGAGAAGTGATCTAATAAATAGGAAAGGAATCAAATTCTGATCGACCATTTGGAAATATAAAATATCTGAAAACCATAGCAATTGACAGAGGTTGTAACCCTTCCATTATAGATAAAGTTATCGAAAAACTACAACTTCCTCGTACTTTGTCGACTAAACCAGTCTCTTCTAGTATCAGTATTGTTTTACCCAGTCATGCCATAGCTAAAACTCTCAAACAATATGATTTTAAAATAATTCTTTCGCCTTCCTCAGTTAAAAGATCTCATTGATATGTATAATTCTTGGGGCATCTATAGTATTTCTTGTCATTGTCAATGTTATTTATCATACGTTAGTCAAACTAAAACTACACAGTCTAAAAGAACACATTAATTACGTCCATAAGCAAGAAACCAATAAATCGGCTGTTTCTAAGCATTGCTGTGAATTTTAAATTGGATTCAGCTAAAATAATTTGCATCCACTCATCACTCACATTCTTTAAAGCCTTTTATGCTTATAAAAATCTTAAAAATATTTTTAATTGTGATTTCACTGCACTCCACTTGTCCGATTGTTGGAAATTTTACATTCAGTCTGCATTTTCTTAATTTTTTACAACTAGAGTTTATTAAATTCCTATTGATTAATCCCCCACATTCCATGTATTTCTATGGGTCGATCAGAATTCAATTCCTTTCCTACATGCACAAACACTTTTACCTCATTTCTTTATGCTACCGAAACAGCTGTCTGCTTGGCGTTTTAGACGTTGTTTTTATAATCCCATTAATATTTCTCACTGTGCTTTTACCCAGGAGAAGTAATTCTTTTGATTGCAATCAAAGTTTTTATTTCAATTCTGGAAGGTTTTTAAAAGAGAGTTGTGCGACTTACAAAAAATATTTGTAATATCAGTTAAAAGAATTACACAAATAGGAAACATAAACAATACCAATTTTATGAAAGACACTCAAAAAAATTCATAGCAAGAGATTTAGCGGCTTTGAAAATATCCACAAAGGATTCTAACCTTCAACTTACGTAGGGGGCCTTAAATAGACTCGCATTAGCACCTGAAGCTGTCTAACCAAGCGAAATCCTTACATCTGTGTGAAGGAAAGAGGGTGATAAATATTCTTCGACCCCATTTCATGAAACCATGGAAACATCTGCGCAAGTGCTAACTCAAAGAGTCCAATGCTAAAATAGGGGTGACAGTCATCTGACTCAGAGAAAATGAGCAATAACACAGAGCGCGGAATTACTGGATGTTTTCCAAATTTCAAACTGTCGCTCAAGCTGGCATCCCTCCAACATTTTGGATCACTGCTAGTTTTAGGATGTGTCGCTGCACTGTATTCGTGTTTTAGAAATAGTAGTAGCACCCTTTATGTCACACGAATATCTGTACATTATATACAAACCGAGGACCAGATAAAAACATACGAGGCTCTTTGTATGACACTGTAGATATATATGACACAAATATGGGTCGATTTTGTTCCCAAGTCCGACAAATTGGTTCAGCAGTGTTGGTGTGTGACGGGCCTTGTAGGGTGAACAAACACACACATAAACCAACCACTAAAAACATGATTTTTGGATTCAGGGAACCTGAAAATGTGTAAATAAAACAATAACTCAATTTCAAAATTTTGATCCAAAAACAATACTTTCTATACCCTATATATGGGTAAAAGAAAGTAAAAATCTCTTGGAAAATGGAACACAATTTACAATTAGGAACATTTTATTAACAACAAAATGACAATATAAAGATATATTTTATCTAATTAAATTGATAATACATAATATAGACACATAAATATCGAATAGACAGATATATTATAAAATTTATCAAAAAGATTAGTTTCTTTACATTAGATTAAAACAAAATAAATAAAACAACTCATACAAAATTATTGCATAATTTTATAATATTTGATTTTATTTTTTAATGAAAGTATGAGCACTTCACTTAGATGTAAAAGGTTCTCTTTTATTTTTTTTAAATATCACATCCTATTGTGAAGAAAAACAAAAATGGGCATTTTTAAACAGTATTTCTTTATATCCATGAACTTGAATTTAAAAAATGACTGAAATGGATTAGTGACTAAATTAATTAAAAACATAAAATAAAAACTAAACTAAACTCCACTGTTAACAAATATTATATATCTTACATTGACTAAGATCTACCGACATTTTTCATTTAAAAATTTTGTTTTTGTAATAATAGATATTCTTACTCATATATATATATATATGCAAGCACTTTGTAATAATATGCAATATATTTACAATACATATACAGTCGAATCTCATTAACATGAATCTCAAGGGGGGAAAAGTTCATGCTACCAGTAACTAATCTTCATTTTGACAGGGATTGTGGAAACACTTCATGTTAAAAGTAATTCCCATTAAGTGTTAACGAGGTTTGACTGTATTGATACACAATCAATTGCATACACTACTCACACAAACGAAATATCTTCCCCATTTTCATCTCACACACACACACACAAGACACAAGTATTACATATATACATTTGATATACAATAGCCAACACACAAATGATGACAGAGTTCTGTTAGATGCGAATGTTATTTAAATGCAACGAGTGTCCTCCTCACTGACAGAAGCATTTCATTCACTCGAACTCAAGGCTGAAGTTTTTTACAGCTTCTGCTTAAATAACACCGATTAAAATAAACAACACATTTATTTTTAACAGTACTTTCATACAAGAAAAGAATATTTCTTGCAGTAAAATGCACTATAATACTAATAACAATTGTTTCAGATCAAATAATTAAGCATTTATTCTTCAACAAGTATTAAAAAAACAGGCACGAATACACTATGAAGGCAGCAACCCACAGATTTTTAGCCATCCCACATGACATTGGACCTGCTCATTTAGCACAATGGATTGAGAGCAACTCAGTTGGGAGTGACTTTGATTTCAAAAATATTCATTCACACGTTAGAATGTATTATTTGAAACATCTATATAATATTTCTCTAATGTGGACGAGTTACAATTATTTTTTGTCGAAACAATACGGTAGTTGTGTAATTAATAAAATACACGACGATAAAAATATATACAATATTTCTCTAATGTGGACCAGTTACAATTATTTTTTGTCGAAACGATACGGTAGTTGTGTAATTAATAAAATACGCAAGGATAAAAAATAATATTTAAAAATGAACAATATTTAAGCACATGAACTAATAAATGAACTAATAATAATAAAAAAAGTGATATTATTTTACGGAAAAATGTATTTTTAATAGTTGATTCTTCAGAATCTTTGGATTTTGGAAATATCATTTTAAACCTAAAAATATATACAGAATATGAATTATTACTATAAATTGACTGAAAAACACAATCATATAAAATAGGAATTACTTTTTTGTTAAATTAGTAAAATGTCATCACCAACACAGCGACAAAAATTTAAAAGGTGTCATGGAAGTCCTATACTTAAACTGTACTGCCTGTGGAAGTATGAAAACTGGGTCGTGAACCCTGAATTTTATTTTGAAACTTTTCTTTGAATGATTTTGGTTTCACTATTGTACAATATTAATTTGGTAGTAATAATCAGTTCAAAAAACCCTTAACGGCTTAAAAGTTTGTGACGCCGCTACTTTATGGCTATAAGAATTTGAAATATGAGTCTTAAAAATAATGATATGAAATTTTAAGTGACGCTTTGCAATTAGTTAAAGTATACATAGATTTTCTTATTTGATCATTTACTGTTATCTTTTATTTATATTTATAATGCAAACGTAATATTTTTAACTTCAAGATCAGACAGATATATAAAATACACTCACTGATGCTTTTTCATTCGCATTTCAAATTCAAAATAACAGTTTTAAAAGGAATTATATAAAAATTCCAGTGGCGCCTCGGTGTTATTTTAAAAGATATGTTTTTAGATTCCATTAAAATTACTTTTGTTTTGTCTAATAAAGTATATTTACACATTGAAACAGTGCTTTTAATTTTCAAATATACTGTCAAATAATTATACTTTCACTGAGTTTGCATTATAAAGTAAAACTATTTATTTCAATAAATTGATTTATCTTTTGCATCATGCTATCCAAAACATAGTATCAAACTAAGTGAAAATTTGCTCAAAGAGGTAGTGTGACGTAAAGAAAACATTTACACAAATTTTACTTGCAGTTTTGGATAGCATGACGCAAAAGATAAATCAATTTATTGAAATAAATAGTTTTACTTTATAATGCAAACTCAGTGAAAGTATAATTATTTGACAGTATATTTGAAAATTAAAAGCACTGTTTCAATGTGTAAATATACTTTATTAGACAAAACAAAAGTAATTTTAATGGAATCTAAAAACATATCTTTTAAAATAACACCGAGGCGCCACTGGAATTTTTATATAATTCCTTTTAAAACTGTTATTTTGAATTTGAAATGCGAATGAAAAAGCATCAGTGAGTGTATTTTATATATCTGTCTGATCTTGAAGTTAAAAATATTACGTTTGCATTATAAATATAAATAAAAGATAACAGTAAATGATCAAATAAGAAAATCTATGTATACTTTAACTAATTGCAAAGCGTCACTTAAAATTTCATATCATTATTTTTAAGACTCATATTTCAAATTCTTATAGCCATAAAGTAGCGGCGTCACAAACTTTTAAGCCGTTAAGGGTTTTTTGAACTGATATCATTACTTTTTAGTGGTTATTGATCAAAAAATTAAAATAAGTCCTTCTGGCTCCTAAGAAGGGTAAACTAATTTATCTTTTCTTATGAAGTTGCCACCATTTTTTTTTTCAAAATGGCAGCTACAATTTATTAATGGACTTAGTGGATTTATTAATGAAGGCTTGTATATATGGAGTTTTAAGCATATCGGTTCATAAAACCTTTCTAATGTAAATTTGAAATTTTCAGTGTGCTAGCACAGGGAAACAAGAGGGTAGATTAAGATAGCAAATGAACATGCCAAATACATTTCTAAGATAAATCTACACTACAAATTTAGTGTGAATTAATTCAGTATTTCAAACGTTATCATACTGACAAATTTTTAAGTAGCCTGCCACTTGGAAACAAAATGGAGAAGCTTCGCACTAGAAAAATTTATTGACTGGGATTCTCAAACTCTTAAAAAAAAATAAGAAGAAGAAGAAAGAAAGAAATAAAAATAAGTGGATAATTTCAAATTTAAGTTAGAATTACGTAATTTACAGTTTGCAAGTTTCTTTTTAGAGAACTACAAATTAAACAATTACAAAAAAAAAAAAAAAAAAAAAAAAAAAATCAAGTAAATGTTAAAAATGGAAATTTGTATATTTTGTTTCCCCTTTTGAGGCTAATTATGCTCCAATATTCACAGTTTAAATAAACAAAAACCCTCCTTTAATTTTAAATAATTATTTCTACATGTTTCGAAGCAATTAAAAGTTTTTTCCCTCTTTCTTTTTTTTAAAGAAAAATAATGAATGTAGTGGCGCCATCTAGTAGTTTATACTAAAATCATATACATATATATTTATTTATTTATTTATTTATTTTTTCCCTTAAAAAAAAAAAAAAAAAAAAAAAACTTGTTTAGAAACAGGTAGAAATAGTTATTTAAAATTAAAGGAGGATTTTTTGTTTATTGTAATTGCAAATACATTAATGAAATAGAATTTTTCATGCAGAAATTAATTAATTTCTGCTTGTTGTTTAGAAAAACTTGTTTTTAAACTTGTAAACTTGTTAAAAACTTTTTAAACTTGTTTAGAAACAGGTAAAAATAGTTATTTAAAATTAAAGGAAGATTTTTTGTTTATTGTAACTGTAAATATATTTATGAAATAGAATTTTTCATGTAGAAATTAATTAATTAAAAAAATAAAAGAAAGAATAATATTTTTTAAATACATTACTATGGGTTTCAAAGTAAAGATGTTATTTATTTATTTTGACGGGTTTTTTAATAATTGCTATTTGACATATTTTTCATGAATTTAATTAAAATTCATGAAATAATGTTATTTCTAATAAACAGTGTAAGCCCCTAGTCAATATTGCTTTAAATAATAATAAAAAAAATTTGATTATGTTAATATTTAAAATATGTATCATTTTAAAGTCTGAAAAATAAATAAATGAATAAACTCTAACTGTATTTTCAAAAGAGATTTTTAATTTTTAAAAAGAAAAAAAATATATATATGTATTTACGGAAGTGTATGGTTTAAATAAAAAACGATAGATGGCGCCAAAACTCTATTTGCTGTTTTTTTCCATTCCCGGCGCGGAATGATACATGAATATGACTCGCAAATCATTGAGCTATTATAAAATCGATGTTCATGAATGATTAAAAAAATTTTCGCTTTAAAAAATTGTAAATTCATCATTATTATGATAAAATGGAATATCTAAAACTACAAAATACTTCCTTATTTAAAATATTATCTAAATATTTTTTTGACTAAATATGAAATTTTGAAATCAAAAATATTTTTTTCATAACAGAAGAGAAAATATATTTAAGTGAATTTGACTTAGTATATATACAATAAATATTTTAAACATGTAATAAAGTACTTTTGCGTTAAAAAAAATCTAAATAATTCATTGGCTGCATTGAAGTCGGTCAATCAACCAGCCCACATACCTCACAAGTAAGAACTGCATAACAGCTTTGTACATAACACATGTAATTGGCGGAGTAATATAGTTCCATATTTAAAGCGATTTATATAAAAAACAAGAGTTTTCCTGAAAAAAACGAAAACGTTACTAGATTCAGAAAGATCCTATTAACAACATACATTAATTATATGAAAATCCTTCGAGCCGTTTTAGAGATATTTTTCAGAATTCCAGTCTATTACACCAACCGTTTTCCCATTTTGGCTTAAAATTGAGATTCAGATCTCAAAACATATTGCACGTAGAAATGTAAAATTTTCAGGATAGATTGAGACCGAAGATAAAAGATTATTTTGAAAAGATCAGAACAAAATATGGGATATTTTCTGAGATATTAAGTGTCAGCTTTTACCAATCTCTTTGATGTCAAACTAGCCGTATATATGAGTTCACAGCGTCCCGTTTGTCCCTCCGCTTGCGTCACTCCAAAAACTGTCGTTTTTCAAGATAATTTGACTTCTGGTAAATTTAAATTAGGTGAAGAAATTGGTATAATATTTATGAGTTTCAAATTTTACAGGTAAATAAGAAAAGAAATAAAGCGTGAAAATTTCGTATGGGTTTGCTAGTCTTAAATATAACTTTTAAAAATATGGAATGAAAAAGCAAACATTTCTTGGAGAAAACAGAAAGAAAAAAAAAAAAAACTGTTTGTAGCATGTCTACAATTGGCATGAAAAAAACTGAAATACTCCAATAACATAGAATTTCAAAAAATAATTGTACATGCTATCATGAAGAAGGTCCACCTATTTCTTACAATCTTTCTTCTATAAATCCTGTACATCTGTGAATCTTTTTTCTGGATAAATTGAACTCTGTCTGGAACTTTACAAACACTTTGAGTTGACTAAAATGTTAAGAGATATCAACCATCCGTAAAATTGTTTTTCAAATGCTTGCTAAGAAAATAATAGACTTTTTAGAGTAGATTAATAGGCAACCTAGTGATAGAAAGGTTCAATCAGAGTCCCCAGCTCAAGTGCAAATCATTATTATGTCAACTAATCCATTAAGAATGGTGTCCCAAAATTGAATAAAAGCGCACATACAGACTCGGCACTCCGAGAAGTGAAAAAGGAGAGTTTATAAGATCACAAGATTTTGCCATATTTAAATCTATAAAAAGAAAGTTTTCTGTCAGCGTATCATGTAAGAATTCTATCTGTAATTTGACCAAATTTTTACTCGCCACCGTAAAAATTCCACTTGCCAATGGCGAGCAGAAATTTCGCGCCCTGACCTATAGTATATCTGAATACTTTAGAGTAGCCTTGTAAATACAGTAGAGGATCTTTATAACGCACACCTTGGGACCAGAGGTTTTGCATTATATAGAATTTTGCGTTATATAGATTATATCACAGACAATTAAACTTACCTTCTAAACATGGCTACGTAAATATTATACACTGGTAATAAAAGAATATATTTACAAATTAAACTAATTTACAAATGCATATTAACCTTAAAACACAAATTAATTCAAGTCTAGAAAACATAATACAGTATAGAATCTTCATAATGCACACCTTAGGACCAGAAGTAGTGAATGTTATAGAATTTTGCATTATCTATATAATTTTACAAATTGTGCCTATGAATAATAAGTATGATTATGATTTATGAAAAATTAAGGTATTAAAATCTGGCTTATAGAAATCTCTCTCCTAGAGCACAATGCATTGGGATAACCTGTACATAAACGGGAGATGGTACTGACTTCATTCTCAATAGTGTAATGAACCTGAATGGCATACTTAAGAACACTGCAGACAATCACTCTTAAACATTGTTATAAAAAAAGAAGAAAAATGCAATTATAGCTCTTAATGTTAAATGAATATTTTTGTGTGGGCCAGTCAATATTAATGCCAATCATACTCTATTGTACAGAAAAACTGTTTTTATGCATATGAATAGCAAATTTCAATCTAATTATTTGGGCCAAATACAGGTATTAAAATACGGTTTACAAATTATAATAAATGCAGTGAAATAGAATGCAGTATTCTTTTGGTTGTCCTTGTGCACAAACTGCTGGTGGTATTGAATCCACTTTCAATAGGGAATATGAAATAGTGAATTTGAAAAACATCTATCAGTTTCAACAAATTTCTTAAAGGAGACATTGAAACTTCATTTTAAATTCAAATGGCCATACTTTGAAAGCTTTCATCCCAGCTTCAGTTGAGGCTACACTTGGTCAAAACTGATTTCTTCCTTATCTTTGTCTTTGTCCCAATAGGCAATACTACTTCCGATCTACGTGCTCATTATCGTCGCTGGTGGGCCAATTTTTTAGTATTTCAATGGCCTCACAATTCATCCCATAGAAATGATTTTTGAAATTTGTTAATTTTTGGCATGCTTTCAAAACCAATATTTATTTTACTATTTTTTATTAACCTTGGTTAGAGCAGTAGTTGTTTTTACACTATATGCTTTATGTTCTTTTATTCTAACCATTGACTACATATATTAGAATAGACCACGGACTAGAACCTATTTGTTCCTGAACATCACATTCCCACAAATTCACCAATTCATTTGCCAAATTGGTTTTATTACCACCAAACCGATACTGCCCAAAGCAGGTTTCCTCCAACTCCCCCTGTCACAGAACTTCTGTGCCAAGAAAGCGATTATCACCAAAAGAAGGTGCCCATTCACCTAAAAACCACAGTGATGTTTGTGGAATTTTTCTCCTCAGCTAGTTTAGGGAATTTGTCCTCTAGAGTGACACAGGGAAATTCCTAGTAAAAAAACAATAACGTTCATTTAAAAAAAAATCTATTACCAATTTCAGCATGGCAATGCCTTTTTAATAAAACATTTATTTCATCGGCTAATGTGCTTGTACTTTAAATAATTTAATTAATTAGTGACCAGGAGTTATCCCCTTGGTTGGAGTAATTCCTGGCCACATCTGGGATAATTATTGGTCACTCACATATTTGATACAAATAGATAATTTTTCTTATTTATGTTCAATAAATCGATTAGACTATTGTTTTCATCCTATACAGATGTCAACTATTGCCTATTTACAGAGTTTAACTATTTCAGGAGTAAATTCATCCTGAAAAATGGATACTACTTCAACAAATCTTTCGCCATAAACATGCATGATTTATATGCGTGATTTGTGGCTTCCATATCTACTGTAAATGGATCTACACCTTTTTAATTGACTCACTCATAAAAAATTATAACAAATGTTAATTGTCTCCATTCTATCTCGTTTCAGGCTCCTCTTTCCAGGAACTTTACAAACATTCTCTTTACTACCTATTTTGGTGATTTTTCCAACATAAAAGGTTTTATCATAATATATACCACAATATCACTGTTTTGTTTATTTTCAATTATAATTTTTGCAATGAATCAGTTTTTTCTGTTTAACTGTTCAATCACAGTTGTTATATTCATGTCAGAGCATCCACCTGCATCTTTATTTAAGTTTATCTTTTCTGTTCTCGTTTATTTTCTTGTTTCTTTTTCACGTTCTGCGATTAGTTTCAGAAAGTCATCATTTGCAATAATAGCAGCATTTATATCAATCTTTCACTGAATTTCTGAGCCTACTGTTGCTTTAAATGTTGGCTTCGTTCTGTTCCCTTATCTATCCTAAAAAGGCCACAATCAATTAAAAATAGAATGAACATTGTAGCTACTTAATGCTACTTAAGCTTTACAGTTAATGCTAAAAAAGTTGGAGACTATGACAATAATAAATGATGAGAAAAGCATTGACCAGGAATTACCCCAGTGACCAAGATTTACCGTAGTAGTATTGGATGCACTCTAGTAAATTAGAAAAGCAATATATGGAAATTTTAAGTTGTGACAAAGATCTTTGCTAAAATGTATCATAATCAAGGCCAATGCTTTTTTTTTTTTATACAGAAATTTGGCAAGCAAGTCAAAAAAAAAAAGTGTTTTTAAAAATTAAATAAATAGTAATCCTATAAATAAATGGCAAGTTCTAAAGAAGATAATTCAGAGTATCTCTGCAATTTTTTTCATTCGGTATGGAGATTTTCAAACGTAAAAAAAAAGATTATGACCCAGGAATTATCCCGGGTGACTCTACTTCCTACCAACAGGTTAGGTACTCAATAATTCTAACCTATACAGTTTCACAGAACAACTGCTGCTCTAATCAAGGTTAATAAAAATAATGAAATAATATCAATTTGAAAACATACAAAAATTAGCGAATCACAAAAACCATTTTTAAGCGGTGAATCGTGAGGTTATTCAGCAACAACAATGAGCCTGTGCTGGTCCAAAGTGGCACCATCTATTGAGATTGGGAGTAAAGCCATTTGTATTTATTAATAATTGAATATTCACAGAAAAACTGAAGTCATAAACACTTTTCAACTTTGGAGGAAAGTGTTAAAAATCAATTAAAATACAAGGTAAAAAGAGTTACTTCTATCTATAAATGTTAATTAATCTTAAAGAACAATTTAAAGAATAAAATATGTAAGTTTTCAATTTCACCAATCTAAATTCATACAATTGTTCGGAATATCATAAAGAATGTAATTTAACTCTGTGAAATAAACAAAGCGGCTTTTGCAGATCATTGTCATATTTTTTTGCTTTTAATCGGGGCCTGATTAACTTGCTGTGAGGTCCCTCCCCCTTAAAGTGACACAATTTTGCACTTTACGATATCATTTTTGCCCTTTTTTAGGGGCAAAAATGCATTTTCAGAGACAGTTTACTACTTAGGGCCTGGGGCACGTGCCCTGCATGACCCTGCATTAATCACGCCCTGCTTTTAATTCAAATGCAAATTTACAATGTTCATGTAAAAATTAAAATGCAAATTATATTTTTTTCATTTTTAAGATAAAATTTTACGTAGAATTAATAAAAATTAAAATGCAAATTATATTACTTACATTATATTTTTTTCATTTTCAAGATAAAATTTTACGTGTAATTAATAAAAATAATTAATGCAATAAAGAAAAAAATAGGAAGTTGCTTGGGGTTTGATAAGCTTCGCTTAACAAAAAAATAGTATTGTGTCTGCTATAATGAATAATAACCAAAATTCAATACAAGCTCTGTAATAAAAAGTTTAATTAGAATGGAGTTAAATGGACACTACATACCAAAACATCATTGTACCCTCAAAATTTGTGACAACTCAGCTGTTGCTGATAAAATTTTTCACTCCTAGCTATGCTCCCCCACATAAATTCTGCAAGACACGAGTCCTAGATAAAAACATAACATGAATAAAAAGACACTCAATGCAAAAAATTTGCCACTTAAAAATAAATACCATGCATTTGTTTTATCAATGACTAATGTAAACCAGAATTTATCCCATTACCAGTGTAAATTGGAATTTCTCTTCAGGGCCCTTTCAACCAAAAAGTCCTATACAATTATAATAGATTTTTTTTTTTCATCCATTATCATAATAGATGTTTCTCAACTCTGAGAAACACAATTTATCCAACTAAATGCTTGCATTTTTTTAAATGTAAAACATTGATAATTTTTTTCATCACTGAAAATAATTAATCCACCTTACTTTATAAATATTCTTCAGTTGCAATTTATTTTTAGGGATTAAAAATCAACAATGGCATTATAGCAATTTTCAATTTTGTGTTTTACGATTAAAAAAAAAAAAAAAGCACCAGTATGCTTTCAGTACAACAATTTAAAAAAAAAAAAAAAAAGAGTTTAGTATTTTGTATAATTTATTTTCTAATCCCCCACAGTAAAATTTTAAATTATTATTGGTTAATCAGGAATTGGATTAAAACAGATTTTAGTTCCCCATCATACTATAGGTAAGGGGAACTTAGGTAATCATGAAAATTTTCAACCTCGGTTTTTTTACTTTTTTACACGTTATCAGGTGTGAGGAATCCAAAAATAACAAAATTTGTATGGTGTCTGTCTATAGGGTGTCTGTTAGTCCATTAGTTAGTTAGACTGTTTACACGATATCTTACGGACAAATGATCATAGAGAGGTCAGATCAGTTTTAAAATATTTCTTTCAATATTGGCAAAAACCCTATTCATTTGCAACATTCAAATTAAAAAACTTCATAAATTATTAGAAATTTAGGATTTTCTTAACATGGGAGAATAGGACAAAAATTCACTTAAACGTGCATTAAATGGAAACTTTTTACTGTAAAAATGTCAGACCAGTTTTAAAATATCAGTTTTGATGCCGGAATGAACATCAGTAACTATATGCTGCTTTGAAAATTTCGCAAGTTATTGGAAATTTACGAATTTCTTAACATGGCAGTATAGGGCAAAATTTCACATAAACGTCAATCTTGAGGGCTATTTTCATTGTAAAGATGTCAAACTACTTTTGAAATATTATTTAGGATATTGGCATGAATATCATAGACTATGATTTTTCCAATTTTAAAAATTCGTAAGTTATTTGGAATTTACGATTTACTTAACATGTCAGAATAAGGCAAAATTGAGCATAAACTTCCATTTTGAGGATCATAAATACATAAGACAACTTCAAAATTACATTTAAGGTATTTGTTTGAACATGATTGAATACAAATATTCTAATAGGAAAATTTTTTAAATTATTCGTAATTTATGATTTTATCATAGCGAAATTGTAAATTTTTCATATAAATATGAATTTTGAGATTACTGCATTGGAAATAGTAGCATGAAAACTAAACAATGGAATTGACCCTGACAAAATAAATTAATAGATTAGAATAACATAAATATATCGAAGTGAACAGTGGATAGTCTATTAGGCGGAGATTTCATTCTGTCACTGTATTCTCTGGTCAAATTCATTTCTTTTACCTTATACTGATCTGCTGCTTCATCTTACAGATGTCAATTTTGTATTTACTAATTTATCATTCTCATAAAGCCTATTTATGTGAAATTTTGTCCTATTCATGAAAATTTTGCATAAATTTACAAATTAGAACATTGAAATCAGGAGATCATTCAATCACCTGTATCATAAAACAGACTATTTTAAAACGGGTCTAAATTTTTAACCCTCCATCGTTCATTCTTAAGATAGAGCCTACACAAATGAACAATAAGCTGACAGACTGACACCACCTTTTTTGCCATTTTAGGATGCTTCATACCTCAAAATTTGTAAAAATGTCAAAAAAATGAGGTTGAAAACTTTTTCATACTACAGTACAATAGGAAACTAAGAATGACTTTTTTAAAAAAAGATTGCATAAATTGCTAATGGGTCAAGAACTCATTGGAAATCTTTAATTCAAACATCAAAAGTTGCTTTACTTTAATATAAGTTATATTGCATAATTAAGATTTGTCGATAGAAAGGTTGTATGTATATCCATAAATCCTCCTAAATAAAAAATGAAAGCTGCTCATCAGATTTCAAGAACTTTCATTGAATGTACTTTGATTTAAGGACTTTTTTTTTTTCCCCCTTTAATTTCTCACTAATTGATACGATAACTGTATAATAGAAACTTAGAAATATCTTTTGTAATTAATGAGTAATTTTTATTTTTTTTATTAATTACAAAACTTTAGTAAATGGTTAGTTGTTATTGGTTAGTTGTTAAAAAAAAAAAAAAAAAAAAGCACCATGGCTTTTTTTTTTTTTTTTTATGTGATTTCATAATTTTTGAAATAGGGACAATATTAGCCCTGAATAAAGAAACTGTAGAACGAAACAAATTTAGAGAACAACTATTGCTGAATTTAATTTTTTCATGCCTTTCTTAAATAAAACTTATTAGTTATGGAATACTTTTCTATTTCAACACATTTGCTGACAGGACAGAAAAGAAGGTGTGTTATCTCATAGTTGGCAAGAAAACTTAGTTTGCCAATGACATTAATTGTTAATTGGAAAGGCTGGTATAAGTTTATGCATTCAACAAGTCTGATGAATGTTTAATGAGTTACGAATTATAGGGGTACTTTTCCGACATCTGGACAAACTGCCAAATTATGTTCAAAATATTTACTTAAATTAGAAGTAACTGTAAAAAATGACATTTGTCTGATTAGATCATTTTACTGAATTTTTTTTTTTAATTTGCATCTTTACAATCCTTGCAAGCGTCATTTGAAACCCAGCAGTACATTAAAGATATAAACGATATATGAACTTTTTCATAAATTGACAAAAAACGTAATAATAGAAAGTATAATCAAAATAGGTACCAAGTGTTTTTAACAGAAAATCATGCCAAAATGAATAAAAAATAATAAAAAATAAAAAGGATCTCGCCAGCATGGTGACAAAAATTTAAAAGTCGCCATAAGGGTCCTTTATTAAAACTGTCTTGCCTGGGTCGTCAAACATGAATTTTATTTTCAAACTTTTCATTGAATTATTTGGTTTAAATATCATTAGCATTTCATCCCACGAAACTAATAATCTGGATTCTGGTGAATTAAAATTTTAATTGGATGGTGAAATTGGTATAAGACTTATAAGTTTCAAATTTTAAAGGTAAATAAAAAAAAAAACTGCGAAAGTTTCGCATGGGTTTGCTAGCGTAAACAATATTTCATTCAAACTGAATACATTCATGGATATATGTTTATTATTTATTTCTTTACAATCTTAAATGATTTGTTTCTGATAGCCTCCTCTTCCGATATTGCTGAGTCATGAAATGTTGCCAGTAGCGTGGCAGTCATCCAACATAAAAATTCAATGAAATATTATGCTTAATGTTAACGCTATGGATTGATCAAGAGGGGTCTAATTTTTCTTTTTTTTTATTTTTAATAAATACGAAATTTTCAAAAATATCTTATTTTTCGTTAAAAAGAAAAAGTCCAATCTTTCTGAAAAGGAAGATTTCATTTTTTCTACCCCCAACAACCCATGTTACTTAGAGTAAGCAATAATGTATGCACAGGTAATGAAATACAGTAAGCAGTCATACAGCACTGTGTTAAAATGTTACAAAACATAATAATAGTGTATGAATAGACACTTAGCATTTCCTAAACAAATAATAATAATGAATTAAAATCAGTGAATGGATTGAATGTTTAACATTCTTGTAGAAATGAATTAAAACTTTAATTTGCAATTTGAAAGAGGAAAGAAAAAAGAAAAGAATTTTTGCAATCTGAAATTTAAGAAATGAAAATCACAAAATTGAAAAGATTTTTGGGCAATATACTGTGTCAATACAAGAAAAACTTTAAGCAAATACTTAAAATTATTTTACGGCACTGTGCTGAAATAAGGAGCAGATCTTTGGAGGGAAAAGAAAAAGATTGTCAAGTTACCACATTTAATTCTTTTCAAAAATCATGGTTGTTTTAATAAGGGAACACTTCATGAGTTTAATATTGAAGCATAACCTGTTACGTAAGTTTGGGGAAAGTTAACTTAAGGGGACACTTCACCCATCTTATTCAATGCACCCATTACCTAATGTATTTTTTATTTCTCATTCACAACCGTTAGACTGATTCTTCTTTTTCACAAATTAATTATTTATTCCATTTTGAGGCTTTAAAGTGGAAAAAATGCAGTTGGTCAATTTTTCAAACTTTTCACCTTTAAAATGAAATATTAAATCAATCTAATGGTTGTGAATTTTCTGAATGTGAAAGGAGAATAAAAATAATAATAATAATAATACATTAGGTATTGAGTCTTTTTTAAAACCAATTTCTCCATAGGATAACATGGGACAAGGTTGCCATCCACTTTAGATGAAGTATCCCCTTAAGTAAGCAATCGATAATATGAAAGAATATTTCGTACAATATATATTACGAAAAACAAAACTAAGTGATTTTATACGTGAGATTGTTAGATATAAATATGCCAGTCATAAGGGGAAAAAAAAAAAAAACCCTAAAACTGAGATAATTAAAATTTGCATATAAATCAACGTAACAAATCAAATTATGTAAAAATTAAACTTTTGGGTACCACTTAATATCCCCCAACGATACATTAATTGCGCAGAATAAGAAAGTGTTTTAAGTCACTTTCTATAATGCTTTTTTAATAATTTCAAATCCAACTGCTATAAGGAGTTATCAGGTCTATTATTCTGAGCTACACTCTCACTCTTGTCCGAAAGTATACTCTCAACAATTTCTTTTGGATCTAGGTTATACTCAATATTATCGGGCAGTGCAGTTTTATCTACAATATCGGGTAATATGGTTTCTTCAGTTTCATCTGGAAAAGCACACTGCTCAGTATTATTTGGAAGAGTACTTTTTTCAGAATTGTTTGGTAAAATACTTTCTTCAGTACCATTTTCTGTAGTATTGGATGATGAAGCACATTCTTGGCTATTGGTAGGTGGCAAAGCACATTTATCGGGTAAAACATCCTCATCCATATCAGTAGGTAAAATACTTTTTTCTACATTATCTTCATCGTAATTTTTTATATCCAGAATATTTTCAGTTTTATCCCGATTCTGACTACTCTTTTCTCCCTCCCAATTTACACTATTATCTTGCTGGATAATATTTGCCTCTTCAAATTCCATATTTTGTAAAGATTTTTCTACTTGAACGTCATATAGGCCATGCTGGGTCCTCATATGTCGTTTCATAGTATCTTTAGAAGAAAAGGTCGACTTGCAGGGTTCACATTTGAAAGGATTATCTGCAGTGTGTGTCAGGCGATGCTCGTTTAAATTGAGTTGAGAGAAAAAACCTAAATTACAAATTTCACATGTATAAGGCCTGTTCTTGTTGTGACGAACATAATGTTGTCTCAGCGTACGTCGGAGTTTGAACGCTTTGCCACATTTATCGCACACATGAGGCCTGTGATCAGTATGGGTCACAGCATGTAAGTTAACATCGTATTTTCTGGAAAACTTTTTATTACATATGGGACACGAAAATGGTTTGTTGTTATTATGAGTGGAATAATGATCTTGGAGAGCATTCTTTCTTTTGAATCCACGGTCACATACATCACAAACATAAGGTTTAATGTCAACGTGTGTGGAATAATGCCTTTGTAGACTACTTTTTGTCGTAAACCATTTGTCACATATCTCACAATGATGATCTCTCACACCTGTATGGGTCACATGATGGTCTTTAAGATGAGCTTTTTCTGTAAACCCTCTGTGACAAATTTCACATATGTATGGCTTTTCACCCGTGTGTATGAGATAATGTTTCTTTCGCGAACTCCTGTCAGCAAAAGGTTTCCCACACACCTGACACGGGTAAGGCCTTTCACCAGTGTGAGTGAAAATATGTTGATTCAAATCAGATTTTGCTCGAAACCCTCTCCCACACATACTACAAACATGTGGTTTCTCACCTGTATGAATTAAGAAATGCTTGGCTAAAGTTTCTTTGCAAGTAAACGATTTGAAGCAAAGGAGACATTTTAAGGGACTGGTGTGTAACAGTGAATGACGTTTCATTGTCCATTGATGACTGAAAGCTTTATTACAGACAGAACAAGAAAATATCTTTCTGGGAACATTTGGTGGAGTGGGTGTGGCTAATGACTCGGGTAGTATTTTCTCTGAAAATTCCATAATTGTATGAGGATTACAAACTTAATATAGCATAAAAATCATAAGAAGTAGTATCAATTTAGAAGAAATGAAACAATTACGCTTCCTAAAGGAAGACAGCTTACATTTATTATCTAAACTGAAAGCTTTGAAAAATAATCCATAAATTATCCAAGCAAAATGTAATGGTGATTGTGCTTCTGAAAATTACAGGACAAATCATTTTCCTAAACCATAGTTTCCGTGAAAAACAAACATAAGAAAAAATAAAACTGCCTAATTCTTGTAAAGTAATTTGAAACGATATAAAAAATTGGCATCAGTCTCACAAGGTACCAATTCTAACCTTGCGAGTTTGTTTTTGAGACAAATTTCTTTTGAAATCGACTGCTGCAGGGGATACATTATGAATTAATTTCATTTAAAATATCATTTTACAACATAAAAAAGGAGCAATCCGCGTGATTAATGAACAGAAAACGATTATAATTAATAGTTTTTGAAATCATCCTGCTCAATCTCTAATTCTACAAGGTAAACAATTCGTGGATGGTTGATTGGTAGGTAGGAAAGTGGGTACTGAGCTAATTGCTATGTCACAGCAGGCAGCTTAAGCTCGAAAGCATTCCGGATTAGAGGTCTGCCAATACCTTCTAATCAAGGCCTTCCAACCGCAAAACCGGAAGTGGTGTGACGTATGAGCATTTGGGCCAGTTATTTCACACTTCCGTGTTCACACGTAATGCGAGCGTCGAATTCGAAATTCGAATACTTTCTTATTAGAAATTTTAAATCGTTGATGTCGTTTACCATGTTTGTGATATTTTTTCTTTTAGAAGACTAAAGAACCCGAGTATAGTGAGTATAAGTAAATAAGTTCGACGCGGAGATTACGTTCGAAACTGGATGAAAATCAGCAGAGGGCGCAAACATCGTTTCTCCGGCAACGAAAATGCTATGTAAACAAAGTTGTTTTTCATTACATTTTAATCAAATCAACCTTTTGGCTATAATTTAACTTCATATAAGTTAGCGATAACTAAATATTAAAAAAGCTTTGTATAAAAATATGCATAAAATAAGTTCAAAAGCCATACATATAAATTTATTTAGAAAAGCAATATGATTAATTGATACAACTACAACAAAATGAAGTTTAAAAACGTAAATTACGTAAGAAAAACATGAACAATGAAAATTAAACAATAAATTACAAAACACTTAAACTTCTTTAAATGTAAATGAAGTTTACTTTTAAAGTTTAAAATACTTTTTGAATAGTAATAATAAAAAATAACAGTAATAAGTAATTAAAAAACCATTAGTAATAGATGCAACTGTCAAATAGTTTATTTATTTTTTATTTATTCATGAATACACTCATTATTTTTTCATGAACACACTCACGCATATATATATATATATATATAAATATAAACGCTGGAAAATGATTGATTGAACTGTTTGCAAAAGAAATGTTATAATTAAGAGTGGTGAAAAAAGCATTTAATATTCAGTACAAATAAATTTTAAGTAAAATGACAAAATGAAACTTGAGAGTTAGAATAAAATACTACTATTTACATTATTTATATTCTTAACTAGACTTAACACAGATTCAAGAAAAAACAGAAAATATTCAACACAAAAATATTTTAGATATTAAGCTGGCACAGAAACAGTCACAAAACTGTTCTTGATGCAATAACCGGAATGTGATATATATAATCTATTTCTGATTAAATTAAACTTAAAGAATAATATTTCAAAATGTGTTGCAATGGGGAAGTCTTTAATATAATCAGTCAATTTCCACAAAATTCAAGCTTGCAACTAATATATAAATACTAATATTGATATGTTCATAATAAAAAAAAATTGACTAATAGAAACAAAAAAATATATACATATATAACTTACATTAACTTTTATCCGCTCTTGGAATTAATTAGTTTCCATTTCTTTAGCATTTCAATATCATTGGGTGCATTAAAGTACAAAATTTTTTTCTTGCAATTTGAATATCTACTGCTGCACCCTGGATCAAAGCAGTAACTTTGTCGCTTAGGTCGAGTATTTTTATCATTTTCATACCTTGGAAACATTAAATATTAATAAACAAAACCTCAAACAAGAAATAAACAATGCTGTCATATACGCTTAAAATTTAAATATCCCTCAATGTTTTGCCCACGGATTAGGAGACCAGGATAGAACACTAGATAGGGCAGCGAGCGCGAAAATAGAAGCTTTCCTTTCCGCATTAATTCAGCTGACCAGAGTAAGCGATCCGATCGCCGCCTGGTGTAGTACCTTTGAAACTTATCGGAAGAAAGGGAAAGCCCGCCCCTTAGGCTTCAGTCATCCAACGAACGAACAGCCAGAAATGTAAAAACGCGCTGATTGGTGGATTTTCGAGATTGGTCGCCCTCTATATGAAAGATGAAAATTACTACCTTCCCGTAACGTTAGTAATATATCCTATAGAATCTCCTAATCCGTGGTTTTGCCAAAGAAGGAACAGTGGCGCCGCCTAGATGCAGGATTTTTTAAGAAACTGGTTTTGCATTGGATTATCAGTAGAACGGCACACTATTACTTATACTCACTATAACCCGAGAGATTTTAGTAATTAACGAATCGAGTTTACAACCAAAAGTAAGAGTTAAATTCTTTGCTTTATTGGATAATTTTTTTTATTGTAATCTTTGTTAGAATTGTAAATTGGTAGAATTCTAAGATTTAGCAATCTTCTAACAATATGAACCGTATTTAGAATTTGTTTTAATGTATAAAATTTAAAATAATTATTATAAATCTTAGTTTTACGTATCGTTGTATTATAAAAATAAGCATATTTCATTTGTCTGAACTATAATTGTTTACATATATTTTTAATGTTAAGCGCATACTAATATTTTTATTAGCTTCTACGATATATAAATGTACTAAAC
This sequence comes from Salticus scenicus, assembly GCA_963930645.1. Classification (NCBI taxonomy): domain Eukaryota; kingdom Metazoa; phylum Arthropoda; class Arachnida; order Araneae; family Salticidae; genus Salticus; species Salticus scenicus. Next base: position 859,663 of record OZ005650.1, read on the forward strand.
TTGATATGTGCAACAGCCATTATAAACTATTATACTGATTTAATTTGGACACATACTGGCCGACCGATGTCTTTGGCATGATGCAAATTTCTCTATTTATAGGTGAGCCATATCTCAGCTTCTGTGATATGTATATGCATTTAATTTTATATGTAAGATGTATGTTATGAAAAACTATGCTGAATTTAATTTGGATGTACATCAGATGACGTGCGGCGCTCTGATTACTTTTGTAAATTTTCAGATAGTTATATCTCAGCATCTATTGGTTAAATTAGTTTGTAAAATATTTATTGTGAGAAGCTGTGCTGATTAAATTTTTGTGTATTGTAACAGATAGATAGCGCTATTATATTAAATGATATAGAAGAAAATTTTGTAAGGGCTACAGCATATTAATTTTAAATATAATGGATCAAATATATGTTAGAAATTTGGGACTGGTAATTATGAACGATTTACTTAGAAATTGTCAAATATAGTTCCCCCAGAAAAATTTTAAAATTCATTTTACTCTTTACTTTTGTGTAAATTGTATGGTTAATACCTAACATTTTTTTTTAATTCACAATAGCATTAAGACACAATAAAGGCATATACTTTATCAGTAATGGTATATGTATAACTTAAATATTTCCAATTTAACAATAAAATTTTTTATGATTTACCACAAGTAATTTAAAATAATTTATTTACAAATGTGTAATATGCATGGAAAAGAGAGCTATTTTTACAGTATCGCACAAAATAATTAAAATATTAATTTTATTCTACTTTTATTGAAAGTTTAAACTATTTCGAGCATTTTTTTAAAGTACACTTTCAAATATACTATCTCATATCTTTCATCTTAAACTTTAATAATATATCGAATGTAGGATGAGAGAGAGTAATGTGAATACAAGACAAGTTTATTGGTATCATAAAAAAAAAAAAAAAAACTGCTATTGCACTATTAGTTGGGTTTTAAAAAATTATCGTATAACTCAAGTTAAAATGTGCTTAAAGTATTTCTACTGATAGCTTGAAATATATCTGAATTCTTTTGTGTGGCCCTGCACACAAATTTATTATTATTATTATTATATTTATTTATTTATTAAAATAGATTTGGGAAACATTCTTGTGAACATCAGATTTATTTGTTTTCTTACGGGAAAAACAAAATCCTCTTCATATTAAAATTTCACTGTGCATAAAATTTACAGAGATAATTAAAAAAAAAAAAATCTTAACATACACGGTAAAAGGTTTTTTATGCAAATTTTATGTCCACCTCCACTTGAATAAAAAAATAAAGTAAATAAATAAATAAATAAAAATTATATATATATATATATCATTAATATTTATGATTTTAAAAATTTAAATTACCTGAAATTTAGAGTTCAATGTCATTTATAGGTTAGTACATTGTATCGGCTATGCTTTGGGATTTGTACTGTCCCGCTTGTAATTCAAACAGAAGTCCGTTATGCAGAAATTAACACATTCTCAAAGTCCGTTATTCAAAAATATTTTAAGGATTTTACATTATATAATCTATGACGAGAAATTTATAATTTTGATATTTTAATAAAGGTATTCCTTGAAAAGGCACGAAAATATATACACTTACACACATACTTTTATAAATACATACATATGTGTCATAGTTGTACAACTGTTAAAAAGAAAATACCTTTTCAGTGTATTACTGAAAATTATTGCTATTAATAAATGTACGCATTAATATATGAAATATATTTGTTACTTATCTATAATTTTAATCTAATGGAAAAAATCCATTATTTAAAAAATATATACATATATTCAGGTGGCTTAAAAATTAAAGAAAAAGAACCTAAAAAAAGGAGGGGGGGTGTTACATTTATTTTTGTAACCACAGCTTAAAAACGAAAGCACCGAGGAGAAAAAAAAATTCTAAATCCATTTACAAAGATGTGCATAAAAAGTGGCCTAAAGCATGTGATGTCGCAATCATCTTGGAAGGCCTTGATTAGAAGGTGTTGGGTCTGAACGGGCCGGGCTTTCGGCCCGAGCCCGGAACGGTCCTCAGGCCGAATTTTTCAATTTGATCTCGGGCCGGGCTCAATATTTTTTGTGTGTACTCGGGCCGGACCGGGCCTGGAGGAAATTTTAAACCCGAGCCCGGCCGCGTATCTCCATTATGTTGGCGCGTACAGCCTGCCCTGGCGTCCTGGCGAAATTTCGTAGCTGGTGTCAAAACCTCTTTCCAGCGAAGCAACCCTTCTTTCCACTTCATTCACGATTCGTGAAGGATTCGAACAATCTTTTCTTTCCCAAGAGAATAAACTATTAAAAATATGTCAATGGATTCTTAGTATTGTAAATTTTAAATAATATATTTAATGCCAAAATTTATTTGAGATCCTCCACCCTTTAAATTTAATTTAGCAAGATTAATGAAGGAATAAAATTATAATATTCTAATTTTAAAGCTTTTAAAATTGTTCTTGAAATACGTTTATTTATTTATTTTTACTTTCTCTTACCAGTATATATGGTAGAGAAAGTATTGTTTTGGGGTCAAATTTTCGAAACTGAGTTTTTGTTATATTTACACGCTTTGGGGTTCTTTGAATCAGAACTTTTGAAAATGTGTCAATGAAGTTTTAGTATCGTTATATTTAAATAATATATTTAACGCCTAAATTTATTACAAAACCTCCACCCTTTAAATTTTATTCATTCAGATTAATAAGAAATAAAATTGTAATATTCTAATATTAAAGCTTTTAAAATTGACCTTGAAATGCATTTATTATTATTATTATTATTATTTTACTTTCTCTTGCCAATATATGTTGTAGAGAACGTATTGTTTTTGGGTCAAATTTTTGAAATTGAGTTTTTGTTATATTTACACGTTTTGAGGTTCCCTGAATCAGAACTGTTAAAAATGCGTCAGTGGAGTCTTTGTGTCGTTATTTTTAAATATTATATTTAAAGCCTAAATTTATTAGAAAACCCTTTAAATTTATTTTATCAAGATTGAAGATGAAATAAAACTGTAACATTATTGTTTTAAAGCTTTTTAAATTATCCTTGAAATACATTTATTTTATTTTATTTTATTTTATTTTTACTTTCTATTACCATTATATAGGGTAACTGCAATAAGCTCAAATTTGGCATTTTCAATTTCGTATCAGGTTTCCACTTAAAAATTTGATCAAGACTGGCAAGTTTGAATGCAAATTAATAACAGCCTTGATTTTTTAAATAATTGTATGCACTGTAAGGGAACGAGGAGTTGAGGGGGCCTCACACGCATGTCAAAGGAAACTGTTCTTAAACCTATTTTAGATTATTTTAAAAGTACATTAAACTTTATTATCATATGCTAATGGTCTTAAGATTTAATGTGCAATCTATCATTATTGTATTGAAATGCAGGGAAGGAAAGAAAGTCGTGTGATTGACACATCAGATTATTATTATTATTTTTATTATTATCATTATTTAGTTTCTTTTATCCATATATTGTAAGGAAAGTTTTATTTTTGATTCAGATTTTCGAAATTGAGTTTTTGCTACATTTGCATGTTTAAGTATCCTGAAACTAAAAATTAATTAGGTTTTTAGCAGTTGCCAAAATGTGTCTGTGTGTTTGTTATCACCCTAACTCAAGAACATATATTAGCTAGAAGTTCAGACTCGAATGAAAGATTAAGTAATTCGTGTACAGTGACTAAGAAGAGAATTCAAATTCATTACGTTTATGTACGAATTTTCTGGTAGATACAATTTAATATCTTAAGATGGAACAAAACAAAATAAATTGAACTTATATTTTTATGTACAAGGAAGCATGTTCCGTATACAATGTAGAAAGTAAATCTTTCATTAGAAGTTTACACAGAACCTCACAAAAGAATTCAGATATATTCATACAATTAAATTGCTGGAAGGGAATTTCAAGTCATGCTATGTGTTTTAAATTCTGTGCTAAATTAGTACACTATATTGTGTTTGTATAATATATAGTAAATATACAGGTCTACCCCAAATTAAATGACGGTATTTTTTTTATAAATAAAAATCAATGTAATAAATGCAATTAAAATTATTCTCTTTTTCTAATTTATTATATCTTATCCATAAAAAGGTCTAGAAAGTATTGTTTTCGGATCAAGTTTTCGAAATTGAATGTTTGCTACATTTATACGTTTTGAAGTTTCCTGAATCCAAAAAATACGTTTTTAGTGGTTGGTCTCTGTGACTTGTCCGTGTGTACAATAGATATGGGGCACTCAGATAATTTTTTAAATATTTGACCTCATTTTTTTTTTTCTTTTCTTTTCACGATTTGAGGTGATGTGAATTCCAAAAATCACAATATTTTGTGAAGTGTTCTTAGGTTATTCAGTTTTTTAGTTATTTAGTCTATAGACACATGTCTCACGAAAGAATGGTTTTAAAATGGGCGCATCAGTTTTTAAATATCACTTATGTTATTGAGAAGGACAATATTGCTTTGGAACAATGTAAGTTGTAACCTTTGTAAGTTATTCGAAATTTACGACTTTTTTTTTTTTTTTTAATATGACAGAATAGAGCAAAATTTCGTTTAAACGTCCATTATGACAAATATTTTGTCGTACAGATGTCAGACCAATATTTTAAAATATCTTTTTTAATACACTTCATTAAATATGAACATTTTAATTTGAAAACTTTAGTAATTAAAAATTCAACTTTTCCTTCATATGACAAATTAGGCCAGTATTTCACACGAACTTGCAATATGGGGATCATTGCGTTAGAAATTATTGTACGAAAACAATCCTAATAAAATCAGTCATTTAATTACGATAAGTTAAATGTATTGAATCGGATAGAGGGTAGCCTATGAGGCGCGGCATTTCAGTCTGCGACTTTGTTGAGTGTTCTATCATACTCATTACTTTTAATATGAATACATTTTGCTCTCAATAGAAATTAGTATCAGTAAATATATGATGAGGAATTGAGCAGAATACATCCATGCCGACTTATTTCTTTTTAGAAATGGGAAATAGAATATGCACATCATTATTACTTTGATTTTTATAACATATGAAGTTAGGTTATTTAAGATTACTGAGGAACAAATAGAATAGCATTAATAAAATGTTTAATGTTTTATTTTTTAACTTTGTATGCTGGGGGGGGGGGGGGTGTAAAGAGTGAGAAATGGACATGTCTGAAGAGGAAATTATACGTAGAAAATTTTATGAATTTCCACCATAAAATTTAAAACAAAATATGGATTTTTATTATGGTTAAGATGTTCTTTAAAAATACATAATAGTTAAATATAAGGTGAATATTTAGTGAAAATTCAAGCACTGCATCATAAGAGAAATGTTTTATGAAGTCGTACATTTTAAAAATTTGAATACAAAATGATAATAAAAATAGTTGAAATGTAATATGGCGTACTACCGATTTGGACCTATGAGGCTTCATGCATTTTAGTAAGTATTAGTAAATTAGTCGAACAATTTTTACAAACTTTTCGGATATATACATGAAATCGGATCTCAATGCTAATACATTGCCATTATTATTATCTACTTCTCTATTCGGAAAACTATTTCTTAACTGCAAAATATGGGTTGTTTTGCTATTTAAATCCTACATTAATCATCATAAAAAAAAAAAAAAAAAAAAAAAAAAAAATCATCGCCGGACGTTTATTTACACAGGTTAAGCGGCGTGAAGTTTTTCTTTGCATTTCCAGATTTGGCGAAAATCGCACTGTCTGGAGAAAAAATGTGAATTTGTGCTGTACGCGCCAACATAACGAAGATACGCGGCCCGGCCCGAATCTTTTTCTAAATTCCTTGTTAATCAACGAAAAAGGAAAATGATAAAATACTTTTTAAGTCATATATTTTACATAATTTTACAGCCTGGTATGTCACATAAAATTTTATTTTGTTAAAAGGTGTCTGTAACTACAATTTGTCTATCAGCTTGACTGTTCGCGATCTATTTTCCGCAAATATTTTAAACATGTCTCGAATTAATATATTTTATTTAAAGTAATATTAGATGGTTTGTAATTCAAAATAATATGTATGTTACTACCAGTTTGCGTACATGTAACAAACAAAAGAAATTAGATACGTTACTGTATATAAGGCTTTGTTTTCTATGGTCTATAGTGTTTAGGGACCTTCTTAGAGACCGTAGTTTGCTGAAGGACAATGCTAATTTTCACATGACTTTGGAAGCGTAGTAGTCGAATTTTTTTATGCTTTTACAAATACATTTACAACACTGTGTTACAATAAATTTGTAACACTATTCCACAATGATAAAATGGGTCAGTGGGGTCAACTGTCCCTCAGCAAACATGCTCGTGACCGTGACGTCATCTGTTAGAACTCTATAGATCTATTATCCCATTGTTATCATGCAAAAATTTCTGATGGCGAAAAATTTTTTTTTGGCATCAGCCATATAGTGGTATTGAAACCATTGAAACTGGGTAATAGAACAGAATAGAAATGTTGATGAATTTTCAAAATGTCGAAATATTGCGTCTTTTATTTCTTCTAATAATTCTATGAAAAGAAATGGATAAGTTATCATAAAAGTAAATTATATTTGACTAAATTATGAAAAATGTAATTTGTATAATCAGTTGCTTTGTTATTATTGTGAAATAAAAACTGGTTTGATTTTTAATGGAATACGTTTTTTAAAGTTTGATATTTTTAAAGATTCTTTTAACTATAGTTAGCAGCGGCGTAGGTAAAGAACGTTAGTTTTAGTATATAAAAAGAATTTAACTTTAAATATTAACTAAATTAATAAATATATAAAAGAAAAAAAGAAAGAAAGAAAAGGAAAAATGAATTTGAAATTGTATCTGCAGTTTTTCATTCACCTTTAGTTCATAAATTATTCATAAATTTTATTTTCTAAATTATTTTTGTGTATTCACTCGGAGAAAGACGGTCATATTGTGGACTTTTCTCTGAGTAAAAAGGAATCATCCCCCCCCCCCAATGATTAATCTATGTCTTATTACTATATCTATAGGATGATGATCCTCCTTTTCTGAGGACAGTCCTCATTTTTCAAGTATTGTCCTCAGTTGCTTTCAAAAGTTCTCATATCCTCATTTGTCCTCATTTTTGGACGTTTGTTCTTATTTGTCCTCATTTTTCAGTAATTTCTTTCAACGTTAGAGATGCTGCTGACCTTATTAGTTTTCAGTAGTGATTCTACAACTCAAAACAACGTGAAAAAAAAAAAAAAAAATCATGATTCCATTCATTTTTAAATCATCTCCAGTTTTTGCTCTCTGGTTCTCGGAGGTGTAGTTTGCTCAGCTGCTCCAGCGGACTTTGTTGTAGGCTACGTAAGGGTAGTCTTTTCTATTTTATTTTTCCACCTTTTTATTGTTAAACCTGGTAGTTCTTGGGTGAATGCTTCTCTAATTATATATTATTTTATTGTTTTTTCTCTTTTTTGTATTTCAGTTTTCTGTGGGCACTTCTAGATTGTGCCCTTGGTTTACCTCGCCTAGTCGGCAGAGGGTTTATTTTTTCCTTCCCCTTCTTTTTCAAAATGCAGTCTCAAATTAAAGTCAGCGATGCGAGCTCCGACGACCCTAATATATTCATCAAAGAAATAATTAGCCCGGCACTCCAGCTCCAATATGCCTTTTCTAATGGAGCTACAAATGTATGTATTTTTATGGACCCACTTTCCGGTGTTTTGCCACTCAACAAACCTCAAGTCCTAAAGTCTGAGATTGACAAAAAACTCGAGGTAAACGCCCATTACTCATAAAACTTACCAGAACTGGCAGACTCCTCATAGAAACGTCTGACGAAAAATGTTCTCTTGCTGCTGCGGAAATAAATTCACTCATGAACAGGTTCAGGCTAACGTACAGCAGGAATATATCACCTCCCGTTTTGTGGTTCACAACATTGACACTAGTATTCCCCTCCAAGAGCTGGGACAGGAAATACAAAATTCAAATAATTTAAAAGTTAAAGAAATGCGGCGCTTTACGAGGAAAGACCACTCTGGTGTTCAATTATCTGGTGTTCAATTATCAAAGGTCTGGTGTTCAATTATCAGAAACTGTGCTTGTCACGATTTTTGGCACCATTCTTCCAAGAGAGATCTTAAAAGTGAAGTGGCGTGGTGTAGTTTCCAACTCTGTAGAATCCAATCGTGGTGTCCCCCAAGGCAGTGTCATTTCCCCTATTCTGTTTCTGATCTACATGATAGATTTCTTTGAATGTATTGATTCTGGTGTTAAGACGACATAATACTTTACTACTCCGACACATCAACAGAAAACATTGGTCGTAAGCTCAACGAAGCCCTGCACAGGAGTGTAACTATTGGCATTTAGAGGTCCGCCCAGATAAGTGCGCAGCTATTAATTTGTCATGAAAGAACGATACTTCGGACTCTTAAAGGCGTTGCCATTCCTTGACAAGATTCCATGAAGATCTTAGGGGTTCTTTTTTGAGAAGAATTTGACCTTTAGGTCGCATGTCCAGCAAGTGCAAAGTCTTAAGCGCCTCAATTTTCTTAAAGCTCCCTTCGGTGGAGTGCGTCTTCCTGGCGTTGGATTCAGATCGTCAAAGCCGTGATTCGTGGGACCACTGAGTATGCGTATGTGATCTATTAAACCGCATCTAAATCAGTACTCTTGACATTAAGACTCTTGACAGAGCGTTTCCTCGTTCACCTTCGGCTGTCACACATTTCTGCCAGTATTTAAAGCGTGCGTTTTCGGCTCCTGTCGCGAAAGGGTTAATTACTGTTATTTAAGCATATCTTGCAAGTATTATGTTTTTTTTTTTTTTAAACAGCATTTTTATTTATTTATTTATTACTTTCCTCTATATGTATATAGAGAGAAAGTATTGGATTTGTGAAATTTTTCGATGGATTTATTCGTTTTGGGATGTCCTGAACACGATTTGACTGTTTTTAGAAAATGTCTGTGTCTGTATGTGTATCACAAATTTTGTGGACGTTGTATCTCCCGAACCAATGAACGAAATTTAACCAAACTTGGTATTGAGTTGGACCCTGACATAAACTGCTGCTGATTAGATTTGTGAAACAATGGTTCAACAGGTGGCGCTGTGATAGCATTTTTTCTAAATTTTTAACATGGCAGTATAGGACAAAATTTCGTATAAATGTACGTAATGAGAATTATTTGAATCGTGTGATTGTAAAAGTAATATGAATTATTGATAATAGTAGTAGTTAATTAGGAAAAAAAAGTCTTGTGTATGTGGGAGCATCGCTTTCCCCCTGGGGGGGGGTAAGTAGCCCCCGGTGGGGAGTAAATTTTCAACATGGATATCTTTCATGAATATCTCGTAAATACCTTTAAAACGAATGGTTGAACTATAGATCTGTGATAAATTAAAACAAAGTTATCGATTTTTGTATCTTTTAACGAAAAATACTTGGAAAAAAATCATATCTTCTGATTTGCAAAAAATTGACATCTTTCGGCGTTTAGTGGTACTATAATACTGTCAGATAAAAAACGTCTGCATTTATAATGGAAAATAATTTGATACTTTAATAAATAATTTGCGTTGAATAAATTTTGTGTAAAATTATATAGAAGAAAGTCGTGTGATACTAGTTTTTGAGTAGGAGATACCTCAAAATAACTTGCGGGTGGGCTCTCCAAGTTTTTAGCCCAGCCACTCATGTAAGAACTTTCTTACTGAAAAATAGTACATATAGCATTTAGAATTCTTTTGTAGTGGTGCCACATAAAAAAATTTGATTTACATAACGATCAGTAAGTCCTTGAATTCTACTTTAAGGAACTAAAAGTGTTAAGAATAGAAAGAAATTTACACATGGTCATTGAAATGTACCGTACCACTCTATAAATGGCGTGGAAACACACCATTCAGCATCCATTTAACAGAATCATGAAAATGGAATCCAGCACAATATGGACTAGTAACATGTTTTTTTTTTTTTTTTTTTGTAAATGTTATTTTGGATTTAAATATTTTTATAATTGCACTCAGTTACTTTTTTACTTTCCTCTATATGTATATATAGAGAAAGTATTGGATTCGTGAAAATTTTCGAACTCCAGTTTTCGATGGATTTACACCTTTTGGGTTGTCCTTACTGACTGTTTTTAGAAGATGTCTGTCTGCCAGTCTCTGTGTGTGTATCACAAATTTTGTGGACATTGTATCTCACGAACCAATGAACAAATTTAACGAAACTTGGTATTGAGTTGGACCCTGACATAATCTGGTGCTGATTTGATTTGTGGAACAATGGCTCAACAGGTGGCGCTATGATTGTAAAATTAACATGAATTATTGATAATAGTAGTAATTAACTAGGAAAATCATTTTGTGCATTTGGGAGCATCGCTTCCTCCCAGGGGGAGTAAATTTTCATCATGAGTATCTTTCAAAAGATTTCGTCAATATCTTTAAAACGAATGGTTGAACTATAGATCTGTGATAATTTAAAACAAAGTTATCAATTTTTTTTATCTTTTTACGAAAGAAAACTTGGGGGGAAAAAAAATCATTTCTTTTGATATTGGCGCGAAACTGACTTTCTTTCAGGCATTTACCTGTAGTTATTATATAATTTTGCCAGATAAAAATCGCCTGCATTTATAATGGAAAATAATTTGTATTGAATAATTTTTGTGTACCAAAGGCTGGTTGTTGTAAGTACCAGTTACTGTTTGTAAATTTAGAAACTAATGTTTTAGATTTCTTATAATCTTCATTGTATTATTCATTTCCCGTCTTACATTTTTGGGATTGGGACACAAAATAAAATTATTTTTCTGAAATATTCTCCAATCAAATCATTTTCTTTCACGTGGTGTTTCATTCGACAAGTGACCTAAAGAACACAGCCGAATGTTTGGGAATGTACTGCGTATAAATGCGTTGTTAGGGATATTACTTGTTGCTAACTGCCGATCGTAGCTTCAGATCAAGATTTCTTAAAATTGTTAGTGAAGCAAAGCGATAAGGACCAGGGCCTGATTATCCAAAAGGCTCAGGAAGCACAAGCTTCCCCTCTAAAATTTAAGAGGGGGCCCCATAAGGATTAAAAACATTGTCTTGAATTTTTTGTTTCATATTTTCACACTGAGACTAAATTTTTTCTGAGAAAGGTTACCTAAAACAAGACAAAACACTCACTATTTCAGGAAAAATCTAATATTTAACCTCAAAAATCTGAATGTTCTTAATTAAAAAGTTGTATGATTTTAATGTTCTGTGTAGAAATCACCCAGATGTATGAAAAATAAATAAATAAACAAATAAAAATAATAAACACACACTCATTTTTGGTCTATAGCATTTTTATATTGTAACAAGAAAACAAGATTTTCCGAAATGAAAGCTAGCTTCAAAGCTCAATCGGGTCCCGATAAGGACGCCAAGCAGGAATGCTGCCCGCTTCCGATGCAACAAAATGGCGGCGATGCGCAGGCCAATATAATTTTTTTAAAGGGCTCTAACCACGCCTGCAAATAGTTTTAATCTCAATCCGTCCCAAAATGTTTAGTATATAAAAAGGCGGAGGGAGACGGGAAGGATTCGAAATTTGCAACCTACAACTCTGCAAGAACTAGAAAAAATTGTTTATGAAGTGAAATTTCTGAGATTTCTATAAAAACACTGTATAATTCTATGCCGTTGCGCATTAAATCAGTAATTCCATATAAAGGGGAAATTAATCCAATGCAGAATACGTATTTTTATTAAGTAATTGTTTAGATCTAAAAATAAACAATTTTATTTCATATACTAGGTTTCTTCGCTGGGCACAATACTTAAATGAGTTGTCAAAATCACGTATCATTATAAATTAGCCTGAGTTAAAGTTTCCGCTGTGTTCGGTTTTTTTTAGCATTCCGAGTTCCCAGTGCCTTCGGCATGAACTTCCCCGATTCTTACTTCCCCTTCTCCAGTGGCTAAGTTCGAAGTTTTGCGAAATCTCACCAAAGTACGAAATGCGTACACCTAATCAACATCCGCACACAAAAGTTCGCCATTTTAAGATAATTCAAATGGGAAAACGTGTTTTTAGCCCCCTCGACCTCAAGGGTGTAAGGGGGAAGGAAAATTTCGTAAAATTCCGTTACAGTAAGTCTCGGATACATATAAACAATTTACGCATCAAATTTCGTGACCGCAGATCACATAGATTTCCCAAGCCAACTTTAGCGCTAAAAGGGGGGGGGGTGTCTGGAATTTGCTACTTCGTAACCGCCCCCGCCCCCCCCCCCCCACACACACACACCAAAAAAAAAAAAAAAAAAAATCGAAAAACGAAAATGTGTTTTTGGAAATATCCTAAAGAAGACAAATGGCTGTTTTCAATACCTTTGTAACATCTTTAGTAGAGTTCTAATAAAAAAAATCCGGAATTACTGAAATTTCCCACCGAAAAACGATTTTTCCCCTCTCTCCTTTAAGAATCAACGATTCCAAAATCGTACATAATGTTTTATCTATATTCAAGTCTAATCTCACCATGTGCAATTTCTTCACCGTGAAGTAATTTGGGGTCGAGTTATGCTTAAAACGTTTTTTGCCTCCTGCTCTCCAGGAGGGAAGCAAGGCTATTTCGATAAATCCCGTTTCCTTAGGTGTCGGATACATATAAACAATCCTAACACCAAACTTCGTAACCACAGCTCTCATAAATTTCTCAGGACAAATTTAGAGCTAAAACGGGTGCCTTTGTAACATATATCCTCCCCCCCTACCCCCGAAAAAAAAATTGGTATATCACAAAAAATTAAAAACGTGTTTTGGAAATATCATAAAGAAAATCTTTGTTCCATTTTTCGCAGAGTTTTAATCTTAAAAAACCAGAATTTACAAAATTTCCTGCCAAAAATGGATTTTCCCTTCCATTAAAATTCGAAATTTCCTAAATCGCAGATAATGTTTTAATCCTGCTAATATGTCAATCCTCCCACTGTGCAATTTCTTCACTGTGAAATAATTAAAAGCCGAATTATGCTTACAAACGTGTTTTTGTCTCCCCCCAGGGGCGAAAGGGGAGTAATTTCGAAAAAGTTGATACATATAATTTTAAGTTGGGTAAATACCTAAATTCCTACGAAGCGCCGTTAAATTCTGTCCAGTCGTTCTCAAGTGATACCCGGACAAACGAGTTTTTGTCTTTTGCCCCAAGGAGGAACGTGGGGGAATTTCTGAAACGTTGATAGATATGATTTTAAGTTGGGTAAAGACATAAATTCCTGCAAAGTGCCGTTAAATTCTGTCCAGCCGTTCTCAAGTGATACAAACAAAACTTTTTTGACCCAAACAAACTTTTTTTTTGTCTTTCCACCCCCCCCCCCTCCAGGGGGAACGTGGGGGCATTTCTGAAAAGTTGATAGATATAATTTTAAGTTGGGTAAAGATCTAAGTTTTTGCCAAGCACCGTTGAATTCCGTCCAGCCGTTCTCAAGTGATACCCGGGCAAACGTCTTTTCGTCTTTTGCCTCCTCCAGGGGGGAACGTGGGGAAATTTTTGAAAAGTTTATAGATATAATTTTAAGTTGGGTAAAGACCTAACCGTTGAATTCTGGCCAGTCGTTCTCAAGTAAAACCCGGAGACATGTGTTTTTCTCTCCCCCCCCCACCAGGGGGGGAACGTGGGGGAATTTCTGAAAAGTTTATAGATATAATTTTAAGTTTGGTAAAGATCTAAGTTTCTGCCAAGCGCCTTTGAATTCCGTCCAGCCGTTCTCAAGTGATGCGCGGACAAAAATTGCGTTACAGACATGCGGACACCATGACACACACGGAGGCAAAATTTCCTGAAGTCATTTTCGGTTTTTATGGTGTGTGAAACGTGATGATATTGCAAATTTGTTTTATTCTGAGAAATTTAGAGACAAAAGTCTGATTTTTATTAATATAGATTAAAATATAGCGTGTTTATTTCATACTAGCAGGCTTTGCCCGCTTCGCTAGGCACAATACTTAAATGAGTTGTCAAAATTCTATATCAATATTAATTAATCTAAGTTAAAGTTCCTGCTGTGTTCGGTAAAGATTTTTCTCGGTCGCAACGTGAGGAGTCCGTAGTTCCCACTGCCTTCGGCAGCACCTTACCCAATTATTGCTTCCCCTTCCCCAGTGGCTAAGATCGAAGTTTTACGAAATCTCATCAAAGTACAAAATGCGTACACATAATCAAGATTCACACATCAAAGTTCGCCATTCTAAGATAATTTACGGCGAATTCAAACGGGAAAACGTGTTTTTACACGTGTTTATAGCCTCCTCGACCTCAAGGGGGTAAGGGGGGGGGGATTTCGCAAAATCTCGTTACAGTAAGTGTCACATTGCATATAAACAATTTACGCACCAAATTTCGTGACCGCAGATCCCATAAATTTCCCAGGACAAATTTAGTGCTAAATATTGAGGGGGAGAGGGATTTTGAATTTGCTACTTCGTAACCCCCCCCCCACACACACACACAAAGAAAAAAAAAAAATCGAAAATCACAAAAAAAAAAAAAAAAAAAAAAAAAAAAAAAAACGAAAATGTGTTTTTGGAAATATCCTAAAGAAGACAAATGGCTGTTTTTAATACTTTTGTAACATCTTTAGTAGAGCTTTACTAAAAAATCCGGAATTTCTGACATTTCCTTCCGAAAAACGATTTTTCCCCTCTCTCCTTTAAGAATCAAGAATTCCAAAATCGTACATAATGCTTTATTTACACTTAAGTCTAATCAAGTCTTTATTTACACTCACTATGTGCAATTTCTTCACCGGGAAGTAATTTGGGGCCGAGTTATGCTTGCGAGTTATGCTTCCTGCCCTCTAGGGGGGAAGTGGGACTATTTCGATAAAACCCGTTTCTTTAGGTGTCGGATACATATAAACAATGCAAGCACCAAACTTCGTGACCGCAGCTCTCAAAAATTTCCCAGGACAAATTTAGCGCTGAAAAGGGTGTCTCGAATTTGCCCTTTGTAACACATACCACCACCGCCTCCCACTCCCCCCGCCCCCCAAAAAAATTGCAGATTACAAAAAAAGAAAAACGTGTTATGGAAATATCCTAAAGAAGTCGCATGGCTGTTTTTAACATCTTTGTTACATTTTTCGCAGAGTTTTACTCAAAAAACTAGAATTTGCAAAATTTTCCGCCAATTTTCCCCCTATCTCTCCCCTTAAAATTCGAAATTTCCTAAATCGCAGATAATGTTTTATTTGTACTAATGTGTAGTCTCCCCTTGTGTAATTTCTTCACTGTCAAGTAATTTGGAGCCGAGTTATGCTTACAAAGGTGTTTTTGCATTCTGTCCCCCCCTCGGGGTGTAACGAGGGCAATTTTGATAAATCCCATTACTTTAGGTGTCGGATACATATAAACAACCCAAGCACCAAAATTCGTCACCGCAGCTCCCATAGATTTCTCAGGACAAATTTAATGCTAAAAGGGTGTCTCTATTTTGCCCTCTCGTATCCCCCCCCCCCCCTCCCCTAAAAAAAAAAAAAAAAATGTGTTTTGGGAAATATTCTAAGGAAGTCGCATAGCCTTTTTTCAATATCTTTGTTTCATTTTTGGTACAATTCTACTCAAAAATTAGGAATTTTCGCTATTTCCCGCCAAAATTTGATTTCCCCCCTCCCTTCCCTTAAAATCGAAATTTACTAAATCAAGATAATGTGTTATTTGTACTCATGTCTAGTCTCCCCATGTACAATTTCCTTTATTGTGAAGTAATAAGGAGCCGAGTTATGCCTACAAACGTGTGTTTGTTTTTTGCCCCCGCCAGAGGGGAAAGGGGAGTAATTTCGGAAAAGTTGATAGTTTTAAGTTGGGTAAAAACCGGTTTTTAAGTCGGAATTTTAAGGTGGGTAAAACCTAAATTTCTGCGAAGCGCCGTTGAATTTCGTCCACCCGTTCTCAAGTGATACACGGACAAATGTGTTTTTGTCTCTTGCCCCCCCCCCCCCCCCCCACACACACACACACACAGGGAGAACGTGGGGGAATTGTTGAAAAAAATTATAGATAAAATTTTCAGTTGGGTAAAGACCTAAATTCCTGCGAAACGCCGTTGAAAGTAAATTTTCAAGATGGATATCTTTCGAAAGGTCTCGTCAATACCTTTAAAACGAATGGTTGAACATTAATATATGTGATAATATAAAACAAAGTTATCAATTTTCTTTCTTTTACTTTTAACAAAAAAAAAAAACTTTGAAAAAAAATTAATTTTTTTTTTTTTTTAAATATTGTTATTAAGTAAAATATTGTTACTGAGTGAATTTGTATAGGAAAATATAGAAGAAAGTCTTGTGGTGGCCACAACATACTAGTTTTTTTTTTTTTACTTTCTAGAGAAAGTATTGGATTCGTGAAAATTTTTGACCTCCGTTTTTTGATGGATTTACACGTTTTGGGATTTCCCGAACACGAATTGATAGTTTTTAGAAAATGTCTCTGTCTGCCTGTGTGTGTCTGTGTGTATCACGATTTTTGTGGACACTGTATCTCACGAACCAATGAATGAAATTTAACCAAACTTGGTATTTAGTTGCACCCTGACATAAACTGGAGCTGATTAGATTTGGGGATCAATCGCTCAACAGGTGGCGCTGTGATCGCATGTTTTGTAAACTTTTAACATGGCAGTATAGGACAAAATTTCGTATAAATGTGCATAATGAGAGTTATTTTAAACTTGTGACTGTAAAATTAATATGAATTATTGATAATAGTAGTAGTTAAGTAGGAAAAAAATTTTGTGCATGTGGCGGGCATCGGTTCCCCTTCTGGGGGAGGGGGGTTAAATGTTCAAGATGGGTATCTTTCGAAAGGTCTCGTCAATAACTTTAAAACGAATGATTGAACAATAAATCTGTGATAATTTAAAACAAATTTATCGACATAAATTAGTGCCTATCAACTTTTGGTAAAAATTGTTATGCAGGTTGCGTTGCCATCCCGCTTTTTCTAAATTTTTAGGTGATATAGGACAAAATTTTGTATAAATGCGCATAAAGAGAATTATTTTTTAGTAATCATTATGAAATTTACAAGAATTATTTATCTCTGGGGGGGGGGGGAGTCCCTCCTCGAGGGGAGTAAACTTTCAAGATGAGTATCTTTCGAAAGGTCTCGTCAGTTCCTTTAAAACGAATGGTTGAACTATAAATCTGTGATAATTTAAAACAAAGTTATCGATTTTTTTTTTTTTTTTAAATATTGTTACTAATTGAATTTGTATAGGAAAAAATATAGAAGAAAGTCTTGTGGTGGCCACAACATACTAGTTTTTTATATCCCTATGCTTAACTTATATCCCTATATGCTTAACTATCTATATAGGGATAATATCTATATAACTATCTATATAGGGTAACCCCCTATGCTTAACTATCCCTATGCTTAAGAGCTTACTCTCTTATATATATCATTAGTTTGTTCTTACAGAAAATTTGCAGGTGTCTGATTTTTTAGAAGTTGAGCTCTCTCTAAATTTGCGGCCAATCTATAGTGCAAACGGGCGAAATTATCTAGTTGAAATTTTCTTCTTCCGCGTATCTCACGAATTAAAATTCTGTTCTGAAAGAAATTTACACTCTCTTCTTTTTTTCTCCTTAACACCAGGGTGCGTTTGTCGACTTAGCCGCTTGCAGTTTTACTGCGTTTTCTCTTAAACGCCTGTAAATACGTACCCTTTAAAAAGACCCCCGTGCACTCGAACGGTTTTAACACACTCTCTGACATTACAAATTGAATTAATTTTAATCCAAGGAAATAAATTTTTATTATCAGTTGCTTTTTTAATAAAAATGTTTCAAGCACAGAATATTTTTCGCTTAACGTTATTTTGCACCATGGATTTTTCTATTTTTCTATTTTTCTATCTTTCTATTTTTTCTTTGTGGCAATGGGTCATCTGTCAATTTATATTTTTTATTCCTGTTTCATAATATATTGTCACACTATATGATATTACGTATTTTAAAATTATCTATATTTTATTTGTAAACAAAAATAAATAAATAAATAAAAGATAAAATGAAAAATAAAAATAAATTACACTTAAAAAATAAATAATTATTAAAAGCACGGAACAGAATCATTAAAGAGAATTTAATTTTGGATAAAAAATGTATTGTTAATTTTTTCTTTTTGTAACCAGTTAGAAATAATTTTCTCATCTACAAACAAATAATCCCTTTCTGTGTTAAAAGACCCTATTGATAGGCGCAACTCTTAGGGTATTTATAGTATTCCTTGCCAGTGTGATCAAACAAAATGTAAGACTCAATAGAACCCTTTAAAACATATTCATTGGTTTCGCAGCGAAACCAAGCATTTGACATCATTTAACAATTTTTTAACATTTCCCACTTATTTTAATCATTTTTTAAACTTTTGTTCCTTTTCTGTTCGGTAGATAACAGCACTATTCCAAAATCTAACAAATAATGCTTCAAAGAAAGCTAAATGCATAAGTCACTTTAAGTTTCTTAGTGGGCGCGAGTGCGAATTGCTGCATTCATGTCTAGTTTTTTTTTTTTTTTTTTTTTTTTTTTTTTTTTTCACTTAATGAAGAGCTGGACTATTATTTTCACCTGAAACAACTTTTACGAGCTTCTGTAGTCAACAGTGTTTATACTTACAAAGTGTACAAATAATATTTATTAAATTAAATATTATTTGAGTTTAATAAGGTTTCAAACAGATGTTTCAAACCAACAATTTCTCGAAAAGGAACAATGCTAATTTTTTATTTTTTAAATATTTATGATCAGCTATGTGTCTAAAAGCCAATTTAAAATTAGTTTAGTCATTTTCAAAATAAATTAAGTGGTGAACGTTAAAGGATTAAAGGACACATTTAGAAACAAGAAATAAAATAACAAAGCATTGTTGGGAGAATAACCCTCCTTTTAACATTCATTCAGCTAAAGTAATCTGTTATACTGACAGGGAATCTATTTTCTAGAAGCTCAATAAAATGTCATTAATTACGATTTGCTCTCTCTTGGAAGTATTACATAAAATCAACATACTCTTTACATAGCTTTCTTTCTACATGGTGGGCAAAAAGAATAGGAAAAAGAATTATAATAATAATAGTAATAATAGGAAAAACAGCCTATAGGGGGCACACAAGTGAAAGAAGAGGCATACAAATAACAAAAAACAGTGTTACCAAATCATTTATTATAGCAATACGTGTTCCACAGGCGTGTCTCAAATTCAGCAGCATGTCCGGCTGCATACACGACAGCTCTCGGCATCTTTCAATTCCGACGGGATAGATACACCTGGGATTTTAAATGTCTCCATAGCCAAAAGTATTTATAATCGCCTGTCTCGTTTGCCTATTCCCAATTAAGTCGTTCATACCAGCGCCATCTATCGGCTGTTTTTTTCCCTTACCTTAAAAAAAAAAAAAAAAAAAAAAAAAAAAATCCCGCGAAACTAAACCTGCAAACCGTTTTTTGTTTTGGCTATTTTTTCGGGTTTTAGGAATTTTAGAGTTTAAGTTTTTTAAAGTTGTTACGGACTTTTTGCCCACCCTGTATATAGCAGTTTTCTATTGGCTAACACTTGGCCAGTTTCTTAAATTCCTGTTGGCTGGTATTTCGATTCTCTATCTACAAATAGGAGCAATAATCCGTCATTTTGCCCTGATGGTGGTACGCTCAACTTTACCGCAGTTTGCTTACTTCATTTTTTAACATTGTGTAAATATTTTTATTACTCTTCAACATCAAGTCTGGTTTTATATTCAGTTATAAATGGTGCATTTTAACTTTATGCTAAATAGATAAGGGAAAACTGGTTTCCTTTAGTCTATTTTGTCTGAAAGAAATAGGTCTAGGTCCTAAACAAATTTAATTCATATAACTGCATCTGCATTTGTAGAAAAGCTGAAAAAATAAAATATCACGGCTTTTATTTGAGCGATTGCGGGGACTACATACTGACTGGTAGATGTTTATCCAAAGTCCTAGATTCAATTTCTGGCCTAGTTATTTTCCCTCTTGTAAAAATAAATTCTGCCAAAAAAAAAATCTAAATTTATTCCGTATAATCTGCAAAATCGGTATTCATCAAATTTGTTAAGTTTCTGTAACATAAAATTTACTCTTATTTGACTTAGTTATTCTAAAACATAAATATTAAAATTGAAAATATATATAATGTTTTTTTTCTCACACTGTTTTTACATGACATACTTAATTTTATAATTTTATTCAATTATATTATCTTGGAGAAAATAAATATTAAAAACAATATATACATACTGTACGTAAATTTGTTGTAGTTGAAATTAGTTGCAGTTTGTTCATTTTTAACTCGATGCTAAAATAAAATTAGTTTATGCAAAATGAAATATTAAAAGAAATAAATTTAAGGCATTAAAAAATAATCAACAATAAATTTTATTATTCAAATTTAGTACAGAAAAATGTAGTTATGAATGATAAAAAAAAAAGAAAAAAGAAAATGTTTAGGAAACCAAAGAAAAGTTCAGATTTTTCTTTGGCTTTTGTACCGAGGGGAAAATAATGAGATGTTGGCCATTCACTGACCCTACAGTGGACTTTATTCATAGTAACAGGAAAACACATTTTTATTTCTTTCACAGAAGTCTGCAGAAGTCCCATGGTCAACAGCGTGATTTGGGTACGAAGAACATTTAACAGTCAGTCACAGGTTTGTTACACGGAGATAATTTATTGCACGTATTCTGGCGACTGGATGCATAAACTTCTTTCCTTGGAGCGAAAATGACGTCAGTTCATTTTGCTGATTATGAAATGTTTCTTTTGCAGAATTGATCACTATTGACTATAAAAGCACAGTCAAATATTCGATAGTCCATTATTTACAAATACTTCTTCAACCTTTTATTCCAGAATTGTGACTTGAGATGTCTGTACAGTTGGCAATTATAAGTTATCCTAAAGAAATGAGAAATGCAGCATTTTTATATACTGAAACATATCACACATTAATAGCTTTAACTAATTCAAATTCTCATAATTACAAAAATAAATTATTATAAAATTTTGAAATATATTATAACCTTCTTAAATTTTTGCATATACACACACACACATATATATATATATATATATATATATATATATATATACTAGTATATAACCCCGTCAAAAATGACGGAATGTGAACGATAAATCTTGAAAACAATGTTTAGATCATGAAGATTGCCACGTGATCATTTAAATGTAGTTTCAGTTTTTGTTTATAAATCAAATGTGTTTCGATATTTTATAATTTTCGTTCTGAAATTAAAAAAATTCTACCCGATCAATAAATATGAATGACAATAAAAAAACTGCTGTTTGACAAAAAATATAGGCCCGAAAACACAACAGCAACAACACATCCCAGTGTTCCGTTAAGTGCTCTATTTAAAGTCCTCATAATAAGAATAATCTAGTGTGTCACTCACACGACTTTCTCTTACACTGAAATTTAATGCTATAAGTACAGGTTGGAGATTAAGAGGTAAGATAAAGAGTGCTGTTATCTAAACCTATGTTAAACAATTCAAATTAGGCTTCGGAAGAGTTTTATATGATAATTAGCTCTGGCCCCCCTCAACCCGCCGTTTCATTAATGCACCTACATTTATATAGAATTTAATTCGGTTATTAAAAAATAATTCAGTTTAAAAAAAATAATTTATTAAAATTATTATTTAAAAAAGTTATCTTGTATGATAATACAGACGATTTCCATATTAGAGAAATAGTATAACACTAAATATCCAAAAAAAAGTTGAATTTATTCTCAATATTAAAGTTAAAAAAAAAATGTTAAAAATGAAAGAAATCAATAACTTTATTTTAAATTATCGTAGATTGATGGTTCAACCATTCGTTTTAAAGGTATTGGCGAGCTCTTTTGAAAGATACCCATCATGAAAATCTACTCCACTCGAGGGAGGACATCTACCCCAGGGGGGGAGGCGAGGCTCCTTCATACACAAAAAAATTTTTCCCAGTTGACTATTACAAAAAATATGTATTCGTTTCATTTGGTTTAGTGCAGTCTATAGATGTTAAATTCTACTTACCTGCAATTCGGTACAGGTCAGTTCGACGCCAACGTTTCGACGCCAACGGTTCGACGCCAACTTTTCGACGCGGGGTCAGTTCGACACCAGGTTGTTTCGACGCGGGGTCAGTTCGACGCCATACATTTTTTTTTCGTATTTTTATTTATTTTTAGAATAAGTTTGCATCATTATTCAAATAAATGCGATATGCCTCACATAATATATATATGTTATATGTTATATATATGAAGCGTGATTCAAATAAATAAGTAATATGGCTAGAGATGTAAAAAACCAGAGAATTTTGCTTCAGGCGAATAAACATGGGAATTTTCGGGTTTAAACCGGGAATTTTGGGAACTTTGGAAACTTTGATGGGAAGAAACTAATATTCAGTGTTTAGATTTAATTTCACTTCTTTTAAGTGTACAAAAAACTTGTTTCAATATCATTTTTATTCTATTTGCTTAAATAAAAGTGATATAAAAAATAATGTGATTATTTTACTAAAAATTGTAAAAAATTAAACATTTACGTTATTGACAATAATAAATGATGAAGTTTTGTCTGCCTATTTAAATAACTTTAGAACTTTTTTCTTTTTTTTTTAATGAATACCATAATAAAATATGTTATAAAAAATATTACAATGAAATTAAATTATGGTTGAATACTTTAAAATTTTTAAATTTTATTATAATTCATTGAACAAAATTTCACAATAGTTCATGAAATTTGGTTATAATCAGCACGGGCAACAAAATCGAACATGAGTTCTTCGGTTATTAAGAATTAGAGCAATAATTTTTTAATGCTTCAAATCAATACATAAAATATTCAATAGCTAATAATTAATAATTTGGCTGTTATTTCTTTCTTTCTTTATTTTTTGCATATTAATATTGTTAAAATTTTAATTGAAAAAATATTTTCCATTGTAATATTATTGATTGCTTTAGTAAATGCTGAAAATTTTGAAGCATTTTTGTTTTATTTTTGAAATAAAATGTTAAAGATATACAACTAAAACATGATAAACTCCGATTGCGAAAAAAAAAAAAAAAAAGTGTTATATTGAACTCAGTGTGTATACAGTCAGAACTAAGATATAAATATACTGCAATAACAGAAAATAAGTCTGTTAATTAATGAAATTTGAAACTTGCACCTTTTAAATTTATAGATGTTAAAAGCACTATTTAAAAATTGAAAGATCATAAAAAAACATCTAAATGTGAGATAACATTTTGAAACGCCTTAGAGCATATCTAATCTCAGAAAAAAAAAGAGCTAAATTTGTAACTTTTGAAAACTTTCAAAATTCCCTTCCCAAAAAACCGGGTTAATTCCCTGGTTTAAACCCGGGTTTTTTCCCCGCTCACATCTCTAAATATGGCTGATATAATAGATACATAATAAATGTTAATGTGAAACCCAAAAAACTATAACAAAGAATTCAACAGGAATTACTTCGTTGATAAGAAAAACCTGGCGTTGTACTTTATTATTTTGACATCCTGAAAGAATGTCCTAAGCTGTTAGTCTTTCAAAAGTGCAAATAACGTTTCCGAACTAATTGCAATTTTAAGAAAATTCCAAAGGTTTTGATCATATTTCAAACTTTATTGCATTTCAACTAGCGTATCCTTATCTATTCTTCTTTCTTTGAAACATATTACAGGCTTGTCAATAACTCTCGCCCCCCCCCCCCACCCACAACCTTCGCTATCAACTGAACGAATAAAGTTCACACATTTAGCAGAAAATTAGCAAAATAGCAGAATTCCATTTAATGCGACGATATAATACCGATGCTGATTTATTTCAAATATGCGTGCAAACAATCGCTAAATCAATAAATAAAAATCTGATGTGGGCACCACATGACTTCCTTATACACTTTTAGAAATATACATGTTAAAAAACATTGTCACTGGACCCGAAACAGTTGGCTAAAAATAAAAAAAATAAAAAAAAAATGCCTTGAGGGGACTCATTTTAAAGTTGTGTCTTGGGGGGGACTCATGTCAAAGTTGTGCCATGGGGGGGACTCATGTCAAAGTTGTGCCTTGGGGGGACTCATGTCAAAGTTGTACCTTGGGGGGACTCATGTCAAAGTTGTGCCTTGGGGGGACTCATGTCAAAGTTGTGCTATGGGGGGACTCATGTCAAAGTTGTGCCTTGGGGGGACTCATGTCATAGTTGTACCTTGGGGGGACTCATGTCAAAGTTGGGCCTTGGGGGGACTCATGTCAAAGTTGTGCCTTGGGGGGACTCATGTCAAAGTTGTGCCTTGGGAAGGGGACTCATGTCAAAGTTGCGCCTTGGGGGGACTCATGTCAAAGTTGTGCCTTGGGGGGGACTCATGTCAAAGTTGTACCTTCGGGGGGGACTCATGTCAAAG
Organism: Salticus scenicus; assembly: GCA_963930645.1. Lineage (NCBI taxonomy): Eukaryota > Metazoa > Arthropoda > Arachnida > Araneae > Salticidae > Salticus > Salticus scenicus. The sequence continues at coordinate 884,183 of OZ005650.1, forward strand.
TTGTGCCTTGGGGGTCTCATGTCAAAGTTGGGCCTGGGGGGACTCATGTCAAAGTTTTGCCTTGGGGGGACTCATGTCAAAATTGTACCTTGAGGGGACTCATGTCAAAGTTGGGCCTTGTAGGGACTCATGTCAAGGTTGCGTCTTGGGGGCACTCATGTCAAAGTTGTGCCTTGGGGGGGACTCATGTCAAAGTTGTACCTTGGGGGGGACTCATGTCAAAGTTGTGCCTTGGGGGTCTCATGTCAAAGTTGGGCCTGGGGGGACATGTCAAAGTTGTGCCTTGGGGGGGACTCATGTCAAAGTTGTGCCTTGGGGGGACTCATGTGCTTTGGGGAGGACTCATGTCAAAATTGTGCCTTGGGGGGACTCATGTCAAAGTTGTGCCTTGGGGAGGGGACTCATGTCAAAGTTGCGCCTTGGGGGACTCATGTCAAAGTTGTGCCTTGGGGGGGACTCATGTCAAAGTTGTACCTTGGGGGGACTCATGTCAAAGTTGTGCCTTGGGGGTCTCATGTCAAAGTTGTGCCTGGGGGGGACTCATGTCAAAGTTGTGCCTTGGGGAGGGACTCATGTCATAGTTGTGCCTTGGGGGGACTCATGTCAATGTCATTTTGAAAAGATTTTGATGAAATTCTGGCAAAAGCAGAATTTAGTTTAGGACGGAGGACTATTAGTTTTTTTTTCTTCCCAATTATAACATCGCTTTCAAATTATTCAATTATATTTTCGATAAATGTCCATCGAAAAATGATTTTGACAAATGTCCAACTATCGAAAACGATAACGCAAAAATCTCTGTCTGAGACTAATAGGCCCTCAGTCCTAAAAATGAATTATCACCGTGTTCTGAGCTTTTCTGAAAGTTAGTTAAAAACTTATGCAAGATTTGTACTGGTAACGCTGCCGAAGACAGCAGGGACCCTTAACAGTTGGCTAAAAGTATTAAAAAATTGCATTTTCACCGTGTTCTGATCTAGTCTGAAAGTTTCAAATGTCTAGCTAGTCGTGAAGTTAGTTAAATAAATTTTCTGTTGAATCACATAAACGCTGCTGAGGGCAGCAGCAAGTATCGGAAACAGTTGGCTAAAAATATTCAAACAATGCATTGTCAACGTGTTTTGAGCTTTTCTGAAAGTTTCAAATGCCTAGCTAGTCGGGAAGTCAGTTAAATTGCATGATTTCTCCAAACCGTTTTTGAGTTATTACCGTTTTTTGATACATTATGGCCAAAACATGTATTTTTGGTCACTATGAACCTAATTTTCCTAAATATCTCCAAAACGGAAAATCATACAAAGTCCAAAAAGGGAGGTGCACAACTAGATGTTATAACAAACCTATGTACCAATTTGCAACTTTCTACGACCAACCGTTTTTGAGTTATGCGACATACGGACACACACACAGACACACATACATACAGACGTCACGAAAAATCGTGTAAAGTCGCTTATATCTCTAAAACGAGAGCTCGTGTTAAGACGACACTTGCAGGTGTACAACTAGACATCATGACAGTCACACGTATAAATTGGCAACATTCAGCGATCATTCGGTTTCGAGCAATGTGAAATACAAAATCCATTTCGCAAATCGGGATTACTATACTTCCTTATACTTTGTATAAGGAAGTAAAAAAGAAAGAAACTGCGAAAATTTCGTATGGGTTTGCGAGTATATTTTATTCTTTTTTAAATATGAATATAGTTTGCTCATGATAAATCCGAAAAGGATTTTCATTTACACTTTTCTCTAAAATCGTCTGCCAAACTTTAAAGTAAAGCAGATGATAATATAAATGTCTCCCCCCCCCCAAGCAATATATAATATGAGTGATATTCTTCGAAGAAACTAAAACATAAGGTACAACTATAGTATCTCCCCACAGCTGAATTTGGCGATTTTTTCTTTGGCGCCGTTTTGAACGATAACGATGTCGTTCTGGACTGTTTGCGATATAATATGGCAGTCTGCATGCTATTTATTTTGGATTTATGATTTTATGATTTATAATTTAGCTTATGATATTATCATTTATGGTTTTTAGATTTATGATTTAGCCATAATCGCCAAATTCAGCTGTGGGGAGATACTATTGTTGTTCCAAACATAAAATTTACTACTTAAAAATTTTACAGTATTTTAAAGTTTCCGACTTACTTTTAAAACGGTTTTAAAGAGGTTTCAGAAGCAGTTTTATTTACCACATTTCTTGGTATTACTTCTTTCTCCATTTACAGTTTTAATATTGAAATTAAATTAAAATAATCGTAGTTTTTATAAAAATAAAAATATATAGATCAGTAAGGTAAGATAAAATTCATTGTACTTTTAAAATAATCTAAAATAGGTAGTGGAATATTTTTATTTAACATATAATTCTGGGTGATTCGGAGCTGCCGCCATCCTCAACCTCCCGTTTCATTATGGTGCCGAAATTTATTTAAAAATTAAAATCAAGTCTCTTAATAATTTACCTCCAAACTTGACAACGTACATCAAAATTTTAAGTAGTAAACTAGCTGTCACTTAGTCACTATTCACAGTTAAAAAGAAGCTTTCTAAAATCTTACTTGAAAATAAATTACTATAAGTCATTTATAAAATTAATAAATAGTTTAAAAATGTATACCATTGATAACTTTTTCAGCACAGAATATCATTCCACTTTCTTTCACTTTAATAAAGAAAATAAAATAAATACAAATAATCAATAATACTGTTGCCTAATTTATAATCTATGTAATATTTCTCTAACGTGAACCAGTTGCGATTATATTGTAGAAATAATACGATAGTGACAATAAAATACGCGAGGATAAAAAATAATATACCGATAATATTTAAGCACGCGGACTCAGTTCAGTGATACAATATTTTTTTTTTTTTTTTAATGACGATATTTGTCTGATTAGATCATTTCATAGGAAAATTTATTTTTAAAAGTTGCATCTTTACAATCTTTCAAGGCGTCATTTTAAACCCATCAATACTTTAAAGATATAAACAAAATATCAACTTTTGTCATAAGTTGACTGAAAAACGCAATCATAAAAAGCATAATCAAAATAGGTACTAAGGCTTTTTAACAAAAAATTACGCCAAAAAGAATAAATAATAAAATTAAAGGGATCTCACCAACATGGCGGCAAAATTTTAAAAGTCGCCATAGGGTTCCTTTATTAAAGCTGTCTTGCCTGGGGAATTATGAAAACTGGGTCGCCAAACATAAATTTTATTTTGTAACTTTTCTTTTAATGATTTCATTTAACTATCATGAGCGTTTCATCACACACAAATGTCTAGCTAGTCGAAAAGTTACCATGTCAAAGTTGTGCCTTGGGGGGGGGGGGACTCATGTCAAAGTTGTGCCTTGGGGGGACTCATGTCAAAGTTGTACCTTGGGGGGACTAATGCCAAAGTTGTACCTTGGGGGGACTCATGTCAAAGGTGTGCCTTGGGGGACTCATGTCAAAGTTGTGCCTTGGGGGGACTCATGTCAAAGTTGTGCCTTGGGGGGTACTCATGTCAAAGTTGTGCCTTTTGGGGACTCATGTCAAAGTTGTACCTTGGGGGGGACTCGTGACAAAGCTGTGCCTTGGGGGACTAATGTCAAAGTTATGCCTGGGGGAGACTCATGTCAAAGTTGTGCCTTGGGGGGGGGGGGACTTATGTCATAGTTGTGCCTTGGGGAAGTTTTAAATGTCTAGCTGGTCGGGAAGTTAGTTAAAAATCGATTGCAAGATTTGTACTGGTAACGCTGCCGAAGGCAGCAGGAACCCTACACAGTTGGCTAAAAGTATTAAAAAATGCATTTTCACCGTGTTCTGATCTAGTCTGAAAGTTTCAAATGTCTAGCTAGTCGGGAAGTTAGTTAAATAAATTTTCTGTTCAATCACATAAACGCCGCTGAAGGCAGCAGGCATCGGAAACAGTTGGCTAAAAATATTTTAAAAAATGCATTGTCAACGTGTTCTGAATGTTTCAAATGTCTAGCTAGTCGGGAAGTCAGTTAAATTGCAAGATTTGTCCAAACCGTTTTTGAGTTATCACCGTTTTTTGATACATTATGGCCAAAACCTATGTATTTTTTGTCATTATGAACCTAATTTTCTAAATATCTCCAAAACGGAAAATCATACAAAGTCCAAAAAGGGAGGTGCACAACTAGATGTTATAACACACCTCTGTACCAATTCGCAACTTTCTACGTCCAACCGTTTTTGAGTTATGCGACATACCCACACACACACAGACACACACACATACAGACGTCACGAAAAATCGTGTAAAAACCCTTATATCTCTAAAACGAGAGCTCGTGTTAAGACGACACTTGCAGGTGTGCAACTAGACATCATGACAGTCACACGTATAAATTGGCAACATCCAGCGATCATTCGTTTTCGAGCAATGTGAAATACAAAATCCATTTCGCAAATCGGGATTACTATACTTCCTTATACTTTGTATAAGGAAGTAAAAATCAGTCATATTACTTATTTATTTGAATCACGCTTCATATATATAATATAAAATATATATATATCATATCAGGCATATTGCCTGTTTATTCTAAAAATAAATAAAAATATTTTAAAAAAATATGGCGTCGAACTGACCCCGCGTCGAAACGTATGGCGTCGAACTGACCCCGCGTCGAAACGTTGGCGTCGAACCGTTGGCGTCGAACCGTCGGCGTCGAAACGACCTGCTTCGCCTGCAATTTCCCCCATAGACGTAATGTATTTGACTGTCCTTGTATACGAACCATTTGCTTCATCTTCACGAAAAGCTTACTGTAGCATCCCTATATGATACACATTTAGAATACCGAGTTTGGAATTTCTGCTACTATTTGTTCTTGAGATATGCTGATAACAGACACACAGACAGACAGACACAGAGACCATTCGCTAAAAACGTGATTTTCGTATTCAGGGGACTCCAGAACATGTAAGTATAACAAAAACTCACGTTCGAAAATTTGACCCTAAAACAATACTTTCTCGACCCTATGGGTAAGAGGAAGTAAATAACGATTCACTTCATTTTACCAAAATACATTTTTTTAAGACTATCGAAGATCCTGTTTCCAAATACGTAAGCGAAGTGTCACGTTACTGACCGTCCGTGGATGCAAGAAAAAGATTCCCTATATTAATCGTCCATTGTATTTTTTGTAAAAAATAATTAAAAATCGAGGAAAATTATTTCCCGATTTTAATACCCGTATTTGGGTATAGATATGCTATCGTATCCCTGTGTTAGATTGAGTTATTTTGCTGTCAAATTGACAAAATTTTAAATTTCAAAACTGTGTCATCTTTGGCGTTTTTTGTATTTGGCGATTAAAAATATACTACGAAAATATACATGCCATATGTTTATTTTCGTAATATGTATTGTACGAAATATTGTTTCATATAATTCATCGCTCTCTTAATATAAGTTGTTAAAATAACCATGATTTTTGAAACGAATAAAATATGTTCGCCAAATAATTTGGCGATATATTTTTTCCGCCAAGGATGACATATATTAAATCTATTCCGCTGCAACATATGAGTATCTTATATCAGACACTTTATTTAGACATTTGAAAACAAATTTGACTTCAAATTATAATAGAATATTTATCATTTTCCTTTTAATTAGTATATTAGTTGGATATTTATTGTGTAAATATCATCCTTTGAAATGAAATGCTTATGTTTTCAATCGAATATGGAAGTTTGCTATTTTATTTTTCTAAAGTTTTGAAATTTAAAATTTAGATTTTATCAATTTTACAGCAAAAACAACTTAATCTAACGCATGCACACAATAACTAATACATATCTATACTGAAATATGGGAATTAAAATCGGGAAATAATTTTCCTCAATATTTAATAATTTTTTACAAAAAATCCAATGAGCGATTAACATAGGAAAGCTTTTTCTTGCATCCACTGACGCCTAGTGACGTCATCACTTTGCTTGCGTATTTTCTAACTAACTATCTAATAATTACAGACACTCCATACTAACCCAAATTCACCTCTACTCTATACTCCCAACCAGCTATCTCACCCACAACATCGCCAAAATATCCAGGATCCAGCTAGGGACTTTCTCATTCTCAACCGAACATTTTATCTTGACTCGACATTATCACCTTAGACTACCCTACTTTCAATACTCATTTCAACTGGTGACCTTTACTTGCCCAACCAAACATTCTATCCCAACTATAAATTTACACTAATTTCAAAACTAAAATCAACTGGCGACATTTACGTACTGAACTCGACGCCAATCATACCATACAATGTAAACAAATAATGAAGCTTGATAAAAATATTAATAATTGGCGAATATGTTTTTATATTGAAATTCTAATTATTTAAGCTTTGATGTCTATATATATGCGTGTCTGTATAAAATGTTCTTATTAATATTTTATCCATTATATATATATATATATATGTGTGTGTGTGCGTGTGTGTGTACATAAAATGTTCTGCAGTTTTACGATGTGGAATAGTCTTAACTTTTTCATTTGATTCAGTTGTTTACATTTCTCTTTTGTTCTTGTTTGAACAGATATCTAAGTTTCACTGGAGAAATATTTAGGAAAATGTTATGCGTAACAATAAAATAGCATCTTGAATCTAGTTTGTTTACAAAATATCGGCCACGTGTTGGCGATTTTACCTACTGTGACGTCACAGGAATATTGTCTATATGTTTTAGAAATATTTTAAGCGTTTCTTTTAATGAAACAGTCAAAGAGTCGTTCATTCGCAATTAAAGAGTTGTCCATTTGGAATTTGTATTTTCTGAATGGCAACAGTTTATGTTTGTTTTTATTTGACATTGTGTTGTTTATAATCATGAAGTTACATAATTCTATTTTTAGGTTCATGTTTGTAATAGCCAGTGATCCGTTATATTTAATTAAACATTTAAACATTACAATTGAATAGTTTTTCAAGGTTTTAGAGGGAAATAAATAACAATATGCGCGATACAAAACATGTATGAAAATGATATGTATGTTTTCGTAAGTTAAATTGAACAAACGGGGAAAAAAAAAAAAAATGGCTGCCAAAAGTCTCTATTTTGAAGCGGTGTAAACCGGAATCGTGAATGACAGGGTCATTATATATATTAATATTACCTATTTAGCTATAGCTATTCTTTTTCTTTTAATTTTTTTATATAACAGTATTGAAAATGATAGACTGAATAGCAAGGGAGCTAAATTATTAAATGAAATTAAATTTCCTATTAAACAGACACAAAAAGTAGTACAAAATACTTACGTCTTTGGAGGAAGTTATAAGTACTCAGTATCCACTAGAACCTCCTCCATAGCCACCACTTTTTCCACCGGATGATTTTCCTCCTCCATATCCGCCTCCGCCTCCGGATGATCCACCGTATCCAGCTGCTCCTCCAGAAGATCCGCCGTATCCTCCTCCAGAAGATCCGCCATAGCCTCCTCCAGAAGATCCACCGCCATACCCTCCACCACTAGATTTTCCTCCTGATCCAGAACCAAGAGATACTGTGTTTAATTTTATTCCAACAAGTGTAATTCCTTGTAAACCACCACTACTGCCCCCGCCAGAACTTCCACCGTATCCACCACCACCAGAACTTCCACCATAGCCTCCACCGGAGCTGCCTCCATATGAGCCTCCTGAGCTACCACCATATCCTCCTCCACCTCCAGATTTTCCACCATAACCTCCTCCACCACTGGATTTTCCACCGTATCCTCCACCACCAGAGCTTCCTCCAGAAGCTCCACCATAACCACCACCTCCAGAAGCTCCGCCATAACCACCTCCACCAGAGCTGCCTCCATATCCTCCTCCGCCACCAGATTTGCCTCCAGAACTTCCACCATATCCTCCGCTAACACCGCCAGACTTTCCACCTGCTCCTCCATAACCTCCTCCAGAACTACCTCCGTATCCTCCTCCAGAACTACCTCCGTATCCGCCACCAGAGCTACCTCCGTATCCTCCACCAGAGCTACCTCCGTATCCGCCACCAGAGCTACCTCCGTATCCTCCACCAGAGCTACCTCCGTATCCTCCACCAGAGCTACCTCCGTATCCTCCACCAGAGCTACCTCCGTATCCTCCTCCAGAGCTACCTCCATACCCACCTGAGCTTCCTCCACTGCCTCCAGCCGATTTACCACCGGAACTTCCACCATATCCTCCCCCTACAGAGCCACCTCCATATCCTCCGCCCCCAGAACTTCCTCCATAACCACCACCACCACCGGAACTACCTCCATATCCTCCGCTACCACCTTTTGCTTTTCCGCTGCCACCACCGTATCCGCCTCCTTGTCCTCCACCATATCCACCTGCTTGTCCACCACCATATCCGCCTCCTTGGCTTCCACCATATCCACCTCCTTGACTTCCCCCATATCCCCCACTTTGTTTACCTCCACCGTATCCTCCACTTTGTCCTCCACCGTATCCTCCACTTTGTCCGCCTCCATATCCGCCACTCTGTCCACCGCCATATCCGCCACTTTGTTGTCCGCCTCCATATCCACCACTTTGTTGTCCGCCTCCATATCCACTACTTTGTCCCCCTCCGTATCCACCACTTTGTCCCCCTCCGTATCCGCCACTTTGTCCTCCACCATATCCACCACTTGAACCACCTTTTCCACCCTTTCCTCCACCACCACTGCTACCACCATACCCACCTGCACTGCTTCCGCCGCCATATCCACCCGCACCACCACTGCTTCCACCATATCCGCCAGCACCGCCACTGCTACCACCATATCCACCACCTCCTCCACTGCTACCACCATATCCACCACCTCCTCCACTGCTTCCGCCATATCCACCACCTCCACTGCTTCCGCCATATCCACCAGCACCACCGCTGCTTCCACCGTATCCACCAGCACCACCACTGCTTCCTCCGTATCCACCTCCACCACCGCTACTTCCACCGCTACTTCCACCATACCCCCCACTACTTCCGCCACCATAACCTCCAGAAGCTTTACCAGCAGTCCCACCGCCATAACCTCCTGATCCCGATCCTCCTCCATATCCACCAGCAGTTGAACTACCACCATATCCTCCAGATGAGCTACTTTTTCCGGTATCAGCTAAAGCAAAAGTAACTGGTACAGCTAAAAGAACAGCATGTTTCGCACCACCACTTCCAGAGGATCCACTACTGTATCCTCCAGATGAGCCACCAGCTTCGCCTCCGTATCCGCCTGACGAGCCACCATATCCTCCAGCTGAACCACCGGCATCACCACCATATCCACCGGCTGATGCTCCAGCACCACCGCTACTTCCACCATATCCTCCAGCAGAGGCACCCCCACCATATCCACCAGCAGAGGCACCACCACCATAACCAGCAGAGGCACTTCCTCCATAACCACCTTCAGCTTTTGCGCCGCCTCCGTAGTTGCTTCCACCTGATGATCCTCCGCCATACCCTCCTGAACTAGAGGCTCCACCGCCATCTCCTCCATAACCGCCACCAGAAGCACCGCCACCATACCCACCAGCACTTCCGCCGTAACTACCACTAGCAGCTACAGCACCTCCTCCATAGTTGGTTGCATCAGCCACTAAATCAGAAATTATTTTAACTGTTTCTGCCTCTGTAATTTTTTTCGATTCAACTCCTTTCTTGGCAGTTTTCGCTGAAACGCTTCCAGCTAGAAAAACTGCAGACAGAATTATTGCAAGAATCTGCAACATAAATGAAATACATTCAGTATTGAACTGCAAATTAACGTATTATCAAAACTAAAACATTAATAAATTGCATAAAAATAAATTTCATTTCTCGTTCTACAATGATCATGCAGCTGAAAACCTCTTAGGTCAGACTCGCTCTTTCTCCCTTCCCGTTGTTGCCTTGTTATTTTCAAAGATTACAGTCACCTCTCACCTCATTCCAATTCATTTGTTGTTTTTAAACTGTTCTCTGACACAAAGTTCGAAGAGTGAAAATTCAACAACCTGTTTTCTCGTTTTCTTCTTTTGCGCATCACTTTTAAACAAATAAACATAGGAACATAAAATTTAGATGACCTGTTCGTTACCGTACCATTAATCGAATTCTATATAATTTCAGCGGCGTGAGTAATAATTTTTAAACTAATAAGTATTTTTTTTTCCTTAAAAGTATGCTTTGGAAAAAAGGAAAAATTTCAACAATTTTAGAAAAGGAAAAACTTAATGAAAAGTAGTGTTAAGGATGCATGACAGATAGATAAAGATGCACGTGCCTTGAAATGTTACACTCAACCTCAATTTTTCTTTCTGTATTCACCTTTCTTTTACTTTTATGTTAGACTTTAAAAAAAAAATATATATAATTAATAATTTTTAAACTATGAGCATCACCAGAATAATAAAAATGTCGATAAATAGTTTTATAAGGAGCATCTTATCCAATTTTCATGTTTGTATGTATATTTTTTAAAAAGTTATTCACATGCGAGAAAAAGAAGAAACAGAAAAGTGAATACATGTAAAAAGATCCGGTTTTAATCTAACACATGGATGCATCTTCACCTATCTGTAATGCATCCTTATGACATTAAGTTTTCTTTTCTAAAAGTGCTGAAATTTTTCATTTTTTCCAAAGCTGATTTTTGAGAAAAAATGAATATTTATTAGCTTAAGATGCTTATGTTAAAGTTATAAAAAAAATTTGGTTAATGATAAGACAACGAACAGGCCATTCAAATTTTATGTTCATATGTTTATTTGTTTAAAAGTTATGCGCAAAAGAAGAAAACGAGAAAATAGGTTGTTGCTTAAATTTTGAACACCCGTGTGCTTGCGGATATATATATATATATAATTACATTTTTCGGTTTCAATAAGCAAAAACACAGTGAACGTAAGTGAATAAAGATTAAAATATTAAACTTTTTTTTAAAATTTGTTTTTTAGAATAAACAATTTTTTTTTTTTTAAACAAGTATGTTTTTAAAACAAAATGTGTAAGGGGAGAAAAAGTCTGTTTTGAAAATAATAGGCAACAAAAGACATTCATTTGCGATTATCTTCATTTTGGAAATGTAAAGAAGTGCGTTTAGTACAAGTAAGCATTTTATGAAGTAAAATTAGACTCTAATCAACAGTCAAGTTTAGAAACATTTATTCAAAAATCGTCCAATTTGACTTTTGAGTCAATAGTCAGAGTAAATGTAACATCACCCAACTAATGAGCTGATAGGGAGACGCAATGCATTAGCCTATATTTACACTTAGTATTCATAATATCTGTTTATTTGGACCTATCTTTGTCACATTTAGTAGTACAAAAGCAAAAAGGGATATTTTTAGAAAGTTGAAAATTTTTCCGACAGAGGGCGGAGGTCAAAATTTAAAGTTTCGCCATCGTGGAGGTGTCAAGATCAGATATTTTATAAATTCAAAAATTCCCAGATGAATGAAAATATTTGCTCTACATTTTTTACTATTGGGGCCTACCTCAGGTTAGACATTTTTTCTTCTTCAAGTGGCACATCGTTAAATTATAAAATGTTCATTTAAAACTCAAGTAGTTGTAGTTTAAGTCTAAAAATTTTCAGACATATTTGTATCCCAGCAACTGAAGCCAAAACGAAGTTATACACCTCACTGCATCCTATTTCCAATAATATTTTCAAGCTGTGGAAGGATATATAAGTTTGATTGGCTAATCATTCATCCCTCCACGCTTAACCTAAAGTGGAGGGCAGAAATTTGTCTTCAAAATGACTCAATATCTAATACACTTTTTTAAAATTCTGCTTTCACATTCAGAAAATTCACAGCCATTAGATTGATTCCCGTTTTTCAAAAATTAATTTTTTTTAAACTTTAATATTTCATTTTAAAGTTCAAAAGTTCGAAAAATCAACTTTCCACTTTAAAGCTTCAAAATGAAATATTAAACAAAATCTTTTTGTAAAAAAATAGAATCGACTCCAAAAAGCAACTATTATTAAAACAACTAAAAATAAAGTTAAAATTGGCATAAAATAAAATTGCAAATTGCGCCTAAAAGTATAAAATAAATTCCTTCGCCAAATAACAGAAACACTACAATTATTCATAACTTTTGAAGTCGAGACAAAATTAAACAAAATTTTATTCTTTTCATATATATTTGTTGTAGCTACAATGTCTCAAATGATCCATCCTCATAGCTTCCTTTATTATTTTATCACTGTATACCATTATTAACATCGACGTAGAACAGTGAACATTCTTTGCAATTCGGTGTTGTGTGAGTTTTCTTTTCAAACTTTTGCTGCTTACGAAATCTTAATTGTTTATTTGATTCAAAGTAGTTGTTTTGCAGATGCCAAAGCGAGATGTGTATTTTAAATAGATATTGATTTCTCTATTGAATAAAAATATCAAATTTTATTACCTGTGCAAAGTAATTCAAGTGTGTATAATGTAGGAAATTTTGTTCAGACATATGTACGTTTTAAGCATTCTATTTCAAGTATCGATGTCTTTCATACTATCGATCTTTTCATACTAAATCGATGATGCTCTTCAACTTCGTAATTCACTTTTTTTCCCCCTATCTTAAATCGTTTTCGAGATAGGAGCACTCAGTGGCGGTTCGTCATTGAGGGCACCTGGGCCTGGCCCCACTTGAATTTTTCTCTCTGTTAAAAATCAAGTAATATATCTTTCTTTCTTTTTACTTTTTTAATTCTAACGCTTGTAAAAATGTATCTATCAAGTTAAAAACACGCATCCAATGTCCTCTTATTCTTCTCGGACATAAAGTTTGCTTGTCTTTTACCGAATTACATCTAGTCTTCGAAGTTCAACCGTATGGGCACTTTTAATTGTGCCCGATCTCGCGCATTAATTAGTACTAGTATCGCCCAGTGGTCGAAACTCGACCATTTTTTTTGCAAAGCGAGGCAAAGCAAAGTTATTGCCTTGTCCTATACGGAATGCAATTGCAACACAGCTGCGGCAATTGTTTGCCAATATTCACTCTAACTGAATCAGCAGAGTTTTACTTAATATAACTATTTCTCTCTGTAGATGTTAGCCTTTCCTGAAATGAGAGAAAATCGCAACGTGAAAACGCCCCTTGTTGTGTGATACAGCCCAGAAGCTAATAGGTACCATGTCAGACCAAGGTCCAACCAAGTATCAAATTCTGTTAAATTAATTCGATTGGTTCATAAAGTACAGTGTTTGAACAAAAAAAAAAAAAAGATATTTTTCAAAAATGGTCGAATTGAGTTCGGGAAATTTCAAAACGTGTAACTTTATCGAAAACCGAAAATCTAAAATATTTCTGAATCTTATATTTTCTACTTATATATGCAGAGGAAAGAATAATGAATCCACTTTTTAAAAAATAAAAATAAGTAGTCAATTTCACTAATTTCACTTAATTAAAATGCAAGGAAATCTCAAAACGTGTAAATTCATCGAAAACCGGAAATCAAAAGTTTTTATGTATCTTCTACTTGCTTCTTCTACCCACAAAAGCTAGCAATAAAGACACTTTTTTTAAAAAATAAGTAGCCAATTTCAATTAATTGAAACGTAAAGAAAGCTCAAAACATGTAAATTCAGCAAAAAACAGAAATCGGAATTTTTTCCGTATCGTCTACTTATACATGCAGCAGTTAGTAACAAATCCATTTTCATTTTATTTAGTATATTAGTTCAATATTTATTGTTTAAATATCACCCTTTGAAATGAAATGTTTATGTTTACATTCGAAACTGGAAGTTTGCCATTTTTTTTCTGGAGTTTTGTGATTTTAAATTAAAATTTTATCAATTTTACAGAAAAAATAACTCAATCAAACACATGTAGACAGTAACTTATATATAACTATACCCAAATATCGGAATTAAAATCGGCAGATAATTTCCGTTATTTTTTAATATTTTTTTACAAAAAACTCAATGGACAATTAACATAGAAAATCTTTTACATGGCTCCATGGACAGACAGTGACGTAATCACTTCGCTTGCGTATAGTGATGCTACATTATACAAATTAATGTGTCTATGGTTTTATTTGAGCTTTATGAAATTGCCAGATTTAACAACTTTCTACTTTTAGGTATTTTTTAATGTGAAGGAATACGTGTATAAAAGGGAAAAATGGGGAAAAATGCATAAAAAATAAAAAATAAATACCTTCTTGACATCGTAAGAAAATAATATTTGTATTCGCACCTTCCGGCTAACCATACCTTTCGAATGATACCATTTTCAACCCTCTACTCCCATAATTAATATGTTAAAAAGGGACAACAAATTTTATGCTTGTCTATTAATATATAGATAGTATTTATTGCTTTGCGCATGGAACAGCGGGTTAGCACGTTTGGCGAAGTAGCGCTTTATCAATGTTAATATTCCCATACTTTTAAAGTGTTAGGGCAGAGCCTCCTTAAGTAGATGCCTTCCACGCGCTGCGAATCCCAATGTTAAATTAGGCAACATTTAAAAAACAAAACTAACGCTAGGTGACAGCACCTACGCAGAGCAACAATTTTCTTCTCTTTCACAGATAAGTTATATTTTTCATCTAAAAATCTAGCTATTAATTTCAATTTAAAGTCCAAAATTGTATTTTTTTTTTTCTTTTAATTTGAAAAAATGATGTGAAAATGCTTTATCGTAAATATTTTCAAAAAATATTCAAATATTTATATTTAAAAAAGTATAGGGTTTAATTTTCTTCGGAAGTGGACAAGACCTATTTTAGCTTTTCAACTAATTGAATTACAGCGTATCTAATAAATAACACCTTTTTTTTTTAAAAAAAAATATATTATTAATTAAAAAACTAAATTTAAAATTAAATAAGCAAAAACATGGCATGTCTATTACGCGATTAAATTATTTTTTATATATTTATTCAATAAAAATTTCAAAAATTTTTTTAATTTAGATATCAGATGAAAGTTTCGTTTATATAAATTAAAATCTCTGAACTTTAAATGAGTTTCAGTTTAGAATGAATAATTTATAATGATAAATTATTAAAATTATGTCTTTTTTTTTTTCTTTTTTTTTTTCTTTTTTTTTTTTTTTTTTTTTGGTCATGTCCTTTACGTTACATTTTTACCTTATTAGGTGTGAATTATTTTTCTTAAATCGAGAATTTTATATTATTTATAAGAAAAATAGACCAGCACATTAACGAGATAAGTTAAGATTCAGTAATAAAAATTGGAGAAGAAAACAATCTGTTGTCTAGTCCATCACAAAAAATAAATAAATAACCATTAAGATTTAAATTTTTAAAATTAAGGATTTCTTGAGTATAAGTTTTCTCTCGCACGAAGTTTTTTTTTTTTTTTTTTTTTTTTTTTTAAAGATTTTATTAGCTCCAGCAGTTCCGAGAGGGTATGCTTTCGAAACTGATAGACAGTTTCGAAATAAAGTTGTGTTATGTTTGCATGTTTTGAGGTCTCCTGAAACGAAAAATAATGTTTTTAGCGGTTGGTCTGTGCGCGTCGGTTTGTCTATCTCGGATATACTTGTAAAATGCTGAAAGTGTATTTCATTTTGTGATAGGTGTTTTTCATATAAGACTAAATTTAAATGCACAATCTGATGTGCACATAGTTTATTGAAAATATACAGGGCTATCCAAAATTAAGCTAAACGTTCTTTTCTGTAGAATGCAATTGACGGAAGTGCTTTGCTACACTTTTTTTATGCCGACGAATACTGTTGAAGGAAAATTAATTTTTTGAACCTATAATGTAAACAAAGTATTTTTTTTTAAGTTCTATTTTCAACTCACGTTTTTGAATAAAGTCACGTTTTGGGGTTCCCTGAATACAAAAAACATTTTTTTTTTTTTTTTTTTTTTTTAGTAATTGATTTATATGCGTATTTATTATCAGAATAACTCAAAAACAAACAAATGCAGGAAATTCACAATTGTATTTTAAAACTCGTATTAGGTTTCAATTTGAAAAATTTGATAAAGATTGGCAAATTTAAGGATAAATTAATAACATCCTTGAAATATTTTTACTTCCATTACCCTACGTATTGTGTTCGGTCCAAAAATTCGATATCGAGTTTTCCCCTGATTTATATTTTTAAGGTCTCATGAGTCCAAAAAAAGTAGTTTTTGGCAATTAGCCAGTATATGTGTGTGTGTGTGTATATATATGAGTGTATGGATGTGGAGAATTTCTATTTCAAAAAATCAAGTCATCTTTCTGTCATATCTGATAATTTTTCAAATTAGTAATCATGATATTTAATTTTTACATGAATTTTTAATTCTATATTCCATTTGTGTGGTAAAAGGTTAATAAAAGTAATGTTATGAATCTTAAAACTTAATATTTTTAAAAAGAACAAAAGTAGAAATAAAAATTTTCTATTTTTTCTTTTCAAGATTCCCAACACTTTTGTTTCGATTTAACTGAAATAATCAAATTTTTATACGCATTTACACAAGTCTTTAAAAAACAGTGGTATTAAAAAATATAAATCAATCTTGTTCCTTATATTGGAGTATTTTATAGTTTTATTCATAAGTTACTAATGTAATTTATGAATAAAACTATAAAATACTCCAATATAGAGTTACTTCAAAGTAACTAAGAACAAGTTATTTTTCTGTATTCCTACATCAATAAATAAAAATTTCATTTCATTTTGTAATAAGCATAACTATTTTATTTGTTAAATCTAACTTACTAACAGAGGTGTCAACCCTTCGAATTTTTATATCATAATTTCTTTTAAATTTATCTTCGTCTTAATCATAGAATTTACGATAATAAATAAAAATAATGTTTTTTGTGAAAAATATTATTGATATTCAAAAATCCAGAGGGTTGGTAATTTTGCATTAATTACTTATGCAGTTTACATACCTTGTCTTGAAATATTTGCAGGTCATTTGAAAACTTATATTTTCACGGGGACTGTCCGATTTACAAAATGGAACGACGCAATACACCATAAAAAAAAAAAAAAAAAAAAAAAAAAAAACCTCTCACATTTATTAAATTAATAAAACATAAACCATGAAGAACTCAGTTGAAAGTCAATTGAATCGCGGGAAATAAACAGAACTTTACGACACGGTATCAAGCGCCATCTACTGGCTATGTTCTTCTTGTACTGTTGCCAAGTTTTCGAGCGACTCGCTAGGCATCTACTTAAGGAGGCTCTGGTTAGGGCACTTGGCGAATTGGCCCATGTAACGCAGTTTAATGAAAAATGACTGCCTCCTTTAAAATGCATTAACCATAGGGATCGTGGAAAGAATTTGGCGAATTTCACAGTACTTTTTATTTATTTATTTTTCTACTGATAGTGAAAAAGAGGAGACATTTGCGATTTTTATTACTTTCTCTTACCCATAAGGTAGAGAAAGTATTGTTTTTGGGTCAAATTTTCGAACGCGAGATTTTGTTATATTTACACGTTCTGAGGTCCCCTGAATATGAAAATCATGTTTTTAGCAAATGGCCTGTGTGTCTGTGCGTGTGTCTGTTATCAGCATATCTCAAAAATAAATTATGGCAGAAAGTTCAAACTTGGTATTCTAAATGTGTATCATATAGGGATGCTACAGTAAGCTTTTCGTTAAGATCAAGCAAATGGTTCGTGTACAGGGACAATCAAGAGAATTCTAATACATTACGTCTATGGGGGAAATTGCAGGGAAGTAGAGTTTAACGTCTATAGATTGCACTAAAACAAATGAAACGAATATATATTTTTTGTAATAGAGATAATTAACTGGAAAAAAAAATTGTGTATATAGGAGCCTCGCCTCCCCACCTGGGGGGGTCCCCCCTCCGGCCGGGGGGAGTAAGTTTACATGATGGGTATCTTTCAAAAGAGCTCGCCAATACCTTTAAAACGAATGGTTGAACCATCGATCTGCGATAATTTAAAACAAAGTTATCGATATTTTTTTTTACTTTTAACAAAAAAAAAAAAAAAAAAAAAAAAAAAAAAAACTTCGAAAAAAAAAAAAAAAAAAAATCGTATTTTTTTTTTTTTTTTTTTTAATATTGAGAATAAAATGGACTTTTTTTGGGATATTTGGTGTTATACTACTGGAAATCGTCTGCATTATCATAAAAGATATTTTTTTTAAATGATAATTTTAATAAATTATTTTTTAAAAACATAATTATTTTTTAATAACCGAATTAAATTCTATATAAATGTAGGTGCATTAGTGAAACGGGGGGTTGAGGGGGGCGGTAGCCCCCCCCCCTCACATAGAACTAATTATTATATAAAACTCTTCAGAAGCCTAATATGAATTGTTTAACACAGGTTTACATAACAGAACTCGTTATCTTACCTTTTAATGTGCAATCTGTATTAATAGTATTAAATTTCAGGGTAAGAGAAAGTCGTGTGAGTGACACACCAGATTATTTTTCTTTCCAAATAAATCTATGATTGTTTAAAAATTAACAGTGATAGAAAGGAATTCTGATGAAAATTTATTGTCAAAAGGATTAAAACATTTTTGAGAAATTCTATGGGACAGGAATGTTTAAATGCACTTGCGGATCTTGCAATCCACAAAGACTTTATTTTCACATTTCCAGAATTTAACGAGAAAGTAATTATGGAAGGTTTGCTCGACAAAAAACTCGCTGAGCAGAAAATTTATTTTTGTATAAATAATAATCAGATTTAAATACTGGAACAGTTTTGGCTGCCTAAATTTGTAAGCTTTTTCATTATATACATAAAAAAAAAAAAAAAAAAAAAAAAAAAAAAAAAAAAATCATGCCATTTAGTGTAATATTTTTTATAATTATTGTTTTTTCAGTCAAATACTATTTGATTAAAGTATTTTTAATAATATTAATCGCATTTACATAAATTAATATTGATTATTTAAAAAATACATTTCTAAATAATTATTATTATTAAAGGATAAATCAATCTTTTTAAATATATATACATACACACTTTATTTTTTTTTTTTAAGTATAGCGATGGATTTTTAAAGTATCTTTATTTGCGTATTTTTAACTCGACATTATGCAAAAAAACTGAAAAGAAGTAAAATGTCAGACATTAATTACTTTCTCTTACCCATAAGGTTGAGAAAGTGTTGTTTTAGGGTCAAATTTTCGAACGTGAGTTTTTGTTATATTTACATGTTCTGAGGTCCCCTGAATACGAAAATCACGTTTTTAGTGAATGGTCTGTGCGGATGGATGCCTGTGTGTCTGTTATCAGCATATCTCAAGAACAAATAGTAACAGAAATTCCAAACTCGGTATGCTAAATGTGTATCATATAGGGATGCTACAGTAAGCTTTTCGTTGAGATGAAGCAAATGGTTCGTGTACAGGGACACTCAAAAGTATTCAAGTACGTTACGTCTACGTCTATGGGGGAAATTGCAGGTAAGTAGAGTTTAACATCCATAGACTGCACTAAACCAAATTAAACGAATATATATTTTTTGTAATAGAGATAGTCAACTGGGAAAAAGATTTTGTGTATGTAGGAGCCCCGCCCTGGGGGGAAGTCCCCCCTCGAGGGGAGTAAATTTTCATGATGGGTATTTTTCAAAAGAGCTCTCCAATACTTTTAAAACGAATGGTTGAACCATCGATCTGCGATAATTTAAAATAAAGTTACGATATTTTTCATTTTTAACATAATAATAATAATAATAATAATAATAATAATAATGTAATATTGAGAATAAATTCAACTTTTTTTTTAAATATATATTTAGTGTTATACTACTTCTCTAATATTAAAATCGTCTGCATTATCATAATATATATATATATATATATATATATATATATATATAAATTATTTTAATAAATTATTTTTATAAAACAGAATTATTTTTTAATAACTGAATTAAATTCTATATAACTGTAGGCGCATTAATGAAACGGGGGGTTGAGGGAGGCGGTATCCCCCCTCACACATAAATAATTATCATACAAAACTTTTCCGAAGCCTAGTTTGAATTGTTTAACATAGGTTTACATAACAGTACTCTTTATCTTACCTCTTAATCTCCAACCTGTATTTATACTATTAAATTTCAGGGTAAGAGAATGTCCTGGGAGTGACACACCAGATTATTTTTTATTGCGACAGTTATAAAATTTTGTATTGTTGAAGGAATATAAAAATTTTAAACTAAAATTTCTGTACAGGCTTAATTTTAAATTTTGATCTACATTACAAAAATCACCTAAAGATTTTAAATTTTATATACAAAAAAGTAAAATCACAAACACTTTAATTTAAAAATTCGACATTTTAAAAATGTGTATACGTTTTAAAAATAGCGTTTATGAAATTTCTAATTTTAATTTAATTTCTTATATTTTGACTGTGCTTTTAAAAACAAACATACAAGAAACATATATATTAAATATATAATGTTTTCGTGTATACTTAAAAGATAGATACTTAGAGTTATTATGCACAAAAGTAAAAAAAGAAAATGCATGCAGAAGAATTTCAGTTTAAAAATTTTGGCATTGTAACATAGTAAAATTTTATAATATTCACAATGAATTATAATAATAATATACATAAAACACCCCGAATATTTAAAAAAAAAAAAAAAAAAAAAAAAAACCTCTCACATTTATTAAATTAATAAAACATAAACCATGAAGAACTCAGTTGAAAGTCAATTGAATCGCGGGAAATAAACAGAACTTTACGACACGGTATCAAGCGCCATCTACTGGCTATGTTCTTCTTGTACTGTTGCCAAGTTTTCGAGCGACTCGCTAGGCATCTACTTAAGGAGGCTCTGGTTAGGGCACTTGGCGAATTGGCCCATGTAACGCAGTTTAATGAAAAATGACTGCCTCCTTTAAAATGCATTAACCATAGGGATCGTGGAAAGAATTTGGCGAATTTCACAGTACTTTTTATTTATTTATTTTTCTACTGATAGTGAAAAAGAGGAGACATTTGCGATTTTTATTACTTTCTCTTACCCATAAGGTAGAGAAAGTATTGTTTTTGGGTCAAATTTTCGAACGCGAGATTTTGTTATATTTACACGTTCTGAGGTCCCCTGAATATGAAAATCATGTTTTTAGCAAATGGCCTGTGTGTCTGTGCGTGTGTCTGTTATCAGCATATCTCAAAAATAAATTATGGCAGAAAGTTCAAACTTGGTATTCTAAATGTGTATCATATAGGGATGCTACAGTAAGCTTTTCGTTAAGATCAAGCAAATGGTTCGTGTACAGGGACAATCAAGAGAATTCTAATACATTACGTCTATGGGGGAAATTGCAGGGAAGTAGAGTTTAACGTCTATAGATTGCACTAAAACAAATGAAACGAATATATATTTTTTGTAATAGAGATAATTAACTGGAAAAAAAAATTGTGTATATAGGAGCCTCGCCTCCCCACCTGGGGGGGTCCCCCCTCCGGCCGGGGGGAGTAAGTTTACATGATGGGTATCTTTCAAAAGAGCTCGCCAATACCTTTAAAACGAATGGTTGAACCATCGATCTGCGATAATTTAAAACAAAGTTATCGATATTTTTTTTTACTTTTAACAAAAAAAAAAAAAAAAAAAAAAACTTCGAAAAAAAAAAAAAAAAAATCGTATTTTTTTTTTTTTTTTTTTAATATTGAGAATAAAATGGACTTTTTTTGGGATATTTGGTGTTATACTACTGGAAATCGTCTGCATTATCATAAAAGATATTTTTTTTAAATGATAATTTTAATAAATTATTTTTTAAAAACATAATTATTTTTTAATAACCGAATTAAATTCTATATAAATGTAGGTGCATTAGTGAAACGGGGGGTTGAGGGGGGCGGTAGCCCCCCCCCCTCACATAGAACTAATTATTATATAAAACTCTTCAGAAGCCTAATATGAATTGTTTAACACAGGTTTACATAACAGAACTCGTTATCTTACCTTTTAATGTGCAATCTGTATTAATAGTATTAAATTTCAGGGTAAGAGAAAGTCGTGTGAGTGACACACCAGATTATTTTTCTTTCCAAATAAATCTATGATTGTTTAAAAATTAACAGTGATAGAAAGGAATTCTGATGAAAATTTATTGTCAAAAGGATTAAAACATTTTTGAGAAATTCTATGGGACAGGAATGTTTAAATGCACTTGCGGATCTTGCAATCCACAAAGACTTTATTTTCACATTTCCAGAATTTAACGAGAAAGTAATTATGGAAGGTTTGCTCGACAAAAAACTCGCTGAGCAGAAAATTTATTTTTGTATAAATAATAATCAGATTTAAATACTGGAACAGTTTTGGCTGCCTAAATTTGTAAGCTTTTTCATTATATACATAAAAAAAAAAAAAAAAAAAAAAAAAAAAAAATCATGCCATTTAGTGTAATATTTTTTATAATTATTGTTTTTTCAGTCAAATACTATTTGATTAAAGTATTTTTAATAATATTAATCGCATTTACATAAATTAATATTGATTATTTAAAAAATACATTTCTAAATAATTATTATTATTAAAGGATAAATCAATCTTTTTAAATATATATACATACACACTTTATTTTTTTTTTTTAAGTATAGCGATGGATTTTTAAAGTATCTTTATTTGCGTATTTTTAACTCGACATTATGCAAAAAAACTGAAAAGAAGTAAAATGTCAGACATTAATTACTTTCTCTTACCCATAAGGTTGAGAAAGTGTTGTTTTAGGGTCAAATTTTCGAACGTGAGTTTTTGTTATATTTACATGTTCTGAGGTCCCCTGAATACGAAAATCACGTTTTTAGTGAATGGTCTGTGCGGATGGATGCCTGTGTGTCTGTTATCAGCATATCTCAAGAACAAATAGTAACAGAAATTCCAAACTCGGTATGCTAAATGTGTATCATATAGGGATGCTACAGTAAGCTTTTCGTTGAGATGAAGCAAATGGTTCGTGTACAGGGACACTCAAAAGTATTCAAGTACGTTACGTCTACGTCTATGGGGGAAATTGCAGGTAAGTAGAGTTTAACATCCATAGACTGCACTAAACCAAATTAAACGAATATATATTTTTTGTAATAGAGATAGTCAACTGGGAAAAAGATTTTGTGTATGTAGGAGCCCCGCCCTGGGGGGAAGTCCCCCCTCGAGGGGAGTAAATTTTCATGATGGGTATTTTTCAAAAGAGCTCTCCAATACTTTTAAAACGAATGGTTGAACCATCGATCTGCGATAATTTAAAATAAAGTTACGATATTTTTCATTTTTAACATAATAATAATAATAATAATAATAATAATAATGTAATATTGAGAATAAATTCAACTTTTTTTTTTAAATATATATTTAGTGTTATACTACTTCTCTAATATTAAAATCGTCTGCATTATCATAATATATATATATATATATATATATATATATATATATTAATTATTTTAATAAATTATTTTTATAAAACAGAATTATTTTTTAATAACTGAATTAAATTCTATATAACTGTAGGCGCATTAATGAAACGGGGGGTTGAGGGAGGCGGTATCCCCCCTCACACATAAATAATTATCATACAAAACTTTTCCGAAGCCTAGTTTGAATTGTTTAACATAGGTTTACATAACAGTACTCTTTATCTTACCTCTTAATCTCCAACCTGTATTTATACTATTAAATTTCAGGGTAAGAGAATGTCCTGGGAGTGACACACCAGATTATTTTTTATTGCGACAGTTATAAAATTTTGTATTGTTGAAGGAATATAAAAATTTTAAACTAAAATTTCTGTACAGGCTTAATTTTAAATTTTGATCTACATTACAAAAATCACCTAAAGATTTTAAATTTTATATACAAAAAAGTAAAATCACAAACACTTTAATTTAAAAATTCGACATTTTAAAAATGTGTATACGTTTTAAAAATAGCGTTTATGAAATTTCTAATTTTAATTTAATTTCTTATATTTTGACTGTGCTTTTAAAAACAAACATACAAGAAACATATATATTAAATATATAATGTTTTCGTGTATACTTAAAAGATAGATACTTAGAGTTATTATGCACAAAAGTAAAAAAAGAAAATGCATGCAGAAGAATTTCAGTTTAAAAATTTTGGCATTGTAACATAGTAAAATTTTATAATATTCACAATGAATTATAATAATAATATACATAAAACACCCCGAATATTTAAAAAAAAAAAAAAAAAAAAAAAAAAAAAAAAAGATAACCCCGCCTCCCATTAAATAACTTATTATTTTTGCGTTTGAATTATGAATATATTTCACATGTCGTGCAATGGACCGGGCCCCACCTGGGAAAATTGGCACGAGCCGCCACTGGGAGAACTCATTCCGCCCTTTTCCCCCCAGGTGGCGCTGTAAGCGGTTGAATCTCGTAGTGCATGGCCACTTTATTATACCTACTACCTACATACCACTTTTATGACTATAACTGCAGCCGTTTAGCAGTTAAAAGACTTTTGTGGACATCCTGTATTTTCTTTAGATCGTAAAGAAAATGGGACCTATTTCAGACCAAGATCTTTACAACAAAACAAAATGCATCAAAATCAGAGCATCGTTCAAAAGTTATGAGCTAACAAACATAAGCTTTGAATTGAGAACCTCCTCCTTTTACAAAAACTAAAAAAAAATAATTTTTGAAAAACAACAATCAATCTAATAGTTGTGAAAACGGAATTTAAAAAATACATTAGGTAATGTGTCATTTTGAAAATAATTTTCTCCATAGAATAACATGGGATAAGGCTGCCGTCAACGTTAGGTGAAGTGTCCCCTTAATTAAAAAAAAAAAAAAAAAAAAAAAATCGTTGTAGAGGAATAAATTATTGCAATAATTTTTTTTTTTTTTTTTTTTTTTTTTTTTTTTGAAAAAAGAAACTCTATAGCAATCGAATTAAAGTTGCGTACCATCTTTTTGAATTTTAAGAATATAAAATAGTAAGTAAGTGAAAACTTATATTCTATATATTTTTTAAACAGTTGTATTCAAATACATTACTAGTACCCGTTAAAACTCGATGGTTTTACAGTAATTAAATGAACAACGAAAGTCCTTCCCTGTGTGAGAAGCATTGTACTGATTTAAAGATTTTTCTTTTTTCTTTTTCCTACGAAGAAAAAGATAAACTTCATACACTCACAATGTAGACAAAGGTTTTTTTGCCAAATATATTTATAGAGTACTAGAAAATCCCCATTTCGGTAACGAATTGAATTCTGAATGCGGATTTTTTTTTTTTTTTTGAATCAAACTCGAAATGTACAAAACTCGGTCAGATGCTGCTGATAGGTCAAAGTTTGTGAATGAAATCATTTTTCAATTTATTAAAACAATGAAGGTAGTGAATCGCTGGTCACTATTTTCAAAGGCAACTTTTTCCTATATCGCTTTATAAACAAAATGAAAGATCATGGAATTGCTCTAAAGCCCGCTTTGGTTCCCCGTTGCCTTCGTCAGCGACCCACTCATTCGCAGACTCTCGGGTGCCTGTGACAGTGGGCTTCCATTTGGGTGCCTATCAGATGACAGTTTCGAAACGGGCAGTATCGATGAAATTGAAGTTGCAATTATCTATTTGAATCCTTCCATCGAAATGATTTTAAACATGCTCGACCCAGTTTATGACCAGTGTGGAAATACTTGGTGGGTGTTTGACATTTCTAGTGCATGCGCAGTGGGAATCCTTTCGGTATGGTTTCTATAGTAGTAATGCAACTAGAATCTTCAAATTGGATATGTAGGCTATTTCTAAAGCATCCTATTTTTAAAAATTCTAAATTAAAGAGGAATGAATTCTTCAAAATGTAGGGTCTAAACACGTTACTGTGACTACGGTCAAAACGACGCAATATAATTAAAGTAAAAACAATTCTTAGAACATGTTAGAATATCGTCACACCTCCCAAATGAAGTAGTATAGTGTCTTTGATAATGACACAATTTCTTGGGTAGTTACACTTGACTGTGATTGTGTGTCTTATTTGTATGTATATTTCACTGTTCTCGAAATTTGTCCAATGAAGGCTGTGTGATTTATTGTGTAAACTACTTATTATAGACAGAAAAGATGAAACGTTTTACTCAGGAAAATTAGAATTATTTAATTATTTAAAAAATAAATACGAATTTTGGCACTGTATTCATAATAGCTTTAAAATTAGCCATTTAAAATGTTTAAATGTTGCCAAAAAAGTTTACGAGTTAGTTTTTTTTTTTTAATATAAAATGAAATATGCTTTCACGCGAAAAATAAAAAAAATATCAAATATTAAATTTGCTCATGCACATGAAAAAATGACGCCTTCATAACTTTAAAATAAAATAATAATAATAAAAATCTTGCATGTTTCTTGGAATTTTCTTTCATAACCTTTTTTAATATACCTCAATAACATTTTTTTTTTTTTTAATAGTATATTTTTGGCAATGATGAATCACTTTTGGCATGGAAGCTAATTCAGCATTATATTAAAAAGCTTTCCAGAGCAGTTTTTAAAGTTTTGATGCTGAAGTAGATCGGACATTTTTCACCAAGGACGCTATTTTCGCAATAGCCACTTTAAGCCAAGTAGCGCATCAAAAATATAAATAAATTATAAAATATTGGGGGGGGGGGGGGGGGGAGTGTGTGTGAGAGAGAGAGAGAAAAGAAAGGAACAGAAACAATAATCGCAGAAATTATGTATTTTTGTCTAAAATGGTGACAAAAATACAAAAGTCGCCAAGGGGAGCTATATTAAGGCTGTACCATGATCAAGTTTACATATTTATTTATTTATTTTTCTATATACAAACTACTATTAACTAACCATGAAATATATGTAACCACAAAAAATAATTGTCTCATGCGACAGACGTAGCCGATAATAGCTTATTGTAATATTATATTTGGTCGGATATATCAAATAAATATGGGAAATAACACTGAAAGCAAATATTACGTACACCACGTATAGTGTTGTTCGTATGTAACTGAGATTCAAATATAATAATATTATAGTTTAAAAAAAATTAAAGAACACGCTTTTATAGAAATGTGAACTGAAAAGCACAAAATATCTGTCTTAGTATTAAAATGCAGGGTAAGAGAAAATCGTGTGTATGACACACCCTAATAATCCACACATTTAAATCTTTAATTAAAATAACTTAGAATTAGACAAAAACCATTTTTTAAAAATCTCCCCTGACTGGGATCGAACGCTGGTCCTTTAGGTTCGTAGCGTGGAGCTGTACCTCAACGCCACATCGTTCACGTCACGTAGGGAAAGTATTTTTTTTTTTCACAATATAAATTTTTTGTTTGCTCCCAGAGCGGTTACAAACAAACATACATACAGGTGAAGCTAATAAAAGCGTGTTAAAAAGGCTACTTCAATTTTTTCGATACTGTTCGTTTCGAAACTGTCATCTACCCAAATGGTGGTAAGCCATTGTCGCAAGCAATCGAGACAGGCACCCGAGATTTTGCGGATGCGCAAGCTACTGCCGAAGCGAGATTTGAGCATTTTATTTTATTTTTGTTCTTAAAGCGATACAGAAAAGGTTTTCCTTTAAACATAGGGACCAGCGAAGCGAGCAAAGCCTGCTAGTTTACCATAAATAATAAGAAATAGCAATCTTAACTTTTGCATGTCACAGGTAAGATTTTATCTGTCAGCGTAACAAAAACGAGCTCTTTTCTTAAAACAACATTTTTTTTTTTTTTTTTTTTAAGAGTGTTGCCATTCTACAGTTATTTTCTACAAATGGATTATTTTAAAAGTAACTACTTTGTAGGAAACGATAACTGTTCAAAGTTTCAAGAATTATGAAACTGTGATTTATTATTATAAAAATGCTTTTTTCTTTCTTTTTTTTTTTTAATTAAATATAATGGCCAGCGAAGCATGCAACAACAAATAGTTATAATATATAAGGGGAAAAAAATGAAGAAGAAGAAGAAGAAGGTTTTTTTTAAGCGCATATAAAACATAAGAAAGAAAGAAAGAAAGAGATATAACAAGAAATGCAGGGAAATACAAAAGAATTCGGTTATATTAAGGATTATTGTTACAAGTGGTTCAAAGTGTATTTAGTGTTCGCATTTTCTTTCTTTTTTTAAATTTTGCTAAACTTAAATATATTATGTGATATTGTATAAACAATATGCAGGGCTATCGAAACAGAAAAGGGAAAATAAAAGATAACGATGTTAGCTTTTGCAAGTTTGGAACAGACTCCTGAGAAAAACAGGTTTTTCCCTATAAAATTTTTGTGTTTTCCAAAGTTTAAGAGTCATTTGAATGATAAATTTCATGATTATTTGTGTATTTCAGGTAAATACTAGGCAACTAATTTTCCCAAATTTCACAGGAACGTTCCATTTTTTTTTTTTTTTTTTTTTTAAACAATGAAGTGAGTCTAATATATTATTTTCTGCTGAATGTACTTTTTGAAAACGCATCTATTCGTGCCAAAATCTTTCAGCTGCACAACAAGG
Organism: Salticus scenicus; assembly: GCA_963930645.1. Lineage (NCBI taxonomy): Eukaryota > Metazoa > Arthropoda > Arachnida > Araneae > Salticidae > Salticus > Salticus scenicus. The sequence continues at coordinate 912,689 of OZ005650.1, forward strand.
GTTGCTAATCAATATTTCTTCTCTTAAAAACCCCTTCACTCAGCGCCGCCGGAAGCCGAAGCTAACGTTATTCTACGGGAAATTTTTCTTTACAAATAACTTATTAACTAATCCATATTTTTTAATTCTGTTTTCACATTCTGAAAATTCCCAGCTGTTCAATGGACGGACCTTTTTTAAAAAAATTATTTTTTTAATTTTTTATATTTTATTTTGAAGCTGCAAAATACGAATTTTCAATATGTGAATTTTTTTCATTTTGCAATTTCAAAATAAAATATTAATAATTAAAAAAGTACATTTTTTAAAAAAGGTCCGTCCATTGAACAGTTGGGAATTTTCTGAATGTGAAAACAGAATTTAAAAATATATATTAGTTAATAAGTTATTTGTAAAGAAAATTTCCCCGTAGAATAACATTGGCTCTGGCTTCCGGCGACGGTAAGTGAAGAGGGCCGTTAACACTTTCGGGGCAGCATGTTTCTGTCTTTTTGACAGCAAGGTCCTCCCAAAATATAACATTTCAGAGCAAACTTCTTTGCATTCACATTTATAATACAAATGGATATACATTATAATTATACTCTTTCTAATCAAAGAATTTGTATACATAGTACATTGATTGTATAAATAGGAATATTCTTAAGAAAAGAAATAACACACAAATTTCGAAACAATCGCCCACTGGTGGAGTTACGGATTTTCAAATGACGTGAATGTGATAAAATGGTGGATATTTCTCTCACAATAAAAAGAGAAAAATACATAAATAATATACATGTGAAACGAAAGATATTTTTTTTCTTTTATCTGTCTGAGATTAGGCTATTTTAAAAAAGTGATAGGGAAAAAAAATTACCTTTCCAAGCTTAAGATGGATTACAATTAATTATTTTGGAGGCGTTTTTATTGTCTTTAATTGAACAAAGGGTCTCTATCCGATTCTTGCGTTCTTGTTAACTTCCTTTACATAACGCGATGGAAATAGACAAGAAGGAAGAGAGTTTTGTGACCTCAATTTTCCGACAACTTATCGCTGTTTCATCAGTTTCGATATTCAGAGGGATCATTCGACATTGTTGTCAGGAGAAAGTGATTCCTCTTTGGCATTCGGCTCTACACTCAGCCAGGCGTATCTGGACGATCGTGCCCGTAATATATTTAGATTCTGTGCGTTTTGAAATTCGAAAATAGTGTTACATTTTAACCACAATAATTGTGATTAGGGTCGATGAATGAAAATTAAGCAGATACAGTCAATTAAATTACTACACAACAGTTGTTCTAAATACTTTAGTACGATCCTTTATCAGCCAAAAGAAAAGTAACCATGAAAACAACAACGCATTAATATTAGTTAAACTAGTAGAGAAAAACGACGGAATGCGAAAGTGAATCAACGAACGCTTTGCCTGCTTCGCTGGTCACTCTATTTAAAGGAAATTCTTTTATATCGCTTTATAAACAAAATTAAAAAAAAAAAAAAAAATCATGAAATTGCTCAAAAGCTCGCTTCCTGTCTCCACTGCCTCTCTGGTGCCTGTGACAATAGCTTACCAGTGGGCTTCCATTTGGGTGCTTATCAGATGACAGTTTCGAAACGGACAGTATAAAAAAAAAACTGAAGTAGCTATTTTATATTTAAACCCCAGTTACATATGAACAACACGATACGTGGTGTAAATAATATTGTTCACGTTATTTTCTACATTTATTTGATTTATTCGATCAACTATAAAACGACAACAATTTCACGCCAAATGTAATATTACAATAGGCTATGATCGGCTACATCTATCGCATGAGACAATTTTTTGTGGTTATAATAGTAGTTGAGTTAGTTAATAGTAGTTGGTATATAGAAAAATAAATAAATAAATATGTAAATCTGATCATAGTACAGCCTTAATATAGCTCCCCTTGTCTACTTTTGGATTTTTATCGCCATTTTAGACAAAAATACATAATTTATGTGGCGCGATTCATCCGTGCCAAAAACGTTTAAACAAAAAAAAAAAAAAAAAAAAAAAAAAAAAAAATCGAAAATTGAAGTATATTAAAAAAGGACATGATTGTTTTTTTACCCCATTTTCATATTTTCATATGCATGAGCAAATTTAATCTATATAATATTTCTCTAACGTGGTCCAGTTAAGATTATTTTTTTTTTTAGTAACGATACGATACGGACTTAATAAAATACGCGAGGATAGAAACTAATACATAAGAACGCGGACTTACTATACAGCCCTCAGATCGCAAGACAAACTTGCAGTTCAAATTTCATCGATTTCGGTCAATAAACAAAATATTTACATTTTAATTGGTACTGTAATATTTTAAAACTTTAATATTTCAAATTCTAATTATGATTAAATTATTTTTAATACATCATTGGAAAGACATTTTAAAGCACTTTTATATTATCGAAAGTGGGATTCGAGATTTCACCTGATTTACACGTTTTAAGGTCTCCTGATTAGGTTTTCTTTTGTATCTCAGCTACTAATTAAAATAATTTCATAAGTAATACATCATTTGAAAGCTTTATTGATTTGGAATTGAACAGTAGATTACAGAAATTTCTACCACCAGATGACGCTGTAATATTTTAAAAATTCAATATTTCAAATTCTAATGAGAGAGGAGGTGTTGTAAGTTCTAAAACGGGGATAATGCGCCGCAGGCGCCACCGAGCGGGACTTTGCTAAAGTCAGAAATTTGAAAGATCATAACATGGTGAGCAAACAGGCTCTTTCAGATATTGAAACGGGAAGAGAGCGCCGCAGGCGCTAACGAGCGGGAATTTACTGCGATTAAATTTTTCAGTAAAGCTATTTTCACTATATGTCAAAAAGCTGTTGTAAGACCTGAAACGGGAAAAAGGCACCGCAGGTGCCACCGAGCGGGGGTTTCGTAAAGTCGGATTTTTCAAGGATCGCGAACCAGCTGGTCGATGAAGGCGGCTAGTCTATAATAAAGAAGATGTCTGTCTGTCTGTGCATCTATACGTTCAGCCTCTACTGAACATAGAAGTATAAAATTTGACATACGGGTGCTCAGAAGCCTTCCCGAGGGGATAGTGAAAACAGAATTTAAACGTTTTAATTAGTTGCGGAGATATTAATTAAAACGTCAACCTATGTCAATTAATAAACGACTCGATTTTGAGCTTAAGATGTGTTTAAGGAGAGTTAAATGGGTAAATAAATTAGAAATAACGGTCCAATCGTTACGAATATTGTACCAAATGAAAGGGGGGAATTTTTCTAAATCCAGGGGTGCAAACAGCATTTTAACACGACAATTAGATTTTTTAAAATTAACTAAAGTATGAAATTTAGATGGCAACACTTAATTATTTCATTTATCAAAGATTCTTCACTGTCAGGGTTGACTATTGACTTCACTTCACTGGTTGACTATTCTTCCGGTCAGGAAAAATTGCTTTTCGTCCACGTGATAAGGTACTAGAAATAAAAAAAAACCCAGTTTTTGAATTTTTTTAATTTTAAATCGATTTAAGCAGAAATTCGTAATCGCCCGTTATTATGGCTCACCTGTCTGCAGTTAAAAAATCTAAAGTATAGCTTTAAAAATAAAATAAATAGACATATTGTACTTATTTAAATTCATTTTTATTTCATCTGTTAATGACACCAAACGTTACTTTTAACAGAATAATAATGTTTTTTTTTTTTTTTTTTTTTTTTTCTGAATTCGGCTGTAAAAAAGCAGTTTGAAATTCTTAAATTTTAGACGTATTAGCACAAGTTATCTCTTGATAACCTTTTAGCACAAGTTAACCCTTGATAGATTAGCCATTTTCAGTCTAAAATATATCAAAGATATTCATTAATATAATACATAATACATCATTCAAAAGATATTTTAAAGTATTATTATTGGAGACTATTAAAGTGATATAAGCCTTTCAATTTCTGTACGAAAGTTGCGGAGAAAACTACGGAAAACCAGAACGTTTTTATTCTATTATGATTAAGTTACTTATAATACATCATTTGCAATATATTTTATTGCGGACGTTTCAGCAAAAAGCACGGAAAATCCAGAACACCTTTATTCCAATATATCCAATTCTAATTATGATTAAATTACGTATATCGTTCGAAATATATTTTACAGTAATTTTATTACAAACTTTTAAACTGATATAAGCCATTAAATTCAGTTTTAGAGAAGAACCACAGAAAACCCGGAACACCTTTATCGTTTTTCATTTTGAGGACTTTCGAATTCCAATGCTTCGTTCACATTTCTTAAGGATTTTTAACGTTATTTAGCCCTCAATTACGGAAATTTCGGAGAAAACCTCAAACACAAATCTTTTTATAACAATATATATATTACTTTTGTATCTCAGCTTCTAATTAACATAATATCATAAGTAATATATCATTTTAAAAGGTTTTTGGAATTGGAATTGAAGAGTACGTGTTGCAAATCTCTGTCGCCAGATGGCGACATTGATATTTTAATAATTCAATGTTGGCGATTTTGATATTTTAATAATTCAATATCTCCAATTACGATTAAATTATTTGGGAGTAGATTAGGAGTCCGTAAGCCACACCGGATTGGGGATTTGCCGGAATCAGAATTTTCAATGTTCCTTTACACGGTGAGCGAACAGGCTGTTTCAAATCATGAAATGTAAAGGGGCGCCGTAGTCGCCACAGACCGGAAATTTGCTGCAGTTAAAATTTTCAAAGCTATTTGCACTGTGAGCGAGCAAGCTGTTAAAAGTTCTAAAACGGGGGTGCCACCGAGCTACGGTTAGAATTTCCAAATATCTTAACATGGCGAGCGAACAGGCTGTTTCAGACACTGAAAGTGGAAGAGGGCGCCGCAGGCGCTACCGAGCGGGAATTTATTTCAGTTAAAATTTTCAAGATAGCTATTTGCACTATATATCAATAAGTTGTTGTAGGTCCTGAAACGGAAAAAAGGCGCTGCAGGCGCCACCGAGCGGGAGTTTCACACGGTCGGATTTTTTAAGGATCGCGAACCAGCTGGTGGCGGCTAGTATAAAATAAAGTAACTTAAAGAGATAAAATAAAATTTAAAATAACAACAGAAAAGAAAGTTTTTCTCAAAAAGTGCAATTATACATTAGTTGACGATTGTGATCTATTAATTAGAACTAAAATTAAATAAGTTTTAATTTTTACAACAAACGATTCCTTTGTCTAAATGACGCTAGTTTCTTTAAACTTTTTTCCTCTTAAATTTCATACAAGATTTTTTATGGCAATTTTTAAACCCTTTTTTTTTTTTTTAGAATATGTACATCTATAGTGGTCTATGCGTTCTCAATGTGTTTATATCTTTTGAAATTAAATATATATATATATGGGTGAGGAAATAGCGGTCACAATATATAAGGTAAGTTATATGATATTATACATAATTTTATTAACACGCATTTAAAAAGTATCAGTTGTAAAGTACAAGTAGCCGTTTCGTACTCCCACCGAACCTTTCTTCAGCATTTATATCAATCTTGTATGTACTGAAATCGGGGCCCGATTAAGCTTTGAAGCTCAGTATCATTTCGGGGCATTTCAGAAAATCTTGTTTACATATTGTAATATAAAAATGCTATAGACCCAAAATGAGTGTGTGTTTGTAGTTATTTTTTTTTTTTTTTTCATTCCTATATCTGGGTGGTTTCTACACACAACATTAAAATCGTATAACTTATTCATTAAGAACATTCAGATTTTTTAGGTGAAATAATAGATTTTTCCCGAAATAGTGAGTGTTTTGTCTTGCTTTAGGCGAATCTCAGTATGAAAAAACAAAACAGAAAATTCAAGACTCTGAATTTTAGTGATTTCGGGGGCCCCTCTTCAATGCTAGAGGGAAGCTTCCCGAGCCTTTGGGGTAATGAGGCCCTGACTGAAATGTCTATTAGTATGTACGCATGTACTTATTATTATACTTATTATTGTTGTTGGTTTTAATACTTTTGAAATGTATTTTGATAAATATCATACACAATCCGTTCTTATAGTTTAATTTTAATGTGATATTATGTTCTTTAAATGGTCATTTATTGCTAAAAAATTACTATTACTTATTAAAAATGACTCATATTTTAACCGATGTATTTTTTTTTTAAACATGAAATACAGTCGTGAGATCAGGTTCTAATAATGAATGTTTAGAGAAGTCACCACTAACACCCGTTTGAATGCACACTAATTGTTTGATCAAGCATTGAAGCGTAACCTGTTCACCTAACGTTGACGGCAGTCTTATCCCATGCTATTCTATGGAGAAATTTGTTTTCAAAATGACCCATTACCTCGACTGCAAAACATTCGTTTCAATCGCGGGACATGAAGGGTGTCATCATGAAAGGGTGACTCACCCTCATTAAAGGAGGATTTTTTAAAAAGATTTTTGGTGGTCCATTTCGGTGAACACTTATTAGCTAAAATGTTCGCCGAAATAATAGTAATCACGTAACTACTGTGTCCACCGGCTCTATTGAGCTCTTGGCAAAGCTAGTATTCGCCCATTTCATCACGAAGTGTACGTTTTACAGCAGTTTGTGTAATAAAGTAAATGTAACACGTAACTGAATAATAGCTTATGTAAAAGCATTACATTAGCAATTTTACGCATGGATTCATTTTTATGACTGCAAATAATTTTCATTAAAACTGTAATAAAAAAGTAGGATGCTAAGCAACTTTTTGTTTTTGCTCTTGAAACGTCTTTCTCTTTCCACCCTACATTGAGCGCCTTCCCTGACGATGGCCTGAATATTTTGGGGGGTTATTCATTTTTTAGGACTGCGTTCGTTTTCATTGAAATTTTTAGAATATCTTCTGTGGGCTGCATTTTCTTGCGCATTAAAAATGTACATTTTACTTTAAATTTTGCTTACATTATTACTATTCGATTGCCCAGATACACAGCTTACACCTTGCCATATCTTTGAGTGTCCGGCAATAAGTGCGAACTCGAGAGAAATTGGAGTGTTGTCGTCACTGATAGACCTACAGGACGACAACGTCCAACCAATCGCAGATACAAAGATCCACGGTTTAATCTAATTCGACTACGTCATGGACATGACAAAAAAAAAAATATTATTTTAAACCTTTTTCACACACACACACACACACACACACTTACATTTATTTATTCAGGCATGAGAGTGCAGAAAATTAAAAAAAGAGGAAACACGCGAGTTCATAAAATTAATTTTAAAAGAAAAATAATGCGCACAGGGAAATTTAAACAAATGTGCGTTCATAAAATTTATTTCAAATGAAAAATAATGCTCACAGGAAAAAACTATACAAAATATTTTAAAAGTGACAAATTAAACTAAAAGAATAATGCACATCAACACAATAAAACATGTGTTTAAAAAAAAAAAAAAAAAAAAGATAAGTTCTATCTTTTAATTCGTAAAATAAATAAAAATAAAAATAATAAAATATATATGTATACATAAGGTTAGATAAAATAAAGCACATGTATTATTAAAATATAATTTAAACTTAGATTTTTTTTTTTCCTCGATAATTTCTTTTAAGTTTGAAAATATTCCATAAACAAATTTAATAAAGTTTTAAATTATTATTATATTTAAAATTATTATTCTTATAAACGTTTAAATTTTTATTATTATTATAAACGTTTGAGGTTGAGGTTGAAACTATTTTAATAAAATTTTAAAATTTTTATTAAAAGACTTCTTTTTACTTTTAAGTAATTATACAAAGATAAAATAAAATAATTTTAGATAAAATATTGTTTCCTGCAACAAAATATTTAAATATTTATTTTCATTAATTATTCAAATTCATATATACTTCAATAAGATTTTTATACAGTTTATTATCTCCATCGCATGTCTATCAGAAATAAGTGAACGAATTTGAATGAAGGAAACTATAACAATAACCGAGAAAAATATTTATGTAACGTCTTTCAATTTTCTTACTAAACTGACTGTTATTTTAGTGCATGCGCAGATAGGCCTTTTTCGAAACAATCTCTGGAATAGCATTTTTTTTTTTTTTTTTTTTTTTTTAAACAGCTAATTTTTCAAACTCAATTCTGATATTAAAGCCTTATTATTAATATATTTAATGCACACTAAATTTCGTATGACGAAATTCCGTCTATGTCTACATATAAGACATAAAGAAGTTACCGACATTTAGCCAAGGAAAAATGGTATTAAAAAAAAAGAAAAGAAATATTGTTTTCTCTAAAAATTAGATTAATCTCAGAAAATCTAAAATAGGAATGAATCGATTCGAAACGTTATTGTAAATGATTCGATTTTTAAATAAATATTCTTTCAAGGTTAATATAGAAATAGTTAAAGTTGCTTTAAAGGTCGTTCTAAACATTAAAAGATCCTTATTTTACGCTGAAAAAATGTATTCAGTTAAAATATAATAATGGATAGGGTAGTGCTCTTTCTTAATAATAAAAGCCTTGATTTCCCCGGGTGTAAGAAAATAAAGTTTTATTCACGTTAATAATAATACAGAATGTTTAATGTAGGGTTAGACTCAATTTAAAAGTTCCGTGTTGCTTGAGTGGTTCCTTTTTCCTTCGTCTCTTACAAGCAACTAAACCTTTCATTTATTTTATTCCATGTGACTGCAAATGCTTATTCCTGTTAGAATTTTTCAATTATTATTATTATTGTTTTCTTTTTTTTTTGTTGTTTGATTATCGGATTTCTTGAACTGAATAGTTTTTTCCACATTTTTCCTCATGACATTATTTTCATGTACGATAGGGAGCCCACTAGAAACTTGTCATTATAACCACTAGCGAACGATAGCGTAACATGGGTGCTCAACGGTGGAAAAAGTCTCCCCTAATGAGTGTTTTTCACCGTTCCGAGCTTTTCCCAATTGAAAAATATTCTGTCAAAAAAAAAAAAAAAAAAAAAGTGTTTCAGTTGTTTATTGCTTGTTTGAATCTTCTGTTTTTGAGTTTCATGCTGTTTTAACGCACATGCAGCATCATTTCAATAGGAACTATCTAGGAATAACATTAACGTAAGTTTGAAATTAAATTAAATTGTATAAAAAAATCAATTGTTTCAGAAATCAAAAAGTGAAATGAATTGTTTCAATAAGTAACAACCAGGCTTCACAGGTAATTTTAATTCGATGAAATTTTATTCTTATGGTTTCGGCGGTCTTAAATCTGTCGCTTTATTACGTTTTAAAAATTGTTACTTGATTAATACATATTAAGACGTCAGAACTGCAAGAATAGACTGAGAAAATGAAATTTATCTGTGATTTTAAATAAATAGAAAGAAAGAAGATTAAAACAAACCCATTGCCTACAACGCAAAAGATAATGCCATTACTTAAGAGTCTATCATGTCGATAGATGTTAAACGTCCACGAGGAAAAAAAAGATAACAAATTTGGGATATTTAAATATTAACTCACTGACAAATAATCTGTCGACGATTTCAATGGATTTACATTTGAAGCTTTATTTTCGTAAAGGATTCAATTTAAATTGCGTTATTTTGATAAAAAAACACAAATAAATAAATATTTATTTTCATTATTGTTTACTTATCACGACATTCAGCCACTATTTGTGATAATATCCAAATTTGTAAAAAAGTCCATTTCGAAATGGGAAAGCGATTAGTTTCATAAACAACATTCCCAGTTAGTTCACATATTTTAAAATTAAAACTATTAGAATTGAAATTGAAAGCATGCATGAACAATACAAAATGCAAAAATATACATAGACAAATAATAAGCACAAATAATACAATAATAAATAAAAGAAACCATATCGTACTTCACTGGATGGACCGGAGGAGGGAAAATTGGACTCATTTGGGGGGAAAATATAACATTGGATTTCATTTAAAATTTGCAGAAAATAGCTAATGTTAAACCGACAAAAATAAATAAAGAAAAAAAAAAAAGTTTTTCAAAATGTATCCTCTGCAATTAATGTTTCTTTCAAGACTTTGTGAATAGCCAATATATGGAAACAAAGCTGGTAAAAATAAAAAAAAACTGGTATATTAAGCCTATTAAGAAATCTAAAAAAAGTTTAATAATATAAAAAATGAATAAATAAATAAATGAATAAATAAATAAGATATATTTTCCCCTTTAATAAGCTACCTCTGTCTGCATGTACAAATAACTTTAGAGCTTTATTGATTTAAACTTTATCTCTGCCTCTTTTCAAATAACTTAAGATCAGTAGGTAACCGAGAGAAATTAAGGTTTTGCGCATGCGTATTTATGAGCTCTCAAAATTTAATCTATTGGATTTCGACTATAGAGAGAGAGAGAGAGAGAGAGAGAAAACCCCACTTATTATCTTATTAAAACTATTACTATTCAAAAAATAATAATCACCCCTCCCCTTTTCCTTACATTTCAAGTGCATCCCAAATTTAATATATATACATATATAAGTATCAATCGCAATATAACGTAAATAATAAAGACTCAAAGTTTCTTTAAATCAAAATCCTTCAATCAGTGACAGGAGCTTCGAGGAGCTTACAGGAGAAATAGGTGCCTCTTCCAATGTAAGCCACAGAATCCTCTCCTATAACACAGTTTCAGAAAGATAAAAGAGCACGAATTCGAAGTTTTCCTTAAAAAATTCTAAAAATATAACTTGCACACATGAAAATCAAAAAGAGAAGCCGGTCCACCAAAGTGAAGTGTATCCTTTGTGGGAGCAATATCCAAACGAGCACCTTACCTTCTGCGATGTCATCTTCGCAGAAGAAATCACAGAACCAAAGTAATGATTGTAATGTCCACTTTGGCCTCCTGTCAGCTCTTTTATACGGACCTCCGATGACGACATTCAGTCCCCAATCTCCGCCTCTGTGAAAAAAATCCCCCTTCTCATCCCCCGTACCGACCAATGATCGTTCATGATTCCGATCTGGGTTAGCGGGACCGCAGGTAGAGCACGCAACACCAGCCGATGGTATTTTAGCTTCCGTTACTGTTATTATCCGGGCTTTTTGTTTTTTCGTTCATCTTTTCACCTGTACGTCCAAAACCGGGTCCGACTCTCCCTCATCCCCCTTTTCGCTTTCGCTTTCAACGTTGTCCGATTTTCCTGATGTCTCTCAACTGGTTTCTCTCCATCACGTTTCGTCGCTGCATCTTTCCCCACTAACATCTTTCTCAGAAGCATCCTTCAGAAGAGAAACGGCAATAAGTTAAAACTCACACTGTTTCTTTCTTACCCTCCATTGGAATAGTTCGCATTTCATGTCTCGTTCTGTAGGTGAGAGCACTTTCATCTATTATACTTAATAAAAACAGATTGATTTTGGGAAGCACAACACAGTGGATCTAAATTCAGTACACACACACAAAAACATAACTTATATACTTATCCAAGTATAGCTCCTAAAATATTCGAATCTTTTTGCATAGCCCCGTAAATAAATGGTAAATGCGTTTCGTAACCTTTTCTATACTTGAAACAGGGTTTTATCCACCTGAAAAACGGAGGTCTCCATGTTGAGGGTGTAGACTCAAAATGCTTTTGTTTGTTTGTCTGTATGTATGCTCCTCGATAACTTGCACCTATTCACGAGCCACACAGAGTTCCCTCTCTAGTTTTGGGTGTGTTCGTGTTCTTATCGTTCTGGCTTATGGACAGCCCCCTATTGACTTACAAATGAGTACACCTATACAAAAATAGCTGTCTCATTTTTGGTGTACAAGTTGTTTATTCTTCGTGTACAGGGACACACCAAAATGGTCAGATTTTAACAGGGAAATGAACACACATCATTGAGAGGCTTTCGGAAGACTTAAACAATAATGAATGTACCTGTCACTTAATCATCCAAATTATTTCGTTCGGCATACTGGAATGAACACACATTATTAAGAATAAGACGTTTTCTCTAAACAAAAGACATGCATAGACTGAATCATTTCGATAACATTCTATGTAATCATCGAAATGATGTTGTAATAGGTCAGTTTATAGTTTTTATGGGTGTATATGAATTGCTACAGGAAAACATAAAAGAATTTCTTACCATTACAAGTGCATTTTAACATTCCATTAAACAGAAGGAAATTAGAATGTTTAAGGCAAAAAAAAAAAAAAAAGACACAGAATTGATTATTTGTTTAAATAATTGCAATGTATTATGCCATGAAATTGGGTTCAAGTTAGAAAGAAATGTGTATAGACAGAAACGTATTTGGTTTATGTAGCGATTGGTATAGAATAAATGAAAATGAGTGATGCAAATAGGACGTTGAGTGTTCATTACGATTAATGCAGTCTATAATATATTAACAAGAAATTTTGCCCCTTTTAATTCGCTCCTATGTCCTTGTACACGGACTATATGTTCAATTCCGGCGGAACACTCTCAGAATAACGAAATTGGCTTTCCTGTTAGGATCGCTTTTTTTTTTTTTTAATAACAAACACGCAGGTAGACCTAAAAGATTCTTATCGCAAAATAATATGTAATATAGGGTAGAGAAAGTAGTAATAATAAAAGTGTCTGTCATCGTTGGAGGATTTATTTTTGGATTCGCTGGTAATAGAAAACTGGCATAGATGGTCTCTGCTCAGTTCCTCATCCTACGTATATGTTCTCATAAATTTCTATAGAATCATGTTAAGATAAATGAATTGGATCACAGCAATAGAATGAAATCCCCGCCTAATAGGCTACCCACCATTCACTTCGATATATTTATCTTATTCTAATCTATGAATTTATTTTATTGGGGTCAATTTCGTAGCTTATGCTACTATTTCCAATGCAACAATCCCCAACATGCACATTTAGTATATGGAACAACGCCCAATATTGTTATGCTGATAAAAGCTTAAATTTCGAATAACTTACGACATTTTCCTATTAGAAAATTTGTAGACAATCATGTTCAAACAAGTATCATAAATGTTATTTTGAAGTGGTCTGATATATTTATGATTCTCAAAATGGACGTTTAGGCTCGATTTTGCCCTGTTCTGCCATGTTAAGAACTTCGTAAATATCGAATAATTTGTGAAAATTTCAAAGTAGCATGTTTATAGTGAAGGATGTTCATCTCGGCATCAAAACTGATATTTAAGAGCTGTTCTTACATCTTTACGATAAAAATATTTCTTTTGATGCACGTTTAAGTGAAATTTTCCCCTATTCTCCCATGTTAAGAAAATCGTAAATTTCGAATAACTTCTGAAGTTTTTTAATTCGAATGTTGCAAATAAATGGGGTTCTTGCCAGTGCCATAAATAATATTTTAAAACTGATCCGACCTCTCTGCGAGCATTTGTTCGTGAGATATCGAGTACACGGACTAACACACTAACAGACACCCTACAGACGGACACCCTACAAATTTTGTCATTTTCGGATTCCTCACACCTGAAAACGTGCAAAAAAGACAAGAAACCGAGGTCGAAAATTTTCACGATTACCTAAGTTCCGCATACCTATAGTATGGTGGGGAAGTAAAAAAAATAATTCAGTAGCTTTACTTTCTATTAAATATAAGCATAAACTAGATTTCAAAGTTACTTATGCTTATTTGTACTGATGAAGTGACCTATGTGAAACATTTTCCAAAAAAGTGAAATTTAGGAATTCGGCTTGACTCATTTGCGTAAATAGTCTGAAAGGAATCATTCGTTTGTTCTAAAATGTATGGCCACTTCAATCGGATAACTCCTTCTTGGTATGAACGTTTTCGGCTTTTTTGCATGTAAAAAGTAATTCTTAAAGACATATCGACCCAGTTAATGCCTGTAGATATCGCCCGTATTGAACTTGACATTTTTGCGTGTAATTCTTAAAAACATAAGCAGGTTCTTGTCGACTAATGCTAAATGATAAAATGAATGATAAGGATTTAATGAATATTCAGCACGTAGATAGAGCCCGTGATGGCATCATTCTGAAAGTTGTTAATATTTTTTCAAGTAATTCTAAAAGACATAAGTAGGCTTCAGCCGAAGAATGGATTTCACTTAATGAATATTCAGCCTGCAGATAGAGCCCGCAATGATATTGTTAAGAAAGTTGTCGGCACTTTTGCGTGTAGAGAGTAATTCTTAAAGACATGAGCAGGTTCTAGTCGATGAATGCGTTTTATTTAATGAATATTCAGGAAACAGTTGAATAAAATCCTTTTTTGTGCAAAAAAAAATTCAGTAATCAATAAATATTCTGGAAACAATCCAATGAAATAGTCATTCTTAGTACAGAAATACAACAAACATTGTTAATTACACTACAGAGCAGAAGTTTCGCTAATTTAGGAACAACTGAAATTTTCGAAGTCTGAATGCAATTTGAAATCATCGAGAGTATTGTCACAGGGTTTCTAGAATTTTCGAGGTAATGATTCCTTTGTTTCTGCATTCGAGGTAATAATTCATTAGGGCCTGAGCCAGAAACTAATAAAACATTACAACAAGTTTTAGAACTCGACTCCTATTAAGTTAGAGTTTCCAAACTTTGGTAATCCTTCACTGCCACATTTCGCCCATTTGAATGCCTAATTTGACCCTGAGTCAAAGCCCACTCTCGTGGGAAAAAAAAAAAAAAAACCTTCTGCTTCCCTTTTTACAGGAATACCATATGGAAAGAAAGTAGCATGTAAAGATATAGGCAAGTTTTAATCTACAATCATCAATAATCACTCTTCTTTTTAACACTTTCCAACAAGGTTGAAAAGTGTTTATGACTTGGGTTTGTCTGTCTGTCTGTCCGCGCTCTAACTCCCGTAAATATTTATGGAATTTCTTGAAACTGATATATGTTATTCAAGTTCACTATCGGACGTTCCCTATTGAAAATGGAGTTTATACCTCTACTGGTTTGTGTACAGGGACCCACGAAAATGTTTCAAAGTATTGTGTTCTATGAGAGCATTTCTATAAACCATATTTCCATACCCTTACTGTACACAAATCTTAATGAAATTGAAATATGTTATTCAAGTTCACTATCGGATGTTTTCTGTATAAAATGGAGCAAATACCATCACTGATTTGTGTACAGGGACACACAAAAGTATTCCAAAGCATTACGTTTTATGACAGATATTTCTATAAACTAAATTTTAATAACTTTACTTTGCACGAAGATTTATGAAATTGAAATGTGTTATTTATAAGAAGAAAAGAAAATGCTTTGCATAGAATATAGCATGATTAGCATTAGATTTACAGGGTGACACAAAAATATCCAGTTATATAAAGAGCTATTAATAAATATTTGTTAAAAGTGTACTTTCGTTTACATTAAGCGTTTTTAACACTTTCTAACATTTTTAACACTTCCCAACAAGGTTGAAATGTGTTAAAGACTTCAGTTAACCTGTCTGTCTGTCCGTCTGTCTGTCTCTCCGCGCTCTAATTCCCGTAAATATTCGTGGAATATCTTGAAACTGATATATGTTATTCAAGTTCACTATCGGATGTTCCCTTTTGAAAATTGAGTTTATACCTTTACTGGTTTGTATACAGGGATACCCGAAAGTAGTTCAAAGCATTGTGTTCTATGAGTGGTATTTCTATAAATCGTATTTTCATACTATTACTGTACACATATCTTAATGAAATTGAAATATATTATTCCAGTTCACTATCGGATGTTCCTTGTTGAAAACGGAGTTTATACCTGTACTGGTTTGTGTACAGGGGCACCCGAGAGTATTTCAAAGCATTGTGTTCTGTGAGGGGTATTTCTATAAATCATATTTTCATACCTTTACTGTACACATATCTTAATGAAATTGAAATATGTTATTCAAGTTCACCATTGAATTTTTCCTGTATAAAATGGATTAAATACCAACTCTGTTTTATATACAATTACACTCAAATGTAAATACATTTGAGTGTTTAAAGCATTGCGTTCTATGAGAGATATTTCTATAAATCAAATTTTAATAACTTTTTTTTCCACGAAGTTTTAGGAAATTGAAATATGTTATTTATATGCACAAAAGAATGCTTTACATAGAATATAGCATGATTTGCATTAGATTTACAGGGTGACACAAAAATATTCTGTTACATTAAAAGCTATTATTAAAAATTTGCTAGAATTCTACTTTCGTTTACATTAAGTGTTCTTAACACTTCCTAACATTTTTTTAAGTGTGAATATGATATCAATTTGTGTATGTGTCCGTCTGCCCGCGCTCTAAGTCCCCGTAAATATTTATGGAATTTTTTGAAACTGATATATGTTATTCAAGTTCACTATCGGATGTTTCCTATTGAAAATGGAGTTTATACCTCTACTGGTTTGTGTACAGGGACACCCGAAAGTATTTCAAAGAATTGTGTTCTATGAGAGGTACTTCTACAAACCATATTTTCATACCTTTACTGTACAATATCTTCATGAAATTGAAATATGTTATTCAAGTTCACTATTGGATGTTTCCTATATAAAATAGATTACATACCATCACCAGTGTCCCTATACTTAGGGACACTCAAAAGTACTCCAAAGCATTGCGTTCTTTGTAAGATATTTCTATAAGTCAAATTTTAATAACTTTACTTTCCACGAAGTTTTAGGAAATTGAAATATTTATTTATATGCACAAAAGAATGCTTTGCATAGAATATAGCATGGTTACCATTAAATTTACAGGGTGACACAAAAATATTCAGTTATTTTAAGAGCTATTAATAAAAAATTGCTAGAATTATACTTTCGTTTACATTAAGCGTTTTTGACACTTTCTACCACTTTTTAGTGTGAATATAATTTCAATTTGCGTATATGTCTGACTGTTCTTCTGTCCGTCTGTCTGTCTCTCTGTCTGTTTTTCTGCGCTCTAATTCCCGTAAATATTTATGGAATTTCTTTAAACCGATGTATTTTATTGAAGGTCACTATAGGATGTTCCCTATTGAAAATGGAATGGATACCTCTTCTGGTTTGTGTACAGGGACACCAAAAGTATTCGAAAGCATTGTGTTCCATGAGAGGAGTTTCTGTAAATCATATTTTAATACCTTTAATGTATAGAAACTTTAATGAAATTTTAATATGTTATTCAATTCGCTATCGGATGTTTCCTATGTAAAATAGGAAACATTTCTAACTGGTTTGTGTACAGGGGCACTTGAAAGTACTCCAAAGCATTGTGTTGTATGAGAGTTATTTTTATAAACCAAATTTTAATAATTTTATCTTCCACAAAGTTTAATGCAATTGAAATATATTATTCGTATGCACAAAAGAGTATGCCTTCTATGTAATATAGTATGGTTAGCATTAGATGTACAGGGCCACACAAAAATAAATCAGTTATATTAAGAGGTATTAATAAAATTTGCTGGAATTGCACTTCTGTTTACATGAGCGTTTTAACACTTTCTTATAATTTTAGTGGGAATATGATTTTAATTTGTGCATCTGTCTGTCCGATTGTCTACCTTTCTATCTGTTTTCCTCCGGCTCCTATCATCCGTGAATATTTTGAGAATTTTTTTAAAAATGATACACTCAAGTTCCCTATGAAATGTTTCCTATTTAAAATGTCATTAATTGGTCCTGTACAACTAGTTTGTTTACAGGGACAACAACAATAAAAAAAAAAAAAAAAGCCAATGTATTACGTTTTAGGACATAATTTTTTTAAAGTTATATTTAAAAAACTTTCTACTACAAAAATCTTAAAAACATTGACATGTATTATTAACATTCTAAAATATTGTTTTGTATAGAATATGATATGATTAACTTTCAGATTTACAGTACTGGGCTACAGTAAAATATTCAGAGAGTTTAAAAGCTGCAATTATAATCTAACGGCTGATTTTCTTTTGCGTTAAGCCATTTTAACACTTTCCAAAATGTCTAAGAGTAATTTTAAAATCAATGAGTCTATCTGTGTGTTTTTCAGTCCTTCTGTCTGTTGTGTGATAACGTAGGCAAAGAATATTAAAAGTTATTCGATACAACTATTGCGTACAGTTGGAAAGTGTTACTAATCAATGCGTACTGCGTGATTTTTCTTTCTTGTTTTAAATAGTCTTGTTAGTCACTTATAGAATCTCAAAACATTTATAAATCAATGAAAGTTTCCGGAAAATTCCAGAACTCTGTTCTTGTTGAAGTTAACCTAACGTTGGCAACCCTAAACTACAAAATTTCGCCAAATTCGATGCCAAACCGCCAAAATCGATGCCAAGACCAAAATCTGCGTTGGATACAAATTTGGCGACGGCGAGATTAGGAATGAAATTGGGCGGCAAATATTGTTTCATGATAGCCAGAATTAGTAAATCTTTTCTCAATTTTAACAGAATTAATTGCTTTGGTAAAATATATCAATTCTGGTCACTCATTTTCGCCAAGGAGAACAAAAGTAGGCCGAATGATTTTTATTGAACTCGTTTGGCAATGAGAGATTCTGTAATAAGCACCATTCCTGAAAAAAACTACTGTATTTGTCTCTGCGGTATATATAATCCAATTATTGTGACTTTTCTTTTTCTCTTTGCTCGTTTTCGGGAATTTTTGTAGGCTCTAGAATCCGCCTGTTTATTTTCGAATCAGTTACCTCACAAAAATGTGATTGTTTTCATAACAATATATATATATATAAATTCCAATGGATGTATAAGGGCCATACTAGATTTTTTTTTCCCTTATAGAGTGCATGTTATTAATAAGATTGTCCTGTAGGAAAAAAAGAACGAAAAATCCTGAAGTACGCATTGATTATTAACTCCTTCCACTCTACTTACTCTTTGCATCCTTTAACCACACAAGGACTGAAAGGCATAACCTAGCTGAATTCTTAATCATTACTCAAACGTGTCAAAAATACTTAACACAAACGGCAATGCAATTCCAATTGTAGACCTTAATGCATCTGAATATTTTAGTATAGTAACCCTATACAAAATAATCATATTAATAAGAAATGTCAATTTCTTTGTCATTTTTGGAGTAGGAAGTTATTTAAATGGGATTTACAGAAACGTCTCTCTCAAAATGCAAAGTTTTCTACTTTAATGGTCCTTAATGACACTTCTCAATTTATTTTTGTTCCTCCTTTGACGTTAAAGGTAGATATTCTTATTTATTGCCACTTTGGTATGCTTAATCAGTTCCTTATTAGTGAATACAGTTAATTATGGTTCATTATAATGTGAGTATTGTGTTAGCCCCCCCCCCTGCATTCTACAATCTTGTAACGTTACATATATGCAAAAATATAAGTACCTAGCAGGCAACGCCCGCTTCGCTGGTCCCTATTTTTAAAAGAATCACTATAATCACTGAATTCTCAAAATTGCATTAATTTTTATCACGTGAAAAAAAAAAAAAAGAGACACAGAATCTGATTTGGAAAAATGTCGCACCGGGTTCTCACTGCCTTCGGAAAAAAATCCCAAAATGCTCTAACTCTTATTTCTATTATTTTCCCCCTTCGCCCCCCTCCCTTCTATCCTAATAATTTTACAAATTTGAAAATATCCGCAATCGATTTGTAAGTATCAAAAACCTCTATGCACCAGTTTTGAACGATATATCTCTATTTTTATTTTTTTGCCCCTCTGCTCCCCCCTTCCCGCCCCTCCCAATAATTTAAAAAATTCGAAAAGATCCGCAATCGATTTGTAGGTATCGGAAACCTCTATGTACCAATTTTGAATGATCTAACTCCATTTTATTTTTTTTGCCCCTCCGCCCCTCCTTCCCGGCCCTCCTAATAACTTTACACTTTCGAAAATATCCCCATTCGACTTGCTGGCCTCTAAAACCTATCTGTATCAATTTTGAACGGCCTAACTGTATTTCTATATGTTTTTGCCCACAGCCCCCCCTTTCCGCCCCTCCTAATAATTTTACAAATTCGAAAATATCCGCAATCGATTTGTAAGTATCGAAAACCTCTATATACCAATTTTGAACGATCTAACTCAATTTCCCCCCCCCCTCTCCACTACCCCCTTCCTGCCCCTCCTAATAACTTTACACAATCGAAAATATCCTCATTCGACTTGCAGGCCTCTAAAACCTCTCTGTACCAATTTTGAACGCCCTAACTGTACTTCTATTTGTTTTTGCCCCATAGCTCCCTCCCCCCTGCTGCCCCACCTGGGGGCTGAATTTCTAAAATTCCAGAAATTGGTTTTTAGATATTTGCATTAGCTTTATTTTAGAGTAAAAATTTCACGTATATCTATTTTTTTGTTTGAGATATATAGGATTGTGCGAAATCACGTTTTACGCATGTGAAATCACGTTTTGCCCCCCTCCCCGCCCCCCTTGGGGACCGAATTTTGAAAATTCCAGAAATTGGATTTTAGAAATTTGTATTAGCTGTATTTTAAAGCAAAAATTTTACGGATATCTGTTTTTTTGTTTGAGATTCGAAGGATTTTGTGAAATCACGTTTTGCCCCCCCCCCCCTCCTCCCCTTGGGGGGGGCGAATTTTGTAAAATCGCTTCTTAGTGGATGCCTACGTCATAGAAAGAACATTGTCACGAAATTCCATGCTTCTAGGTCCAGGGGTTTGGTCTGGGCGATGATGAATCACCTCTTCACTCACTCAGGAAGTACTCTTTTATATATATAGATTGTATATTTTTGCTTCTTTACATGGCTGTCATGATGAAATATATTTTGTTCTAAAGCTTATACAGTATATGTATTAGAAAAAATATTACATTAGTATCAGCTCTGTTAACAATCCTGTTAATATTATTGTACAGGCACACATACTTACATAGATACGTTATACATACACAGACAGCAGCCCTAATTAAATTTTTCTGAGGGCAACGATGAAATTA
Source organism: Salticus scenicus (assembly GCA_963930645.1). NCBI lineage: Eukaryota > Metazoa > Arthropoda > Arachnida > Araneae > Salticidae > Salticus > Salticus scenicus. The sequence continues at coordinate 933,537 of OZ005650.1, forward strand.
TTGATTTATTTTTTCTCTATCGGAGTATTCTGGTAGGTAGCGTTATAATTGCATGACCTTCATCATGAACATCTCCATTATAAAAAGGTAAATCCTCCGGCCAGATGGTTCGTATCCCGACGTTGATGAACTCACCCTTTAGCCAACTGCGATGATCCGACTCCAAACGGGATTAGCCTCTTATGAAACAGAAGAGAAGATTCGTGGATCCAAGCTAAACATAAAAATTTTCCGGCAACAGGTAAGGAGGCGTGAGAAGTGAAAAGATGGTAAATTATGACTTTTGTCCCATGAGCAACGGAATATTAGCAACGGAATATCAGGAAATGTGTTCACATGCAAATTCGGAAATTTATTTTTGAAATTATAAAACCAATTTATTTGAAGTGCAATTGTCGAGCTGATGGAGCTCAGATTTGTCTTACTTCAATTTATTTCAACAAACGTTAGCTAATGAATATTCGAGTAGAATCACTCCAGATTTTTCTTTTTTTTTTTTGTGTGTGTGTGTGTGTGTAACTATAACTAGTAATACCTGAATGAACTCTTTCTATACGATTGCAAATTAAATCATTTTTTCACAGAATTTAAGATGCGCCAATATCTTTTTCAGAGAAGGCGAAATAAAAAGGAGAATTCGTCAGTACTTTGCAACTTGCACGGAAGAAAGCAGATGTTACTCACTGTATTGACACATTTTATTGGGTGGATTTGAAATTCCCAAGTTCCAAACAAAATGACGGAGCAACTCGGTTAACGAAATCATCCAAGATATTGGTGAGACAAGTCCACTGTCCAACTTTGGTTCGATATTTCAGAAGTTATCGTGTTGGCAAATTTTCCACTACACATGAGACAGATACATAAAGTAAGTGATTGGCATTTCTGAGGAAATCAACCTGATATTAAAGATTTTTTTTCTTTTTCTGAGGAAAGGATTTGAATAATAGTTCAATCTAAATTTCAGGCGTACAGTGGTGGGTGAATGTAGCAAAAATGTGCATTGTTGGGCAAAAATAATCTGGTGTGGCACTCACACGATTTTTTCTTATCCTATGTTGAAAACTGTCGATAAGCAGGTTTAGGATCCATTTTATTTGACAAATAATTCTGGGGGTCGTCTCTGCGCTAGAATAAAGCTCCTATATTTATACAAAAATCAAGGCTGTTATTAAACTTAAATATTTATTCCAAATCATTTCGACACCACTCCTTGAAATGCGTTAATCTTTAAAGCAGCAACTGAACGGGAACTTCAATTATTTGTTTCTAAATTACGTTGATAACGTTAAAAACTTGATTTCAAGGAAAAAAAAAATACATTGTTTAACGTATGAATAGGAGAAATTCATTTTTACTCCTGAACACTTTTCCTGGCCATGGTAAAAAATAACAACTTCAGATAGAAACTAATAGTCGTCCGCTCCCCCCCCCCCCCCCCCCAAAAAAAAAAAAAATAAATAAATAATTGAATAAATAAAAAATAAATAAAAAATAAAATAAAATAAATAAATAAATAAATAAATAATAATAATAATAATATAAAGAAAGTTTTTTGGGAGAAAAAAAAAGAAGTTACTATATCAATGGCATCCTTAAACTATCAACTCAAACTTAATTATCTTGCTTTTTTTTTTTTTTTTTTTTTTTTTGTTATTATTTCATTTTGCATGCTCGCTTTTTATTTCCTAAACACTTCCACCCATTACATTTTAAAGAAAAAAAATATTTTTGCTTAATTTTTGGTAATCTTCCGTAACGACAATAAATTATGTACACAGTGTACCTATATATATATTAATTATACATACGATCTTTGAAATGCACTTCCAACTCTATTCCAATTCTTTTGGGTAGTCCTGTGAACAAATGGTGAATGATTTTTGTACCGCATTCTACACGAATCACTCTTTTATGCACATATAAAAGATGTACGTTCATTTCATGTTATTGAGTGCAACTTATTAACAATTAAAGTGTACGTACGAAAATTTCTCCCACAGGCATAATATATTTGAACACGACGGAAAGTTAAATGTAGCATCCGTATAAGATACAAATTTAGAATACCAAGTTTGGACTTGAAGCTGCTCCTGTGATAACACTCAGACAAGCATAGACACACAGACAGACCAACCGGTTGTTCGGATTGAGGGGATCTGGAAAAGTGTCAATATAACAAAAACTAAATTTCAAAAATTTGACCCGAAAGCAATGTTTTCTCCACCCTATAAAGTAATAAGAGAAAATAAGGAAAGTGGAAAGAAGAAAAAGAAAAAAGGAAGAAAGAGGATCACAGGTATTTCCCAATTTAGAAAGTAAATTTTATCAAAATAAGTGGTTGTTTTAAGTGTCATTAGTGAAATGTTACAACAACAACAGCGTAATAAAGTATTCAAAGTTGATTTTCTCAACCCATTTCATCCCATTTAAAGGACAGCTGAAAAATAGCATATAGAAATCAGAATTGGCTTGGTGCGAACATTTTGTCAACTGGAATAGATAATGGTCTATGTAAGCTTCTGCTAGCGTGTTATGTGTATCACCTCCTCCTCCGTCTGGAATCTTTGTTTAATCATTAGATTAGGGGGCGTGGTTTATCTTCTCTTTGCGGTTGAAATTCTTTCTGGAGAACTATCATGTAAATAAGAAAGTTATTATACAGATAAAGCAAAACTTTATACTCGGAAAGCACGTTTCACTATTGAAGAGAAAACTAAAACATACAAGTGCAAATTACATCCTCTTTATTTCAATGTCCTGCGTACAAGGTGGATAAGATTTCTTATACATATATATATATATATATATATATTTTTTTTCAAATTTTGTTGTATTTAGTTTATTCAGGTTTAATTAACCTTAAAAAATATACTTTTTCTCAAATTTGAGCAAAATAAATAAATTGGGAGAAAATGGGTCAAACAGTATTTCAACAATGTGCCTAACAAAAATTCCTGACGAGGGCAACAGACGGATCCCGTATATTTATTGAAGTGCTTTTGATAATTTATGTATCATGCTTATCCACAATCAGGAAGAAAGATCTGCTTTATGCGTTATTCATCAAGCTCGAGTTTGTCTGCCAGAGAGATTAAACTATACAACGAAACTTTACCGCCTCCAATTTTAAATAAAAAAGGCAGATTCAAACACGTTGCATCGTTGAGTATTCGTGTTTCATAACTCTGTGATTCAAACAATGCCTACTTTTATCCCGTAATATATTGGAACATTTGTCTTTGTAAATTAATTACAATCATACGATAATCCATAGGGAAAATGCATATCCCGTGTTTTAAGAAAATACCTCTCGTTTGCACTCTTTCTCAATAGGGAACGTGTTTGAATAATGTATATCAGTTTTAAAGTGTTCTTCTTATGTAACTGACTAGACAAACGAACAGAAATGCTTTTCAGCTCCGTTGGAAACTGTTAAGATTGGAAAAATCGGATCGAAAAATACGTATTTTCCGATTTGATTTCAATGATGAAAGAAGATCAATGCACGACAAAAATCTTGTCATTTGTAACCGGCCAATTTTCGACTGTTCGGCTCTAGCTCCTTATTTCTAGAAATCTCCAAGCAAGTAGAGAGCGCCGAATTTAATAATAACTTACGAAAACACGGCGGCAAAATTTATGACATTTTGTTGTGACCCTGTTTGCCGTAAAAGATTGGAATTTCTGCTGAAGAATACATTCTATTCATTATCTACAAATAGCGGTAAAAATACATTTATAGTAAGAATAAAGCTTTCTCAATTTCAGCATTTTCTCTCAAAATTGAAATTTCGTTCATGAAAAACACATGACTAAAATTTCTTTGAGAGGTCCTGTAAAAAGCGATTGACTATACTAACACTGAGAGAAAAGTTTACTTTATTCGACGAAAATTTGGATGACACACACACACACAAAGTTTCTTAAAAAAAAAAATTCCTTTGATTAAAAAAATAGTAAAATCAATCCAAAAGTGTTGTTAATTCAAGCAAATACAAAAATATTTTGTTACAATTTTTGTCAATGTAACCTTCTTGTAGTCGCGACAAAACTCATCGTCATTTCTAACGAACGTCTTATTTAAAACAATTAAAATCTAATTTAAATATTTTAATAAAGCTATTTATTACACGCGCTGTCATCGAAAAGTTAAAGTTTTCTCTTTTTCTTCTTTTGCGCATAATTTTGATATACATGAATACAAAATTTGAATGGCATATCCTTAATCGAATTTTATAACATAATTTTTAAACATCGGAAGAAATGTAAAATTAGCCAAGAAAACTGGTCTCAAAGGTGCATTACAGATAGATAAATATACACATGCCTCCAAATGTTAAAGTAAAATCGTCTTGTAGGCACTTTTCTTTTTTCCATAGCGGACTTGGACTCTGAGCATCATCAAAATAATAAAATTGTCAATAAATAATTTTAAAACGTCCAATTTTCAAGTTCGTATGTACTATTTTTAAAAAAAAGTTATTCACATGCGAAAAAAAAAAAAAAAAGGAGAAAGAAAAACAGAAAAGTAAATACAGGATGAATAAAAAATCTTGTTTTAATCCAACATTTGAATACATCTATCTGTAATGCACTTTTGGTACCATTCAGATTTCTTTGCTAAAATTGTTTCATTTTTTCCAAAGCTTATTTCCGAGAAGTTTTAAAAATTAGGCTAAAGTTCTACAAAATCCGATTAATACGATCTCTTAACGAATAGGCCATCCAAATTTTACATTCATTTAAAAATTACGCGCAAAAGAAGAAAACAAGTTGTACCTTAATTTTTGTGTATTAAAAAAAGAAATAAAACGTTTGAGTAGAAATAAAGTTTTCCATTCATTATAGAGAAAATCGACCTAATTTAAACTTACTATCGACATGATTTACGCAAAATTATTTTATGTATTAATTACTAGTACAAATGTATGTATTATGGATCCCTTTTTCTTTTTAAAATCATTAAACTGAGTGTGACAGGTTTAACAGGAAGTAGGTGTAAACGATAAATGAGGTATGGGTCAGCCTCATAAAAACAATATAAGAGGACGAATCAGAATGAATATTAAAAGCCATTCCTTTAGTGAATAAAGAAGCATCACAAAACTGGCGTTGTAAAAATTATTACTTAGAAACTTTGAATAAACACCATAAAATGCAATAAACTCGCAACAATTGTTTCGGGTCGAAAAAACACACGACCCTTCATCAGGCGAATAAAGAAGCACGAGTGCTGCAGTCAAAGCGGCAACGTTGCTTAAAAATATAGCTAATACAACTGTCTAAAAATCAATTTCTGGAATTTTCAAAATTCGGTCCCCAAGGGGGGCGGGCAAAACGTGATTTCACATGCGTTAAACGTGATTTCACATAATCCTATATATCTCAAACAATAAAACAGATATACGTGAAATTTTTGCTCTAAAATATAGTTAATGCAAATATCTGAAAACCAATTTCTGGAATTTTAGAAATTCAGCCCCCAGGTGGGGCAGCAGGGGGGGGGGGGGTTATTTTCGAAAGTGTAAATCGCAAGTAAAATCGTTTGAAAGTAAAATCATTCAAAATTGGTACATAGAGGTTTCCGATACCTACAAATCGATTGCGGATATTTTCGAATTTGTAAAATTATTAGGATAGACAGGAGGGGGGGGGCGAAGGGGGAAAATAATAGAAATAAGAGTTAGAGCATTTTGGGAATTTTTTCCGAAGGCAGTGAGAACCCGGTGCGACATTTTTCCTAATCAGATTTTGTTTCTCTTTTTTTTTTTTTCACGTGATAAAAATTAATGCTATTTTGAGAATTCAGTTATTATAATGATTCTTTTAAAAATAGGGACCAGCGAAGCGGGCGTTGCCTGCTAGTTATATATATGAACGAAAAAATTATTCCTAGAGCTGTTTTATCTAATAATTTTTCTACTTTCAAATTCGTTAGAAAAATTTTAAATTGTCAAGTACAATTGAAGGAAATCAATTTTTTCCTTCAATTATTTTCTACTAGCAGGCTTTGCCCGTTTCGCTGGCCACTAAATTTAAAGGAAACTCTTTTCTATATCGCTTTATAAAAATAAAATAAAATAAATTACTGAAATTGTTTAAAAGTTCGCTCCAGGTCCCTGCTGCATTCGGCAGCGATTTGGTCATCCACTGCAACTCGGGCGCTTGTCTCTATTACCTGCGACAATAGTTTACCAATGAGCTTCCATTTAGGTGCTTATTATATAACAGTTTCGAAATAGATAGTATCGAAAAAATTGGAGTTTCCCTTTTATATTTGAATCCCAGTTACATGTGAACAACACTATACGTGTTGTTCACATGTAACTCGGACTGGACTCAAATGTAACTGGGTTTAGACAACATAATATTTGCTTTTACGTTATTTCATATGTGTATTTTGTTTATCCAATCAACCATTAAATAACAGCAATTTCACGCCAAATATTACAATATGCTGTGACCGGCTACGTCTGTCGTATGAGACAATTAATTTTTTGTGTTTATATATAATTCATGGGTTGTAAACCTGATAGTACAGCCTTAATATAGTTCTCTTTGGCGACTTTTGAATTTTTGTCACCATTTTAGGCTTTTAATCCATTGTAACAATAAGACTTAATCCCTTGTAACAATATGCTATGAGCGCTATTTCTGCCGTATTTTAGACAACTAATCTTTTTATGGTTATATATATTTCCCATTAAACATATTTTTATTTATTTATTTAAATATTAATTTGAATTTTTCAAATATTTCTGTTCGACAGCGTGAGAGTGCAGTAACACACAGAGGTTCATTTGTCTGTATGATAAATTAGCATAGTGATTATTATATAAAAAAATAAATAAATAGGTAAACATTATCGTGTTACACAACTTTATTATGTCGCTCCATTGGCGGCTTTTGAATTTTTGTCGCCATATTAGCGATGGATTTTTTTTTTTGTATGAAAAAGGGAAGACTATTTTGCTAATAATTTTATCAGACTCTTTTTTGTTTATACATAAGAATCCTTTATATTCTGCTTATATTTTTAATGCTTTTTAGGTTTAAAATAGTGCTTGTTGAAATAAATTTCCTATCTTTAAAACTGCATTTGTTCTGTAAATTTTGTGTAAAAATAAATCATTTATGTTTTTATATATTTGATGCGCTACTTAGATTAAAATGGCTGTTGCTATATTAAACTTCTTGTCGAAAAACATTCGGTGTACTTCAACACCAAAATTTAAAAAATCGCCCAGCAGGATCTATTAATGAAGCTGATAAAATAAAAATATGGTTCATAGAGTTTAAATAATCTATTTAAAAATTTTTTTAAAACCCAAATTATTAATCTATCGTATCACATACATAGATATAGTAATAATATATAGATTGATCATTGGGGACAAAAAAGTGATTCCTTTTCACTCGGGAAAAGACGGCGATTTTACCAAAATATGGCAGTCTTTCCCCGAGATACACACGGGAATATGCACGAATGTTTTAGCAAATAAAATTCATGAATAATTTATTTACTAAAGGTGAATGAAAAGCCCCAGATATAGTTTCAAATTCATTCTTCTTTCTTTTTTTTTTTTTTTTTTTTTTTTCCTTCAATGCCACTTAATGGCTGATTCCAAAGCTTTATTTTCGGCATCAAAAATCTTTGCACGATAATATGGGGATGATAGATCTATATATATTATTATATCTATGATCACATAAATCTTTTCGAAAATAGAATAAAACTTAGTTTGAAAAAAAAAATAATAATAACTTTTGTTTATTAACCAAAATAATTGATGAAATTTGAAATGCAAGTTGGTCTTGTTGGGTACAGGCTGTATATTATATTTTTGTGTTCGTGAGAGAAAATTTAAAAGAATTTGAAAACTGCAATTTTTAATCCATTTTAAAAATCATGTAACTTAATGTGAAGCAGATTTTTCATTTTTTTCCTTAACGGTTTCCATACAATCTTCTGCTGTTGCCACCTAAAATTCATACTTTAGTTAATTTAAAAAAATCTAATTGTCCGATTGATAAGCTGTTTAATGCATCGGATTTAAAAAAAAATTCCCTTTCATTTGCTATCTTATAAAAATATGGTTCATAGAGTTTAAATAATCTATTTAAAAAATTTTTTAAAACCCAAATTATTAATCTATCGTATCACATACATAGATATAGTAATAATATATAGATTGATCACTGGGGAGAAAAAAGTGATTCCTTTTCACTCGGGAAAAGACGACGATTCTACCAAAATATGGCAGTCTTTCCCCGAGTGAATACACACGGGAATACACACGAATGTTTTAGCAAATAAAATTCATGAATGATTTATTTACTAAAGGTGAATGAAAAGCTCCAGATATAGTTTCAAATTCATTCTTCTTCTTTTCCTTCAATACCACTTAATGGTTGATTCCAAAGCTTTTTTTTCGGCATCAAAAATCTTTGCACGATAATATGGGGATGATAGATCTATATATATTATTATATCTATGATCACATAATTCTTTTCGAAGATAGAATAAAACTTAATTTGAAAAAAAAATAATAATAACTTTTGTTTATTAACCAAAATAATTGATGAAATTTGAAATGCAAGTTGGTCTTGTGGGGTACAGGCTGTATATTATATTTTTGTGTTCGTGAGAGAAAATTTAAAAGAATTTGAAAACTGCAATTTTTAATCCCACTTAAAAATCATGTGACTTAATGCGAAGCAGATTTTTCATTTTTTTTTCTCCTAACGGTTTCCATACAATCTTCTGCTGTTGCCACCTAAAATTCATACTTTAGTTAATTTTAAAAAATCTAATTGTCCGATTGATAAGCTGTCGGATTTACAAAAAATTTCCCTTTCATTTGCTATCCCCGTTTGTAATGATCGATAGATGGCGCTTTCTGAACTGCAGTTGTTAGTAAATATAATAGCCACGTGTTTTTATTATTGTTCTTTCTCCGCCATTACACCATGGAAAATCGATTGCATAATATGATGATATGCAGTGGTATGATAGTTTCACCTAAGCCCACCAGAGGGCGAGCATTTCATTACAATCGCGGATCTTATTTGTAACGATGCGACTGATATTTCTAATTTATTTTCTTATCTTTCTGATTTATTTTCCTCATTTTAAATAAATGTACGTTTTTTTTTTTTTTGTTTTTTTTTTAATTATTATTATTTTGTCGAAAAAAAAAAAAAAAAATTGGCAACAATTAAATTATGGATAAAATTTTAAAATTTAAATGACTTATTTATCAGAAATTAGAAGGTTATTATTTTCACATTTTAATTAATTAAGAAAAAACTAATCATCCGATTGATAAGCTGTTTAATGCATCGGATTTACAAAAATTTTCCCTTTCATTTGGTATTTTATTTGTAACGATGCGACTGATATTTCTAATTTATTTTCTAATCTTTCTGATTTATTTTCCTCATTTTAACACGTTAATCGCCACGATAATATCAGAAAAATTTTCACATGGGCCATGGTAACTTTATTAGACAATTTAGTTAACTAGTGGATCTGCAGATCAGGAGCCTCAACGTCCTATTTACATCAGACATTATTCAATAGGTCATTTTTATTTATTACTTACTATATAATCGTACATATTGATTCGATCGACTTGTTACCATAATCAGATACATTCCTGAGGGGGGCTGCCGCCCCCTCAACCCCCCGCTGTGTCTCTATTTGCATATCTTATAAAGTGTTACGGAATTGTAAATAATTGCATTTATTTTTGTATCAATTCTTTCATAGAGGTTTAGTAAAGTTAATAAAATGCTAACTTTGTGCACTTCTAGTCGTTTCAGTGTTAAAATAGACTAATTTTCCTTTAAAAACACTTAAAAAAGCTCCAATAAGAGAAGAAATGGATTTTGCGCCAAATTTGGCGACTGTTTTCCTCCTTGGCGATTTTTTTGGCGATCTTGACGGGAAAATCCTTATTAGAGATATACCAAATATGGAAACTCCAATCTCATTATGAGATACGAGAATTTTCCAGAACAGTCTGTGTTCGATAGAAAAGTATAAAAGGAGCATTTTTTCGCCAAGGTGGTCAGTCTCAGATCTGTGTCAGTTTCGTCAAATGCTTGGATTGCTTTGAGCCTCTTTAGATGAGACTTTCTTTATGTGTTATTGCTAAACTGTTTGTACTGTTGATTTGCTGTTAACGGCTGTTGTTTAAGCTGTGTTTACTGGTTGAATTGAAGCTGATACTTGGTTTATAGACCTGTATTTTTCTGGAACTTCCTGTGAATACATCACTGAATTTTTGCAAGTTTTGCCTTTCATTCTCGGACAACTTACGGACCCCCCAAGTACGCAACAATATGTATTCTTAATAAACGACGGTCTTGTATTATTTCCCTGAAATTCATAAATACCAAATTTCATAACTACCAAATTTCATACAAAAAAATCTGATGTGGGCACCACATGACTTCCTTATACACTTTTAGAAATATACGTAATGTTAAAAAACATTGACATTGGATCCGAAACAGTTGGCTAAAAATATTTTTAAAAATGAATTATCACCGTTTTCTGAGCTTTTCTGAAAGTTATTTAAAAACCGATTGCAAGATTTGTACTGGTAACGCTGACGAAGGCAGCAGGGACCCGAAACAGTTGGCTAAAAAGATGCATTTTCACCGTGTTCTGAACTATTCTGAAAGTTTCAAATGTCTAGCTAGTCGGGAAGTTAGTTAAATAATTTTTCTGTTGAACAATATAAACGCTGCCGAAGGCAGCAGTGACCCGAAACAGTTGGCTAAAAATATTTGAAAAATGCATTGTCCCCGTGTTTTGAGCTTTTCCTGAAGTTTTAAATGTCTAGCTAGTCGGGAAGTTAGTTAAAACTCGATTGCAAGATTTGTACTGGTAACGCTGCCGAAGGCAGCAGGGACCCTAAACAGTTGGCTAAAAGTATTTAAAAAATGCATTTTCACAGTGTTCTGATCTAGTCTGAAAGTTTCAAATGTCTAGCTAGTCGGGAAGTTAGTTAAATAAATTTTCTGTTCAATCACATAAACGCCGCTGAAGGCAGCAGGTATCGGAAACAGTTGGCTAAAAATATTTTAAAAAATGCATTGTCAACGTGTTCTGAAAGTTTCAAATGTCTAGCTAGTCGGGAAGTCAGTTAAATTGCAAGATTTGTCCAAACCGTTTTTGAGTTATCACCGTTTTTTGATACATTATGGCCAAAACCTATGTATTTTTTGTCATTATGAACCTAATTTTCTAAATATCTCCAAAACGGAAAATCATACAAAGTCCAAAAAGGGAGGTGCACAACTAGATGTTATAACACATCTCTCTACCAATTCGCAACTTTCTACGTCCAACCGTTTTTGAGTTATGCGACATACGGACACACACACAGACACACATACATACAGACGTCACGAAAAATCGTGTAAAATCCCTTATATCTCTAAAACGAGAGTTCGTGTTAAGACGACACTTGCAGGTGTACAACTAGACATCATGACAGTCACACGTATAAATTGGCAACATTCAGCGATCATTCGTTTTCGAGCAATGTGAAATACAAAATCCATTTCGCAAATCGGGATTACTATACTTCCTTATACTTTGTATAAGGAAGTAAAAATTACATAGCATATCGGAAATATTTTGCGTAACCTTTAAACTAATTTCCAATTCTATGCCAAAAATTATCAACAAGAAAACATGCTTTTAAAATTCTAACAAAATTTCATTATATTTGATGGGGTGTAACCATGTTAAAATAAACTTTTAAGAAATATCGACTATAGACCATAATAGTACGAAATTATTTTTGTATCCCGGAAAAGTAGCCACAGTCATTATAAACGCCAATAATAAGAATAAACCTAATTAATTATAACTCATTAATTTTTCAAACTAATTTGACATCATTTGGATGATTACAGTACATACTCGGAATTATTTTGTGTGGTCCCATAAATTATTTAGTCTATACATAACCTTTTTTAAGAGTAAACATAATTTTAAGCATCTTTATAATGTATGTTAATTTTATTAAGTTCAATTCAGCATAAACGCATTAAAGTGCACGCTTCAATAAAAGTTTGTCCATAGGCTCTAATGCTACGAAATTCTTTTGCTTGTCTCTGTAAACAAACCATAAACATTGTACACACCAGTAAAACTATTCAGCTTATTTTGCGTTTAAAATTAATAATTGTTCCAAATTTAACATCGTTTGGATGACTACGTGACATTGTCAGAACACTTTTGTAAGGTTCATTAATTAGAAAGCTTAAGAGCACATATTTTCTTCAAACAACATAAGTTTAAACATCTTACTCGCGTAAGCTGGTTCAATTTTCTTGATTGCAAAGTAAAGATGTTAAAATGCGTTTAAACGCAATTCACCTCATACGCCGTAATGTGAAGTATTTTGGCGTGTCCCTGTATTCAAGCCATAAAAAGTATAGACCTAAGAAAATAAATAGCTATTTCTATACCGAGCCTGAATATATGTGCCAATTTACAAGTCAATTGGAGAAATTTGCGGTCGCTATTGCGGTACATACAAATTCATCCCATAGGCCGTAATGATAAGAAAAATTTTGGCGTGTCCCTGTATACGAACTACAAATGGAATACATACCAAAAACTATACAGCTTATTTCGTGGGGATCATGAACATGTGTACCAAATTTCAAGTCAATAGCGTGACATTTGCGGCCGCTATCGCACGACAGACAGACAGACGGAACACAAAATCCTTTTGAGTCTCAACAGAGGCCCTCCACTGACGATTCGGTAAAAATTGAAGTCAATAGCTTGATTTTTGCGGTGGCTATCGCGGTACATACTGATTCTTCCCATAGGCCGTAATGATAGAATGACTTTGGCGTGTCCCTGTACACGAACTACAAATGGAATACACACCCATAACTATACAGCTAATTCCGTTGGGCTCATGAATATGTGTACCAAATTCCAAGTTAATAGCGTGATTTTTGTAGCCGCTATCGCGATTCATACAAATTCCTCCGTAATGATAAGAAAAACTCTGGCGTGTCCCTGTATACGAACTACAAATGGAATACATAACAAAAACTATACAGCTGATTTCGTGGGGCTCATGAACTTGTGTACCAAATTTCAAGTCAATTGCGCTATTTTTGCGGCCGCTACCGCGATACATACAAATTCCTCCCATTGGCCGTAATGATAGAATGACTTTGGCGTGTCCCTGTACACGAACTACAAATGGAATACCTACCAAAAACTATACAGGTAATTTCGTGGGGCTCCTGAACATGTGTACTAAATTTCAAGTCAATAGCGCTATTTTTGCGGCCGCTATCGCGATACATACAAATTCCTCCCATAGGCCGTAATGATAAGAAAAACTTTGGCGTGTCCCTGTATACGAACTACAAATGGAATACATACCAAAAACTATACAGCTGATTTCGTGGGGCTCATGAACATGTGTACCAAATTTCAAGTCAATAGCGCTATTTGTGCGGCCGCTATCGCGCGACAGACAGACACAGCCCAAAACCGTTTTGAGTCTCAATGTAGGGCCTCCACTGACGTTTCGGCAAAAATGAGTGTTAAAAATGCGTCAGGCACATATGACTGACATGGCGATTAACGTGTTAAATAAATGTACGTTATTATTATTATTATTATTATTATTATTATTATTATTATTTTGTCGAAAAAAAAATTGGCAACAATTAAATTATGGATAAAATGTTAAAATTTAAATGGCTTTTTTTTTATCAGCAATTAGAAGGTTATTATTTTTACATTTTAATTAATTAAGAAAAAACTAATCAAAAATTCGAAAATCTGACTTCGATGTGCACAATGACCCTTCGGGGGGCACCTTTGTGTTAAATCTCGTGACTGTCCGAGCTACCGTTTTCGAGATCAGTGACATATACAAATATTGCTCACTTAATAGTATAAGATTAACTTTTATTTTTATTTTTTGTTTCCGAACATACTTAAGGAAATTATAATATTTTTGTGTTCTTCTGAGTTTAATTTTTTCTATTATTACGGTGGTGCATGTACGCAAGTATGTATATGTAAGTGAACGCGATAACGTCTAAACGAGCTGAAAAATGGCAGGTATATTTTAGGTTATCGTCCTATATATACTGTATACACTTTGATGAATGCGGCACTTAGAGATCTTTTACAAGGAAACCAAAAATTTCTTTATCATTATGGCCTATGGACTCAAATTAGTACAGGTGCGATAAACGTCTAAAAACTCCATTCAATTAAGCTCCTCGGTGTGTTATAGTTCAACATTGCCCGAATTGTATAATTTTCATGACTGCGGTAGTTATAGTTCTTTTACATGTATACACACACACATACAAAAAAAAAAAAAAAAAAAAAAAAAATCCTTTATGACTACAGCAAACGGACTCACATTTTTAAGCGTGATAGTATCGAAACGCCTTATCCGATTAAAATAAAAATTAGTAGGTAAGTTATAGGTCACTATCGTACGATTTCTATAGATTTGGCTGAGTGCAGTATTTACAGTTCCTTTACAGATACGGGGAAAAATATTCCTCATTATACAATACTAAATTAAACAACTGGTGTACAGTCGAAATTTAAACTTAAAAACATCTTCGCACATTATAAAAGTATGTGCATGTGGGGGCATCGGTTCCCCCCCCCCCTGGGGGCAGGAAGTACCCCCCACAGGGGATAAAGTTTCAAGATGATTATCTTTCGAAGGTCTCGTCAATACCTTTAAAACGAATGGTTAAACTATAAATCAGTGATAATTTAAAACAAAGTTATCGATTTTTTTTTACTTTTAACGAAAAAAATCGTAATATATATATATATATTTAACAAAATTTAACCAAACTTGGTATTTAGTTGGTCCCCGACATAAACTGGTGCTGATTACATTTAGGGATCAATCGCTCAACAGGTGGCGCTGTGATCTCATTTTTCTAAATTTTTAACATGGCAGTATAGCACAAAATTTCGTATAAATGTACATAATGAGAGTTATTTTTAACTTGTGATTGTAAAATTAATATGAATTATTGATAATAGTAGCAGTTAACTAGGAAAAAAATTCTGTGCATGGGGGGGGGGGCAACGCTTCTCCCTCTGGGGGGAAGTACCCTCGGGGGGGGGGGTGTAAATTATCAAGATGGGTATCTTTCGAAAGATCTCGTTAATACCTTTAAAACGAATGGTTGAACTATAAATCTGTGATAATTTAAAACAAAGTTATCGATTTTTTTTTTTTACTTTTAACAACAACAACAACAACAACAAAAAAAACTTAGGAAAAACAATCGTAAATTTTTATTTATTTATTTATTTTTTTAATATTGTTACTGAGTGAATATGTATAGGAACTAGTTGGCATAGGTGGACTCTGCTCAGTTCCCCATCATATTTATGTTCTCAGAAATTTCTAGTGCGAGACATATTACTAGTGGATCTGCAGATCAGGAGCCTCAACGTCCTATTTGCATCAGACATTATTCAATAGGTCATTTTTATTTATTCCTTATTATATAATAGTATATATTGATTCAATCGACTTATTACCAAAATCAAATACAGCCCCCCTCAAACCCCGTTATATCTCTCTCTGTATACCTATTTGTATATGATATAAAGTGTTACGAAATTGTAAATAATTGCATTTATTTTTGTATAAATTCTTTCAAAGAGGTTTAGTAAGTTGATAAAATGCTAATTTTGTGCCTTTATAGTCGTTTTAGCATTAAAATAGCCAAATTTTCCTTTAAAAACGCATTAAAAAGCTCCTATAAGGGAAGAAATAAATTTGGCGACTATTTCCCTCCTTGGCGATTTTTTTGGCGATCTTGGCGAAAAATCCTTATTAGGGATATACCAAATATGGAAGCTCTAATCTCATTGGCTGATGTGATACGAGAATTTTCCAGAACAGTCTGTTTTCGATAGAAAAGTATAAAAGGAGCATTATTTTCGCCAAGGCGGTCAGTCTCAGATCTATATCAGTTTCGTCAAATGCTTGCTCAATGGGCTCATGAATATGTGTACCAAATTGCAAGTCAATAGCGTTATTTTGGGGGCCGCTATCGCGGTACATACAAATTCTTCCCATAGGCCGTAATGGTAAAAAAAACTTTGGCGTGTCCCTGTACACGAACCTACAAATGGAATGCACACCGAAAACTATACAGCTAATTTCGTGGGCATCATGAACATGTGTACAAAATTTCAAGTCAATAGCGTGTTTTTTGCGGCCGCTATCGCATGACAGACAGACAGACAGACGGAATCCAAAATCCTTTTGAGTCTCAACAGAGGGCCTCCCTTCACATTTCGGCAAAAATTGGAAGTCAATAGCTTGATTTTTGCGGTGGCTATCGCGGTACATACAGATTCTTCCCATAGGCCGTAATCCTAAAAAATCTTTGGCGTGTCCCTGTACACGAACTACAGATGAAATACACACCTAAAACTATACAGCTGATTCCGTTGGGCTCATGAACACGTGTACCAAATTGCAAGTCAATAGCGTGATTTTTGTGGTCGCTATCGCGGTGCATACAAATTCCTCCCATAGGCCGTAATGATAAGAAAAACTTTGGCGTGTCCTGTACACAAATTACAAATGGAATACACACCCAAAACTATACAGCAGATTTCGCGGGGCACATGAACACGTGTACCAAATTGCAAGTCAATAGCGTGATTTTTGTGGCCGCTATCGTGATACATATAAATTTCTCCCATAGGCCGTAATGATAAGAAAAACTTTGGCGTGTCCCTGTATACGAACTACAAATGGAATACATACCAAAAACTATACAGCTGATTTCGTGGGGCTCATGAACATGTGTACCAAATTTCAAGTAAATAGCGCTTTTTTGGCGGCCGCTATCGCGCGACAGACAGACAGACAGACAGACAGAGAGACACAGCCCAAAACCGTTTTGAGTCTCAACAGAGGGCCTCCACTGACGTTTCGGCAATAATGTTAAAAGAAATCAATTTGACCAAAGCTTCATACAGTGACAGAATGAAATCCCCCCTAATAGGCTATCCACCGTTCACTTCGATATATTTATCTTATTCTAATCTATTAATTTATTTTATCGGGGTCAATTCCGTTGTTTAGTTTTCATGCTACTATTTTCAATGCAATAATCCTCAAATTCATATTTATATGAAAAATTTACAATTTGGCTATGTTGATAAAATCGTAAATTACGAATAATTTACGAAATTTTCCTACTAGAATATTTGTATTCAATCATGTTCAAACAAATATCATAAACGTAATTTTGAAGTTGTCTAACGTATTTAGGATCCTCAAAATGGAAGTTTATGCTCAATTTTGCTTTATTCTGACATGTTAAATAAATCGTAAATTCCAAATAACTTACGAGTTTTTTAAATTGGAAAAATCATAGTCTATGATATTCATGCCAGTATCCTAAATATTATTTCGAAAGTGGTTTGACATCTTTACGATGAAAATATCCCTCAAGATTGACGTTTATGTGAAAATTTGCTCTATTCAGCCATGTTAAGAAATTCGTAAATTTCCAATAACTTACGAAATCTTTATATTGGAAAATTCATAGTCATTAATATTCATGCCAGTGTCCTAAATAATGTTTCAAAAGTAGTCTGACATCTTTACGATGAAAATATCTCTCAAAATTGACGTTTATGTGAAATTTTCCCCTATACTGCCATGTTAAGAAATTCGTAAAGTTCCAGTAACTTGCGAAATTTTCAAAGTAGCCTATTTATAGTTACTGATGTTCATTCCGGCATCAAAACTGATATTTTAAAACTGGTCTGACATTTTTACAGTAAAAAGTTTACATTTAATGCACGTTTAAGTGATTTTTTGTCCTATTCTCCCATGTTAAGAAAATCGTAAATTTCGAATAACTTACGAAGTTTTTAAAATCGAATGTTGCAAATGAATAGGGTTCTTGCCAGTGTCGAAAGTAATATTTTAAAACTGATCTGACCTCTCTGCGACAATTTGTTCTTGAGATATCGTGTACACAGACTAACAAACTAACGGACTGACCCACTAACACACTAACAGACTAACAGACACCCTACAGACAGACACCATAGAAATTTTGTCATTTTCGGATTCCTCACACCTGAAAACGTGTAGAAATGTCAAAAAACCGAACTTCGAAATTTTTCACGATTACCTAAGTTCCCCATACCTATAGTATGATGGGGAACTAAAATATACAAGAAAGTCTTGTGGCGGCCACAACATACTAGTTTGGTTTTAACATGCTTGACAGTGATTGCTGCGAAAACGAGTTTCGTGCGCTTTCAGATTCCTGCACAGCGAGGTAGGGGTGTCCAGTGATGTTTTTTTGGTTTTAACATGTGTGACAGTGATTGCCGTAGAACCGAGTTTCGTGCGTTTCCATATTCATGTACAGCGAAGTAGGGGCTTCCAGTGATGTTTTTTGGTCTGAACATGCGTGATAGTGATTGCCGCGGAACCGAGTTTCGTGTGTTCTGAGATTTATGCATAGCGATATAGGGCTGTCCAGTATTTTTTTTTTTTTTTTTTTCATGAGCGTGAAGCTTACATACGTGCGTTATAGTGATTGCTGCGAAAACGACTTACGTGCGTTCTCTCGACCATTCACTGAATAGTAACTTTTACTGTACGAGTATAACAGCTTCAACTGCTTTCAGAAATATTCGAAAAATTAACTTTTCTTGAAACATTTTATCCATGAAGCAATTAAATTAATAAAACAATTAAGATATATAACCTTTTACTTATCTTCACGTTTCTTAGAGGTTTTAAAATAAAATTAAACTATAAATTGAAAAGTAATTTTTTTTTTTTTTTTTTTTTTTAATCGATTTAGTATTTAGATATTTTTCTATATTTCCTGTTTAGTAGGAATGTTTAAGGATATTTGGGTCTTATATCAGTAATGTAGGAAAATTTAAATTATAAAATTATTAGACAGTTACAGTTTAAAATTAATTTTATAGTTCTATGGAATTAATGGGTGGGTGGTAATGTGTTTTTAAAGAAGTAAAATTCTTTTCATTTTACTTCATGTCGTTCCTGTTTAGTAGGAACGTTGTAAAAATATAGATTTTTTTTTTTTTTTTTTTTTTTTTTTCCATAATGAATGTACAGAGCATTTTCAATAAAGTAAAAAAAGCTAGTAAAAAGCTAATTAAATCCGAGAGAAATGTCCAATTTCTAAAAGATTGTAAATATTTCAAAATAACACCGAATTTTATGAAAATAAGAAATAAAACATTATTAAAAAGTTATAAAAATGATATAATAAAATTTGAAAGAAGATTACTCAATAAAATTATTAAACACAGAAAATCCTACATGTATAAATGTAAAGAAATTTATAATAGTTTATATAAAAACCTCAAGGACTGTTGTGGAGAAAAAGAATGGACTATTTTATCAGAAAAAATTAGAATTTATAATGAAATAGAAAGAAATTCAACCATAAAAAGGCAAAATAACAAATTGTACAATTGGATACGTAAAAATAACATTAAACCCCTCACTCAAAATGATTACCCATACATTAATTTATCAGACCTAAAATTAAATAGCCATCAAGATAGCTTATTAAAAATGGGACAAAAGTTTATTTTAGACCAACCTATCAAAATTAAAGACAGTATAGCAAAAATTGAATCAGCCATAGAAAATATCCCAGAAGAAGCCCAAATAGACATTAGAAACGTAGCAGTTCAAGAGATCAGCAAAACTATCAAAAGCAACAAAATTAATCAAGAAGACATTAAAACACTTAATAACCTAAAGAAAAATGAAAAAATAGCGTGTACATTAACAGATAAAACCAGAAAAATAGCAATATTAAATAGACAGGAATACATAGATAAAATGGAAGAAACAATAAATGAAATAGGTGCAGAAAAAATAAAAAAAGACCCCATTAACAAAATAGTTGAAAAAACACAAAAAATAATAAAAGAAGGAACCTGGCCTGATAATAAACCACCTACAATAAATAATTTTGCACCAAATACACCAAGAATTTTTGGCAGATATAAAGATCACAAGAACCCCCCCAAAATTAGACCAGTTGTTAACAAAAGCGAAGGACCCACTTACACAATAGAAAAATATATGGCTGAAATTTATAAAAACTTACTTCCCCCCTCGCAGCATAGCCTAAACTCCACCGAAGATTTTATAAGTAAAATTTATGATATTGAAATACAGGAAAATTTTAAATTTGTAAGTTTTGATGTAGTTAACCTTTATCCGTCAATAGATATAAAAAATATTACTGAATTAATAAAAGAAAAAATAGATGAACATTATACAAACCCATCAATAGCCCAGACTTTAAACATAGCAACCAACTTTTTGTTGAATGAAAATTACTTTACTTTTAATGAAAAATATTACAAACAGATTAAAGGAGTCCCAATGGGGTCTCCCATATCGGGTTTTTTAGCTGAACTAAAACTACGTACAATAGAAAATAATTTTGATAATAAGCTTAAAGAAAAAATTTTTTATTGGTTTCGTTTTGTTGATGATGTTTTTGCAGTAATTGACCAAAAAACAGATCCCATAGAAATCCTAAACATTTTAAATAAAACAGATCCAAATATTAAATTCACCTTAGAAGAAGAGAACAATAAACAGCTAAATTTTCTAGATGTAAATATCAGTCGCCATACTAATAAAATAACCACACAAGTTTATAGAAAACCTAACAGCAGTAATGAAATAATCCATAAAAATAGTAAAACCCCTTTTAAATATAAAATTAATGCTATACAATCCCATATCAACCGTGCAATAGTAATTTGTAAAGACAATAAAATTTTAAAAAATGAAATAAAAAATATAAAACAATTCACACAAAAAGCAGGATACTCTAACAAATTAATAGATAAATTATTTAGAAAAAGGTTAAAAACTCTTAATGAAATCAATAATTTTCAAAAACCAAAGCTTAAATATACTACCTCTATACCTTATGACCGTGGAATATCTAATAAAATCAAGAAAACTGCAGCAAAACATAATATAAATATTCCCATAAAACCTAACCCTAACATTTTTCAATTAATAAGAAGTGACAAAGATAAAACTAAACCTCTAGAAACGGCAGGAATTTATAAAATACCATACAATAACGAACAAAATAAAGAAAAATGTTATATAGGAAAAACAAAGAGAAAAATAAAAACTCGCATCAAAGAGCATAAACACGATATAAAAACAGGTAAATTAACCACAGCCTTAACCCAAGTAAACAAAAACGAAGAAATTAATATCAAATTTGATGAAGTAAAAAAGTTGGCCAACTATAACAACCACGGATATGCAGCGATCAGGGAGTCTATAGAAATTTTAGCTAATTCTGACAGTTGTAATGGCAACGAAGGTGCTATCCTTAACCGCCAATGGCGAAAAGTCTTTAAAAGAACAAGAAAACAAGAAGACCACAGTTTCGAACACCAAAGCAAGGTAGTGACCAAGCTGGGGCGCCCCAGATGAAACTAGTATACCAAAGATGTAACGTGAAGATAAGTAAAAGGTTATATATCTTAATTGTTTTATAAATTAACTTTTCTGTTTGACTGTTTTCGAGAATATTCGTTTTAATAATAGTTTTGTTGCACAGATTCAAGTTAAAAAAAAAATGTTGATATTGTCAAAGAGATTCCATACTAAAACTGTGAAGAAAATAGTCGACATTCGAAATATATTTATTTAAACGTTTCAATTATTCAATTAAAAAGAAAACCTTTGCCCACGAAGCCTGCTAGTTAGGCCGTTCAAAATTGGTACAGATAGATTTAAGAGGCCTGCAAGTCGAATGGGGATATTTTCGATTGTGTGTAAATTTTAACCGAAAACTTACATACTGTAGCTATTTATGTGATAAATAATAAAATAATAAATATTGTTTAAAAAGCATGCTTTCATAGCACATCGAACTAAAAAGTGAAAAATAAATATAGTTTAAAAAAACTAAAAAACACGCTTTTAAAGCACATCAAACTAAAAAGTGAAAAATAATTCTTAATATAAGCTGAAAACAATAATGAACGAAAAATACTAGTATAATTGTGAAAAAAGCGTGGGTTGCTCGAAGTACGAAAAATATGGCACAAAGCACCCCACGCTTTTTTCACTATTATACTAGTATTTTTCGTTCATTATTGTTTTCAGCTTATATTAAGAATTATTTTTCACTTTTTAGTTTGATGTGCTTTAAAAGCGTGTTTTTTAGTTTTTTTAAACTATATTTATTTTTTTGTTTAAATTTTTTATTTAATTGACAAGTATGACAATGTTTTACAAAATTTTCAATATCTTTGTTAATATGAGGCCAATAATATTGGGGTGCAATTAAATTTATCCTTTTATAAATTCCTGGATGTTCAAACTGAGTATGGGTTTTCTCTAGGAGGGATAACCTTAATGACATAGGGACTATTATTTTATACAAACTTTCCTTTTCAGTTACGACTACGATAATTTTCTTATCATCAATAATTATGTTTTCTTTAATTTCATATGAGTCAAGGAGATGTACATGGTGTGACAAAACAGGCAGTCTAGATAGTATATCAGCTTCAATATTTGTTGAACCTTTCTGATATTGAATTTGGTAGTCATATATACTAAGTTTAAGGGACCAGCGGAATAATCTTCCCCTTAAATTTTAACCTTTTTTTAACCAAGTGAGAGCCGCATGATCCGTATGTATGACAAATTTTTGACCGTGCAAATAATGATAAAATTTATCCAAACATTCTGATTCAGTAATTGCATAATTTGTTTCGTAATCTCGTAAATTTCTAGAATGATAACTGGATGTAAAGTGCCGTTTAACAACACCGTGACTCGAGGCATCGACAAACGAATGACAGGGAAACATAAAGTTTTAAAATGGGTTTGCTAATAATAGTATTTTTTAATTTGTGGAATGAATTTTCACATTTTTGGTCCCGAACATAGGGGACATTTTTCTTTAACAAATTACTCAAAGGAGCTCTGGTTTTGGCCTATTCGGGAATAAATCTAGCACAGACGTTAACTGATCCTAAAACTCTCTCTGTAATTCCTTGATATTTTTTGACTGTTTTAAGTTTTTTATTACTTCAGTATTTGGATTATCAGGTCCATTAGTTATTTCATATCCTAAGAAAATTATTTTTTGTTTTGACAAAAAGTGAAAGGAAAAAAAAGTTTGTTTGTACACTGTTTGTTTGTAGATGTCTTAAATTCAGTTAAAAAAGTGTCTTATAAGGTGGGTCATTTTTTAAGCGAAAAAAAGTCTTACTTTTTGAGACACCTTTTTGCACCTGAAATGAAGACATTGCAAATGTCTTAAAATGCCATGATTTTAGGCTTCAATACGCCGCTATTTTTATGGCTTTTTCATAAATAAATAAAGGTGAGCTGTGATTCTGTTTTTATGTTAAAAATAAATTAAAAAATCTTCCAGAATTCTTTTTACTCCGCACGGGAATCGAACCCATATCAGCCCTGGAGTACGAAATCTGGTATGGGAGAGTGGAATCAACGTCAAGCATCCTACCGATCACGCCCCCAACGAAATTTCTTTTTAGGATTTCACTATTAGCGAAACAAAGACAATCCGTATTTTTTGCTATAAAACTACTGTTATCCAAAAGTTAATATACATTATTATCTTAAATTTCATATGTTTAGAATTTTTTAAAAATGCCCGAGAAATAGGTGAAGTAATCCAGCCCTCGATAACGATGTAAAGCACCGTTTACACGTCTTTTACATTTATACGCAAAATATAGGATTAATGTTCGAAATGTGTTCATAGAGTGCTTAAGAAATGTAATATAATACTCAATGCATGATAGATGTAATGAGTACCCAGTCATCCATTAATAGTGTGATTTTTCTCGCTTTTTATAATACATCTTTAAAAAAAAATTAATTATTGTCTTAAAAAAGTATAATATACATTTACTAAAATTTTATTAATTAGTATTTTCATATAAATTTTGCTTAGTGTCATTCAATTTGTAGTAATCAAAGTGTTATTAAAGCGTCCTTTTAAGCCAGTCCCTTTAAAGACGTATAAACGGTGCTTTACCTTAAGAGGACTTTCTACTTATCGTCCTCCCCGAAAGCTAAATCCAATGTTATTGTATGGAGAATTTTGTCCCAGTACAACTCACAAACAAACACATATTTATAAATGCCGTTTTCACATTTACAACTTTTAAACAGGTTATCGCTTTTTACTTTCTTCTATCTTCAATAGAAGAAAGTATTGGATTCGTAAAAATTTTCGATTTCGGGTTTTTGATGGATTTACACGTTTTGAGAGCTGTAGAACACGATTTGACCATTTTTAGAAAATGTCTGTCTGTGTGTGACAAAATTTTGTTGCAACTGTATCTCTGGAAATACTACACAGAATTTCATACAAATTGGTATGTAGTTGCACCTTGACATAAATGAGTGCCTATCAACTTTTGGTAAAAATCGTCTTACAGGTTGCGTTGCCATCCCGCTTTTTCTAAATTTTTAACAGGGTGATATAGTGCAAAAAGTTTCAAGATGGGTATCTTTCGAAAGGTCTCGTCAGTACCTTTAAAACGAATGGTTGAACTATAAACCTGTGATAATTTAAAACAAAGTTATCGATTTTTTTTTTTTTACTTTTTACGAAAAAAAACTTTTTTTTTCTCTCTCCCCTTAATTTTATCAAACTCCCACGGTTTCCATGTTCTGATAAACTTAAACTAATTTTTGCTTTTTTTTCCCTAATTTTGTCAAAGTCCTACGGTTTCCGTGTCTTGACAAACTCAAAATTTTGTCCAAACCCAAAATTTTGTCAAAATCCCACTTTTTTTTTTTTTTTTTTTTTTTGTTGTTACTGAGTGAATTTGTATAGAAAAATATAGAAGAAAGTCTCGTGGTGGCCACAACATACTAGTTTGTTTTAGAAAATGTCTGTCTGTGTGTGTGTGTGACAAAAATTTTGTGGCGACTGTATCTCCGGAACTACTGCTCAGAATTACATATAAATTTATATAATTTATATGTAGATGCACCTTGACCTAAATTAATGCCTATCAACTTTTGATGTCAATCGCTCAACAAGTGTCGCTGCTATACAACGATTTCCGCAATTTAAGAGAAGGCTCTATCTCAGGTTCTATTGCGTATAATCAAACAAAACTTCATATATATAAAGGTCATTATGAGACATTAAGCTGATTCAATTTGAATCTCTGTGGGCAGCAGGGGGTGCTGCTATACAGCAATTTCTGCAATTTAAATTTAAGGAAAGGCTATATCTCAGGAACTACCGCATAGAATTGCATATAAATTTATATGTAGATGAACCTTGATATAAATTAGTTCCAATCAACTTTTGGCGTCGATTGCTCAATAAGTGGCGCTGCTACACAGTGATTTCTGCAGTTTAAGGAAAGGCTATATCTCAGGTTCTATTGCGTATAAATCAAAGCTTGATATTTGAGAAAGTCATTATGAAATATTATGCTAATTCAAGTTGGATGCTTATAGGCCAATAATAGATGGTGCTGCAATAATGGAAATTTCTTTGATAATGGGAAGTCTATATCTCAATTTGTATGGCATATAGCTCTACGAAATTTACGATAATGTGAAATTATATGTGAAATAATAATTATAAAAAAGCATTTTTTAAGCTGTTTTTTATAGATAAGAAAACTGTCTTTCTTTGAATATTTAGTGTTAGTTTTCTCTAAGATCAAAATCATTTGCATTCATCCTGTTAGATAAATTTAATAAATAACAGTTTTAATAAATTATTTGCACTGGGGGAATTTGTATAGGAAAATATAGAAGAAAGTCTTGTGGTGACCCCAACATACTAGTTAAAAATTGATTTTATTTTTATTTTTACCTTCTTCTATATTCAATAGAAGAAAGTATTGGATTCGTAAAAATTTTCGACCTCGGGTTTTTGATGGATTTACACGTTTTGAGAGCTGTAGAACACGATTTGACCATTTTTAGAAAATGTCTGTCTGTTTGTGTGTGTGTGTGACAAAATTTTGCGGCAACTGTATCTAAGGAACCATTGCACAGAATTTCATACAAATTGGTATGTAGTTGCACCTTGACATAAATTAGTGCCTATCAACTTTTGGTAAAAATTGTCTTACAGGTTGCGTTGCCATCCCACTTTTCCTAAATTTTTAACATGGTGATATAGGACAAAATTTTGTATAAATGTGCATAAAGAGAATTATTTTTTAGTAATCATTATGAAATTTACAAGAATTATTTATAACAGCGATAGTCAACTGGGAAAAAATTTTTGTGTGTGTAGGAGACTCGTCAACCCCACTTGGGGGGGGGGGAAGTCCCCCCGTGAGGGGAATAAATTTTCAAGATGGGTATCTTTCGAAAGGTCTCGTCAATATCTTTAAAACGAATAGTTGAACTATAAATCTGCGATAATTTAAAACAAAGTTATCTATTTTTTTTTTTTTACTTTTTACGAAAAAAAAACTTAGAAAAAAATTGTAATTTAAAAAAAAAAAAAAAAAAAATTACAAAATTTAACCAAACTCTGTATTTAGTTGGCCCCTGCCATAAACTGGTGCTGATTAGATTTGGGGATCAATCGCACAACAGGAGGCGCTGTGATCGTATTTTTTCTAAATTTTTAACATGGCAGTATAGGACAAAATTTCGTATAAATGTACATAATGAGCGTTATTCTTAACCTGTGATTGTAAAATTAATACGAATTATTAATAATAGTAGTAGTTAATTAGGAAAAAAATTTGTGCATTTGGGGGCATCGCTTCCCCCCTTGGGGGGGAACAAATTTCAAAGATGGGTATCTTTCGAAAGGTGTCATCAATACCTTTAAAACGAATGGTTGAACTATAAATATGTGATAATTTAAAACAAAGTTATCGATTTTTTTACTTTTTACTAAAAAAAACTTGGATGTTTTTTTTTTTTTTTTCCCAATATTGTTACTGAGTGAATTTGTATAGGAAAATATAGAAGAAAGTCTTGTGGTGGCCACAACATACTAGTTATTATTTGACTTTAAAGTTGTAAAATGCGAATTTTCCCAATGTAAAATTTTTGCAAATTTTAGCTTACAAATGAAATGTTAAAAATTAAGAAAATCAATTTTCAGAAAGCGATAATCTGTTTAAAAATTGTGAATTTTGTAAATGTGAAAATGGCATTTAAAAATATGTATTTGTTAATGGGACTCCATACAATAACAATGGCTTCGGCTTTCGGAGCTGATGAGTAGAGAGTCTCCTTAAACTGATATTTTAAAAGAAAACAAATTGCGAACGTGAATACCAGAAAATTTATTGTCTTACATTTAGGTGCAGGTAAATGTGTGGAAGAAAACAGTTTTTAAATCGAAATTAATAATAATAATAATAATAAAACAGTCACGCATAAATTATTCACGATTCGCTTTCTTCGCTACAATTTACTTTTTAATACTTTTTCTTTTGATATAAGAAAACTTTAAATACAAAGATTTTTTTTTTCTTTTTTTAACCAAATAAGTTTCGCGTCTTTATGAGTTTTTAAAACACAATTCCATGCAAATGTATCATACACACATCTAGAGTATTATTCCTTGAAAATTTAATTTCATAAACTACTTATTCTGTAAAATGATATTTATTGAATGCGGGAAGAAGGATAAGCAAGAATTAGGCTTATAGAAGATTCCAAATGAGAAATTTTCTAAGTAGTGCAAGTGTCTGAATTTCCAAAATGTCTGAAAATTTAAACGCACTTGCTGTCTGAAATTTCACATATTTACGTGTTTCAGACATTTTTTTGTGTCTGAATTGGTATTTCAGATACATTTCTGTCTTAAATTAAGATATCTATTATATCTGAGTTGTATATTAAGACATTTATGAATCTTAAATGAATTTTCAGTTGTTTTTATGTCTTACTTTAAGACACCTTTATTTGCAGTGCATGTGGAGATTAATCTCTAGAACTACTGAACTGATTTTTTAAAAAAAATTCACTAATCAAAAGTTACACTATCCTCGATATCTATAGTCTATAATTAATTTTGATAAAATATTTTTTTTTAATCGAAATTTCAATATTTTAATTAAAATACTCATAAAAGTCACTAAAAAAAAAAAAAAAAAGAAAGAAAGAAAGAAAGAAAGAAAGAAAAAGAAAGAAACAATTTTCATTAATCAAAAGCTACACTATTACTGAATGTTAAAGGCTATAATTAATTTTGATAAAATATTTTTTTTTTTTTTTTAACAAGCCAGTGCACGGGTGGAATAAAGATATAATTTTCTTTCAATATTTGAATGGTTACACCCACAAAATAAAATCACACAATAAAAATACGAAGTATAAAATTTTACGTTTATTATATTTTTTTTTTTTTTTTTTTTTTTTTTTCACAGAATACAAAAAATGTTTCTCTTACAATTGCATTCTGGTAAATAAAATGGGTCTCACAGACCCAACCCATGTACTGGCGGGTTAAATTCGAAATTTCATTATTTAATTAAAATCTCCATATATAAAAGCCATGAAACAAAAAAATAAAAATAAAAATAAAATAAAAAAAATATTGCAACAAAAACTGTTGAACACCGTAGCTTCGAGGTAAAGCATCATGCTCCGAATCTAGAGTTTATGAAGGGAAATAGTTTAAAAATGGTTTTTGTGAAAATTTAAATTACTTATTTATTTTTTATTCTGTTTAATATGTTCTTCATAATGTTAATTATATTTATGTTAGCTATAGAAATATATATAAAGAGAAAAAGGTTGTTTATAAGTGGAGGGTAATCTCTGGAACTACTGAACCGATTAAAAAAAAAAAAAGAAAAAAAAATCACTAATCAAAAGCTACACTATCTCTGAGTGCTATAGCGTAAAATTAATTTTGATAATATAATTTTTTTAATTCGAAATTTCTTTATTTCAAATAAAATCCCCATAAAAGTCATGAAAAAGAAAATGATTTTTAGTTTTTATTTATAAAGCAATATAAAAAACAGTGATTCAGTTCTTTTGAAAATTCATTTAAATATAGTGAAGAACGAAGCGAGTGTAGCCTGGTAGTAACCATATAAAAAAAAAAAAAACCGGTGTGAAACAACCACACGACTATCACACGCATTACATGCATTTTTTTTGGAGATAATATGATCAGAAGATATAAAAGTGACCTAAAGAAGTAAGAACATAACATTTTTCCGGTAAGAGAAATTCTATACGCATGTAAAGATATATAAAATAGATTTACATAGCGAATTTAAAAATAATAAGAAAAAAAAAATCGGTTTAGCCATTTTTCGAAACATTAATTTCCTAAAACTGATCTACCTAATCAGAATGACTATTAATTTCCCTTTAATAACCACGTAATACATAAGAAAGGATATCTAAAATAGATTTATGTAACAATTTTCAAAAAAATCCTTAGAGCCATTTTGGAGATACCGACTTTTGACCGGAAAACAGTAATTACATACAAAAGGATATTTAAAAGGCAGTTAATAGGGCAAGTTTGGGAGGGGGGGGGGATCGTGCAGCCGTTTTTAAAGGAACGCACTTGCGAGACCTGAAATTCAGCTATTTATACAGGACGCCTATCCATTTTCCTGAACTAACAAACTGTATCATTCGAAAGGACATCTAACAGAGTGTTTATATAGCAAGTTAGAAGAAAATCGTTAGAGCCGTTTTTGAGATACAGACTTACGGTACCACTTCCGGTTTCCGATGTCCCACTTCCGGTTTTCCAATTTTCACCAAAAATTGGAAACTTCATCTGTACACCAGATCTGTCTCAATTCTGAAGTTTCGTAGTTCAATCTTCATTAGTTTCGGAGATAGGATAGTCAGAAGATTCCTCACATACATACACACACACACCAATTGTCCAAAACCACTTTTTTGGACTCAAGAGACCTTAAAACATGCAAATCAGGTGAAATATCGATATAGAATTTTTGGACCGAATACAATACTTCCATGGAAGGAAAAAAGAAATATGTGGGCCAATCATATAATGACATAAAAAACATTGGGCAATTTTCATTGAAGTATAAATAATAACAATAATTGTTGTACATTTTTCATTCTTTTTTTATTTTATTTAAATAACAATTCCTCCCCCCCCCCCCCCGATATTAGTTATATTAGTAAAAAGTATTTTTTTTACTGGTTATTTAAACAAAATAATCATTAAAAAATAAATTAAAAAAGTTATCATTAAAAAATGAATAATATTATCTTTATTTATTTATTTTAAGGTTGAGGGTTTTTTGAGGGACTGTAAACGTTGTTTTCTTTGTGTGCTTGTAAAATGAATTCACCAAAATTCTTCTATGTAAATTTCCATAAAAAGCGTAGTTTTGACATAATTTTGCTCTATACCGAAATCGTTCCGTGTAAAATTTATTCGAGAAAATAATAAAAATTTATGATGAGATCGCTGAGAACAATACAAATAAGCTTTTTATCACAATTACGCACTGTGAAATTATCATGTGACTCAACAGATAATTTAAAATTTACTTTTAAATAAAGTTTTTCATTCAGTGCTATAAGGTTTATTAAGATTAGTCAAATGCTTAACATTCTTTAAAAGGACTGTAAATATTGATTTTATAACCAAACACTCTTATGTTTAACAAATCAATTTATTATTCATTAGTAAGCTACGCCTGCTTCGCTGGTCACTATATTTAAGCGAATTTTCAAAAGAATTAAATCACTATTCTTTATTATATCACTTTATAACTAAAAACTAAAATAAATAAATAAATAAACTAGTTGGTATAGGTGGACTCCGCGCTGTTCCCCAATTAGTTTCCACACATTCTAATTATTGTTAAAAACTATCAAAGTAAAATTGACATATCGCATCTCGGCAAGAAAAAGGACACAACTTAAAAATGCAATATTTGAGAAGAATCAACTTATAGATGGTATAAAGAAAAAACTTGGCTATAATATAACTAACATGAATGCCTCTCAGGTGAATGAATTGAGAGTTAAAGATGCGATATTATCCGCGCTCATTGGGGGCATGTTATATGCATTTTTCAAAACATAAGCCCAAATTTGCCATTTTGGGTTGATTTCTTTGGAAATCGGAATATTCCAATCACTTCGTTTATCTCTCTTTCTCTCTCTCTCTCTCTCTCTCTCTCTATATATATATATATATACTTATATATATATATATATATATATATATATATACCCCATCATGGTAACTCCCGAAATAATACTCCAAATCGAACCAAATTTGCACAGCGAATTTATCTTATAAATATCTTGGATAAGTTCGTTAACCAAGTTGCTCCACAATTTTGTTTTCAAGTGGCGATGTATGCATAGACCCTATAACTCCAAACTTTCATCAAAATCGCTATGTCCAATTTGGTGTAAACCATATTTCTGCCATACGTTGCAATTGGCCTTTAAAGGTTTAACAGCGAACGCGAAAGTTTCTGAAGATGAAAATATTTCCAATCATTTATGTACTCCTAAACTTTCATCCAAAATCTCTATATCGATTTCCGAGTAAACCCAATTTCGGCCATATGTTGAAATTGGCCGATAAAGGGTTAACTGAGAACGCAAATTTTTCTGAAGATGAGGGGCCAATCGTTTTAGCACCTCCCCGAAAACACTTAATCCCGAATTAAAAAAAAAAAAAAAAAATCGCTGTATCCATTTCCGAGTAAACCCGATTTCTGCTGTGTTTTGCAATTGGCCGATAAAGGGTTAACTGTGAACGCGAATTTATCTGAAGATGAGATCCAATCGTTTTTTCTCATCAAAAATCCCTAACTCCAAACTTTCATCAAAATCGTCTTCTCCATTTCCGTGTAAACCCAATTTCTGCCATACGTTGCAATTGGCCTTTAATGGTATAACTGTGAACACGAATTTTTCTGACGATGAGGACAATTCCCATCGTTTAAGCACCCCCAAAAGCACTTAATTCCAAACTTTCACCAAAATCTCTATAACCATTTCCGAGTAAACCCAATTTCTGCCATTTGCTTACATTGGCCAATAAAGGGTTAACAGCGAAAGCAACTTTTTCTGAAGAGGAGGGTTAATCCAAGCACCCCGAAAAACACTTAACTACAAACTTTTTTGAAAACCGCTAGATCCATTTCCGAGTAAACCCAATTTCTGGCCAATAGACGGTTAACAGCGAACACGAATTTTTCTGCCTTGCGAAATTTTCAAAGTCGCATGTTTATAGTGAATGATGTTCATACCGGCATGTTCATACCGGCACTGTTCTTACATCTTTACGATAAAAATATTTCTTTTCATGCACGTTTAAGTGAAATTTTCCCCTATTCTCCCATGTTAAGGAAATCGTAAATTTCGAATAACTTCTGAAGTTTTTTAATTAAAATGTTGCAAATAAATGGGGTTCTTGCCAGTGTCATAAATAATATTTTAAAACTGGTCCGACCTCTCTGCGATCATTTGTTCGTGAGATATCGTGTAAACAGACTAACACACTAACAAACTAATAGACACCCTACAGACGGACACCATGCAAATTATTTTGTCATTTTCGGATTCCTCACACCTGAAAATGTATAAAAAAGTCAAAAAACCGAGGTCGAAAATTTTCACGATTACCTAAGTTCCCCATACCTACAGTATGATGGGGAACTAATAAAAATAATGACATTGAATTCACTCTGTTTCAGGTAACCTCTGCTTACTTACGTCGACGCTTTTCCCCATTATGTCCAAGTTCTCCCAACCTGCAACACTTCTTTCCCGGCCACTTCAATTCGGATATTTATCAACGACCGGTGAAGCTGCTATTATTGAAGAACTACAATTCTAAAGATGCCTGTATCTCAACAACTATTAAATATTTTAGTTTCTGCACCCTGTATTTTATAGCCCCCGCTCTGTACACTCTATTACCAGTTACCCTTTTATTCCGACCAATATAATAAATAAAAGTAAAAGTAAGTTTTCTTTTAAATGGAATTAAATAAATAAAATATAAATTTTAATTAAACTTAAATTTTAATAAGTTTAATCATTCATACATTTTTTACATATAATACATTTTTCACAATAACTAAAAAAAAAAAAAAAAAAAAGAGAGAGAGAGAGAGAGAGAGAGATTTTCCTTTTAAGGGATTTAACTAAATAAATGAAAAGTAAAAAGTTGTTATATTATAGAAATTAAATAAACGTAGCTGTTATAAATATATATTTTTATTTATTTAAATTTTAAGATGCTTAATTTTTTGTACCGCATTACCACTCGATTTCAGTAAATATAATAAACAATAGTAATAATAATAAATTCTTCTTCAAATGAATCAATTCAATAAGCAATAAATGTAATAGTAATAGCCGTTGCTAAGACAGGCAAACAATTGAAATGAAAGAATAAATTTAAGAAGATGAAACAAAAAAGTGAATGGATAAAATCGAAAATAAATAAATAAATAATAATAAAAAAATTCAAATTCGAATAAATCTCGATGAGGGGCACACCTATAGAGTACCAGCTACCCCTCTGCCAAGTTTTGTTGCTCTGTGATCCACATGTGCGCTTTGGTGTCAGTAATCGGAGCCCCCGAGCTCAAGCAGATACACAGACACACAGATATTCACTTCTGTTTATTTATACAGATTAAGATTATCTGATAAAAACAGCCACTTTCCGCCGCTCTATAATTAATTAAAAAAAAAAAAAAAAGGCAGATTATTTTTCCCGCCAAATTACAAACCCTACATGACTCGGATGGCTGATGAAATTTTTATTAATTGTATGGTAGTAAAAGTTTGGTTATTTTTTCGAAAGATCCTTCACTCATGTTGGATCTGCCTTTCGACTCGAGAAGGATCAGTCGAATGATTCCCGTTTCTTTCTATATTTACACAATGGTTGCGTGGCGAGAAAAAAGAAGTGTTTGGGTACATTTTAAACGTCGAGGCCCACCGGAATGGATTTCTTTTGTTCGCACCTGTCACGAACTTTCGTGTTTTCAAAATGTTTCGTAATGCCTTAAGAAGTTATCCTCCAACAAATGTTTCTTCCTATGAGGGCTCAGTTCAGTCGAGTATAAATATATCTATTGGACAGATTGTTTGGATGGAAAGTGATGTTCTTCTCGTCCGGCTCCCAAATGCAGTCCATATTTAAGTTTCATTAGCCCACGAAGGCCGAAGTAAAACGGGACGAACGCACTTTTCTGTATTACGGGACAGAGTTGTAGAAAGTGAACATCCAGGAAGACGACATTCGTGTTATTGGAATGAACACGGTTTGAAGTTAGAGTAAAAGTTAGAGAAGGGTTGAGTTTACGCTATTCAACCGAAAGTGTGGAGAAAAAAAATAATCAAATTAAATTGCTGCATTATGAAAGTTTAAATTAATCCTCAGTTAAGAAAGAGAGGAAAATTCCTGCATCCCATAAGTTATGAAACACTTTTTTTCTTAAGGACAAACTTTAAAAAATTGTAGTAACAGTGCATCAGTTAAATAAATTCCATCTTTAAAAATAATTTTAATGCCTAAAGGGGGTGGGACTAAAAAAAAAAAAAAAAAAAAAAAAAAAAAAAGAGAGAGAGAGAGAGAAAGAGAAAGAAAATTTCTGCATCACATAAATAATTCATAAAATAAATAAAAACGAAAATTACAGTAGATTATTTGAATATTTCGAACTAAATCCATACAGGTCGACGAATTATCACGTACTTAAATTCCTTGTACGCCTCTATAAATGAACAAAATTAATTAACTAATTAATTAAAACTGTTCCCAATACAAAGAAAGGATCTGATGCAAAATTACAAAATGCATTTTATAATTTGGTTCTTTTGAACCAAATTTTCATTAGAAGTAAAATAATCTGGTGTGTCACTCACACGACTTTCTCTTACCCTGAAATTTAATACTGTAAATACAGGTTGGAGATTAAGGGGTAAGATAACGAGTACTGTTATGTAAACCTATGTTAAATAATACAAATTAGGCTTAGGAAGAGTTTTATAGGATAATTAGTTCTGTGTGAGGGGGCTACGGCCTCCTGCAACCCCCGTTTCATTAATGTACAAAAAACAATCTATGAATATTTAGCTTAAAACATACAATATTTACCCTATCTCTATGAAGAATTTATTTCAATTCCTGAACAGCTTTCCTGGAAATGGTAAAATATTATTAGTAAAGCACATCCACTAACAACAAATAACTAGCGTGTTGTGGCCACCACACGACTTTCTTCTATATTTTCCTATACAAATACACTCAGTAAAAATAATTTATTAAAATTGTTATTTAAAAACATTATCTTCCATTATAATGCAGACGATTTCCATACTAGAGAAGTAGTATAACTCTTAAAAAAAAAAAAAAAAAAAAATCGATCACTTTATATATTAAAAAAAGTTTCTGTCGCTGGCGTCAATTTTTTTTTGTCTACGACAGCATCTTCTCTCGGAGGGCAAAGTGCTCTGCATCATGAGAGGTATCAATGTGTTCCGACGACTTCGAGGAAGGCATTTCAGCGGCTTAGAATTTTCTATCATCTTAATTAATGAAGTAATCAACTAAAAACTTCGGGTTTATAAAGGTTGCCACCGCACAGAAAGTTTCTCTTATGACATTGTTTTTCTGTCATGACATCATTTTCCACGGGAAAATTAAAATGTGATCCATGGTGTAAGAAATAATAAAATCAACGTTAATGTTGCTGTTAAGAAAAATATTTCTATTACCAGCAGGCTACGCCCGCTTCGCTGGTCACTATATTCAAATGAATTTTCAAAAGAATTGGATCAGTATTTATTTTTTTACATTCCATTACAAAAAAAAAAAAAAAAAAAAAAAAAAAAACACCTGAAATCGCTTTAGATTTCGCTTCTTCGAGTACCCGTTGCCTAAGGCAGCTCTTTTTTCTGCCCGTACTGCATCAGATCGAGTTTCCCACTATCTACAGAGAAGTCTTTAACGGGCACTTCAATCTGGGTATTTATCGACGACTTGTGGATTTTCTGTTATTTAAGAACTACGATTTTAAAGATGACTGTATCTCAGCATCTATTATATATTTTAGTTTTTGAACCATGTGTTTTATAGCCCCCGTTAGTTACACTATATTACGATTTGATTCCGACCAGTGCAATAAAATAAAATAAAAAAGTAGATTTTCTTTTATACATAAACGTAACAATTTATTTCTATTGCATTACCATTTGATTTTCAATAAATATAATATTAATAATAATAAAAATAAAAGAAAATAAGAAAATAAAATCGCCTTCAAATCAATGTATTAAATAAAAAATGAATTGCATAATAGCCGTTGCTAAGATACGCAGACGATAACAATGGAAGAATAAATTCATGAAAAATGAAACATTGAAGCCAATATTTAAAATCGAAAAAACATTAATTTAAAAAATTCAAATTCGAAATTCGAAAAAATCTCGATGAGGTGCACACCTGCAGGATCCCAGGTACCTATATGCCAAATTTGGAAGCTCTGCGATCAGTAGTGTGAGCACCAGAGCGCAGATACACACACAGACACACAGACACACACACACACACACACACAGACACTTCTCTTTATTTATATAGATTAAAAATTTCTTTTGCTGTTTATAAATTTCTTATATGTTCTTTCGGGAATAATGATCGTGATTTTCCATTATCCATTCTAGGTCAGCATTTAATTTGGTGATAATTTTGATATCTAAATCTGTATTATAACAAGCTTTTCAAAAAGTTACTGAATTTACTAGTTCTTTTAGTTCCCCATCATACTATAGGTATGGGGAACTTAGGTAATCGTGAAAAATTTCGACCTCGGTTTTTTGACTTTTTTATACGTTTTCAGGTGTGAGGAATCCGAAAATAACAAAATTTGTATGGTGTCTGTCTGTAGGGTGTCTGTTAGTGTGTCAGTCCGTTAGTGTGTTAGTCCGTTAGTTTGTTAGTCTGTTAACACGATATCTCACGCACAAATGATCGCAGACAAGTCAGATCAGTTTTAAAATATTACTTTCGATACTGGCAAGAACCCTATTCATTTGCAAATTTCGAATTAAAAAACTTCGTAAGTTATGAGAAATTTACGATAACATGGGAGAATAGGACAAAAATTCAATTAAACGTGCATTAAATGGAAACTTTTTACTGTAAAAATGTCAGACCAGTTTTAAAATATCAGTTTTGATGCCGGAAGGAACATCAGTAACTATAAATATGCTACTTTGAAAATTTCGCAAGTTATTGGAAATTTACGAATTTCTTAACATGGCAATACAGGGAGAAATTTCACATAAACGTCAATTTTGAGAGATATTTTCATCGTAAAGATGTCAGACTACTTTTGAAATATTATTTAGGACACTGGCATGAATATTAATGACTATGAATTTTCGAATATAAAAATTTCGTAAGTTATCGGAAATTTACGAATTTCTTAACATGGCAGAATAGATCAAAATTTCTCATGAACTTCAATCTTGAGGGATATTTTCATCGAAAAGATGTCAAACCACTTTCGAAATATTATTTAAGATACTGGCATGAATATCATAGACTATGATTTTTTCAATTTAAAAAATTCGTAAGTTATTTGGAATTTACGCTTTACTTAACATTTCAGATTATGGCAAAATTGAGCATAAACTTCCATTTTGAGGATCCTAAATACATTAGACAACTTCAAGATTACATTTATGATATTTGTTTGAACAAGATTGAATACAAAAATTCTAATTGGAAATTTTCGATTTTATCAACATAGCGAATTTGTAAATTTTTCATATAAATCTGAATTTTGAGGATTATTGATTTGGAAACAGCAGCATGAAAACTAAACAACGGAATTGACCCTGATAAAATAAATTAATAGATTAGAATAAGATAAATATATCGAAGTGAACGGTGGATAGCCTATTAGGCGGCGATTTCATTCTGTCACTGTATCAAGCTTTGGTCAAATTCATTTCTTTTAACATGATTATACTATGTCTCGCACTAGAAATTTATGACAACATAAATAGGATGGGGAACTGAGCAGAGTCCACCTATGCCAACTAGTTTTTTTTTTTTTTTTTTTGTAAGTCAGTTATTTAGAGAGAGAGAAATGTTTTTGGAATTGACGACTTGACCTTCTGTCGTCATTCGACGTCATTATGAAGATTTCCTTTCATTTAACCTATAGGAGTCTTAATTTAGCCCACAAATAAAGGAATATAGCCAAACATAGCGCAGCTTTTTCCCACAAACAGTGGAAACACCGCCTCGTTCTAGTCGTCCATTTTTGAAAAAATCTGGAGTGACTCCACTCGACTTTCCGAACATTGAGTAATTAACAGTTTTGTAGATAAAGTAAAGAAAGAGTAGTTGTTAAACAAACAAAAGAGAGAAAACCATAATAGAGTGTTTGAGTATTTTTCTCCATCTATTACACGTTGTTTTATTTAACGCTACTGAACTTTGAGCCCATAGATCATAATGACAAAGAAGTTTTCGTTGTGTCCCTGTAAAAACCTATAAATGTTAGATTCACCAAAATGCTTATAGTTAGTGCAACAGTGATTTATAATACTCATATAAATTTTCAGCTGAATTCAATAAGGCGTTTTGATGCTATCGTACTTTTAAAAATTTAGTCCCATAGGCCATAATGATAAAGAATTTTTCTTTGTGTCCCTGTAAAAAAACTGTAAGTGCTAGATTCACCAAAATCTATACAGTTAGTTCAACTGTGATCTATAACATGTGTACGATTTTCTTGCTCGGATTAATAAGGCGTTTAGACACTATCACATTTTTAAAAATTTGGCCCCATAGGCATAATGATAAAGAATTTTTCTTTGTGTCCCTGTAAAAAAACTATAAGTGCTAGATTCTCCAAAATCTATACAGATTGAGTATTTGTGATCTATAATATGTGTATAAAATTTTTGCTCAATTGAATAAGGCGTTTAGATGCTATCGCACTTTTAAGATTTTGCTCCCATAGGCCATAATGATAAAGAATTTTTCTTTGTGTCCCTGTAAAAAAACTATAAGTGCTAGATTCACCAAAATCTATAGGGTTCGTACTATGGTGACTTACAATATGCGTACCAACTTTCAGGTTAATCGAACGAAGCGTTTAGACGCTAGCGTGTTCACCCACAGACATACACACATACACACATACACACACACATACATATATCATCGTAAAAATAGTGAAAACGGACTCAGGGGACCTCAAAACGTATAGAAACATCAAAATCTCGAATTCGGATTTTTGACATGATTACAATACTTTCCTCACTATAGTGTTCGGAAAGTAAAAATGTGGGGTACAGGTATATAATGTTGGTCCATAACTGGATTTAGTGATTTTTTTTCTTTTCTCTTTTGGCGCCGTTTTGAACGATAACGGCAAAAATAATTAAAAATAAGCTTAATTAATTTTGTACATTAATAATGAGGCCATTTTGAAAAACGCGTTTTGCTTTTGTTTATGCTTGGAATTCATGGCAACCATTTGCGAAAATGGCATTTCGCCATAATCACCAAAAGAAAAATCGCCAAATGCACTTGTGGACCAACACTATATTAGTTGCCGGGAAGCATATATATATATATATATATATAAATATATGCATAATACTGATGATCCTTATTATTTTTCCACGCAAAGAAAGGAAAGTTAATTTTAAATATTTATTTTATTAATGTTAGAAATAAGCATAATTTATTTATGTACTACATTACAAAACAGACGTATTTTGAAAAACGCATTTCATCGTATTTCGCCGTAATTACCAAAAGAAAATCGCCAAATAGTGTTGTGGACCAACATGCAAGTTGTTCCAAATAAAGTCAAAATCAAACTCATTTATAAATCTTGTAATTTCACACTGATAATTTTTTAACATTACAGAATTAGACATTTCTGGGACACATTTCATATTTCTAATTATGGCAAAACAAAAATTCATCACCTAAAAAGCGTAGGCAACAGAAAAAAGTATAAGTATTTGGGAAAAAAGTATAGGCTTTAGATTATAAATACTAGATTTTTTTTCTTTTTTTTCTTCCTTTTTTTTAAAAAACAAGCAATTATACCAAAAAAATCATCGCCAAATACTGATAAAAATTTAAGCGTTGCCAAGGGGGTCATATATAATAAAGTTGTAACACAAAATGGTCTAGATATTATAAATCTCTTTCTATTCTTAAAAAAGAAAAAGAATTTTTTTTATTTAAAAAGCAAAAAAAAAAAAAAAAAAAAAAAAAAAAAGTAGTATTAAATATGATTTGGTACCTATTGAAGCGTACCCAATTGAGGCAGTAGTAGAAAATTGTCCCAGTTGAGGCGATGGGTGGGACAGCATTGGTAGCCGGTTTTGTGGTTACAACAATTGGTTTAGAAGCTCCAATCTGGTACAGCTAGAACAGCCGTCCGGTACTGCTAGAACAGCCTAGAACAGCCGTCCTATTGGCTCTTTTCCCCAACTTGGCACTTTCCAATTGGCATTTACCACAAGACTTTGCGCATGCGTGCGAAGGAGGCCTATATTTTATCTTTTCTCTGTGCAATATCATTTTTTTATTTGCAACAGGTTTGTTCTGACGCAGACTGCTAGAACGCATGTAACTCGTTTTCGCAGCAATCAGTATCATGCACGTATGTTCGCTTCGCTCACATGAAAAAAAAAAAAAAAAATACTGGACACCCCTACCCCGCTGTGCATGAATCTGAGAACGCATGGAACTCGTTTTCGCAGCAATCAGTATCCCGCACTTAAACTAACAAG
Source organism: Salticus scenicus (assembly GCA_963930645.1). NCBI lineage: Eukaryota > Metazoa > Arthropoda > Arachnida > Araneae > Salticidae > Salticus > Salticus scenicus. Next base: position 974,418 of record OZ005650.1, read on the forward strand.
GAGAATTTGTTCTCCGCAACGTTTTTAGGGAACCAAAGTAGACCACTCCCTCGTGGTGTTTCTTGGAAAAGCCGAATAAACGCGGCTAAGAGCCTACTACAAATTTATCTTCATGTTTTGCAAGTGTAGTAATAAATGCGCCAAATAGCCAAGTATAAGGATCACCGCCTCAAACGGGAATAGCCAACAACCCTTTTCACCCTCACCGCCTCAATCGGGACAATTTTCATCTACCGCCTAAACTGGGAACGCCTCAATTGGTACATTACCTTAAATATTATGTATTTCAATTTTACATTAAATATGAGGATTTCTATAACATTTTTCTGCTTTTGTCTTGTGTTATAGACTATTTTCAGCGAAAAGCCTCACAGGGATATTAATAAATGAAGCGAACCGGGGGTTTGGAGAGCGAAGCGAGCAGGGGGCAGAGCCCTCTAATACTTTAAATTATCGCAGATCGATGGTTCAACCAGTCGTTTTAAAGGTATTGGCGAGCTCTTTTGAAAGATACGCATCATGGAAATTTACTCCCCTCGAGGGGGGAGGCGAGGCTCCTACACCCACAAAAAAATTTTCCCAGTTGACTATCTCTATTACACAATATATATATTCGTTTCATTTGGTTTAGTGCAGTCTATAGATGTTAAACATTACTTACCTGTAATTTCCCCCATAGACGTAATGGATTTGAATACTTTTGAGTGTCCCTGTACACGAACCATTTGCTTCCTCTCAACGAAAAACTTACTGTAGCATTCCTATATCATACACATTTAGAATACCGAGTTTGGAATTTCTGCTACTATTTGTTCTTGAAATATGCTGGTAACAGACAGACACACAGACCATTCGCTAAAAACATGATTTTCGGATTCACGGTACCTCAGAACATGTAAATATAACAAAAACTCCCGTTCGAAAATTTGACCCTAAAACAATACTTTCTCGACCCTATGGGTAAGAGAAAGTAAAAATCAGTTTTGTAACGATAATACCAGATATAGTATTGACAAATTTATAAAATTTCTTTGTGTTTTTTAAACTAAAAAAATTTTTTGCTCATTTTAAATTTTGTATTTACAAAATAAATAAATAAATAAAATAAAATAAATAATAATTTTTTTTTTTTTTTTTTTTTTGGAGGGGGGGGGGATGTATTCGTTAATTCTTACGACAAAATTTATTGCAACAAAAATGTTATGCAAAATTTCTATTGGAACACGTTTAAACAGCAATTTTTGTTGCAGATGCGCCCACCCCATTTTTATTGACTCGACAAAACTTTTCTCTATGCGTGTGGAGCACTTAATATGCAATAATAATCGTATCGTACTAGAGCAAAAAATACATAATTTTCAAAAATGTTAGATCTCAGTGGGATGTGACAGGAGTACAGGGAACAGAAAAAAAAAAAAAAATTATATCGAAGGAATTGCAACAAAAGAAATTGTTATTGAGGTCGAAAAAGTTTGTTGTTTTCCGTTTTGTGTGGGTTTATTGTCGCGAGCAAACTCAACAACACGCATTCCTTTCACGTGGCTTTGCAAAAGAACCGTCTCCGTAAAGGTTGCAAAGTAATATAGTTTCAGTTTTTTTACTTCCATTACCCTACTACCGTAGGTGATGGAAGTGTTGTACTCGGTCTGAAAATTCGATATCGAGATTTAACCTGATTTACACGTTTTAAGGTCCCCTGAGTCCAAAAAAGTGGTTTTGGGCAATGGATCAGTGTGCATGTGTGTGGGAACCTTCTGGCTATTATAGCTTGGAAACTAATAAAGATAGAACTACGAAACTTTAGAAATGAAACATGTCTGGTGTACAGAATTTTTCAAATTTTGGTGAAAGTTGAAAAGCCCTAAGGGGGACCGTAAGTCCGCATCTCCAAAACGGCTCTAACTATTTTCTTTAAATTTGCTATATAAACACTCTATTAGATGTCCTTTCGAATGATATAGTTGGTTAGATCAGGAAAATGGATAGGCCTGTATTAATAGCTCAATTTCAGGTCTCGCAAATGTGTTCCTTTAAAGACGGCTCTACGGATTTTTTTCAAACGCGCCCTATTAACTCACTTTTAAATATCCTTTTGTATGTAATTATTGTATTCCGGTCAATAAATGATTTTTGTAAAAGTTGGTATCTCAAAAACGGCTCTAACGATTTTCTTGAAAATTGTTACATAAATCCATTTCTTTCTTATGTATCCCATAGCTATGCGAGGAAAATTAAAAGCCATCCTGTTTAGGTAGGTCAGAAGTTTATTTGTATCTCGGAAATTGGTGTTTCAGAAAATAACTCTAACTTTTTTTTTTTTTTAACCTTGCTTTATGTAAGCTTCGTTTTATATGTCTTTACATGTGTATAGAATATCTCTTACCGGAAAAATGTTAGGTTTCTGCTTCTTTAGGTCCCTTTTATATCTTCTGATCACATTATCTCCAAAAAATGCATGTAATAGTGGGTAATGGAAGTCGTGTGGTTGTTTCACACCAGATTTTTTTTCGACTTTAGATGATGTAGCAATACTAAAAAGTACTTAAGATACGTTTTTAACGTTTTAATGCATACATAAGCAAATATGCATACACACACACACATATATATATCCTCGTTGAAATAGCAAAAAATTAAATTCAGGACATCCCCAAGTATATGAAAATCACACAGTTGGTTTGTTACATTACTTTCCTTGCACTGCGTATGTTCGAAAAGTAAAAAGGGTGCAACCGGAAATGTATTAACGGTAAATTATCACCATCAGTTTTATATTCTTCACAAATAATATCAGTTCCAAGTACAAACTTATACGTTTCCGATGTCCCCCCCCCCCCCAAAAAAAAAAAAAAAAAAAAAAAATCGATCGTTAACATGCATTTTCACAAAACATGCACAGTAAGCTAAGCTATTAAAGCATTCATTACACTTTGAAATGCACCCGATTGAAAATTAAATAAATATGTTTGTAAGCAGAGCTCTTTTTTAAAGGTATTCTATTAAAACTCCGTCCCAGTCAGTAAACTCTCTCTGATAATAAACATTCAAAATGCGATTAAAATGTATGCATTGAACTATTCATGAATTAGACACACATAAATACATTTGCAAAATTAATTCACGCTCGACTTAATAGGCCTGGAAGCAGTTACAGACTTCGGTTTCAAGAATGCAAACAGACAATGGGGGAACAGAAAAAAAAAAAATCATATCGAAGGAATTGCAACAAAAGAAATTGTTATTGAGGTCGAAAAAGTTTGTTGTTTTCCGTTTTGTGTGGGTTTATTGTCGCGAGCAAACTCAACAACACGCATTACATAAGGTTCTCTGTTGTTCTGTGGTGTCGGATGCAACTTTATCTCTTTCTTTATTGGATGAGGCACCGAACAATCTACTTGATTGTGAACGACGCAGAGGCGGATGCAAATTTGCCCTCTCTTCAATCCAAAAGCATTAAGATATTATTCTGCTGTTTTATCACATCAACAATGGATCCTCTTCTCGTTATTAAAACAACAGAATGGTTAATAAGTTTCGCCAGTTCACTGTCAAACTCACTGCGTCAGACGCAGATTGGGGTCGGCGCAATGTTACTACGACCAGCTTTCATTAAATTCTTTTCTTTTCTTTAAAGCGATGCAGCAGAAGAATAAGGGGTACGTTGGTTATCTCGAGCTCATTTTAAGGAGCATCCATGATTACATAGAGGACATTTTATTTAAAAGACGGACAACGCAATATCCTATTTAATCTGATTTGGCAACAGACATGATTAGTAAAAATAAATGAATCGATGAAAAAGTTATGAATCGTTTAAACAAATTTGAATGAAATCAGCCGATAAACAAACGTGAAAATTACAGTAGGATTGTACAATGAGTCTCTCAATATATCTAATTTTTTTTAAGCTATTGTATAGCTTTTATCGCGGGCTTTGAGCGCGGCGACCGAATCAAAAAATTCCGTAACGAAAAAAAAACCTAACACAGTTCGGCAGACTTCGGTAGACTTCGGCTGTACGAAGCTCGCACAGATCGAGACGAGCTGCTCCGAAATCGGAAGAATACGTAAGCAGCTGTTTGTGAGAAAGTATATAGGTGTATAGGTATCTATCATCTATGTACAACAGTGAATAGCTGTACGCGTAAAATTTGTGTATAAAGTAGATCAGATAAAACTTGAATATCCCCATTGGACTTGCAGGCCTTTAAAACCTATTAAATACCTTTTCTCTATTAAAATTTGTTTTCTTATCGGTCACCACGCTCAAAAAGTGTAACTTGAATTAATATCAAAGAAAAAACTTGAATATCCCCATTCGACTTGCAGGCCTTTAAAACCTATTAAAATACCTTTTCTTTATTAAAATTTGTTTTCTTATCGGTCACCATGCTCAAAAAAGGTAACTTAAATTAATATCAAAGAAAAAACTTGAATATCCCCATTCGACGTGCAGGCTTTTAAAACCTATTGAAATACCTTTTCTCTATTAAAATTTGTTTTCTTATCATTATTGTTATCTTATTCATTAATATCAAAGAAAGAACTTGAATATCCCCATTCGACTTACAGGCCTTTAAAACCTATTAAATACCTTTTCTCTATTAAAATTTGTTTCCTTATCGGTCACCACGCTCAAAAAGTGTAACTTGAATTAATATCAAAGAAAAAACTTGAATATTCCCATTCGAATTGCAGGCCTTAAAGGCCTATTAAAATACCTTTTCTCTATTAAAATTTGTTTTCTTATCATTATTGTTATCTTATCATTATTGTTATCTTATTCATTAATATGAAAGAAAAAACTTTAATATCCCCATTTGACTTGCAGGCCTTTAAAACCTATTAAATACGTTTTCTCTATTAAAATTTGTTTTCTTATCGGTCACCACGCTCAAAAAGTGTAACTTCAATTAATATCAAATTGAATATCCCCATTCGACTTGCAGGCCTTTAAAACCTATTAAATACCTTTTCTCTATTAAAATTTGTTTTCTTATCGGTCACCACGCTCAAAAAGTGTAACTTTAATTAATATCAAAGAAAAAACTTGAATATCCCCATTCGACTTGCAGGCCTTTAAAACCTATTAAATACGTTTTCTCTATTAAAATTTGTTTTCTTATCGGTCACCACGCTCAAAAAGTGTAACTTGAATTAATATCAAAGAAAAAACTTTAATATCCCCATTCGACTTGCAGGCCTTTAAAACCTATTAAATACCTTTTCTCTATTAAAATTTGTTTTCTTATCGGTCACCACGCTCAAAAACTGTAACTTGAATTAATATCAAAGAAAAAACGTGAATATCCCCATTCGACTTGCAGGCCTTTAAAAATCTATTAAAATACTTTTTCTCAAAAAATAGAGTTAGATCATTCAAATTTGGTATATCGAGGTTTTCGATACCTAGAAATCGATTGCGGATATTTTTGATATATTCTCATTGCGGATATATTCTCATTTATTCAATAAAAGAAAAAAATTTGTTTTCTTATCGGTCACCACGCTCAAAAAGTGTAACTTGAATTAATATCAAAGAAAAAAATTGAATTAATATCAAAGAAAAAAAAAAATACTGCATAAATAAAATAAATAAATAATTATAATTGCATAAGTTGATAAAAAGTGCTATGCAATAGCTTTACCGCGGCAGTCCTCGAGTGCCACACGTTTTTTTTTTTTTTTTTTTATGCAACGCTGTAAAGGGATTATAAATGACGAGCATGTAGTTTTCACTAATTGTGGCAAAATTTTTAAATATAGGTCCGTTTCAGTCTGTTTTAAATAATTTAATTCCGTACAGACAATTAGATCCCATGGGACGTAATATGTGTCAGTTTTTTTTACGTTTCCATATAAAAGAGCGTTCATGCTGCTCGCACCACTTACCTCAATGATACATACAGGGGGATCCATTTAAAAGCGTACCCGTTGGTTTTTCTTATTACCCTTAAATCTGACGGATTCTACCACTGAACTATAATTGTTTGAACCTCGATTTAAGTTTGGGAGACAATTTCCAACACTGTTGGACTGTTACAACTTCATTTGTGAGGTAAAACAGAAATGGCGACGCACAATGTTATTCAATCCTGTGATAATTTTATTTATGAAAAACAAAGTTTAATTCAAATTTTTTACATTATCATTCCTACATTACGTTTACATAATCATTATCATTTCATAGGCTTTTCCAGAAAAGTCCTGCAAACATCGATGGATTAAAACAGATCATAACTGAAAACAAATCTCGTCCATAACACCAACAATGCTGCGAAGCGTGTCAAAAACCTGGTTCGACGTGTTCATGTTTGCATTCAAAAGGGTGGCGAACATTTTCTGTGAGGAATGATAATGTAAAAAAATTGAATTAAATTATGTTTTTCAAAAATAAAATTATTACAGGATTAAAATATCGTGCGTGTCCATTTCTGTTTTACCTCACAAATAAAGTTGTAACAGTCCAACAGTGTTGGAAATTGTCTCCCACACTGAAACAAGGTTCAAACAATCCTACTTCAGTGTTAGAATAGTTGCCACATCTGTCAGATTGAAGGATTATAAGAGAAACCCGCGGGTACGCTTTCAAACTGATCCCCCTGTATGTAAGTCTCGTTCCGTTTTAGATAATTTAACAATATGAAAATACGCTCGAAATAGCAGCCTGCAATATAGAAGGGTCATTACGCCTCCAACCAACACAGTTGATAAGTACAAACGACGGATTATTAATAACATAAATTGTTTTTAGTTTTGTTTCTTTGAAGTAGAGTGGACGCTTACCGGTCAACGTATTTTTCTCCACCGATGAATTTTTACATTGCCTCACTTGAGGGCGTACAGGATGCTACAGAATATTTAGTAATTGTGGAAGGGAGAAAGGCCATAACATACCTCCCCCCCCCCCTTGAAAATTTTAAATTCCAAGAATAGTATACCTTATAAATAACGTGAATGTAATATGAATATCACATTATACAATAATAATTTTAATTAATATAGGTTGAAACCAAAATAGTATATACATCACAATTAAAGATACGTTCCGGAACGTTTTATATGCATTATACACATAACAATAATATAAAGAAAATTAACTTACCAACACATAAACTACAATGTAAACAATTTTATTTTACCAACACATTATATACGCATGTATAGTTAAACCTTATTTCATCTCAAGAATGTAAATATTAGGTCGTTGCAAAAGTTCGTGCGGACGCGGATCATTTTATTGCCTCCAAAGACGAGAGCTTCTATCGCCGTGGTATACATTTGATACCCGAAAAATGGGCAAAGGTTGTAGAAAGTAATGGAGAGTATTTTGATTAAAAATTGTCATTTGATTGGATGTATTTTTATGAAATGAAGCAATAAAAAACCGCACGAACTTTTGCAACGGCCTAATAATATAAACCATAAGAATACGCATTTTTAACTTTTAAAATGAACATAAGGTGAAATAATGATGATTCTATGTCAACCGTAATAATTTATAATACACAGATTTTTCTTCAAATTAAAATTCTTGCTTTCTTTAAACGTTTATAATAAAAATATACTTTTAACTTTATTTACAGTATTGCTTAAACGATTTTATTATTATTATTATTATTATTATTATTTAAGGTGTCATTATTCCATTCATTTTAGAAAATAAGCATTTTAAAGCCGATCTTTGATCCTCCAAGTCATAAATAGCTGTATCAGTACTGGATGAAGTTTCTTCTTCTTCTTCATTCCTTAAATAATGCGTCGATTTCGTCTTTCGATTCAGGGATAAATTTAATCTTCCTTCAATATTAATGCTGTCTATTTTAGAGTCCTTGAATTCCTATTTACTTCTACGGGTTTTTGTGTTGATTCGACCTCGAATGTGCGGCTCCATATCCTAAAACTAGCAGTGAGGACGCGTCCAAAATGTTGGAGGGAAGCCAGTTTGGAATTTGGAAAACATCCAGAAATTCCGCGCTCATTTTTTTCTGAGTTAGATGACTGTCACCCCTATTTTAGTACTGGACTCGGTAAGTTAGCACATGCGCAGGTTCCATGGTTTCATGAAATGGGGTCGAAGAATACTTCATTTTTCGGTAGTTTCCATTTGCGCGTGTGTTCGATTCGTGGGTTCGACCAGGACCCCTTAGGATAAGTATAAACGACGGACCCTTAATAACAGAAATTATTTTTTTTATTTTTGTTTCTTTGAGGTAGAGAATGGACGCTTACCGGTCAACGTATTTTTCTCTACTGAAGAATTTTTACATTGCCTCTCTCTAGACGGCGTACAAGATGCCACAGAATATTGAGTAACTGTAGGAGGGAGAAAGACCACAACGACAACTAAAAACTTTACGCCCTCAGATTTTTATGAAATTGGATTAATTTATTGGTTCCATGCAGAAATGACCCATTAATAACCCCTATCTCTTTCAGTTTTTTACATACAGGGTTGCAAAAATTGGCATAAAAAAGGCTAAATTTCAAAATTCTTCTACTACAAATGTACCCTATTTTATTTATTAATTCCATTAGGAAGTCTATAAAACATGCTTCCAAATGATGTATCACATACACATATTTTAAAGAGTTTTCATTTTTAGGTCAAACATTTTTACCTTTGACCTTCCATATCTCAAAAAGCACGTATTTAATTTTCTTTTAAAAATTATATGTTATTCTAACGTTTATTGTCTATAATTACTGTAAATTTCAACGTGGGATGCAGAGTTATAAATTCAAATGCAACCCTCCATCAGTATTTTCAAAATAACATAACGTAATTCTTACAACAAAAAGTTTGCAGTGTAAGTGAAATTTGATAGCAACTTTATTGATTGAAGTTATTATTATTATTATTATTTCTTATCCATTATAGAATAGAAAAAGTATTGACTTGGGATCGTATTTCAAAAGTGGATTTTTGCTATGAATGTGTATTTTAATATTCCCCCCAATCTGAAAAAAAAAAAAAAAAAAAAACTAGTATGTTGTGGCCAACACGTGACTTTCTTCTATATTTTCCTACACAAATTCACTCAGGAAAAATAATTTATTAAAATTATTATTTAAAAAACTATCTTCCATGATAATGCAGACGATTTCCATATTAGAAAAGTAATAACACTAAAAAAAAAAAAAAAAGTAAATTTTGTTCTCAATATTAAAGTGATTTTTTTTTTTTTTTTTTTTTTTTTTTAATGAAAAAAATCGATAACTTTATTTTAAATTATCGCAAATCGATGGTTCAACCATTCGTTTTAAAGGTATTGGCTTTTTTATTAGAATGCTTAGAAACATGTTTTATGTAGAAAAGGATAAACACAGAACTATTAAATAGTTTACAGAACTACACGAAAGAAAGCAATACGTTATGCAACCATTTGACATTCAGTTGGGTACAAGTATTGATGAGGTGTACCATGAATAATATCAGGAATCTGATAAAACTAAAAATCTTCGACATCGTTGAAGACGGAAAACGACTACGACCGACAAGAATTTTTAAACACGGCAGACGTGCATCCTTCTCTCAGTTGGATGCAGATTTGAATGCATGCTGGAGCATCAACAAGTGCCATCGCGCAAAAGATTTAACGGACCATCATCGATACGATATCCAGTGTGCATTCCGGCACACTTGGAAATCTTCAGCAGCAGGGACAACGCGACAGTTGCGGCTTCTCACTCTTCTGACTTATTAGACACATCCGTTGACCACCTAATTTCAGATATGAACTTTATTGATCCTGTGTGAGATGCTTTGCAACGTGCTGTTCAGAGGAGATTCCCCCTCTCCCCCCCCCTCCCTGAACTCCTGTGGAATTGTGGCTTGCCCTGCAGACATGAGTCGAGTCTATGCCCCGTCGTGTTGCGGCCTATCTGCATGCTCGCTGGGGCCATACACGATTTTTAGTCAGGTGTACCATTTTTTTTTTCTGGATCTTCAGTGTATGTGTGTTTGTATACATTAATAGTTATTTTAAATAATACAGAATCAGTAAAAGCGATCTGCTCAGTAATGTAAGTGGAGATGTTGAAGCGCCTGATTTGCTAGTGATAAAAGCTGTATCTAATTGCTTGGACATCATTTGACTTACTTGTACCCGTAAGACTTCGCTAAGTGAAATACAAAGCATCTCTCACAAAGGCTGTCCCTCTGTTTGTATCTAAATGGCGGTCACAAAAATCGTCGATCGACTTGAAATGACGTGAAAATGTTCGGTGCCGAGTACATTTTGGCGTATAAGATGTTTATGAATCGTTTACAGGGATACGCAAAAGAATTTGAATACAAGAGCAATATTTCGATGGAAGAGCATATTTTAACAGAGTGACACAATATTCAACGTAATAAAAAGGACATGCATTACTAAGAGGATGAAAAGCGTAAATGTGTTGAAAGGGGTGTGCATGGAATGGGTAGAGATATGAGCGGGGAATAAACCTGACTTTTTGGGAAGGGAATTTTAAAAGTTTACAAAACAAAGGAATTTTAAAAGTTTTCAAAAGTTGCGAATTTAGGATTCTCCCCCTGAGATTAGCGATGTTCTAAGGCATTCTAAAATGTTATCTGACATTTAGATAGTTTTAATGATCTTTCAGTTTTTAAATAGTGCTTTTAACGTCTACAAAATTAAAAAGTACTAGTTTCAAATTTCATTCATTAACAGACTAATTTTCTGTTATTGCCATACATTTTTGTTATGACTATATACACACTGAGTTCGATATAACACTTTTTTTTTTTAAATCGCAATCGGAGCTCATCCTGTTTCAGTTGTATAGCTTTAATATTTTATTTCAAAAATGCTTCAAAATAATCTGCATTCACTAAAACATTCACTGGAAAATATTATTTCAATTAAAATTTCAACAACAGTAATATGCAAATAAATAAATAACAGCCAAATTATTAATTATTAGCTATTGAATATTTTATGCATTGATTTAATGAATTAAAATATTTTGCTGGAATTTTTAACTCAAGTTCGATTTCATCAACTAATGTGAAATTTTGTTCGATAAAATATAACAAAATTTCATAAATTTTAAAGTACTCTTATCATAATTTAATTTCATTGTAATAACGTATTTCATTATGGTATTCATTTAAAAAAAAAAAAAAAGTAGTTCCAAAGTTATTTAAGTAGGCAGGCAAAATTTCATAATTTATTATTGCCAATAAAGTAAATGTTTATTTTTTTACAATTTTTGCAATACTATCACTTTTATTGAAGCAAATAAAATAAAAATGATATTTAAATAAGTTGTTTGTAACTTAAAAAAAATGAAATTAAATCTAAGCATTGAATATTAGTTCCTTCCCATCAAAGTTTCCAAAGTTCCCGATTTAAACTCGAAAATTCCCATGTTTATTTCCCTTAAGTAAAATTTTTACATCTCTAGGAATGAATAATCTGTTTACACTCTACAATCCCGAAGTGTCCTGTACTTTGTGTGATGAGGACTGGATCTGTGACTCCATCGAATAAAGAAAGCAACTGTTCCACGATGGGCTAGTAGTGACAAAGCACAGAGATATATATGATTATTAAACGAGTTTACCTTCTATACATAAATTAGGCTTAAGGCCGCTATTTTGCGAAATAAACCTTAATAGATCCCATAAATATACACATAGAATCATTCACGAGGAATGAAAAGGGTGCGTTGCGGCTCTTGATGGGTAGAAACTTTCAATACTGTATTTAATTGATTAAAAAAAAGAGAGAGAGAGAGAGAGAGCGATGGAGAGAAAGCAGATGTCCAAGCAAAATGCCTTTAACACACATTCTGCCTCATCAGGAGAAACACGTCTTCCTAAAAATGGTGGAAAGGTTTCCTTCTAATCATTTCTCATCGAAGACGAAAATATTTTGTTCTTTTCTGCTCTTCCTTCTAAGAGAAATGGGTCACTCTTACTTTTTTCTTCTCTGGATTCGTGCTCAGGGATGACCAGAATGGCAGGAGTTCAACGGACGTTTTCCACGCTGACCCGAAGCTCGACCTGTAGGAGCATCTTTCCTCCGCAATCTTCGAGACCTCCGGCGATGGAGAAAGTTTTCCCCAAACACACGGGGATGATTGAAGGAGAGAAGCTCGCTTCGGGTGATACTCGAGTCCATTAAGAAAATCATTGGATCCAAAGATAGACAAATAGTGATTTCGTAACTGTTCGGGTTTTTTTTTTTCTTCCTGAGGAAGTTGAAGTAATAGTTCTAGGAATTATCAATATCCTTCACCTTTTTAAGAAAAAAATGTTACGTAGTACGTAGAAGAAAAAGTGTCCAGAAGCAGATATAAAAAGCCTATGCAAATATCAACAGGTAGAAAGATTTCATCCGTTGATCGAGCCCGGACGTTCGGGTCAAAAATTTTAAAATAACTAAACTTTAAAATATTTTTAAATTTCGAACGTGGATAAAAATTGAATGCAATTAAAATTCGAAATGGATCAGATTTTCAATTGATTATGTAGTGTGTTTGAAAAAAAAAAAAAAAAATATTGTATTATATCACCTATGATCTGGATTTGTTCATTTATAAAATCTCAATTAAATGCAACAAACCTTACAATAGCATTTTTAAATCAATGGAAATGTATAGTTTTATTAAAATTAACTAAAGAATTACAGCTTAATATAGTACAATATAACAAACTTGACTTATTAACAAAAATTAAAGACGTACAAAATCATTATGTAGCTCGTGTAGATAAATCACCTAATAACTATGCTATTATTTGTAAACAGTATTACAAATCTCTTCTAAACAGCTCAATATCTACTAAGTTAAAGCTTCTTTTTAATAATTCCAACTATCCTTATATTGTACTAATACCTAAGTTTCATAAGTCTCCTATTAAATTTAGAACGGTTACTGTTACTACTGGATGTACAACAATAATGCTAATAAACTGCTTCTTAATATTCTGATACAGGTTTATAACAGGTTTATAATTTGTAAAGATCAAAACTTTCGATGCCTTGAAAGCAGTTACCAACTCATTAATCAAAAAAAAAACCTTGATGATGTAGATAATATTATTACTGATGATTTTCAGGATCTCTTTAATAACATTATTTTATCTGACCTTTATCAAATTATAAATCATCTTTTCATTAAATATAAAAATCAGATTAAATTACCTAACAACTTTAATGTTGAAAAATTTAAAACTCTTCTTAATTTCATCATCTATAATAACTATGTCTTACACAATGTTTGTTTGTTTTTTTTTTTAACAAAAGTGAGCATCCCGCAAGGGGGGCTCGAGTTTATTGTCTGATCTTTATTATTATGAGTGCAAATTTACTTTTGATCCTATCTTACTATACCGATACATTGATAATATAATCCTTTTATTCATTAATAATAAGTCATCTGATTTAATTACTTTAGATTGTCCTTCGAATTTAAAATTGACTCAGACTTTACATAAAGATTAAATCATAAACTTTCTGGATCTTAAAATTCATTTCAACGATAATAAAATTTATATTGATATTTATGATAAAAGACGAGATTTCAACTTTAAAGTAAATTTGTTTACTCATTTTAAATCATGCCTGCATCTCTCTGTATTCAGAAATATCATTTTTAATCACTTATATCGAATCAATAATTTATGTTCTTCTAAATATAAAAATAAAAACAGTAATAAACTTATTAAGGAAACTTTACATATGGGCTTCCCAAAAAATTTTATTTATTCATTGAGTATCTGTCAAAAAATAAAAAAATATTTAAAAATTAATAAAAGACAATAAAAAAGGGGGAGGATGAGTGGGCAGATGTTTGATTAAGGAGGTTAGATGGCGTTGTTGGTTGGTTGGTTGGGTGGGACGATGAATTAAACTATTAAAAAAAAAGAAAGAAGGAAGGATTGCTGCATTTAGTTTTAATCAAATATTCAATGCTTGTTTTAGAACCGTTAAAATTATGGATCAATTAAAATTAAAAACTAAATCTTACCTGGATTACATGCAAAATACCTGTATGAATTCAGTTAATAGTATTCTCAAAAATAAATAAATAAATAAATAAAATAAATAAATAAATAAATATTTCATATATTTCTGGAAAATATTTCGACAAATCAGGATATTCTGTCTTTATTACATCTATTTCATTTCAAGGTAATATTTTCTTGAAGTTTCATGTTATGATTTTATTTTTTCTTGAAGGTTCAAGTTATGTTTTTATTTTTTCTGGAAAATATTTCAGAAATTCAAGATACATTCTGTCTTTATTTCATTCATTTCATTTCAAGGTAATTTTTCCTTGCTATCATTTGACATTTAGTTAAAATACTTATCAAATACAGAAAACCTACACTTATTTGCACAATGCTATGAGGATAGCACTTGAAAACATCTTATAGTATTTTGAGCTTTTCAGTTAAAATTCAATCTTATTTTGCTTTGGTCCGAAATTCTTTTGCTCATCTCAAAATAAAAAGGCTCTTTTCATTAATAAAAGTTCTATTATTTCCCCTTAAAATACTATCCTAGTGTAATCATTCTTTTCATCAGCATCCAATTATACGGTCCTATTTTAATTTTCAACAGGTATTGTAGTCTAATAAATTAAAGTAATTAATATTATTAATCTTAAAAATTAAATCAATTTAATATAACGAGTTACTTTGTTTGGCCTATGTGTATGTTTCTGTGGTGATTTATTTGACTGACTATTCTTCGGTCTCATTCTTTTCTATTATTATCAAATGGATTATATATATACGTGTATGTACATAGTGTGTTTGGCAATGACATTTATTCTTTAAAGCCGGGAGTAATATAAATATAAATAAATAAAAATATAATGTCAAATTTTTACTTTAAATATACACAGTTAAAAAAAAATTCAAGTAAAGTTACTGGCAAAGCCTGGAAGTAGAGATTCCAGGCAAAGCCCGTAAAAAAACACTTGAACCATAAACAATGTACCTCCCATAATTTTGCGTAATGATAAACATACAACCAATCCGTAAAAAAGAAGTATTACCCGTAAAATTAGAAGACAGCTTATACTATGTTAAAATAGTAGTATTACCCGTAAAATTAGAATGCAGCTAAGTATGTTAAAAATGTAGTATTGCCCGTAAAATTAGAAGACAGCTCAGTATGTTAAAAAAGTAGTATTGCCCGTAAAATTAAAAGACAGCTCAGTATGTTAAAAAAGTAATATTACCCGTAAAATCACAAGACAGCTTAGTATGTTAAAAACGTAACATTGCCCGCCAAAAAAAAAAAAAAAAAAAAAAAAAAAAGAATTATGCAGTGAAAAAAGTATAGTTGACCGTTTTCCAAGTATAAGACTACGGGCAAAATTTGGATCCTCCTCCCCCCCCCCCCACCACCACCACCCCTCAAAAAAAAAAAAAAAAAAAAAAAAAACTAATTATATTCTGTATGGATATTAAAGATAGATTAAACAAGTTAGTAATATTTCAAAAAGTACAAAACATTTGTTTTTAGTGTAATTCGTAATTTACAAAGGCAGCTCTCGTCATTTTCTAGAGTTAACATGAGATACTAATATATTCAAGATATTTTTTCTAATCCTTACAAGTACTTTTTTTTTTTTTTTTTTTTTGTGTGTGTGTGTGTGTGTGTGCGCGTAACTTCATTTACTTCAAAGAGGATTTATATTAAATAATGCAGAAAATTCATTATAAATGAATTTTTAAAATGTCTTATTTTGTTAAAGAGCATGTAATGTTTTTAATTTCAAAATACTACTACTCCGATGCAAAAAATTAGAATAATGAAAAGAAATATGGTCAAGGGAAATGAAAATCGAATTTATCAAATAAATAATCAACAATATCAAATATAAAGTACTATAATATGAATCTGCATATTTTGCAGATTATAAAAATGTAAACACATTACAATGAAATAGAAAATATATTTAAATCAGCTAACAACAAAAAATTCAAAATATTAGAATACTTTCTAACATGGTTCAAAAAATTAGAATAATGAAAATATATTGAACATAATTTAAACTCTAAGTATTTTTACTTGCTAATCAGTACTTTGTTGCATCACCCTTAGCTTTAATGACAGCTCTTAAACGTTTTGGCATGTTTTTAACTAAAGGTTCACAATCTTTTTTATCCAAATTCGCCCATATGCTCTTTATACTAGAAATAAGTTCTTTTTTGTCTCTAGGCGCAACTTCTTGAAGTCGTTTCTTCATAATTCCCCACAAATTCTCGATAGGATTTAGATCGGGTGAGTTTGCAGGCCAAGGGAGTACAGGTATGTCCAGTCTCTTTGAGCCATTTAGTTGTTGATTTGGAAGTGTGGGGAGAAGCTGAATCTTGCTGAAACAAGAAATCGTCATCACATAAATCCTCAGCTGAAGGAATCATGAAATGTTCAAGAATTTCTTGATAGACTTCTGAATTGACTGTTGTGGAAACAATACACAACCTGCCTGGGCCTTCAGCAGTCATGCAGCCCCATACCATAACAGAGGTCGCAAATTTAAACGAACGTTTTAAACATTCTTTCTTATAAGCTTCATGTTTGAGTCTCCAGACACGTATACCTTGATTTCCGTGAGACACACAAAACACACTTTCATCGCTGAAAAGTATCTTTTTCCAATCGTCGTGATCCCAAAATAGCCTTTGTTTACACCATTTAACTCTAGCAGCCCTTTGCTTAGATGATAAGAATGGCTTTATCTTAGGCACACGTGATCTAAAACCTAATTTGCGAAGTCGTCGTAGTGTTGTAGATTTGGAGACATTTATACCCATTTCTTTCCATTTTCTATGCACATATCTCACACTCCGAAAACGATGTTTCTTCACAATCTTTTTCAATTGCCTTTCATCTCTTCTTGAAGTTACTGGCTTTCGACCACTAGAATATTCTCTCAAAACTCTACTCACACTTGCTTGAGAGCATTTCACTTCTTTTGCTATAAAAAGTTGTGTTTTTCCTATTTCGTGCAAGTACACAATACAATATTTCACAGCCTCAGATAAATCGCTCTTTCGTCCCATATTAAGCAAATACTACGCTACAATCAAATGCCAAACGACTTTTCATTTTCAACGGAGCACATTTTATAGTCCCACAGATGTTAATCCCGCAGCCGTTCTCTCAACTTATAAGAAAAATTTGAATATTCTAATTTTTTGAACCATGCTATCGAGGTATTCTATTTCTTTGAATTATTCTAATATTTTTTAAATAGTTAATTATTAATATATCAGATAAAAATAAATATTTATGTTATATTTATAAATGCTCTGAAGATAATTAGATACTTTTAATATATTTTTTCCTGGACGCAGTATGCAAATTGACGCGTTAGCAACATCAAACTCATTCTTTTTTACATTATTCTAATTTTTTGAATCGGAGTAGTATTTAATTGAATCTGAATTAGAACTTATAAAATTGTTTGTGAGATCTGAAAATTTAGAGATTGAAGTCAATACCATTATGTTTGTTGCTTATGTATGAAAAAAGATGAAAGGCTGGGAAAATGAATATGAAAAGTGTTCTGTTTACAAAATAAAATTTTAATATTTCTAATGGGATATGAGACACTTATTTTCCCTCCTAGGTTTCCCCCTTTTTTCATTCAACATAAAATTTTTAAACTTTTCTTCTGTACTTCTAAAACTTTTGTGGGTGAAATGACTCCTCGGCAAATGCCAAAGAGTAGCATGGGGGAAAGAATCTTAAAATTAAAAAGGTTTCTAAAAGATTAAGTAGGTTGCAAACGCAGTGAGGAAGAAAACAAAACACTGTTGAATATATATATACATGTATATATATTTATCAAGAGCTCATCCAATAATTAATAACATATCTATCTATTAAGCATGCAGTTTTCAAACATTTACTACACACGCATGTTTACAGATTAATCTACAAAACTCCACATTGATTTATATTGCATTTACATTCGTTCTTATAAGATTCTTTTTGGGGATTTCGATCCTTTTTCTGGGTTAATACACAAACATGCCCTGTTTAAAAAATAGAAGGAGCAGAAATTCAAACCGTGTTTTCTCCAAAAATAAAAAAATCGAGTAAGTGGTTTTTATTTATCTTAACATAAAAATAGTTTGTCTGCGTATTTTCCTACTATCTAGCAATGCATCGAAACAAACGATAATTAGGTTTTAAGTTGAGTTATTTTTTAATTGATTAGTTTTTGTGTTGCCTGAAAAATGGTATCCGAAGGAGAATTGTAGAAAATAAATTATGTGCAGAAAATATAAGTAAGAGAAAGTCCTAGGAACAATCTCATATAATATTAAGAAAGAATTACAATAAAAAGTTTAGAACCTTAAAGACCATGGCAAAATCTTATACATTCTTTCTGTCTCAGATAAATATAACTTTCCCTGTACATAAAATCAGAGCCTGATTAAGGGGTTATTTGTACACATTATTTGTACTTACACCGTTATTTTTTAACAAATACTTTCGTCCTGTAATAAACAGAAAATTCTCATTAAAAATTATTTTAAAAGAATTCTGGTGTCTAATAACGGTGAGTAAATTGGATTGTTTTACACCGTTCATTTTTTATAAAAAATATTTCCTCGTCAAAGCGTGGAATTTCTATGACATGAAGTAAAAAATAATTGTAAAAATATTCCGGTGAGAGCGGAGATAATGTGTGCTTCCCCCTTAATCAGGCTCTGCATAAAGTCTTTCAGATTCAAAATCAGAACGTGCTTAATGTTGGTTATTATACTAAAAAACAGTAAAATTTATCGTGCACAGCATTCATCCCCGTTTCCCAATATTATGCCAAAGGGCTCTGGAGACCTACATAGTTTTATTTGAGGGAAGGAAGCTACAAATTAATTCCTATTTTACCCTCATCGCTTATCAGAACCATTAATTAACATTGTTGCACAGAATTTCGGTTCAGAATTTTTTTTTCTTTCTTTTTAGTATTCTTTCTGAAACCCGAAAGGTCTATTTGAAGTGAAGGTGAATCCGAAAAACTGATCCACATTCAACGTGTGGCATAAACTTTTTAGTTAAATCAATCTCCTCCCCCCACTTTCATACAATTCCTATATTTCGTCAAAATAGATCGTTGGAGGAAAAAAAGTAATATTTTATTTAAATTACATACTATTTATTCGTGAACTAAATGGAAATACGTTAAATTTTAATGATTACAAAAAGTACAACCAGTTGATGCTTATTTTTCCTTATGAATTCTTTAGATTACGAGTCATTCTTAGAGAAAGAAGAAAAATCTCTCCATAATATATATAATATAAATCTAATATGCTGGGGAAAACTTGCTTCTACTTCAAGACTGATGCACTTATACATTGCAGAAGCTAGTTAGTATAATAGTATAGCGGGAATAGCCTTCCAGGTAATTGTTCTTAGCTTTATGTGAAAGAAAATTCGACTCTTTAGCCTAATTTAATCTTCATCAGTTGTGAAATAAGTAAAATAGATTCCTTATTGAAAAACCAGATTTCTATTTATAGTTTTAAAACCACAAATTACGTTTGGAATCAACCAATTACACAAACAAACTTATTTTGTTGTCGAAAAAAAGCTTATTTGTTTTCGACCTAAAAGATTCTTTTTTGTTTAACAGCATCAGCCCTCTTTTCCCCCAATTACGGAACTGTTGAAAACAACTCAACTCTTAAAGTGAAATGAATGCAAACA
This sequence comes from Salticus scenicus, assembly GCA_963930645.1. Lineage (NCBI taxonomy): Eukaryota > Metazoa > Arthropoda > Arachnida > Araneae > Salticidae > Salticus > Salticus scenicus. Next base: position 994,112 of record OZ005650.1, read on the forward strand.
TACATACAGATACATATATATATATATTTATGCATGTACATATATTTTCCCCGCATGTATTTGTAACTGTTTTATTAGGACGGAGCACTAGTAGTCTCAATCTACGGATTTTTACGATATCAGTTTTACGACAGTTGGACATTTATTGAAATCGAAAATTTATCGAAAATATAATTGAATAATTTGAAAGCGATGTTATAATTAAAAAATAATAATAATAATAAGATTTTGACGAAATTCTGGCAAAAGCAGAATTTAGTTTAGGACGGAGGACTATTGGGTTTTTTTCTTTCATATTATAACATCGCTTTCATATTATTCGATTATATTTTCGATAAATTTTAGATTTCGATAAATGTCCAACTATCGAAATCCACAGCAAAAATCCCAGATTCTTAGTCCTTAAAAAAGTCCTTTCCCAGTTCTTAGTCCTTAAAAAGAAAAAAAAAAAACTTATAGTCCTCCGTACTAAACTAAATTCTGCTTTTGCTAAAATTTCATCAAAATCGTTTTTTTTTTAAACCCATTATTTACGCATTTTATTTATTTATTAATAAGGAGGACTATTAGTCTCAATCTACGGGTTTTTGCGATACCAGTTTTAAAGCTCGCTTCAGATCCTTGCTGCCTTCAGCAGCGATTTGGTCATCCACTAAAACTCGGGCGCCTGTCCCTATTACCTGCGACATTGGCATACCAATCAGCTTCCATTTAGGTGCTTATTAGATAACAGTTTCGAAATGGATAGTATCGAAAAAATTCAAGTATCCCTTTTACATTTGAATCCCAGTTACTCATGAACACGTAGTGCACATAATATTTCCTTTTACGTTATTTCCTATGTTTATTTTGTTTATCCGATCAACCATAAACTGACAGCAATTTCACGCCAAGTATTACAATATGCTGTGACAGGCTACGTCGGTCGCCTGAGACAATTAATTTTTGTGGTTATATATAATTCATGGTTTGTAAACTTGATCATAGTACAGCCACTTTCGCGACTTTTGAATTTTTGTCACCATTTTAGACTAACAATATGCTATGAGCGCTATTTCTGCCGTATTTTAGACAACTAATCTTTTTTTGTATATATACATATTTCCCATTAAACATATTTTTATTTTTATTTATTTAAATATGAATTTTAATTAATCAAATATTTCTGTTCGACAGCGTGCAAGTGTAGTCGCACACACAGGCTCATCCATTTGTATGATAAATTAGCATAGCGATTATAAATATATAGTATATATATATATATATATATATATATATAGTATATAGTATAAATATATAGTATATATATATATATATATATATATATATATAGTATATAGTATAAATATATAGTATATATATATATATTTTATAGTACATAAAATAAATAAATAAATAGGTAAACATTATTGTGCTACACAACTTTATTATGTTGCTCCATTGGGGGCTTTTGAATTTTTTTCGCCATATTAGCAAAATATTTTTTTTTTTTTTTTTTATGTATGAAAAGGGGAAGATTATTTTACTAATAATTTTATAAGACAGCTTTTTTTTTTTTTTTTTTTTTTTTGTATATATATATAAGAATCCTTCCTATTCTGTTTATATTTTTAATGGTTTTTAGGTTTAAAATAGTGCTTGCTGAAATAAATTTGCTATCTTTAAAACTGCATTTTTTTCTATAAACTTTCTATAAAAATAAATCATTTATGTGACTACTATTTAGGTTTTACATATATATATATTCCTTTTTGTAATACTTTATATATTTTTACACTACTTACATTAAAATGGCTGTTGCTATATTAACTTCTTGTCGAAAAACATTCGATGTACTTTCAAAATTTAAAAAAATCACCCAGCAGGATCTATTAATGAAACTGATAAAATAAAAACATGGTTCTTAGAGTTTAAATAATATATTTAAAAAAAAAAAAAAACTTTTAAAACGCAAATTCTTAATATATCGTATCACATAAATCTTTTCAAACTTAGAATAAAATTTAATTTGAAAAAAAAAAAAAAACTTTTTTGTTTATTAACTCAAACTGATGAAATTTGAACTGTAGTTGGTCTTGTGTTGTATAGGCTGTATATTGTATGTTTGTCTTTGTGAGAGAAAATTAAAAAAAAATTGAAAACTGAAATTATTAATCCTACTTCAAAGACATGTGACTTAATGAGTAACAGAATTTTTTTTTCTCCAAACGGTTTCCATATAATCTTCTGCTGTTGCCATTTAAAATTCGTACTTTAGTAAATTTTAAAAAATCTAATTGTCCGACCGATAAGCTGTTTAATCCGTCGGATTCACAAAAATTGCCCCTTTCATTGGGTACCTTATTTGTAACGATACAACTGATATTTCTGATTTATTTTCCTGCCGCTTTGACTGCAGCACTCGTGCTTACTTTATTCGCCTGATGAAGGGTCGTGTGTTTTTTCGACCCGAAACAATTGTTGCGTAAAATTGTTTATTGCGTTTTATGGTGTATATTCAAAGTTTGTAAGCAATATTTTTTACAACGCCAGTTTTGTGGTGCTTTTTTATTAAACCATAACAAGAAGACATTAAAAATAAGATTTAATTATTGAATTTACTAGGTCCAATTATTGAATTTACTATCCATATAGTCTAGGCTGAAAATATATAGATTTAGCGTTTTTACTTTTATATTTATCAGAACAAAGATTTTTTTTTTTTTTTAATTCTATATAAGAAATTAATCAGAATATTTTTATATAATATTTTTATGTAAACATGATTTGCCGTGACCTGTCGATTTATTTTTTCAGTTTGAGCGTTTATCCACTGCTTGACTATTTAATAAGTTTTTATTGTTCTAGTTTGTTAAAGTATGATCTGGATGAACACTCTTCATTATTATCTATATAAATAAAGAGAAGTGTCTGTGTATCTGTGTGTGTGTCTGTCTGCGCTCTGGTGCTCACACTATTGATCTCAGAGCTTCCAAATTTGGCATATAGGTACCTGGGACCATGCATGTGTGCACCTCATCGAGATTTTTTCGAATTTCGAATTTGAATTTTTTAAATTAATGTTTTTTCGATTTTAAACATTGCCTTTAATGCTTCATTTTTCATAAATTTAATTATTTTGCTTCAATCGTCTGCGTATCTTAGCAACGGCTATTACGCAACTTATTTTTATTTAATTCATTCATTTGAAGGCGATTTTTTTTTTTTTTTTTTTTTTTTTTTTAATTTGTTATATTTATTGAAAATAAAATCGTAATGCAGTAGAAAAAATTAAGTATAATTAGTTTTAAATTTAAAAACGTATTTATAAGAATTATGTTTAATTTTTTATAGTAGAACAACTTCTTATTTTTCCTTTTTTAGTTAATTCCTTTAAAAAAAAACTGTTATTTATTCATTTGTTTTTATTTACTGTATTTATCGGGAAAAATAGTAGTACATACATAGTAAAAAGGATTAAATTGATTAAAATTTATTTGTTTATATATATATTTAATCTACTTTTTATTTTATTTTATTTTATTACATTGGTCGGAATCAAATCGTAATATAGTGTAAATAGCATGAGTTCAAAACTAACCATATACATGGTTCAAAACTAAAATATTTAAGAGATGCTGACATACAGTCATCTTTAAAATCGTAGTTCTTAAATAGTAGCAGATCCCACCTGTCATTGATAAATATCCAGATTGAAGTGCCCGGGAAAGATCTTCCTGCAGGAATGGGAAACCTTGACCTGATGCAATGCGGGCGGGAAAAGAGCTGTCGTAGACAGCGGGTACCCGAAGCAAGGTTTGGAGCAATTTCAGTTTTTTTTTTTTTTTTTTTTCTCTATAATGCGGTGTAAAAAAAATAAATATTAATTCAATTCTTTCGAAAATTTATTTAAATATAGTGACCAGCGAAGCGGGCGTAGCCTGCTAGTTTATACATAATTTTCCTTTCTAAATAAGATTCTTCTTGTCACAATACGTTATAGATGAACATCTTTATATATATACTATCAGGCTTTGCCCGCTTCGCTAGTCACTACATTAAAATGATTTCTTTTTAATTGAATAATTGAAACGTTTAAATAAATATATTTCGATTGGCGACTATTATCGCCACAGCTTTAGTATGGGATCTCCTCAGTGATATTAAATATTTTTCTTTAGCTTCTGGAATCTATACAACAAAACTATTATTAAAACGAATATTCTCGAAAACAATCCAATAGTAAAGCTTATTCTTCGACTATTCTGGAAACAGTCGAAACTGTTATTCATATAGCAAAAGTCACTATTAGATGGATGTTCTGGAACATTGTGAAAAACAGTCATTTGTTCCACAGGAGTAAAACAAATAACATCAAATACTCTGGAGCATAAATCTTCGCAAGCACAAGAAAAATGTTCCTTCGCTTAGAGCTCAATCCTTAAAGTGCAATCACTCAGAATAGGTCTCTGAATAACTCTGATTCGCAGTGAATACATACTCTCTCGCATAAATCAACTCTCTCCTATTTATAACTTTTTGCGATGATTCCATCGAGAATCCCATAGAAAGCTCGAGATCTGTGCTCCCGTGTGTCGGAGATCTTCGAAACTTGAGGAATTCTAAAGTGCCATTTTTCATCAAATTTGGCTGCCCTATCACCAAATTCGGTCGCTCACTCACCAAGTTTGTCGCCAAGGTTGATCCTACTGAAAGTCAATGAATGAAATGCCCTTTTATTTTCACTTCGCCTATAAAGCTGCTTTCATTGCAACGGTGCTAATGATCCGGGGCAAAGAATTAATCCCTTATAACAATAGGCTATGAGCACTATTTCTGCCGCATTTTAGACAACTGATATTTTTATGGTTATATATATTTCCCATTAAACGTATTATTATTTTTATTTATTTATTTAAATATTAATTTAAATTAATCAAGTATTTCTGCTGGACAGGGTGTAAGTACAGTCACACACTCGTATATTTGTACTATAAATTAATGTAGTGATTGATATACAAAAATAAATAAATATGTAAACATTATTGTGCTACACAACTTTATTAAATCTCTCCATTGGCGGCTTTTGAATTTTTGTCACCATATTAGTGATAGTTATTTTTTTCTTTAATATAATTTCTTGAGAAAAAGGGGAACCCTATTTTGCTGATACTTTTATCGGACATCTTTTCGTTAATTTGTAAGAATTCTTCATATTCTGTTCATATTTTTAATGGTTTTTAGGCTTAAAATAGTGCTTGAAATGAATTTTCTATTTTTAAAACTACATGTTTTTTTTCCCCTATAAAATTATCTATTCAGATAAAAATAGATCATTTATGTGACTACTATTTTGGTTTAATTTCTTTAAAAGGCTATCCGCGTTTGTAATGATCGATAGATGGCGCTTTCCCAACTGCAGTTGTTAGTAAATATAATAGCCACACGTGTATCTATTATTGTTCTTTCTTGTTGTTCTATCATTGTTTCAGCGTGAAAGCTATCAGAGGTGTGATAATTTCACCTTAGCCCACCAGAGGGCGAGCATTTCATTACAATCGCGGATTGCTAAATTAAAATGGATTAAAATGGCTGTTTCTAAATTAAACTTCTTGGAGAAAAACATTCGGTTTATTTCAACGCCAAAATTTAAAAAATCGCCCAGTAGGATCTATAAATAAAACTGATAAAATAAATTTACAGTTCATAGAGTTTATTGTAGTAAAGAAACTGTCAAATATTACGTCATAGGCAGTTTTTTTTTTTTTTTTTTTTTTTTAATAACAACTTGGCAGTAAAAATCTACATGCATAATTTATTTTTTATTTTTATTTTTTTATTGTTCACGTTTAAGTAAACGTATTTATTTTCCCGTCGAAAAAAAAAAAAAAAAAAAAAAAAAAGAAGAAGAAGAAAGAAAAAGAAATGAACTCGTAAATTTTTTTTTTGGCAACAGTTAAATTAAGGATAAAATTTTAATGGCTCTATTTACAGCTATTATGAAGTTAATATTTTCATATTTTAATTAATTAAAAGAAAACAAATCAAAATTTTTAAAATCGGGCTTCGAGGCGCACAAGGACCCTTCAGGGGACACCTTCGTGTCAAAACACGCGACTGTCCGAGCTACCGTCTTTGCGCTACGCTGTTCACACTCACACACGGACATTGCTATATATATTACGGTATTTTCAGGGATCATGTTACGGGAGCGCTACTGTGGTACACAGTGACATCAAAATATTTTTGAGCCAACAGGGAGGCTTACACTGACATTTCGGCAATAATTTATGAGGTTTTATTTATTTATTTATTTATTATTATTAATACAGTATAGATTTGTCTTATATACATGTTTTTAAATACATGTGTATAACAGAAATTGTGTACACGTTATTCACTATATACAGTCGGCTGCAAAATTATTCGAGCACTAGCAATAATCCTTGCCTAAAAAAAGTACACTTAATACAGCTTTGTTAAATAAATCCTTGTCGAGTCATGTTCTTAATCAGTCTAAGAACATGATTCGACAAGGATTCACTTAGCAAAACAGTCTTAAGTGCACTTTTTAAATATAGGAATTATTGGCTAGTGCTCCAATAATTTTGCAGCCGACTGTATATAACAACACTGTATATATAACACTGTATATTATAACTCTTCCGTTTTCACTTTCTGTACTTCTGTCCCGTAGTATGGGAAACTTAGTTGATTTGCTCTATTCCAGGCGGCCCGCTAAAAATTGAAAATAATTTCCTTTGGGGACCAATATGTTAGTCAATCATAGAAATTGCTTGTGGAACATTCATTATCCATTCAAATTGCATAACTCCTTTTGTATACATAAATTAAAAAAATTGAGCAAGGAAGTGGTCATTTGCGTTCAGGGTGAAATAAAGTATAATTTGACATGGATGTCAAAGTTCGAACTCACAAATCTTCTGCCGTGCGTTCCACTTCCATTGAAAACACTTTCTCCTCTTTAGCAGGAAGATGTTAGCAATGATTTTGCTTTGAGAGAAATATATATATATATATATATAATTTCTCATTGGGATGATTTGTTACCAAATTTATGCATTAGGATGGCTACCAGCGCTATTTTTGTTCGCTCATCAAAATACATTAACTTGGCAATCACGTTTCCGCAAGTTGTTTAACGATTGAATAGCATGAAAAACGGCAGTTTTTCGAATGACGCAAGCGGGAGGACAAACGGAACGCTGCGAACTCATATATACGACTTGTTTGACATCCAAGAGATTTGTAAAAGCCGACACTTAATATCTCAGCAAATAGGCCCTATTTTGTTCTGATCTTTTCAAAATAGTCTTTTATCTTCGGTCTTAAGCTATCCCGAAATTTTTACATTTCAACATGCAGTATGTTTTGAGATCTGAATCTCAATTTAAAGCCAAATGGGGAAAAAACGATTGTGTAATGGACTAAAATCATGAAAAATATCTCTAAAACGGCACGATCGATTTCATTTTAATTAACATAGGTTGTTAATGGGATCTTTCTGAATCTGGTAACGTCTTCGTTTTTTTTCAGGAAAACTCTTGTTTTTTATATAAATCGTTTTAAATATGGAACTATATTACTCCGCCAATAACATGTGTTTCTTCGATGAAAATGCTGTTATGCGGTTCTACTTCTGAGGCATGTGGGTTGATTGATTGACCGATTTGAATGCAAGCAATGAATTATTTAGATTTTTTTTTTTTTTTTTAATGTAAAAATACTTTATTACATGTTTAAAATAATTATTGTATATATATTTATTCAAATTAACATTTATATATTTTTCCTATTTGTTTATGAAGAAAATTCAATATTTTAGATTTATAGATTTATTAAAAAAATATTTGTATTCATTTTTTAATTAAAAAAGTATTTTATAATTTTATGCATTCTATTTAATCGTTATTTAGGATGAATTTATAAGTTTTTTTAGGCGAAAACAGCATTTCTATGTATTCATCCGCACGATTTTCTCTTCAGACGGAGACGGGGACCCCATACAGCCGTGAAACTACAAAACAAATATTGTGATCATGTGATCTGCAAATTTTTCGAGTATCGTTTTCGTTCGGCTCACTTGATCCGTGGGCTATTATTATTGTTATTTTTTTAAATCTTAACATTTTGCAGACTGAATAATTATTGCTTTAAGCATGGGTTTATTAAATATTTTATCATATACTAAGGCAATATTATTTCAGTCATTTGGAATTATTTATTACTCAAATCGGAATATGAAAGACACACCGTATCCTGATCTCCAGTCACCCCGTAAGTTCATCTATATTTTGCATTAGTTTTAACTATTAACTTTTAGGTGGAAATTTTAATTTATGGGTCTTCGCGATATAAGATTTATTGTATATGACCTTTAAAATTCAGAATTTCTCCCTTACTCAAATTTTATAAATTACCAAAATGATGCAGTATTCATTTTTTCGTACTTACGAATTAACTGCATGATAGAGTGATTTTTTTTTTTTTTTTTTTTTTTTTTTATCACGCAGTTAATTCAAGGTGCACATTTTATTATTTGTATTAATGCGTGTATATGTATGAAATATATTGCATTTTCTTATATATTTACATTTCTGTTGTATTACCTTTTATTTTTCCGAAAAGTGATCTTTTATAAATCTAAAGAGAGAGAGATAAAAAGATAAATAATAAAATAAAATTGGCCTATTAAGTTTTGTACTGTATTTTGTTTTATTATTTATGTAACTTTATTTATGTATTTATGTAACTTTGTTTTATTTATTTACTTTTTTTGTAACATAAATTGGCATTATTTTTTCATTTTAAACAGGGCTCACACAAAAAGATGGGGGGTAGTACATTTGCGAGCCACAATTTTTTCATTATAATATACCTTTTACGACTTCATGTACATTTCATAATGACTTTACGGACTCATCCTATTTTTAAGTGAAATCTTTACAATATCTAGTGCAAAGTATTAACTTTCAAAATAGGATTCAATTAAAGGATTTGAGTGCATATACATTTTTGAATAACAGGGAATATAAACACAAAAATAAAAATTTTTCATTTCATGTACCTTCAATTCCCGCATGATATTTTCCTAAATATACGTCCTAGAATCCCAACTTTTAAATCCAATGGAAGCTAAATAAAATCTTTATTCTGTAAACCTCACAATTTATGGCTATATAATATTTCAGAATTTATTTAATTAAGAATATTTTTATTTATTTTTGTAAATATATTTCAGACTTTCGTTTACTGTCCATTAAAATGTAATGATCCATTTAACATAATTGAGCTTTACAGAATAAAGATCCACGAATGGAATAGGCTTGCAGAGTTTTGTATCTCTACATTTATAACTTTTTTTCCTAATATTGCAGGAAAGTGTAAAAACTAAAAACTGAGAAAATCAAGGTTTAATATACATAAATTAAGTTTTAATTTTTAACATGAATAATAATGTATAATAAACAAAGCTTAAAGTGCTTCTGCTTCATAAGTTGGCCCACTAGTTCAGTAAAATGCTCCGAGCAGCATCAGGGTTTACATTAGAGGATGGTATTGTAAGAATCTCTCAATATTTTCAAAAGTTCCCCTCAAAAAATATATAATAAGGGAGATTTCCCCCACTTTTCCAACATTGCTCTTTGAGTATTTAATAAAATTGTTAGTTCAGTTGGGTAAGAAGTGTGGTTTGGAAGCCTGTAGTTATCTTTTTTTAACTTCTCTGGAATTTCTTGATGAAAGGGGAAAAAAAAATCACTATATTTAAAGGGGACTAATGTGCAAGTTGTACCTGACAGGACTAAAGTGAAAGCTGTACCTCAAGGGAATCAAGTGAAAGTTGTACCTCACGGGACTCATGTGCAAGTTGCACCGAACGAACAAACTATTTCTTTCTACGAAAATGCCTACTAACCCTGGACGATAGGTCTAATATATCGTATCCTATTATACATCGTATTTATCGTAATATAACTCAATACTTATTTCGCTTCCTTCTTCGACTCGTTTTAATACGCATTTTAGTTCCCCATCATACACTTAGGTAATCGTGAAAATTTTCGACCTCGGTTTTTTGACTTTTCTACACGTTTTCAGGTGTGAGGAATCCGAAAATGACAAAATTTCTATGGTGTCTGTCTGTAGGGTGTCTGTTAGTGTGTTAGTGAGTCAGTCCGTTAGTGTGTTAGCCCGTTAGTTTGTTAGACTGTTAACACGATATCTCACGAACAAATAATCGCAGAGAGGTCAGATCAGTTTTAAAATATTACTTTCGATACTGTCAAGAACCCTACTTATTTGGAACATTCGAATTAAAAAACTTCGCAAGTTATTAGAAATTTAGGATTTTCTTAACATGGGAGAATAGGACAAAAATTCACTAAAACGTGCATTAAATGGAATCTTTTTACTGTAAAAATGTCAGACCAGTTTTAAAATATCAGTTTTGATGCCGGAATGAACATCAGTAACTATAAATAGGCTACTTTGAAAATTTCGCAAGTTATTGGAAATTTACGAATTTCTTAACATGGCAGTATAGGGTAAAATTTCACATAAACATCAGTTTTGAGCGATATTTTCATGGTAAAGATGTCAGATTACTTTTGAAATATTATTTAGAACACTGGCATGAATATTAATGACTATGAATTTTCCAATATAAAAATTTCGTAAGTTATTGGAAATTTACGAATTTCTTAACATGGCAGTATAAGGCAAAATTTCACATAAACGTCAATTTTGAGGGATATTTTCATCGTAAAGATGTCAAACCACTTTCGAAATATTATTTAGGATACTGGCATGAATATCATAGACTATGGTTTTTCCATTTTAAAAAATTCGTAAGTTATTTGGAATTTATGATTTACTTAACATGTCAGAATAAAGCAAAATTGAGCATAAATTTCCATTTTGAGGATCATAAATACATTAGACAACTTCAAAATTACATTTATGATATTTGTTTGAACATTATTGAATACAAATATTCTAATTGGAAATTTTCGTAAATTATTCGTAATTTACGATTTTATCAACATAGCGAAATTGTAAAATTTTCATATAAATATGAATTTTGAGGATTATTGTATTGGAAACAGTAGCATGAAAACTAAACAACGGAATTGACCCTGATAAAATAAATTAATAGATTAGAATGAGATAAATATATCGAAGTGAACGGTGGATAGCCTATTAGGCGGGGATTTCATTCTGTCACTGTACCAAGCTTTGGTCAAATTCATTTCTTTTAACATGGTTATAATATGTCTCGCACTAGAAATTTATGAGAACATATACATGATGGGGAACTGAGCAGAGTCCACCTATGCCACCTAGTTTTATATGCATGAGCAGCCCCCGAAAAACAAAAACATTAAATCATTCAATTCATTTTTTTACTTATTTTTATTTCATATTATTTCACGCGCACTTTTTATTTCCTAATTCAAAATTATTAAAAAAAACTTTTTCGATATCGCTTGTAACGATACTGATTATTATTAATTTTCTTTTCTTTTTCTTTCAATAATAATAATAATAAAAAAAGATTTTGATGAAATTCTGGCAAAAGCAGAATTTAGTTTAAGACGGAGGACTATTAGTTTTTTTTTTTTTTTTTTCTTTTTTCAAATTGTAACATCACTTTCAAATTATTCAAGGCCTATCCAAAACTTAAGTAAAATTTATGTAAATGTTATTTCGTATTGTTGCGTACTTGGGGGTTCGTGAGTTGTCCGAGAATGAAAGGCCAAACTTACGAAAATTCAGTAATTTATTCACAGAAAGTTCCAGAAAAATACAGGTCTATAAACCAAGTATCATCTTCAATTCAAACAGTAAACACAGCTTAAACAACAGCTGTCAATAGCAAATCCACAGTACAAACTGTATAGCAACAACACATAAAGCAAGTCTCTTCCAAAGAGGCTCAAGATCAATGCAAGCACTAGCGAAGCTGGCTGAAAACTGAACTGAACTGACTCACTGCCTTGGCGAGAAGCGCTCCTTATATACTGTTCCATGGAACCCAGATTTTTCGAGAAAACTCTAGAAAGTGGTCAACCAATCAACTTACAGCTTCCACATTTGGTATATCCCTAATAAGGATTTTCTCGCCAAGGTCGCCAAAAAAATCGCCAAGGTGGGAAAAAGTCGCCAAATTTGGCGCCAAATCCATTACCTGCCTTATAGGGGCTTTTTAATGCGTTTTTAAGGGAAAATAAGGCTATTTCAACGCTAAAACGACTAGAAATGCACAAAATTAGCACTTTATCAACTTACTAAGCCTCTTTGAAAGAATTTATACAAAAATAAACACAATTATTTACAATTTTGTAACAGTATCATAGTATCCAACTAAGTAAAAATTTAAGCAAGGACATACTGCGATGCAAAGAGAACATTTGTACAAATTTTGCTTGCAGTTTTGGATAGCGTGACGCAAAAGACAAATCAATTTATTGAAATAAATAATTTTAATTTATAATGCAAACTCAGTGAAAGTGTGATTATGTGACAGTATATTTGAAAATTAAAAGAACTGTTTCAATGTGTAAATATACTTTATTAGACAAAACAAAAGTAATTTCAAATTAATCTAAAAACGTATCGTTTAAAGTAACATCGAACCGTCACTGAAATTTTGATATCATTCCTTTTAAAACCTTTTATTTTGAATTTGAAATGCGAAGGAAAAAGCATCAGTGAGTATATTTCATATATCTGGCTATGTTGAAGTTAAAAATACTACGTTTGCATTGTAGATATAAATAGAAGAAAAAAAAGCAAATGAGAAAATTCTATGTATATTTTAACTAATAACGGAGCGTCACTTAAAATTTGATATAATTATTTTTAAGACCCCTATTTCAAATTCTTATAGCCATAAAGTAGCTGCGCCACAAACTTTTAACCCGTGAAGGGTTTTTGTATTGATTTTATTTTATTCCGCTACTTTCGTAAAGACGCGGCCGTATCGCTACATTTAATAAAAGAAGAAGTGTGTGTGTGTGCGTGTATGAGCATCGTTTTGCACGCAAAGGGCTGATCGCAGGCGGCAGAATTTTGCATGGAAGTTCGTATTGACTTCTCCTGATATGCTTCGAAACCTGAGTTTTAGAGAAATGGTCTTTCTGTGACCTGTTAGCGCAGCGGGTTAGAACGTCATGCTTTTAACGCGAAGGACGTGGGTTCGATCCTCCAACAGTCATTGTATTACTTTTTGCAGATAATTAATATATCTTGTAGAAAAGATGTGAATTGATAAAAGAAGATCTTTCAGTGACTTCTCAATATCCTAAATCGTATAAACGAATTTTTAATTAGTTTTTTTTTTTTTTTTTTTTTTTTTTTTAATTAAAATTTTCAGCTTGTAAGATTGTCTGGTGCTTCCATCTGTTGTCGTAGAAGGAAAATAATAACCTGCCCGAAAAATGTAATTCTTAGCACCTAAACTGAAACGTTCGGAAGGCGCCATGTAGGCAGTGGGGACACGGGACCTATGAAACGTAGGCGGGGAAAACGCTGCCGAAGGTATCGAGGAGCCGAAGGGAGTTTTGATATTAATGAAATTGTTTTTAGTTTTTATTTATAAAGTGATTTAAAACATAGTGATTAATGTTTTTTAAAAATTCCTTTAAATAGGGTGAACAGTTTTCATAGCGTAACTCTTTTGTAACGTAAAACCCAACCAACCCATGGAAAACATTGTTATTGAATAAGCTACAAAAGTTTCAGAAATAGGTAATAATTTGAACGCATGAAATAATATCGAAGTTTAAAATGTAATTCAATACGATTTTCGAAACTTAGATAGAAAAATTACGCGAGAGTATGTCTAATTATAAACACAATTCAGTCTACAATAGAACAAAATTTAAAATGTATTAAAACTTGCTTTAAAAATATCTACTCTTCTAAATATTCGAACAGTTTAAAAAAATACATTTATATGCATTGGAAGATATTGCCTTTAAATATTGATATTTGCGCACAATTCTAATTAAACTCGTGTTACGAGTCCAGTTGCTTTCAATTTCTATACAGGAAGAGATTGTCATCTCATATCTGAATTCTAATGGTTCATTTTTATTATTTTTATTTATTTATTTAAGAAGAAGAATTTTCTTGCGGTTGGTCAAAAAATACAGCGAAATCGACCCGCGTTTGAACCGGTGCGACTCTACGCTGTTAAAAGTTTCAACAGAAAACTACTTGTAATCAATCATTCATCTCAAGTATTAGTAAAATAACAGTGAAAAAGAAACGAAGGTGTCAGAAACAGTATTTTATAAGAATATGCATTTTAATGGCTAACATTAATTGGATGAAGGGTTGGTGAGACTATATTTGTGGGTTTTCTAACGCATTCATTTTAAGTTGTTATTGAGAAATTAAATAATGGTAGGTAAAAAAAACCACACGACTTAATAAAGAGAGATAAAAATGGAGAACAGAGATTGAGAATCTCGATTACGCACTTTTAACTAAGAATCGTTGTAAATTTACAGAGACTGTCAGTCAATTGAGAGAATTTTTTTACAGTACAGTTGTAAGCACGGGACCATCGACATCTTGATTCTAGTAAAGAAAAAAATAAACGCACCTCGATTTGAATTTACATATATTTCTTTATTTGTCTGCCAGGATTTTAAAAGTTTCAGCTGCTATGGCTGTATCGTCAACTGAAACAAATTATTATCTCGTTAATAATAAAAGACACATTTTCTCGGAGATAACGTCATAGCTACAAAGTAATATTGATGCACTGAAATAAAGTAAACAAACTTTTATTCTTGGTTTGGAGTAGTTAATAACATAACAGACGAAAAATGATATAGTAGGAAAAACACTGTCTGCACAACTGAAAAAATGTATTGAAAAAAAGAAAAATAATAATAATAATAAAATAAATAAATAAATATTCACCGTGATTTGAAACAAATAAAATAGGTCTAAAAGATAATATTTTAAAAGAATTCTACGTAACGAGAGCCAATGGACGATTGGGCGGTTACCTTTCTCGGCGACCACTGTAATCGCCAAATCAGGGTCAAAACATTTCAGTGTCGTCCAACTGCGGCCCGACATATCAGGTGTTTCAATTTCTTCTTCCCCCACCTATACCAACTGCGGACAGCCTTTTTTAACACGCTTTTATTAGCTTCACCTGTATGTATGTATGTATGTTTGTTTGTAACTTCTCTGGGAGCAAACAAAAAAATTATATTGTAAAAAAAATACTTTCCCTATGTGAGTGATTTGGCGTCGAGGTAAGACGCCGCGCTACCAAACTAAAGGTCCAGCGTTCGATCCCCATCAGGGGAGATTTTTTTAAAAATGGTTTTTGTTAATTCTAAGTTATTTTAATTAAAGATTTAAATGTATGTAAATATTACGGTGTGTCACTCACACGATTTTCTCTTACCCTGGATTTTAAAACTAAGATAGATATTTTGTGCTTTTTAGTTCACATTTCTATAAAAGCGTGTTCTTTAATTTTTTTAAAACTATAATATTATTAATCCCTTATGTCAACTGCGTCCGCTGAAAATATCGCCAAGTGCGACGAATCGCCAAATAAGAATAATAAAATTGTATTAGTAATAATTCAACATAAAAGACTTGATAAATCTCGTACTTGATAAATCTCGTTTGGTATAACTTTTATACCAAATTCATAGAGATTTCAATTCTCTTTTAATTTTAGTAATAGTTCAGCATAAAAGACTTGATAAATCTCGTACTTTAATAACTTTTATATCAAATGTATAGAGATTTCAAATCTTTAATGCATGTCTATGTAAAAATTTGCAAAAAATATTATTTTTGTGACATTTTTATTCTTTTTTAACTTTAACACTAAAAATGGGTAATGTCATCAATAAATTGCAGGTTAAAAAATTAATACAGCTAATATTAATTATACAGCTAAATTAAAGCAATAATTTGTTTTCTTCTTTTGCGCGTAATTTTTAAACAAATGAACACAGTGAAGATTCATATACATGCATGTGTTAGAATTAAACCAGATTTTTCTTCCTGAATTTCCTTCTTTTTTTTTTCGCATGTGAATAACTTTAAAAAATATATACATACATACATGAAAACTGGCTCCTTAATATATATATATATATATCGATATTTTTATTATCATGGTAAAGTTCATAGTTTACAAATTAGTAATTATAATAAAAAAAAAAAAAAAGTGAATATAGAAAGAAAATTCAGGATTAAATTTTACATTTGAAGGCTTGTGTGCCTTCACCTAACTGTAATGCATCCTCAAAACTATTTTTCCTTTTTTTTTTTTTTTTTTTTTAATTGTTAAAATTTTTATTTTTTCCAAAGCTTACGTTTATACACAATTTGCCAATTTGCTACTACTTAAGCACAGTTTTAAATGTCAACAAAAATATTTAAGTGCTTCATTTTATAGCTGAAAAATTGCGCTTTTTCTGTTGTAGTAAAGATAAATGTTAAAATTAAAATAAATAAAATGATTAAAAAAAAATAATAATAATCCAATTAAAAGTAATGTTAATTTTATGATCATTCTCAGGCATTTTTAATTATTTATTTGGTCAATCAAACTTTAGTTTGATTTTGGTACCTTTGGGGATTGATCACGGTATTGTTTAAACTAATAATAAATCTTAAAATTAAACAATTGAAAAGTTTTAATATTTATTATTATTATTCTTATATATCCGTTTAAAAAATAAAATTTATAAATGTGTTTCTTTTTGTTTATTTAATTTCTTATTGATTTAAATAAATTGTGCATTTAATGTGATTGGGTTGCGTCTAGGGATTCACAAAATATTTCGGATACGTTATGGATATTGGTAAAAAATAGATAACTGCAAATAATAATAATAATAATAATAATAATAATAATTAATATATATAATGACCCTCATCTGTCATTCACGATTCTGGTTTGCACCGCTTCAAAACAGAGACTTTTGGCAGCCATTTTTTTTTCCCCCGTTTGTTCAATTTAACTTACGAAAACATACATATCATTTTCATACATGTTTTGTATCGCACATATTGTTATTTATTCCCTCTAAAACCTTGAAAAACTATTCAATTGTAATGTTTAAATGTTTAATTAAATATAACGGATCACTGGCTATTATAAACATGAACCTATAAATAGAATTATGTAACTTCATGATTATAAACAACGCAATGCCAAATAAAAACAAACATAAACTGTTGCCATTCAGAAAATACAAATTCCAAATGGACAACTCTTTAATTGCGAATGAACGACTCTTTGACTGTTTCATTAAAAAAAAAAACGCTTAAAATATTTCTAAAACATATGGACAATATTCCTGTGACGTCACAGTAGGTAAAATCGCCGAACACGTGGCCGATATTTTGTAAACAAACTAGATTCAAGATGCTATTTTATTGTTACGCATAACATTTTCGTAAATATTTCTCCAGTGAAACTTAATAATCAGATATCTGTTCAAACAAGAACAAAAGAGAAATGTAAACAACTGAATCGAATGCTAAAGTTAAGACTATTCCATATCGTAAAATTGCAGAACATTTTATGTACACACACACACACACACACACACACACACACACACACACACACACACACACACACACACACACACACACATATATATATATATATATATATAATGGATAAAAGATTAATAAGAACATTTTATACAGACACGCATATATATATATAGACATCAAAGCTTAAATAATGAGAATTTCAACCACTTTAATAAAGTAATTTATTAAATGGAACATCCATTTAAATTTGTTAATATCGCCACAGTTCACATGGCAACTTTTAATATCACATATGTTGATTAATATTAAAGTATATTACTAAAACTGGATTAAAAACAAAACAAAGGTATCACTATATCACTCTTACTTCAATTTCATATAATCTGTAACTCTTATAAATAATATTGCAAGATAAAAATTTTCAAGCCACAATACTTTTCTATGGTAGAGTTGAGGATTGTTTGCCTAACCAGCTGATATTCTTGTAGCCTCGAACCCAAAGTAGGAATATGGTCCATTAAAGCCTTAAAAGTCTTAAAATATTTGTAAAAACATATTATTAATACATTTGTAAATACATAGTCTTTAAATATTTTTATCAAGCTTCATTATTTGTTTACATTGTAAGGTATGATATGATTGGCGTCGAGTTCAGTACGTAAATGTCTCCAGTTGATTTTAGTTTTGAAATTAGTGCAAAGTTATAGCTGGGATAGAATGTTTGGTTGAGAAAGTAAAGGTCACCAGTTGAAATGAGTATTGAAAGTAGGGTAGTCTAAGGCGATAATGTCGAGTCAAGATAAAATGTTCGGTTGAGAATGAGAAAGTCCCTAGCTGGATCCTGGATATTTTGGCGATGTTGTGGGTGAGATAGCTGGTTGGGAGTATAGAGTAGAGGTGAATTTGGGTTAGCATGGAGTGTCTGTAATTATTAGATAGTTAGTTAGAAAATACGCAAGCAAAGTGATGACGTCACTGGGCGTCAGTGGATGCAAGAAAAAGATTTCCTATGTTAATCGCCCATTGGATTTTTTGTAAAAAATTATTAAAAATTGAGGAAAATTATTTCCCGATTTTAATTCCCATATTTCGGTATAGATATGTATTAGTTATCGTGTGAATGCGTTAGTTTAAGTTGTTTTTGCTGTAAAATTGATAAAATTTAAATTTTAAATTTCAAAACTTTAGAAAAATAAAATAGCAAACTTCCATATTCGATTGAAAACATAAGCATTTCATTTCAAAGGATGATATTTACACAATAAATATCCAACTAATAAGTAAGGAGTTATTAAGGAGTTTTTAAGGACCTCTAGAAGATTTTTTAAGGACTACGTAAAATAATAATTTATACCTTATGTATTATATATATAATCCCCCCCCCCCCAAATGTACCTATATATATAGAGAGAGAGAAGGAAAGGACTAACATTACAGTCTAACACAACATAAAATAAAATTTCATAAGTTCAAATACAAATTCAAAAAGGAAAATTGAGAAACAATCTTCTTTAATTTATAAAATAATAATAATAATAATTTTTTCAGTTACTCACCAGATGATTCTGGAATGTTGTTTAATTCAGTAAAGTTAAAAACATATCTAATTTTTTATGTATAGTTCAAATGTTAAAGAAAAAAAAAAAAAAAAAAGAATAGTTGATGAAGTTGAAACTATAGGAACATAAGGCATGCAGGACAGCACAAAAACAATTGAAAGTAAAAAGTAAAATGATATTTTTTATATGCATCAACTTTTTCCCCGCTTAAATGTACCTCAGTCCCTCCCCCTTCTCATCCCCACCACAGATGTTGCCATCTCGATGGCATAAACTGCGGATTTTCGATTGCCTCCACAAACAAATCTTGAATCCATACAAAAATTGCAGCATTAAAAAAAAAAAAAAAAAAAAAAAAAAAATAGTTTGATGTGGCATAGACTTTCTTCAATATATCTTATAAAATTCATGCAATACCAAATTATTTATTAAATTATTTTCCCATCATGAATGCAGACGACTTTTCCTGACAAATGCAGACGATTTTTAAATATAACATCAAACATCAAATGCCGACAGCACATAGTCTCTTCTGTACCAACATCAGAAAAAAAGCATTTTTTTTTCTTCTTTTTTCCATTAAAAATGAAAAATTGATAACTTTATTTTAAAATTTCACAAGTCCATGGTTCAACCATTCGCTTTAATGGTACTGACAAGTTCTTTCGAAAGATTCTCATATAGAAAATTCACATCCTAGGTGTAGGGAAGGGTATTTCCGGAGCAATGCTCCTAGAAGCATGCACTCCCCCCCCCCCGTTTACAACTAGTATAATCAATAATTCATATTAATTTCACAATCAGCGTTAAAAATATCACTTTTTATGTATATTTATCCAAAATTTTGTCCTACACTGCCCTGTTAAAAATTTAGGGGAAGAAAAGTATGGCAGCGCCACCTGTTGAGTGATTGATCCTCAAATATAATAAGCACCAGCTTAGGAAAAGGTCCAACTAAATATCAAGTTTGGTTAAATTTCGTTCATTGGTTTGTGAGATACAGCGTCGGCAAAATTTGCGATACATGCACACAGACATTTTCTAAAAATAGTTAAATCGTGTTCAGGACATCATAAACCAGTTAGATCCGTCAGAAAACGGGGATTGAAACATTTTACGAATCCAATTTTTATATGTAATGAGAGAAGAAATTAAAAAAAAAAGAAAAAAAAATAAGTATGCTGAAAAAAATCTGGTGTGTAACAAACAATTTTTAATACTTACTATTACATATAAATTCGTTTTAAAGATAGTGCAGTCAGAAGGCATAAAATATACCTAAGTAATCAGAAGTTTGTAGCAACTAATTAATTAGCAAAAATGCTGGAAAGACATCTGAGAGAGAGAAGCGAGGGAAAAAAAAAAAAAAAAGCAGCACTTGGATATTTTCAATTTTTTTTTCTGTAATCGCTAATTTTATTGTTTCAAAAGTAAATTTTTTAACAGACTTTATTACGTTGTGTTCCGCGTGCAATTTAGGATTGAGCCAAGTGTTAAAAACAAGATGCAATTGTTCAGAAAATTGTAATTTTAGAAAGCGTTTCAAAAATGGCAAAAATAAAGCAATTAACGATACCACAAAAAATATGAATTTTAGAACGAAAATCAAAAAATATTTTAATACATGGGATGTCAAAATGATTAAATGTTAACAAAATATTAGTGATCTGGTTTCTAGCAAGATATAATATTTTTTGGCTGTTTAAACTGCACATTTGTCCTTAGGCGGTCACGTTACTCCTCCTGTCGAGATGACCGCAAGTTAAAAAGCCAGCGCTTAAAAAATCAGTTTGTATTACATTTAGAGCACAGCAGGGATTCAGAAAAAGTGTTTAGTAACATAATTTATCTAAATACAGTAAAATAACAATTAAACAAAGCAGGTTTAATTGCCAGAAAATCTGAAAAAAAATTAATTCTTAACGAAAAGAATTAGAAAATCAAGAAATTAGAGGGTTAAATAAATTAAAAAAAGATCAATTAATTATTTGGCTGAAGTTGTTCTCTCTGATGAGTCAAGTTTAACTTATTTCAAACTGACGGAAACAAGCAGATCTGATCACGAAAATGTGACTGACTTAATGGAAATCGCACTTTTAAAACAATAACATATTCCCCGGACATTACGATACGAAAATGCATAATTTTTCGGTGAGTCTGGCAAATTTTCGTGTTCAAGGGATCAATTAACCCGAAATAAAATTTGGCCATTAAAAAATTTATACCTGACCGA
This sequence comes from Salticus scenicus, assembly GCA_963930645.1. Taxonomy (NCBI): domain Eukaryota; kingdom Metazoa; phylum Arthropoda; class Arachnida; order Araneae; family Salticidae; genus Salticus; species Salticus scenicus. The sequence continues at coordinate 1,015,460 of OZ005650.1, forward strand.
CTACTTTGGGGGTATTTCAGACTCTTCCATAATCATCATTTCAAGATGATAATGCACCCTGTTATATGGCGCTTGGGATACAGTTATTTGATTCAAGTTGTTAAAATTATTATCCATTCTCACAAGCATCTATAATTTTATAAGTTATGATAACTTTTTTTACTTAAAATTAAATCCCACAAAGAATATCGCAGAATTTCTTCTTTATTAGACCTGAAAATTGTCCTAATCTCAATCCGCTCGAAAATGTTTAGTCTATAAAAGAGGTGGGGATTAGAAATTTGTAGCCTACAACTTTGGAGGAGCTAGAAAAAGATATTTATTATATTTTGCGCAGTGAAATTTCTGAGTTTCATGTTAAAAAACTGTAAAATACTATGCCATTGCGCAATAAAGCAGTAATTCCATATAAAGGCGGAATTATCCAATCCAGAATACATAGTTTTATTAAATAATTGTTTAGATCTAACAAATAAATAGTTTTATTTCATACATTAAAATAGCACTTGTTTATTTAACATAATAAATCATGATAGAATACAAAGTATATGTTTATTATATTACGTTTAAAAAGAAAATTTTATGTAGATTTTTATTAAATACTACGTAGAGTGTAACAATACAAATTATTAAATCTAAAATGTACACAGGTTTCATGTCATGACTTCCGTATTATACAAACATAACAATTTTATTTGTTGCAATCATTAGTTTTTAAATTATTACAAACCCAAAAGGTATAAGTCAATTTTTCTGTAGTGCAGCTATTTTTTTTTTTTTTTTTTTTTTTTTTTTTTTTTGTCGCTTAGTGTATTCAATCTGGAAGCCTATCATTTTTCCTAAAGTACCAAGTATTAATGAAAAAAGGACACCTAAAACGAATTTTTTTTTCCAGATTTGTTTTTAAGGCACCGTTGTTGTAATCCCATTTCCAGTTTTTCCACAAAACTTTATTCATCTCTTTATCATCTTTATCAAATTCATCTGTTTATCAGAAATACACAGTTACATATGAAAGAATACCTAAAAGAATGTTAATATGGCGAATTTGAAGAAAATCCGTAGAACTGTTTATTATGAAACCACTTACAAGATGTAAAACTGACTAATTTATTGAAGTTGTCTGTCAATTTTCCTAAAGTAACCAACGGATTTATTTTTATTTTTTAATCTGGCAACTGACGTTTTCCGACCATGCCTGTTAATCAAGGTTTTACTGTATTTATAAATCAGGTGAAAACTTGATTTCGAAAATTTTGACCGAATACATTATTTCCATTACTTGCGATAGTTACATAGTAGAAGTGAAAATCTAGATAATTCAGCGCATTGAAATTCCAGCTATACTCTAAGTCAATAGAAATACTAAAGTATGAGACCAATATCTTGGTTCAATTACCAATCAAAAAGTTTTCTAAATAATTTTGGCCCTACTAGAGACTTGTGGGATTGGTTTGAGACTGATTTATATACCTAAAGTTTATATTTTTAATGACCTCATATTTGTATTTAAACCTCATATTTGTATAAACGTACTTTTTAAAAATAATTCTTAACATGTGCGTTTATCTTTTTTTAAAGAAAATATCCCTCTAAATAGAGGATCAACTTACATACGAGTATTTACGGTAATATTACTAGGCGAAATTACTTCAAAAACTCAACGTGGTTTTGGGGTTAAGGACGATAATATACTCGTGAACCTATAAGCTTGGGTAAAATGCCTTATGTTTAGGTCTTTCTAAAGGATCCTAGCCCGTATTTCTAAGAGTTTCAGAAGAGGGAAAAAAAAAAAAACGCTGAAAACCTTAAATGACAGGGCCGACGAGCCTAACCTAGATACAAACCCATCACCTCCCATCCACCAGCTTTAAGAACAGAATGTCTCTGTCACGAACAGTGATCAATTGTTATTACATTTGAGTGTGTTTTTTAACATTAATCTAACAAGTGTTTATACATTATTATGTTTGTGATCAGCCCAGAGCATGAAGAAATTAATTTGTTTTGGCTGATCTAACATCTATGATAAGAAATGGGTCTTCTCCCTTTTTTTTCCAGATATTATGACAAGGTACATGATATCATTATTAAGAAGGGACACTCAGCGCTATTCTGGACATCTGTGATAATTACAGAATGAAAATAGTTCTATAAAATACCAGATTGTATTTCTCAGTGGCAGATCAAATGTGCACACCACTGAAAGTAAATAAACTGAGAGAAAGAAAGAGAGTGGCTGATCATCTGCTTGTTGTTTAGAAAGGAAGGGACAAATCAATTCTTTGCCATTTAAAAAGGGAGCGACATCAGGATTTTCGGGCTACATGAGATTTCCGGTTAGTTAAATACCGAGGAGCAGAGGTTTTAGTCTATTTTAAAAAATTAATTATAAATAAAACAAGTAGTAGAAATCATTTATATATTTAAATAGCTTAACTGCAAAAATTCCTTTTTCTTTTTTTACGAAATAATATATAATGAAAATTGAAAAACACCTAGACAGATATATGCATTTTCTTTCCTCCCCTTTCTCATCACATATTATTTGTTTTGTCCTCAAGTAATTAAAAGGATTATTCCTTTTTACATTTTTTTACCAAATCATTCGTTCTTGCAGAACGTCTTTTTAGTAGTGTATTAGATTTATTATCGTTCCAAATATAAAATTGTCAGTTCAAAAAACGAATTTCTCTTTTTTTTTTTAAGTTTTAAATACTATAAGAGAAAAATAAGTACTTTTTAAGGTACAAGTATAAAAAGTAAGGAGTTTTTAAGGACCTAAAAACAGATTAAAAAGTAAGGAGTTTTTAAGGACTTCCTAGATTTTTTAAGGACTTTTTAAGCACCTGTACGAACCATGATGAAACAATATTTCGTACAATACATATTACGAAAATAAACATCTCGCATGTATATTTTCGTAGTATGTTTTTAATCGCCAAATACAAAAAACGCCAAAGATGACACAGTTTTGAAATTTAAAATTTTGTCAATTTGACAGCAAAATAACTCAATCTAACACAGGGATACGATAGCATATCTATACCCAAATACGGGTATTAAAATCGGGAAATAATTTTCCTCGATTTTTAATTATTTTTTACAAAAAATACAATGGACGATTAATATACGGAATCTTTTTCTTGCATCCACGGACGGTCAGTGACGTCACACTTCGCTTACGTATTTGGAAACAGGATCTTCGATAGTCTTAAAAAAAAAGTATTTTGGTAAAATGAAGTGAATCGTATTTACTTCCTCTTACCCATAGGGTCGAGAAAGTATTGTTTTAGGGTCAAATTTTCGAACGTGAGTTTTTGTTATACTTACATGTTCTGAGGTCCCCTGAATACGAAAATCACGTTTTTAGCGAATGGTCTCTGTGTCTGTCTGTCTGCCTGTGTGTCTGTTATCAGCATATCTCAAGAACAAATAGTAGCAGAAATTCCAAACTCGGTATTCTAAATGTGTATCATATAGGGATGCTACAGTAAGCTTTTCGTTAAGATGAAGCAAATGGTTCGTGTACAGGGACATTCAAATACATTACGTCTATGGGGGAAATTGCAGGTAAGTAGAATTTAACATCTATAGACTGCACTAAACCAAATGAAACGAATACATATTTTTTGTAATAGAGATAGTCAACTGGGAAATTTTTTTTTTGTGTATGTAGGAGCCTCGCCTCACTCCCTGGGGTAGATGTCCTCCCTCGAGTGGAGTAAATTTTCATGATGGGTATCTTTCAAAAGAGCTCGCCAATACCTTTAAAACGAATGGTTGAACCATCGATCTACGATAATTTAAAATAAAGTTATTGATTTCTTTCATTTTAAATTTTTTTTTTTTTTTTTTAACTTTAATATTGAGAATAAATTCAACTTTTTTTTGGATATTTAGTGTTATACTATTTCTCTAATATGGAAATCGTCTGTATTATCATACAAGATAACTTTTTTAAATAATAATTTTAATAAATTATTTTTTTTAAACTGAATTATTTTTTAATAACCGAATTAAATTCTATATAAATGTAGGTGCATTAATGAAACGGGGGGTTGAGGGGGGCCAGAACTAATTATCATATAAAACTCTTCCGAAGCCTAATTTGAATTGTTTAACATAGGTTTACATAACAGTACTCTTTATCTTACCTCTTAATCTCCAACCTGTACTTATAGCATTAAATTTCAGGGTAAGAGAAAGTCGTGTGAGTGACACACTAGATTATTCTTATTATGAGGACTTTAAATAGAGCACTTAACGGAACACCGGGATGTGTTGTTGCTGTTGTGTTGTCGGGCCTATATTTTTTGTCAACCAGCAGTTTTTTTATTGTCATTCATATTTATTGATCGGGTAGATTTTTTTTAATTTCAGAACGAAAATTATAAAATATCGAAACACATTTGATTTATAAACAAAAACTGAAAATACATTTAAATGATCACGTGGTAATCTTCATGATCTAAACATTGTTTTCAAGATTTATCGTTCACATTCCGTCATTTTTGACGGGGTTATATACTAGTAATAATATAATAATGGAACTTATGTTAATTCCTAAAACATACGTAATGCCTGAAGTAATTATAATTTGTGTACTAACATAATTAGTATAGAGAAAATATTAATTCACGTCAGTATCTTCAGTTAAATTTTTCTTTGACTTTTGGTTTTCTTTGTCTTCAGTTAAATTTTTCTTTGACCTTTGTCTGTGGATTTTCTTGTAATAAAAAAAAGAAATCAATATGTAAAAAAAAAAAAAAAAATATTTGAGAGCGTTAAACTTTATACATATTTCCATTTTTTTTTTTTTTTTAATCTTTTCAAATATCAGAGAAAAGAACTATTACTTTTTTTTATTTATTTGATGTTTAAAGGTTATTTTTGCTCGTCGCTATTTAAATAATAGCGCCGAGTACATATATATATATATAGAGAGAGAGAGAGAGACAGAGACAGAGAGAGTTTTAAGTATATGCGTGCTGCATTTTTCAATTATATTTCTTCATATTTATGCAACTGCATTAACCCTTAAATGCATGATTTTTATTTCTTCCAAAAGATTGTATTCAAATGTAAGATAAGTTTATTGCACAGAAAATTCAACGGGGGAAAAAACATCAGGTTTCTTTTTTGTGTAATATGCTAAATTGTTATGTTATATATTGATTAGTTAATAGAAACTTCACCAGGAATTACGAAAACCCATTTTCTTTTTTCTTTATATATATATATATATACATGATGCAAATATGCATCACTATGCATTTAAAAGTTAAAAGTTTTTTTTTTCTTTTTTTAATATCCCCCCCCCTCCCCTATGCTTATATAGTAATTTAATGTGCCTCCCCATCCTTTCCCCAAAAAAATAAATCAGCAAAAATTAAATGGAAATGTAAATTTCTAAAACCATTACTGAGAAAAGCAACTTACGCTATGAGTAATAAATTAGAAATTACTAGTCTCATACTAAATTATAACCATGTGCGAAATTCTTTGGCGATTTTGGCGAAAACGTTCTTTGGCGGGAAATTTCAGGGGAACACTCCTGGGACGCACTTGGTATAGGTGGGGAGAATTCCTGCGCCGCAGTTGACCTATGGGGGAGATAAGAATGTCGTTTTGGGACGCAGTTAACCTAGCCCCAAACATTTTGCTAAATCATCGGAAATATTTAAAAAATAGTTAAAATAATTGTAATAAATAATACTAAAAAAAAAAAAATACTAATTTTGAAAATTTAAAGAATGATAAACCAAAAAAAAAAAAAAAAAAAAAAAAAAAAAAAAATTGTCGGATCGGATTAAAGTAAAGACAAATGATAAAATTGGGGTGTTTAGGTATTATTAATAAATTCAAATTACATTTCATTACTTGAATTCTATCATTTTAAATAACATTTTTTTAATCACTGGCTATTTATTATTGGCTCTCATGACATTGGGTAGCCGTTTTTGTTTTGGCGAATTTAGAAATATCGATCAATAGACGGACTACGTAATGGTAATGGTGAGAAAATCTAAATTTGGTACGTCTACAGATTTGGGTCGTTTAAGGCCGAAACAAACTGCAGTAATCTTCTTTCGACTTCACAGATTTGACAACAGTCTAAGAAAGGAAGAAATATTCGATTTTAACTTGTATGCGAGTTCTTAAGTAATTAACTAAATTTGACAAAGTTCTTTCATTTAAAACGAAAATAAGGTAAATTAATCAGAGGTCTTGTAAGAACAATGTTTATATATTTCATCTGATAAGGTTCGTTTCTATAAAATTTATTTATTTTTTAATTTATCATCTGACAAAAAAAATTTGTCGGCTGATTTTCGCAAAGTTTTGTTAATGACCGTCGCAAAATATAAATATATATTAGCAAAATGATTGAAAAATATTTGAAGCTTCAATTTTAAACAAGAATTTATTTATATATACATATACTGGTTCGTATCTTTATTAGATAACTACATAGGACTGTAGCATACATAGGTTTTAAAAATATGAAATGAAAATAAAATAAACGTTTTTCAGATAGAGAATCTGCAAAAGCAAAACTCTCATCTTAAAAATGGTAGAGAAAGCAAAAAGATTTCTTAGACTAATTCCACTCCACACTCCACTTTCCGAACATTTTAGCGTTACCAGACTTTTAAACAAGTTTAAAACAGTCAATAATCATATAGGAAAGCCAGTATTTCTCTCCATCGTATTTTTGAGGCGTATTATATTTTAAAACTTTTGTCGAGCACGCAATTTCTGGTAACAACTCAGCTGTAACAAAATTCTTAAACGTATATCGCTTTCATTCTCTGATTGCACCGTACCGTAAACCTTAATGTATAAGAATGCTTCTTTGTTTCCCTGTAAAAGAAATATGAAAATCTATCCAGTTTGTGCAAAGGATTACACAAATACTGTGAAATCCCTAGTGCAAGGGATAACACGCGACCCAATTTGAATTGGATCGAAAGAAACGTAGAGTAAAAATACAAAAAATATGAATTTAGGTCACACCAAAACTTAAAGATACATCAAAATCTCATAGTGGAATTTTGTTATGATTACAATACTTTTCTTGCACAATATATATTTAAAGAGTAATATATACACAATATCCTTATACATTTATTTAAAAAGTGTTTTTATTTTTAAATATCAAATATTTTACATGAAAACTGGCTAAAAATATACTCAAATAAAAATTATTTAACATAAAGATTACGACAAATACTGCATTTATTTACAATAGAATCTAATTCCATTAAATAATAAATAATAATAATTTCGAAATATATATTAATTTGCTGTTCAAACTATTGGAAATAACAAAAGATGTAGAAATCTTAAAATATCTACTATAGTGTCAATCATAACCCTTTCTCTTCTCTCTTTTTTAACTGGAATAAATGTCCAAATTTAGAATATTTACTTTTATTCGAATCTAAATTTATTCACATCCTATGAGCATTGTTTAACTCATTTTGCTTATTTTAAACTTTTTTTTTCCGACAGCCTGGTTCCATTCCTCAGCTCTAACTAGATTCTAAGACCCTGTATTCACCTTTTGACCACTTTTCGGTGCATTAAAAAAAAAAAAAAAAGGCTGATTCTGGGACTTAATAGGCATTTATATGTGCATTTGAAATAATTTTCTGCCGTCTTCCCTTTGTCTGATGAAGTAACAAACTGCGAGACATGATCATCAAACTACGCCGAAACAGTTGGATGCGAAGTTTGCCGCATGTTAAGGTCGACCTTACTTAAGGTTAGGGAAGATCAGTGACTTTGAACCAGGCCATTCTAAATCCGGCTCGTGAATTTCCATCATCGTCTATTTCCATTTCCCTTGCATTCATTCCAATTTCAAATTCTAGGAACACTTGTAGCGCATACTCTACTATAAGACACGAGTCTTTTTTTTTTTACATCCTCATTCAAAATGAAAGTGACACAGCTGAATTTAAATTGCGTAAAAAGATACTGAAGTGTATCGTTACATTTGCAGTGTAAATATTGACTTTTCTTCTTCTTCTTCTTCGAGTCACGAGTAGTTGCCTTCTCAACTAGTATGCTGTGGCCACCACAAGACTTTCTTCTATATTTTCCTATACAAATTCACGCAGTAACAATATTAAAAAAAAAAAAAAAAAAAAAAAATACGATTTTTTTTCAAAGTTTTCTCTCGTTAAAAAAAATCGATAACTTTGTTTTAAATTATCACATATTTATAGTTCAACCATTCGTTTTAAAGATATTGACGAGACCTTTCGAAAGATACCCATCTTGAAAATTTACCCCCCCCCCCCTCCCGGGGGGTACTTTCCCCTGGGGGGGGGGAAAGCGATGACCGAGATTTTTTTCCTAATTAACTACTACTATTATCAATAATTCATATTAATTTCACAATCACAGGTTAAGAATTACTCCCATTATGTACATTTATACGAAATTTTGTCCCATACTGCCATGTTAAAAATTTAGAAAAAATACGATCACAGCACCACCTGTTGAGTGATTGATCCCCAAATCTAATCAGCCCCAGTTTATGTCAGGGGCCAACTAAATACCAAGTCTGGTTAAATTTCGTAAAAAAAGAAAAAAAAAAAAAAAAAAAAAAAAAAAAAAAAAATACGATTTTTTTTCTAAGTTACTTTTTGTTAAAAGCAAAAAAAATCGATAACTTCGTTTTAAATTATCACAGATTTATAGTTCAACCATTCGTTTTAAAGGTATTGACGAGACCTTTCGAAAGATACCCATCTTGAAAATTTACTCCCCTCGAGGGGGGACTTCCCCCCCAGGGGGGTTCACGAGGCTCCTACGCATACAAAATTTTTTCCCCAGTTGACTACCTCTATTATAAATAATTCTTGTAAATTTCATAATGATTACTAAAAAATAATTCTCTTTATGCACATTTATACAAAATTTTGTCCTATATCACCATGTTAAAAATTTAGAAAAAGCGGGATGGCAACGCAACCTGTAAGAGAATTTTTACCAAAAGTTGATAGGCACTAATTTATGTCAAGGTGCAACTACATACCAATTTGTATGAAATTCTGTGCAGTAGGTCCTGAGATACAGTTGCCACAAAATTTTGTCACACACACACACACAGACTGACAGACAGACAGACAGACAGACAGACATTTTCTAAAAAGGGTCAAATCGTGTTCTGCAGCTCTCAAAACGTGTAAATCCATCAAAAACCCGAGGTCGAAAATTTTTACGAATCCAATACTTTCTCTATATTACATATAGAAGAAAGTAAAAATGGGAATACTAATACAAATAAATATAATGACTAATAACGTAATTTCATGAAAGGCGTTACGATAAATGTTTTTGATTTGTTTTATAAATCTCTTGAATAATGTACACTTTTCAAAAATAAGCAGAATCTCCTCGAAACTAAACAAGATCCTCTCAAAAATAAGCAGGATATTCTCATTTTTGAGTTAGAATGGCTACGAGTAGGACCTTCTCTTTTTTAAGAATTATTTTTTCTCGTTTAAATTCCGTTATCCATTTCCTATTCATTCTTGCAACAGTGTAACGGAAGTTGCGTCCTTTGTGAACTCCGAGGCAAAGAAACCGTAGATTCCCCTTCCAGGGAAATAGTTCAAAAAGGGTTAAATCTAAATTATTTATTTTTAATGGATTCATTATGTTAATTATGTTTATTCAGTCAATGTTTCTAGAAAATTCCTCCTAAAATTTGAAACGAGAAAAGAGTTCTTAAAAATGAGATGTTCCTTCTCGGAGAAGATTCTGCTCCTTTTTGCTTTTAAATGCTTTTTATTTTAACTCGGCTTTCCATTTTTAATTCTTTCCAACCCAGTTCAAAAGAGCGAATGAATTCGGTTTCCACGTCTGTAAATATTTTTAAAGTGTCTTGAAACTGAGATTCACTTTCACAAAGTCAGGTTCCCTGTTTGAAATATTATAAGAAGCACAATTGATTTGAGTCCAAAATAAAACCAAATACAATAAGGTGCATGAGAATTTAAAAAGTATTCTTGTGTGTTTATACCGCGCACAATATAATGCAACCAAGAAGCATTCATTAGACGGAATGTAAGCGGGAATTCCTCGATGTGCACCTTCACTCATCGTGATCTTTATTTCCTACCAATTTCACTATAGGGTAGGCATGCGATTTTTAGACAGTGTACAGGGTCACACGAAAGCAATTTATTTTCTCATTTATCTGTAAAAATGAAGTTATAACGACCATTATTGTGAGATTTCCTTACTTCATACATACATATATATATATATATATATATCATTTAATTCATTTCAGGGTAACTTTTTCTCGTGGGTTCGTGCTATCATTTCATATTTTGCTAAAACGCTTATCAAATACAGAAAACCTACAATTATTTGCTACATGCTATGAGGATAGAACTTGAAAACGTCTTATAGCATTTTGAGCTTTTCAGTTAAAATCCAGTCTTGTTTTGCTTTGGTCCGAAATTCTTTTGCTCTTTTCATTAATAAAAGTTCTCTTTTCCCCCCTTAAAATACTATCCTAGTGTAATCATTTTTTTCATCAGCATCCCATTACACGGTCCTATTTTAATTTTCAACAGGTATTGTAGTCTAATAAATTGAAGTAATCGATATTATTAATCCTAAAAATTAAATCGATTTGAGATAACGAGTTACTTTGTTTGGCCTGTGTAAGTTTCGGTGGTGAATTATTTGACTCACAATTCTTTGTTCTCCTTCTTTTCTTTTATTACCAAATAGATTATATATATATACATTATATATGTGATTTTAAGCAAGCGATTATGCATGCCACAAAGTAAAATAAACTTCCTAATTGTGATCAGTTAATGCTTGCTAATGGTTGGAAGATGACTTAAGCAGGAAAGCACCCATATATCTATCCCATTAAACGGGAAATAATAAGAGGGAAGGTCAGATCGTAACCGACGACGACTGCTATCGGAATTTTTTTTTTAGCGATAACTCTTTTTTACTTTCTACTACCGTAGGTAATGGAAGTATTGTATTGGGTCCAAAAATTCGATATGGAGATTTAACCAGATTCACACGTTTTAAGGTCCCCTGAGTCCAAAAAAATGTTTTTTGGCAACTGGGTCAGTGAGTGTGTGTGTATGTATGTGTGGAATTTTCTGGCTATTCTACCTCCGAAACTAATAAAGATAGAGCTACAAAACTTCAGAAGTAAGACAGGTCTTCTGTACAGATGAATTTTCTAAATTTTGGTGAATATTGAAAAACCGGAAGTGGGACCGTAAGTCCGTATATCAGAAACGGCTCTAACGATTTTCTTCAAATTTGCTCTATAAACACTCTATTAGATGTACTTTCGAATGATATAGTTGGTTAGTTCAGGAAAATGGATAGGCATCCTGTATAAATAGCTCAATTTCAGGTCTCGCAAGCGCGTTCCTTTGAAAACGGCTGTACGGATTTTTTTCAAACTCGCCCTATTAACTCACTTTTATACATACTTTTGTATGTAATTATTGTTTTCCGGTCAATAATTGATTTTTTGTAAAAATTGGTATCTCAAAAACGGATCTAACGATTTTCTTGAAAATTGTTATATAAATCCATTTCTTTCTCGTGTATTACGTGGTTATTAGAGGAAAATTAACAGTCTTTCTGCTTAGGTAGATCATCTTCAAATCTCGGAAATTTGTTTTTTACCATTTTTTTCTCTTATTTTTTACCTCGCTGTATGTAAGCTTCGTTTTATATGACTTTATAAGTTTCTCTTACCAGAAAAATTTTAGGTTTCTACTTCTTTAGATCAGTTTTATGTTTTCTGATCTCATTATCTCTCAAAAATGCATATAATACGTGTGATAGTGCGTAATGGAAGTCATGTGGTTGTTTCACACCAGATTTTTACTTCCATTACCCTACTACCGTAGGTAATGGAAGTATTGTATTCGGTCCAAAAATTCGATATCGAGATTTCACCTGATTTACACGTTTTAAGGTCCCCTGAATCCAAAAAAGTGGTTTTTGGCAATTGGTCAGTGTGTATGTATGTGTGTGTGTGTGTGTATGTATGTATGTGAAGAATCTTCTGGCTATTATAGCTCATAAACTAATAAAGATAGAGCTACGAAACTTTAGAATTGAAATACGTCTGGCCTACAGATGAAATTTCCAAATTTTGGTGAAAATTGAAAAACCGGAAGTGGGACATCGGAAACCGGAAGTTGGGCCGTAAGTCCGTATCTCAAAAACGGCTCTAACGATTTTCTTCAAACTTGCTATATAAACACTCTATTAGATGTCCTTTCGAATGATATAGTTGGTTAGTTCAAGAAAATTGATAGGCGTCCTGTATAAATAGCTCAATTTCAGGCCTCCCAAGGGCGTTCCTTTAAAAACGGTTGTACGGATTTTTTTCAAACTCGCCATTTTAACTCAATTTTAAATATGCTTTTGTATGTAATTATTGTTTTCCTGTCAATAATTGAGTTTAACCGGAAATGGGACATCGGAAACCGGAAGTGGGACCGTAAGTCCGTATCTCAAAAACGGCTCTAACGATTTTCTTCAAACTTGCTATATAAACACTCTATTAGATGTCCTTTCGAATGATATAGTTGGTTAGTTCAAGAAAATGGATAGGCGTCCTGTATAAATAGCTCAATTTCAGGCCTCCCAAGGGCGTTCCTTTAAAAACGGTTGTACGGATTTTTTTCAAACTCGCCATTTTAACTCAATTTTAAATATGCTTTTGTATGTAATTATTGTTTTCCTGTCAATAATTGAGTTTAACCGGAAATGGGACATCGGAAACCGGAAGTGGGACCGTAAGTCCGTATCTCAAAAACGGCTCTAACGATTTTCTTCAAACTTGCTATATAAACACTCTATCAGATATCCTTTCGAATGATATAGTTGGTTAGTTCATGAAAATGGATAGGCGTCCTGTATAAATAGCTCAATTTCAGGCATCGCAAAGGCGTTCCTTTAAAAACGGTTGTACGGATTTTTTTCAAACTCGCCATTTTAACTCACTTTTAAATATGCTTTTGTATGTAATTATTGTTTTCCGCTCAATAATTGATTTTTTGTGAAAGTTGGTATCTCAAAAACGGCTCTAACGATTTTCTTTTTTGGTCACTTTTATGTTTTCTGATCACATTCTCTCTCAAAAATGCATATAATACATGTAATAGCGGGTAATGGAAGTCGTGTGGTTGTTTCACACCAGATTTTTATTATTATTATTGCACAAAATTTAAATATGAAATCTGTAAAAAAAAAAGAAGGTTAAATTTGATTATTAAAATGATACCTTTTCTTTTAAATGTGACGTCATTTTACAAGCAACAGCAATTTGCTTCCTGCAAGATTATGCATCTTAAGATTATTTGCTGTAAGTCGATATTTTCCTTTGAATATATCTCGATCACTTTATTATTTAACATGGTCCTCGATATTTATTAATATCTATTTACTGAATCCTTCCACACATTACATTGTATTTTCTGTGTCAGTTTTGATAGCTGTATTTTAAATGTCATCTTCTGTATTATTACATTTTTTTCTTTCTTTTTTTTTTTTTTTTCAAGTACAATGTTATTTAAATATATTATCACTCAAATACAATATTTTATCGAGTAAACAGTAAAATCCGTGGACCAAAAAAAAAAAAAAAAAAAAAAAAAAAAAACCCTACAAGTACAAAATATCTGTATAAATAAAGGAAAGAGTTTGTCGGGAACACATCCGGGTGGATCACTCCTATTTTTGATTGGTCTACATTTAAATACTTTGGTGATGAAAGTTGGCCACTTTTTTAGTAAAAACTGATGATTTTTTTTTAAGATACTGCCTAGATGTTATATTTTTAAAAGAGCTCTAAAAATTGTTCATTTTTTGTGTGGAGGCTATTTATATCAAGCTATTAAAGATATTACGTTGCAAAGTTTTCTTTTAATTAATTAAAATATGAAAATACATATCAGTTATAATTTAATCATTTATTCCCGCATTCCCAGTTGAAGGACAAAGGATGAGAGGAATGGGATCCTTTAATTTTGTTGACGTTTTGGAATAAAACCAAATGGTGAAAGAATTTTAGAAATTTTAAAAGAAAAAGAAGAAAGAAATGGCAAAACTACAGGATTGAAACCATGATCTTTTAAATTGGAAATAGAACGTTTAGGGTTTTATAGTTTTTGTTGTTGTTGTTAACTTTATTGATCGATGATAGAAGGATTATACCCTCGAGAAAGAGCGAGAGATTTAAAAAAATGAATGTCTTTCGAAAGACTAAAAGAATCAGAACCAATGCGTAAGTATAGAAAGGAGGAGAGTGGTTAGAGATAGCATGAGAGACAGAGAAGGGTTTTCTTAAAACAGACACCGAAGAAAAGGCAAGGAGCCATTCTTTTCGATCACGAAAGTCAATTGAGTTGTCCAATAAATAAATATATCGACATCAGAGGGAGTAATAAGAACGACGTATCTAAAGCAATGGGAAGATTTATGTACACCAAAAAGTGTTTTTTTCTTTTTTTTTCAAAATAGTGCATAGACGTGTCGCAAAGCAAAGGGGAGAGGGGACACCCCATGGCCATGTTTACATTTTTGAAATAATAAACACAATTAGATAGGAAGGGAGTTCGCCTCAGACATTAATGAATTCAATACAAAAGCTCTTCAACTTCAATAACAGTACAGCCACGTAATCCCTTTTCTTAACAAACCAGGAACAGAAAAGTTAGCAAGAAATCCTAACACGGTTAGAGTTTTTTGCATTTTACGGTGTTTATATAAAGTTTTTAACTTATCATTCAAAACGTATTCTACAATAATACACACCTTAATAACAAACTGAGAATTTTTTTTTTTTTTTTTTTTTTTTTTTTGTCAATAATTCACGTAACAGTGATGAATCATTATTAAAAAATGCTAACACATTAAGTGAATAAAATGCAGAACAAGCTTATTGAGCAATTTGTGTACGATTGTCTCTTGAAGATGATTTCAAGGAAGAAACTCCGATTCATGCATGAAATATGAAACGAACCATGGAATAAAAACAAGATTTAAAATAAGTATGTTGTGGCCACCACATGACTCTTCTATATTTTCCTATACGAATTCACTCAGTAAAAAAAAATTTATTAAAATTACTATTTAAAAAAAAATTATCTTCCATGATAATGCAGACGATTTCCATATTAGAGAAGTAGTATAACACTAAATATATATATATATATATATATATATATATATATATATAAGTCAATTTTGTTTTCAATATTACATTGAATTTTTTTTTTTTTTTTTTTTTTTTTTTTAAGTTAAAAATGAAACAAATCGATAACTTTATTTTAAATCATCGCCGATTGATGGTTCAACCATTTGTTTTAAAGGTATTGGCGAGCTCTTTCAAAAGATACCCATCATGAAAATTTATTCCCCTCGAGGGATGACTCCCCCCCCCCCCCAGGGAGGGGGGAGGCGAGGCTCCTATATACACAATTTCTTTTTCCCAGCTGGCTATCTTTATAACAAATAATTTTTTTTTAATTTCCTAATGGTTATTAAAAAATAATTCTCTTTATGCACATTTATACGAAATTTTGTCCTATCGCCATGTTAAAAATTTAGAAAAAGCGGGATGGCAACGCAAGCTTTTGGACAATTTTTACCAAAGCACTCATTTATGTCAATGTTTATGAAATTATACGTCATTGTATGTGTAAGAAATTATATGTGTACATACCAATTTGTATGAAATTCTATGCAGTAGTCCTGAGACACAGTTGCCACAAAATTTTGTGACACACATACCGACAGACATTTTCTAAAAATGGTTCAAATCGTGTTCTACAGCTCTCAAAACGAGTCAATCCATGAAAAACCCGAGGTCGAAAATTTTTACGAATCCAATACTTTCTTCTATTGAATAGAGAAGAAAGTGAAAGTCATAGTTCATTTAGAAATAAAACCATGTGGAATGATAGCGGGTGGTTTTGTTTGTCTAGTTATATTATTACTGTTTACTATCAGTAATTGTGATATACATGTCCCATAACATCATTTCAGAAAAAAAAAAAAGTTTATAACTGTATGCTTAAATGATATTAAGTAAACTAATATGAATAATTTATTTCAAAACATTCTTAAATGAGTCATGCAAATTTAAATGAATTTTTCTGGGAATATTTTCTTGGTATTGGATTCATTTTATTGCTGTGAGTAATATAGTCCCATGTCTTGTTTTGAAGTCCCAAATGTAACAAAACTATTTCGTCTTCCAAAGAGGTCTGTATAACAAATGCTTTAAATAAATAAGATGGTAAATCTTAATTTGAAACCAACTTCTTTTAAAATGGCACTTCCTTGACAGGCGAAGAGGGAATCATTCTACTTAGTTAGAAATGAATGGAATCTAAATATCAGTTTTATAGCGACCTTTTTAAGAATGAAAAGGAACACGATTCCGATAATAACATACTGACCGCAAATATGGAAAAGGTGACTTAGAAACGAAATTTCGAGTCCATTCGAGGCCTGTTAAAATTTCAACACTGGGTAGGAATTATCCTTGTTTCCATGCAGTTATAATGCTTAAAACTGAAATTTTGTCATAGCATGATGAGTGTACCCATGAATTCTATTATTCTGCCAATCAAAAAAAGGACACGGCGATTGAGCATTGAATAGAAATGCCACACACAGAGATGAATGCTTCTTAAAAAGCGAGTGAATGCAACGTGCTATAAAAGGAAAGTTTTCTGGAATGATCCTGTGAGATTTAAAAAATAAAATAAAAAAGTCAACTTATTTTAAAATGAACAACCAATCTCGCTAAAATTATTTTAATAAATATTTTTAGAAGAAATTGTTTTAAATATTAGGACAATTTTTTTAAGCCCTGAAATAATTGGACAGGAATTAAAAGCAAAAAGACGATAATGTTTGAAAAGTTCAAAAAAGTATGGGAAGAAGAAGAAAGAGAAAGAAAACATTACCGAATCATTTATAAATACAAACTTTTGTAATATTCAAGTAGGATGGCCATATTTTCACTTCCATTACCCTACTACCCTAGGTAATGGAAGTACTGTATTGGGTTCAAAAATACGATATCGAGATTTCACCTGATTCACACGTTTTAAGATCCCCTGAGTCAGAAAAAGTGGTTTTTGGCAATCGGTCAGCGTGTGTGTATGCGGAGAATCTTCTGGCTATTATATCTCGGAAACTAATAAAGATAGAACTACGAAACTTTAGAATTGAAACAAATCTGGTATACAGATGAATTTTCCAAATTTTGGTGAAAATTGAAAAACCGAAAGTGGGACATCGGAAACCGGAAGTTAGGACCATAGGTCCGTATTTCAAACCCGGCTCTAACGATTTTCTTCAAAGTTGCTCCATAAACACTCTATTAGATGTCCTTTCGAATGATATAGTTGGTTAGTTCAGGAAAACTGATAGGCGTCCTGTATAAATAGCTCAATTTCAGGTTTCGCAAGGGCGTTCCTTTAAAAACGACTATACGGATTTTTTTCAAACTCGCAATATTAACTCACTTTTAAATATCCTTTTGTGTGTAATTATTGTTTTCTGTTCAATAATTGAGTTTTGGTAAAAGTTGGTATCTCAAAAATGACTCTAACGATTTTCTGGAAAATTGTTATATAAATCCATTTCTTTCTTATGTATCACGTAGTTATTAGAGGAAAATTAACAGTCATCCTGTTTAGGCAGATCTCGGAAATTGGCGTTTCACATAATAACACTCCCATTTTTTTCCCCTTATTTTTTACATCGCTATATGTAAGCTTCGTTTTATATGTCTTTACATGTGTATAAACTTTATCTTACCAGAAAAATGTTAGGTTTCTACTTCTTTGGGCTCCTTTTATATCTTCTCATCACATTATCTCAAAAAAATTCATATAATATATGTGTAATAGTGGGTAATGGAAGTCGTGTGGGTGTGGTTGTTTCACACCAGATTTTTTACCATGTTTTTATTAACTTCTATTCTTGTTTGTTTGTGTCTTTGTTTGTTTCTCCGGTACAAATCTTGCAATCGAATTTTATCTAATTTCCCTACTAGCTAGACATTTGAAACTTTCACAATATCTCAGAACCCGGTGACAACACAATACTTCGAAGTCAGATTTTTGAGTTTTCGAATAGTTTTCTTATAATTAATTAAAATATGAAAATAATAAGCTCCTAATAGCAATAAAAATAGCGATTAAAATATTAGCTATAATTTAATGGTTGCCAAAAAAATATAAATACATTTAATTAAACGTGAGCGTTAAAAAATTGTAAAAAGTTAAATGATGCATCTCACAAAAAATGACGTCATTATCAATTTAAAGATTTCATACTGTTGCGTACTTGGGAGTTCGTAAGTTGTCCGAGAATGAGAGCAAAAATTCAGGAGCTTTATTTACAGAAAATTCCAGAAGAATACAGGTCTGTAAACTGAGTATCAGCTTCAATTCCACCAATAAACACAGCTTAAAGAAACAGCTGTCAACAGCAAATCTACAGTACAAACTGTATAGCAATTGCACATAAAGCAAATCTCATTCAAAGAAGCTCAGAACTCCTTCAACAGCACTGGAAGCATTGACGAAACTGACTGATCTGGGTTTGGAATGCTGGAGCTCCTTTTATACATCTGTGCCGAACCCAGAATGGTCGGGAAATTTCCCATACATTATCTTTGGTATATCGTTAATAAGGATTTTCTCGCCGAAAGTCGTCGATAAAAGTCGCCAGATTTGGCGCCAAATCCATTACCTGCCTATTGGAGCTTTTTAATGCGTTTTAAAAGGGAAATTAAGGTATTTTAACTCGAAAAAGAGCTGGAAATGCAGAAAATTGACATTTTATCAACCTACTAAGCCTCTTTGAAAAAATTTATACAAAAATAAGTACAATTATTTACAATTTCGTAACAATACGCATTGATAAAGTGCTAATGTAGTGAGTTCTGTAGCTCTGTTTCGACAGAAAAATTTAAAAGCATGGTTTATAAAAAGTTTTTTATCTAAAATTATTCCAATATTAAGTACATTTCTAGAACCTTTTCAGAATATATATATATATATAATAATAATAAAAATCTCGTATTCTTTTTTCTCTCTGGTAAGAAAAGGGGCTTATTGACGTAGAATCATTCTTGTTTGATGTTTTGTGAAGTAAAAAATTATTAAATTATTCTCTAAAAATATTTCCAGACCCTCATGTAAGCGTTTTTTTTTTTTTTTTTTTTTTTTTAAATGCAAATTAGTAATTGTATTTCTACTACTATTATTATTATTATTTTTAATATACATACTTAAAAATGCTTGTATATATGCATCCCATACATGTGTTTCAAGTCATTGTAAAAACGTTTAAGAAAATGAGAGCCATTGGAGAGGAGCAGTGGACGAGGAGAACCGAATTCATTCACTCTCGAACTTGGTTAAGAAACTGAGATATAAAGATTCATAGAGATGTCATTGTCATTGTCATTTTTTTTTTTTTTTTTTTTTTTTTTTTTTTCAATATAAACATCATTTCAAAAAGGAACACAGATTTCATTATCTATGTGCCTGCAACTGGACTTCTTTACAAATATATGTAGGTAGACATATAACAGATAGACTATGTTAACTAACAACGTAACATCCACTTGCTATTATTTAAAGAGTTTTAAAACCGCGGAAGAGGCATTTAAAAAACCATTGGGAGACTGATTTTGCGATTTTCACGGTTCAGTAAGAGGAGCTTTTTGCAGTTTCTCCTTTTATAAATGAACTACATTGTGATGGCAAGAGGAAGCTGCCTTTTTTATACATATAGTATTGCCGCTTTGGTTTATCTCTCTGCCTGTTCATCTGTGAAATTAAGCATTGTTATATGTATAATAAAAGAACGGATATATCTCTAGTTGAAGAATCAGCTGCTAGTTATCACCCTGCCTTTTTTTTTCAAATATAAATTGTAAAAAAAAGTCTTGCCCAAATATGAAAACTATCCCGAGTGTTCGAGATGAGACTGACAAACAATTGAACTTAAGGATAAATAAAAGAAAATGAATGCTTTATAAAGATATAGAATCATAAGATTAAAAAGTTTGCTTCATTAACTATACAGTGGAAAAAAGAAATTTTAAACGATCCGTCTGTGGCCGGTAGATTTTTTAAACATACCCATCTGGTGGGAGAATGGCTAGGTGTCGGGTTTGAATTCCAGTTTCGGCATACACGTACGTCGTAGTTCGGAATCCACTTTAAACCGTAGGTTCTGGTCTATTTTTTTTATTTTTTATTTTTTTAAATATTCAAAAAATGACCGAAGACTGATAGCCACAAAACCCAGTTGCATAAGTAATATTACAGCTTACTCGCCACTTCTTCCGCCTGATTCACCGGTAATAGACAGATTAGCTTTCTTATAAAAGTGGACTCTCGAAACGCGTGTTTATTTCAGCGTAAATCAGTCCGATTTTATGATTAATTTCTAAAATAAGGGGTGGACTTTCGAAATGTGGAATTATTTCACAACTGTTCGACTGATGGATGTTTTAACTGATGCAGTTTTCGATTAATAAAGTTCATGCTCATGAAAGTCACGAAGGGGGAGGGCGGGGGCGAGTTATTTCATTCCTTTAAGTCGCTATACTCCATTTTGTTTAATCTCCGAGTGACGAGTAGATATTTTTAGTTGGTTGGTCAATGACAACATAGACATGGATTAAAGCCGAACTAGAACTAACGTTATCTATACATATAAAAGAGTAAACTCACTGATGCACTGATTCACTGACTCAACACAGCCATGGCAATCCCATGGGAGATAGAATCACAATTTTTGGTGAGCAGGTTGATTTTAGGACCCTGACAGTCACTAAGACGGGATTTTGCGAAATACCCACCCCGTTCTTCCCCGGGGGGGGGGGGGGGGTAGAAGGCAAAGACCCCCTTTATAAGCATAAATCGGCTCGACATTACATGACGGTGAAGAAATTGCAGACGGGGAGACTAGACTTAAGTACAAAAAAAATCATTTTCTGCGATTTTGGAATTTTGGATTTTTAAGGGGAGAGAGGGTTAAAAAGTATTTTCGGAAGCAAATTTAGCAATGTATGGATTTTCGAGTAACATTCTAGCAGTAATAGCTCAAAGGTATTAAAAAAAAAAACCACTAAGCGTTTTCTTGAAGGTATTTGCAAAAATTCATTTTTGATTTTTTCCGATTTCCGATTTTTTTTTTTTTTTTTTTTTTTTTTTTTTTGAGGGGGGGGGGGGGGGCAGTTACTAGGGGGCAAATTCGACCCCCTATTTAACGCTAAATTCGTCCGTAGAAATCTATAGGAGCTGAGAACACAAGTTTTAGTATGCGGCTTGTTTACTTGTGTCCAACACCCATTGTGACGAGATTTTGAGAAAGTCCTCCCCTTTACCCTTTTGGGGGTGGGATGGGAAAAAAAGAGTAAATTCAATAAATCACTGACTCAACACAGCCGTGGCAATGGGGAATTTGCACACATGGGGAAATTAATCAAATTTACTTTTTTCTGATAGATCTAGACCCACAGTTTCCAAAAATGTTTTTAAAAATCCAAAAAATTGCATCAATCGTTTGTAAATTAATTTTAAAAATCGGCGTAAACCGCCCGACTCCAAAAAGGGGTGTGTTTCGACGTGACGTCACCCTTTATGACTCTCCACTCTCCCGAAGCGAAAGAATCTAGAATTGCAACCGGAGATCTATTGTACTGTACATGAAATGTTAGTGCTATTTTGTTTAGCAGCGACGATTTGTCTACTAAAAAAAAAAAAGAAAAAAAAAAAGTATTTTCTTTAACTTCGATCTTTATGATAATTCTGTATTCTGTGACTTTGTTTATCTTTTGAAAAGAATTAATAGTTCAGCTTTTTCATTTAATACCTAATCTGCTTCGATTACTAAAATGTTACTATGTTTTTCGAAAAGTAATAAAAATGTTTACTAAAGGTGAATGACAAAACAGTTATAGAAAGTTGTTTTTCTAATAAAACTAAGTTACTTTTTCTCCAATTTTACATTAATTTCCTGTAATTCTTCTTAAAATATTCCATTAAAAGCACTGATTTATTTTTACTTATTTATTTATTTATTTTTTCAAAATTTTCTAAGTATTAATCTGCTGATTACCTCTTAAACAGAAATTTAATTAACATAAAAAAACCTTTTTTTTAAACCATATTCTGGATATTGGAATTATTTAGATTTTAATCAAGGTCATTTATTTAAATCAGTCCTGAAGTGGAGAAAGGGAAATTATTTTAAATTATTCATGTTTGAGTGATGATAAGTAAAATGTTTTATTACACTATTTATAGATAGTAGTACGCTACCATTAAAATACATTAAAACAAAACTATGTGCAAGCCATGCTGGCGCTATAAGCTTTAAAATTGTGAAAATAATAATTTTACACGAGTATTTTAAATAGATCCATTCTATCATAGTAAAATATCTCATTAAGAAAATATATATATATATATAACCAGGCTGGGGGAGTGTTGCCGGCATAAAACTAGTGTAAACCCACAGGCAAGTCACAAGTCTTGCCGCCTGCCTCCTTCTTCCTATCTTGTGTTTCTTGGGTTGTTTTTTCATTAATTTTGATAAGTTTATGGTTTTAAGTTAAGATTTGTTGTTTTACTTTATTGATTCGTTTGTTTTACAGGCTGTTAATTAATAGATCTGGTTTCTTTACATTAGTGTATTTCATCCACTGATGATTTTTTTTTTTTTTTAATCTTATTGGTCATTGGTGTTTCAGTGATCTTGTATCTGTTGCTTGGCTTCTACTATGCTTAATAGATCATCTTTATTATATATTCTTGTATTTCTTAAAGAAAAAAAAAGTATATATATACATATATGTTATGTTATTAACAATAATTTAATTTGGCACTCCCACTACCTTCTTTTACTCCGCATTTTAGAAGACATTTTTATTAACAGAATGTATTCAACTAATTTTTGTTGGCACTGCATATTGTTTATAAACTATACACACATCATGCAGTGTATTTAAAATTTGCACAGTAAAAAAAAAAAAATATATATATATATATATGTATATATATATATATACATATATATATTGCTATTTCAAACCATAAGGATTAATGTATCCAAATTCCTTTGTTTGTTCTTTTAAACGAAAGATGAATTCATTTCATAAAATATTCTATATAGAAAATGTATTTTAATATATATATGTATATATTACATCATCTTTAGTACAGATAATTATAGTGTGCATTAATGTAGTTTAATTGGTAAAATATATCAAGGATAAATTCCGCCCTTACATGAATACATACGTACATATTTGAATTTCTCAGCATGTTCCTGTACCATAGATTATTTGTCAGATCTCACTGAAAACTTTCAAGAATGACTATCATCATGTGATATAAACTTAGAAAAATCAATTTAAACTTCCTGCTATAATACCTGTTTTGGGGTTTAACTGATTATAGGCTCAGAAACCCATCGCTAAGAACCTACTTTTCGAATTCAGGCGAATTCAAAACGTGTAATTATAGCAAAAACCCAGTTTAAAAAATTCAACCCAAAAATAATACTTTCATCATAAATAGAGAAAATATCTATTCTTAATTGAAAAATAATTTGTCAAAGAAAGAGTTTTGTTTATTCTCTCATTGTTTGTTTGATAACTTTTGTTTTGGTTTCATGTCGTTTTAACGTACAGGCAACATTATTTAAATAGCAACTATCTAGGAATAATATTGAAGTAAGTTTGATGTTAAATTAAATTAAATAAAAAAATCAATAAGTAAAATTTATTGTTTCAAAGTTAAAAAGTAAGATTATTTGTTTTAATAATAAAGTCTTCACAGATAAATTTAGTTTAATTTAATTTGATGAAATTTTATTCGTATTGATCTATGTGGTTTCAGGGGCCTTAAATCTTCTGTTGCATGGTTTTTACTACGTTAAAAAAAAAAAAAAAACATATATATATAAGATAATTTTAAATTATCCATGTTTGAGTGATGGCAAGCAAAATGTTCTATTGCAATATTTATAGATAGAACGTGCGCTACCATTAAAATATGGAAACAAAACTAAGCGCATCATGCTAACAATAACGCACACATACGACACACACGTATGTGTGTGTGTGTGTGTGTTAATGTCATCTCAAATTGAAAACTCTTGTTTATAATCTTTTAAATAATGAATATGTGGTTTGTATTCTCATCAGAATTATTTTAAAGTTAATATTCTTCTTCTTTTCCTATTTAATTTAAAATATTACTGGTCAAATTATTTTAGGTAACAATGAACTTTTAGACTTTTGTGGGTTGTTTGTGGCGATTTAATCATTTTATAATTTTCTATTATACTTCTTTTTGCTACTATATATATATATATATATAATTTCAATCACTTACACAGACTACTCAATAAAGCTTTATAAATTTTAAATTCAAAGCAGTGGCATTGCGCATTGCATGATTTTACATTTTATCTATTTAATAACAAACAGAAAAATAATTTTTTTGTTTATAAACCTTTGTAGATATCATATGGCCGTACAACATCATATAAATATGAAGATACTTTAATTTCAGTATTTTAAAAATGCGTAAATAAGCCCTTTAAGGCATTTTTAATTTATTTATCTATTTATTTTTAAATAACTGTACATGAAGTTATTAAATGTTTTCAAGTATCAATATTTATACAGAAAAAGAATTTTGTTTTACCAAAAAATTGTTTTCACAACACCAAAGAGTTTTTTTTTTTTTTTTTTTTTTTTTTTTTAATATTTGTGGATGTAGTTTTATCATCTTTCTCCATAGCTAAAGACATCCCCCCCCCCTTATAAAATTGATGCTATATTTGGGAAATTCGCACGCTACAGTATTTCTAATAAGATTGTGTAATCGCTGTCATAATAAAAAGAATATTTTAAAAGCTAAAACACATCGCACGAAATCAGCGATACACTGGTTTTCACGCTGAGGCTACGAGAGAGGAGAGGATTTCGTTTCATCTTCCTAAAGTGTGACGTCATATGTATTTTGCTGCGTTTTCAGGATAGAGTAAATAGTGCGTTATTTAAGTTATCGTAAATCGATGACCAAGATTCAAAATGAAAAAACACATGTACTACCCTTTCTATTTTCTCATGTTCTATCATTTAATGATAAAATTGGAAAACATGCAAATTCTCTATTCCATGGGAGATAGACTCGCACAGTTTAGTGAGCGAGCACGTTGGTTTTAGGACCCGCCCATTAAGGCGGGATTTTGCGAAATACCTCCTGCTCACCCTTGGGAGGGGGGGGGCAGAAGGCAAAAACCACCTTATAAGCATAATTCGGCTCTAAACTGCTTCACGGTGAAGATATTGCAGAGAGAGAGAGAGAGACTAGACTTGAGTGCAAAAAAAGCATTTTCTGCGATTTGAGTTTTGGACTTTTAAGGAGGGGAGGAGGCAAATTTAGCAAAATACTGGTTTTCGAGTAAAACTCTACCAATAATAGCACAAAGATATAGAAAATCGCCAACAGTCTTCTTGAAGATATTTCCAAAACCTCATTTTTGGTTTTTTGCGATTTTTTTTTTTGGGGGGGGGGGGCGGGGGGGGTACGAGTGGGCAAATTCGACCCCCCTTTCAGCGCTAAATTCATCCGGGGAAATTTATAGGATCTGAGGTTACAAATTTTAGTGTGCGGCTTACTTACGTGTGTCCAACACCCAGTGTAATAGGGTTTTGCGAAAGTCCCCACCTTTCCCCCTTGGGGGTGGGGTGGGCAATAAACCCGTTTTCCAGTATAACTTTGCTTCAAATTATCTCAGCAAGATTAATTTGTATATGTGGGTTGTTTATGCTTTTCCTTTTCGTAAAGGGATTTTACGAAATTTCCCCCTCCCCTCCCCCCTTTAAGGGCGGGGGCAGGCAAAAACACACTTATAAGAGTAACTGTGCTCCAAATTATCTCAGGATAGAGATTTTTTCATATGTCAATTGGTTATGTGTACTCAAGACACATACTACAAAGGGATTCTGTAAAATCTCACCTTATCCTCCTTGGGTGTGGGGGTGGGACAAAATCATTTTTTCATGCGTAACTCTACTCCAAACTATCTATCTTAGGCGATTTTTTATGTGCAGGCTGGTTATGTTGGGAAATTTTCCTTTTCCCCCATTTAAGGGCGGAGTGTGGGGCAAAAACGCGTTTTAAAGAGTACTGCTTATGCGTATTCAACACACACTACAAAGTGATTTTGTGAAACTCCACCCTACCTCCCCTTAGGGGGCGGGGGGGGGGTAACATGTATTCATGTGTAACTCTGTAGTAAATTATCTTATAAAGGAGATTTTCTATGTGTGGGTCAGTTATATGTATCTAACTCATAATATAAAGATATTTTTCAAAATCTCCCCTCCTTTCCTTTAAGAACGAGGCGAGAGGGAGGGGGGGGGGGGGCTAAAAAACACGTTTTAAAACATAACTCTGCTTCCTATAATCTTAGAATCCCGATTTTTTAATGTGTGGGTTAGTTATGTGCATGCAACATGCATTATAAAGGGATTTTGTGACGTGTTGAGAGTGGGAAAACTGCTATCGAAGGTATCGAGAACTTTAACTTAGATTTTGATTGATTTCAATGATTTATTATTATTATTATTATTAATGGTATGGTATTTTGAGACTTCATTTCAATATAATGACCTGCGAAGGGGGCAAACTGCTATTTAAGAATAAAGGGAGAAGGTGTGTTGTAGCCATTCCAAAAAATTGTTTTTCGTTCCAATATATTTCGATTCCGTTTCTCCTCTATATTGAGAACATAAGTAAGGTTCGCTTCTATTCAGCAGAATTTGAAACAGATCAAGTTTTGATACTTACAAGCATAACATATTCTAATTGACAACTGAATCGGTATCATTTTTTACTATCATTCTTTTAACACTTTGACGCTCCTTGAAATTGGACGAACCCAATTAAAGTACAAGAAATAAATAACTTTTTTCCGATGTTATAAGAAAAAAGATTTTGCTAAAATAATTCCGGAATGAGTTTTTGCTTTGGAACTGAATGATTGCGTTATCACAGCGAGGACAGCGCGCGTTAAAGGGTTAATTAATTGTTCTATATATATATATATATATAAATTGATCTGGAGCTACCTCTAGAATCAAGTAAGGTAATATTTTCGGTTGGTTGAACCTGTTTAGTTTCGAAAAATAAGCAGCCTACGTAGAGTGGTGAGATATCCAAGATGCTGAGGTATCGTTGTGAGTCGCATTTTATAAGTGCGTCACAATAACACCACCAGAAGTAAACAAAATCGGACTCCAACAAGAACATTGAATATTTTTCATTCGCTCTATAATGAATGCACTTCTGACTTCAAGCACGCTTTGTATTTATTGACATTTCTTTTCAAACGGAACTTTAAAAACAAAATTTTGTCTTAATCTCTCCTCATGTCGCTGCTGTTATTTCTTATTCCTGCTCTCATTGAATTTTAAATATTTAGAAAAAAAAAAAAAAAAAAAAAAAAAACTTTTTGCTACTATTTTAATACGCTACGTTTTATTTTTATTTTTAATTCATTAATTCATTAAGTTCTTTTTTTTTCAATACGACTGTAAGCTAATAGAATATTATTTTAAACAAAACTTTAAACATATAAGAAATTAAGTGTTAAGTTAAATTTTTATTTTTTTTTTCTTCAACAACAACCATAAAAATAAAAGTACCGCATGATTTCCTTGCAAGCTTTTTAAATTTAACATTTTTCTTGGTATTTGTAATGTAAAATAAAATATTATTATATTCCGTCTTTAAAACGGGAGGTGATAGAATTCTAAAAAGAGAGGCACCTCACTAGATATACATACGATTATCAAATATTGAATTCCAATTTTACGAGGCCGACTGATCTTGAAAGGTCAAAAACAGGAAGTTATCTGAACGCTAATGACCGTAAAATGGACAGGTCCAGATAGAAAGTTTCCACATTTTATGATTAACGTGTTTGAATTAGAAGCGATAGGCACATACCTATGTACATGCATACATATGTCTATGTACATAAATGCGCAAATATAGACGTCCTAACAAAACTTGCCAAAATGAATATTTCCGTTGAAATCCGAGAACCGAATTTTTTTAGGATTGCAATACTTCCTTCACTGCGTACAAGAAAGTAAAAACAAGTAATTACAATATGTGGTTTAAAAAATTATGCCTGAAATACAAAACAAGATAGAGCCACTTTTTCGTCATTAGGAATTACACTCTATCAGAGAAGGCATCATTTGAAGAAAGATGCGGAAAATCAAACACTTTTCACGTTTTGCATAATACCTTCATTTTCACATTTAATTTTACCCTCGGAAACTTTCCCCGCATTGAGCAGTGATGAAACTGTGAAAGAAAGTATAGAAAACGTGCTGCCGGCATCTATAAATCAGTCCAAGGGAATCACTTTCAAAAATGTGTTAGAAATAAATTGTTTAAATTACGTTGAATGGGGTCATCTAACATTGGTTCGAGGAAATGTTTCGAGTCCATTTTGAGGGACCGGACAGTTTGAATTTTCTTCTAATGGTATAAATTTTCAATAACTAATTGTGATGCGAATGAAACTTTCTGGCGAGATCAATTGTTGTTCATGGTTCAACCTACTGACTGGTGGTTCATCTTAACAATTCAGACAATTTATCTAGACGAATTCAAGATAATGATCTTAACTATTTCAAGTTCCGTTAGGTTATTTCACTGATGGAAAATTTATATAGTATATTATCGTATTATTATTTATTTATGTACTACTATAGTGATTGGGGTTATTATTATTATTATAATTATTTTGTAACGACACATTCAAAAATTCATACGCACGCACTTTAATAATAATAATAAAAAAGTTTTAATAACTACCATCCTCTTAATTATATTTTAGTAAAGTTTATATTTAGCAAACACTTTAAATTTAGCTGGAAAAAACTGTTTTCGTATAAAGATTTAAAAAAAAAAAAAAAGAAAGGAAAGTAACGCAGTGTATTTGCATTCAAAAGTAATATACAGTAAACAAATAAATAATTTTTTTTTTTTTTTTTTTTTTTTTCAAATTTAAATATATGTACAAAAACTAAACTTAAAGCCATAACATGATTTAATAACGATTAAATTCAATATGTGCATATTTATACCACTGCTTTCTAGTTTCTATTCAATGTGTAACAACAATGAGAGATCAAAATAATAATCTATACTAATACATAAAGGCTCTGAGGTAAAGAATCGGGCTACGAATCCAGAGATTGTGAGTTCAATTCCCGTCAAGAAAATTGTTTAAAAATAGTTTTTGTGTAAATCTAAATTGTTTAATTCTTAGTCATTATGTTAATTACGTTTACGTTAATTATTCGGCTGATGTTATGTAATTTCTAGACTTTTTCGAATTTCTGTCCTAGAAAATTTATCGGTTGTATAGAAACCGATGTAAAATTCAGTTGACTTGAAAAATAATTACAAGATAAAAAGAACTTTTTATAAACCATGTTTTTAAATTTTCTGTTGAATCATATAAACGCTACCGAAAGCAGCGGGAACCCGGAACAATTGACTAAAAGTATTAAAAAAATTCGTTGTTAACGTGTTTTGAGCTGTTATAGTTTCAAATGGCTAGCTAGGTAGTCGGGAAGTTAGTTAAAAATCGATTGCAAGCTTTGTACTGGTAACGCTGCCGAAGAAAGCAGGGACCTGAAACAGTTGGTTAAAAGTATTTAAAAAATGCATTTCCCCGTATTCTGAACCCTTCTGAAAGTTTCAAATGTCTAGCTAGTCGGGAAGTTAGTTAAATAAATTTTCTGTTGAATGATATAAGCGCTGCCGAAGACAGCAGGAACCCGATACAGTTGGCTAAAAAAATTCAAAAAATGCATTTTCACCGTGTTTTGAACTATTCTGAAAGTTTCAAATGACTATCTATTCGCGAAGTTAGTTAAATAAATTTTCTGTCGAATCATATTAACGCTTCCGAAGGCAATAGGGACCCGAAACAGTTTGCTAAAAATGTTCAAAAAATGCATTTTCACCGTGTTTTGAACTATTCTGAAAGTTTCAAATGTCTATCTATTCGGGTTGGTTGGTTGGTTGGTTGGTTGGGTTTTACGTCGCACTAATGCTGCGCAGATGGGCAATTGGCGACGGTCTGGGACACACCCCTAGAGGTGGTCCGGAGACATGCCATCACAATTTTGATCCTCCACGGAAGGGATGGCTCTCCCGCTTCGGTAACCCCCAGAGGTATAATTTTTGATGGGAACATGGAGGACTTTGTGGCCACGACAGATTTTACGTGCACCAGCCACCATTAGTGTACACGACGGTCTTTGGCCGGCTCGAGTACCGAACCCGCAATCTTCCGATTACGAGGCCGGCGCTCTACCGACTGGGCTACCGCGGCCCCTATCTATTCGGGAAGTTAGTTAAATAAATTTTCTGTCGAATCATATTAACGCTTCCGAAAGCAATAGGGACCTGAAACAGTTGACTAAAAGTGTTAAAAAAATGTATTGTCACCGTGTTTTGAGCTATCCTGAATGTTTCAAATGTCTAGCTAGTCGAGAAGTTAGTTAAAAATCGATTGCAAGATTTGTAATGATCAAACAAACAAACAAATATCGAAGTTAATAAAAACATGGTAATAAAGCTTCGAGGTGAGCTAAAAGTGTGTTATTTCGCTTTCTCCACAAACAATTATCGAAGTCCAATCTATTTGACAATATTAACTAGTATGTTGTGGCCACCACAAGACTTTCTTCTATATTTACCTATACATATTCAATCAGTAACAATATTTAAAAAAAAAAAAAAAAAAAAAAATACGATTTTTTTTCTAAGTTTTTTTTTTTTTTTTTTTTTTTGTTAAAAGTAAAAAAAAATCGATAAAAATCGACCTTTCGAAAGATACCCATCTTGAAAATTTACCCCCCCGGGGGGGGTACGATGCCCCCCCATGGAGAAATTTTTTTTCCTAGTTACATACTACTATTATCAATAATTCATATTAATTTTACAATCACAAGTTCAAAACAACTCTTATTATGCACATTTATACGAATTTTTGTCCTATGTTAAAAATTTAGATAAAATGCTATCACAGCGCCACCTGTTGAGCTATTGATCCCCAAACATAATCAGCACCAGTTTATGTCGGGGACCAACTAAATACCAAGTTTGGTTAAATTTCGTTAAAAAAAAAAAAAAAATAAATAAATAAAAATTGCGATTTTTTTCTGTTTTGTTTTGTTAAAAAAAAAAAAAAAATCGATAACTTTGGTTTAAGTTATCACAGATTTATGGTTCAACCATTCGTTTTAAAGGTATTGACGAGACCTTTCGAAAGATACCCATCTTGAAACTTTGCCCCCCCCCCCCCCCCCGATGCCCCCACATGCACAAAAATGTTTTCCTAGTTAACTACTACTATTATCAACCTGATCTTTCGAAAGATACCCATTGTGAAAATTTACCCCCCCTGGGGGGGGGTATTTCCCCCCTAGGGGGGGGAAGCGATGCCCCCCATGCAGAAAAATTTTTTCCTAGTTACATACTACTATTATCAATAATTCATATTAATTTTACAATCACAAGTTTAAAACAACTCTTATTATGCACATTTATACGAATTTTTGTCCTATGCTGCCATGTTAAAAATTTAGATAAAATGCTATCACAGCGCCACCTGTTGAGCTATTGATCCCCAAACATAATCAGCACCAGTTTATGTCGGGGACCAACTAAATACCAAGTTTGGTTAAATTTCGTTAAAAAAAAAAAAAAAAAAAAAAAAAAGAATTGCGATTTTTTTCTGTTTTTTTTTTGTTAAAAGTAAAAAAAATCGATAACTTTGTTTTAAATTATCACAGATTTATGGTTCAACCATTCGTTTTAAAGGTATTGACGAGACCTTTCGAAAGATACCCATCTTGAAACTTTGCCCCCCCCCCCGGGTGGGTACTTTCCCCCCCCCCCCCGGTGGGGGGGGGGAACCGATGCCCCCACATGCACAAAATTTTTTTCCCAGTTAACTATTACAGTAAAACCTCTCTAAGTTGGACACCTACGGTTCCAAGAAAAAGTGTCCAACTTAGAGAGGTGTCCAACTTATAGGGGTTAGACATAATGTTAATGGATACATTCCGTTCCGAGAAAAAGCGTCCAACTTAGAGGGGTGTCCAACTTATAGGGGTGTCCAACTTGAGAGGTTTCACTGTACTATTATCAACGAGACCTTTCGAAAGATACCCATCTTGAAAATTTACTTCCCCGGGGGGGGGGAACCGATGTCCCCACATGCACAAAATTTTTTTCCTAGTTAACTACTACTATTATCAATAATTCATATTAATTTTACAATCACAAGTGTAAAATAACTCTCTTTATGCCCATTTATACGGAATTTTGTCCTATTTTGCCATGTTAAAAATTTGCATAAAATGCGATCACAACGCCACCTGTTGAGCGATTGATCCCAAAATCTAATCAGCACCAGTTTATGTCAGGGTGCAACTAAATACCAAGTTTGGTTAAATTTCATTCATTGGTTCGTGAGATACAGCGTCCACAAAAATATGATACAGACAGACAGACAGACATTTTCTAAAAACTATTAATTCGTAATCTAGACATCCCAAAACATGTAAATCCATCAAAAATCGGAGGTCGAAAATTTTCGCGAATCCAATACTTTCTCTATATTACATATAGAAGAAAGTAAAAATCTATCTGATGTCCCTAGAAACCAAATTTACGCGTTCATTTTCTTTCTTTTTCTATTCCTTTTTATTATTACCATGTTTTTATTAACTTCTATTCTTGTTTGTTTGTCCGGTACAAATTATAGAGGTTTTTGATACTTACAAATCGATTGCGGATATTTTCAAATTTGTAAAATTATTAGGATAGACAGGAGGGGGTGGGGGCGAAGTGGGAAAATAATAGAAATAAGGGTTAGAGCATGTTGGGAATTTTTTCCGAAGGCAGTGAGAACCCGGTGCGACATTTTTCCTAATCAGATTTTGTTTCTCTTTTTTTTTTCACGTGATAAAAATGAATGCAATTTTGAGAATTCATTATAGTGATTCATTTAAAAATAGGGACCAGCGAAGCGGGCTGTGCCTGCTAGTTCTTAATATATTTTTTTAAATAGGCCACTCGCTAAAATGCACAATATATATTATGCATATTTATTTTATATATTTATTTTGTTCCGTTTTGTAATTTCCAATTAGGTGATTGTCCCGTAGTTTAGGGCTTGTGACGATTAACACACATGACAAGCTTATTTTTTGTTTTTAATTCAGAAATAAATATATATTCTTTACATATCTGTATATATATAATAGAAAAAGATGTGCGTGTGTGTGTGTGTCCGGCGCTTTTTAGAAAATGGTTGATCGCAGAGCTAAGCAATTTTGCAGGAAAATTCTTACGGACCTTTACTGATTTACCTGATTTCCAAATTTTTTACTTAAAATATGAAATAATAACCTCATAATAGCTTTAAAATTAGCCATTTAACTTTAAATTTAATTGCTACCAGAAAAAGTTTACGAGTTCTTTATTTCTTTTTTTTCTGCATAAAAAGAAATATATTTTCACGCGAATAATAAAAAAATTATCAATAATATAAAATAAAAACCTTTTTATAAATCATGTTTTTAAATTTTCTGTTGAATCAAAGCTGTAGAACTAACTACATTAGCACTTTATCAATGCGTATGAAATCTTTAAAACGATAATGACGTCCATTTTTGTGAGATGCATCATTTAACTTTTTACAATTTTTTAACGCTCACGCGTAATTAAATGTATTTATTTTTATGTCGAAACAAAATAAACTCGTACTTTTTTTTTGGCAACAATTAAATTATAGCTAATATTTTAATGGCTATTTATAAAGTATTAGGAGGTTATTATTTTCATATTTTAATTAATTATAAGAAAACTAATCGAAAACTCGAAAATCGGACTTCGAAGTAGTGTGTTGTCATCGGGTTGTGGGCTATTGTGAAAGTTTCAAATGTCTAGCTAGTAGGGAAGTTAGTTAAAATTCGATTGCAAGATTTGTACCGGACAAACAAACAAACAAACATACATACAAACAAACAAGAATAGAAGTTAATAAAAACATGGTAAAAAATAAATTTGCTTATGCATATGACAAAATGAGATCATTATAACTTTAAAAATAAATAATAACTAGCTGAAACCCGTCGAATTCGCCGATCACTTTATTGACCGTAATGTTTCAAAAATCGTCGCATCATTATTTAAATGTATTTCAAGTTAAAACATCTAATATAATTTACGAAAGTCGGAAAAATGCTTATAAATACTATATATGACATTTACTTTCTACAAAGTACTGTCAATGTGGCGTCAAACTGACTCCAAATAAACAGTTGCTATCTTTTATTTTCTATTTCGTTTAATACTAAGACTACACGTTAGCTGACCAGCCCGGCGTTGCCCGGGCCCATGGTAATAACCTTAAATTTGTATGATTTTATATCTTTAAATCGATTTTGCATGAATTTCTGTTTTAAAGTGAAAGCATACAAAAAAAAAAAAAAAAAAAAAAAAAATACATATATATAATAATAATAATAATAATAATAATCAGCTGTAACAAAAAAATTACCTCGAACCGAACGAAACTCTGCCTTGTGACCCCGGTGCCTGCTGCAGCGCGTACGCGGACCGCTAATAACATGAAAAAATTCCCCAAATTTAACCGGGAACCGAACGAACCCGCCCGACGTTGCCCGGGCCTATGATAATAACCTTAAATGAACCTTAAATTTGTATGATTTTATATCTTTAACTCGATTTTGTTTGAATTTCAATTCTTAAATAAAAGCATTGCGAAAAAAATAATCAGCTGTAACACAAAAA
Organism: Salticus scenicus; assembly: GCA_963930645.1. NCBI lineage: Eukaryota > Metazoa > Arthropoda > Arachnida > Araneae > Salticidae > Salticus > Salticus scenicus. Next base: position 1,050,469 of record OZ005650.1, read on the forward strand.
AATTACCATGAACTGAACGAAACTCTGCCTTGTGACCCCGGTGCCTGCGGTAGCGCATACACGGGCCGCTATTAATGTAAAAAAAAAAAAAAAAAAAAAATCCTAAAAATTAATCTGGAACCGAACGAATACGCCCGGCGGTGCCCGGGCCCATGATAATAATCTTAAATAAACCTTAAATTTGTATGATTTTATATCTTTAACTCGATTTTGTTTGAATTTCTATTTTTAAATGCATCACGGAAAAAATAATCATCTGTAACAAAAAAAAAAAAAAAAAAATTACCTCAAACAGAACGGAACTCGGACTCGTGACCCAAGTGCCTGCGGCAGCGTATATGCGGACCGTTAATAACACGAAAAAATTCTCAAAAATTACCCTTGAACCGAACGAACTTCTGACTCGTGTTACCTCTGCCTGCGGCTGCGGCACCGTATAGCTGGCATGCTACGCACGCGCTGCAAAATCCACTTTCCTCCACCAAGGGGCGCAGTATGTTGTATACGAACATCACAAATCGCCTTGAATTTCCAAGACCTTTCAAATAAGGTGTCACATGGTGGTGTCAACTGAAAAATCCTTTAGTTGCACTTTCCCCCGCCAGGGGGCACAGTGTGTTCTGTACGAACAACACCAACGGTCAGTAAATACCAAGACCTTTAAAATAAGGTGTAACATGATAGAGTCTACTGCAAAATCACCTAGTTCCATTTTCACCACCAGGGGGCGCACTATTTTGAATACAAACATCCCCAATCAACATGAAATTTTAAGACCTTTATCACCAATCGCCTTGAATTTCCAAGACCTTTCAAATAAGGTGTCACATGCTGGTGTCATCTGCAAAATCTTTTAGTTGCACTTTTCACCGCCAGGGGGCACAGTGTGTTCTGTACGAACATCACCAACTGTCAGGAAATACCAAGACCTTTAAAATGAGGTGTAACATGATTAACATGATAGGGCCTACTACAAAATCACCTAGTTCCATTTTTCAGCACCAGGGAGCGCTCTATATCGTATACAAACACCCCCAATCAACACGAAATTTCAGGACCTTTAAAATGAGGTGCTACATGTGAGGGTCTAGAACGGATTTCCCTCTCCCCTTCCCCCCACCTCCTAAATCTACTCTCTCCCTTTTTTCCCCCCTTTAAAATCGAAAATCCGAAAATCGCAGAAGCTGATTTTTTAGCATTCGAGTCTAGTCCCCCCATGTACAATTTCTTCACCGTGAAGTAATTTGGAAATAATCACGGGCAATTTTTTTTTTTTTTTTTAATTTTCACGCTGATGTACACCGGACATTTTTAGCCAAGGACAAATCCCTACGATTAGCCACACTGACAACAAATGCGATTAATATACATTATTGTCTCCATAGATCGGCTACTTATAGAAAATGATAAACTGTAATTTTGAAAATACTTTTCAGCATTTTTTTCATTCACTCATTTTTATCTTAATTATAAACTTATATTTGATAAAAAATCAAAAATACTAATGATAAAAAAAACACGACAACAATATTAGCGCGTAATAAGAATAATTTTCATTTCAATAATCTACATAATATTTCTCCAAAGTGGACCAGTTAAAATTATTTTTTGTCGAAACGATACGATAGTGGCGAAATTCATCAAATACGCGAGGATAAAAAATGATATTTAAAAATGAACATTAAGCACGCGGGCTCAGCTCAATGAACTAATAAGAAAAAAATGGTATTTGTATGATAACATTATTTTATGGAAAAAATTTATTTTAGTTGCTTATTCAGAATGTTTGCAAGCGTCATTTGAAACCTAGCAATATTTTAAAGATATATCCGCGATTGTAATGATCGATAGATGGCGCTTTCTCAACACTGCAGTTGTTAGTAAACATTATAGACACGTGTGTTCCATTAGTGTTCTTTGTTATTCTACTTAATATTCGTACTATAATTTCTCCGCCATTACATCATGGAAAATTGATTGCTTTTGGAAAAAATACTTCAGTTTATTCAAAGTTCGATCGGAAGTAGATTTTTAACTGAAGTTGTACAAATATTAGTTTCAAATCATCTGATTAATTCTTTACTTCCATTAGCCGAAGCAACTGAAATTTTAAATTTGTCATTTGGAAATAAATGGAAGCTTAATTCTGGATTTCTTGATCCTTTGGGGTTACACTGTAGCACACAACAGTATGTGTTATCTTTTTTACCGTATTTATTCATTTTTATTCAATAAATATATGTGAAACTAAATATCGGCAAGCAATGGCGGATGTATGGAATTCGAATTAAACCACGTTTATTGTAATTTCACCTTAGCCCACCAGAGGGCGAGCATTTCATTACAATCGCGGATACCGAATATGAATTATTATCATAAACTGAATAAAAAACGTAATCATAAAATGTATAATATTTTTTTTTTTTTTTTACAAAAAGTTATTTGAAAATAAGTAAAATATCATCGCACTCTTGACGATAAAAATTTAAAAGGCGTCATGGGGGGTTTCAACTGTATTGCCTGCGGAAGTATGAAAACTGGGTTGTCACCCATGAATTTTATTTTGAAATTTTTCTTTGATTGATTCTGTTTTCACTATTGCCCAATATTAATTTGGTTTTAATAATATCTTGGCTTCTGGTAAATTAAAATTTTAATTAGGTGGTGAAATGGGTATAATATTTATGAGTTTCAAATTTTAAAGGTAAATAAGAAAAGAAATAAAGTGCGAAAATTCCGCACGGGTTTGCTAGTTTATAATAATTTATGATTAAAATGGACACAAAAATCCTCTTATTTTTGAAGCTTATAATTTTCTTTTTTATCTGTTAGATACTATCTTCTCGTATCGATTTCTATGTCCATTCATTTGATTGGAGCTTACTCTTTCCATCGAAATGAGTTTATTGTCGGACACTCATTTCCGAATGCTAGAATGGACTCCATCCGAAAAATTTGCAAATTTTCAATTGTCACAATCAATGAGTCTGTTTTCTGATTTTTTTTTTGTATTATCTTCATCTCAGCGGAGGCGGTCCAACTTAAGTTCTCTTCCTGTGACATAATTTTCATTGTTTGAGAGCTTTGAGAAAAGAAACTTTCAATTTCACTTGAATGACAAACACAAACGAAAACTTTCGTATTATCAACACGGGTATTGTATAGTATCGAAGCCGAACCGCGCAATCTCTTCCGGAAAGATTCAATTTCTGAGAAGATAACCAAAAGGGGGTAGGAAGGAAATGTTTGATATTCATGTCTGGATTGTAAACGCAAGTAATTCACCCCCCCCCCTTTTTTTTCTTAACATTGCACTGCTTTTACATGCAAAGCAGTCGATTGTTATTTCACACTTATCTATTTCGAAATTCTGAATGCGAATTCGTCGGTCATTTTACTACGAGCTGTGTTTTTTTAATTTTTATTCTTATCAAAAATGTAAATATATTTTTAGGATTTTCCGACAGAAGAAAACGAGTTTAATTAACTTTTTTTCATTTATACCTAAAACTAGCTTAGTTTTAAGAGGTTTCTTCCTTGAATTCTCCATCAAAATTTAATACAGTAGATACATTAACTTATTGAAAACTTTGTTCTTTCTAACACACACACACACACACACACACACACACACACACACAAAAAAAAAAAAAAAAAAAAAAAAGGTTAAACCTAATAAAATTGCTTCTCTTTATCTTTTCCTCGTAAGAGTGCGTTGTTTTAACAAAAACAACTAGATGATTTTTCAAAATAACTATCTTTTTCATAGTTTTTTCAAATATTTTTATTGTAAAAATTTTCAAAGGCTCTGAAAATTTTCAGCTAAGTTTTAAATCTCATACTATCAAATTATTTATAAGATAGAAACAGAAAGATTTCTGTACTATTGTTAAATTTAGCGGGAATTAATTGGTATATTATTGTTTTGAAGATTCTGGCGTCTTCTCTTCCTTTTAATTTTTCTTCTTTTTTTCTAAAAGAAAAGAAATTGAATCTTTAGGTTGCTTGAACTATTTTACCATGTTTTTATTAACATCTATTCTTGTTTGTTTGTCCGGTATAAATCTTGCAATTTATTTTTAACTGACTTCCCTGCTAGCTAGACGTTTGAAACTTTCACAGTAGCTCAGAACCCGGTGACAACTTCGAAGTCAGATTTTCGAATAGTTTTAATTAATTAAAATATGAAAATAATAAGCTCCTAATAGCAATAAGTAATTCTTGTAAATTTCATAATGATTATTAAAAAATTAGTATGTTGTGGCCACCACATGACTTTCTTCTATATTTTCCTATATAAATTCACTCAGTAAAAATGATTTATTAAAATTATTATTTAAAAAAATTATCTTCCATGATAATGCAGACGATTTCCATACTAGAGAAGTAGTATAACACTAAATAATAATTTTTAAAAAAAAGTCAATTTTATTGTCAATATTACATTTAAAATCTTTTTTACTTTCCGAACACTATAGTGAGGAAAGTATTGTAATCATGTCAAAAATCCGAATTCGATATTTTGATGTTTCTATACGTTTTGAGGTCCCCTGAGTCCGTTTTCACTATTTTTACGATGATGTATGTATGTGTGTGTGTATGTGTGTATGTATGTGTGTATGTGTGTATGTCTGTGAGTGAACACGCTAGCGTCTAAACGCTTTGTTCGATTAACCTGAAAGTTGGTACGCATATTGTAAGTCACCATAGTACGAACCCTATAGATTTTGGTGAATCTAGCACTTATAGTTTTTTTACAGGGACACAAAGAAAATTTCTTTATCATTATGGCCTATGGGAGCAAAATCTTAAAAGTGCGATAGCATCTAAACGCCTTATTCAATTGAGCAAAAAATTTATACACATATTATAGGTCACAAATACTCAATCTGTATAGATTTTGGAGAATCTAGCACTTATAGTTTTTTTACAGGGACACAAAGAAAAATTCTTTATCATTATGCCTATGGGGCCAAATTTTTAAAAGTGTGATAGCGTCTAAACGCCTTATTAATCTGAGCAAAAAAATTGTACACATGTTATAGATCACAGTTGAACTAACTGTATAGATTTTGGTGAATCTAGCACTTACAGTTTTTTTACAGGGACACAAAGAAAAATTCTTTATCATTATGGCCTATGGGACTAAATTTTTAAAAGTGTGACAGCATCTAAACGCCTTATTAATCTGAGCAAAAAATTTGTACACATGGTATAGGTCACAGTTGCACCAACTGTATAGATTTTGGTGAATCTAGCACTTACAGTTTTTTTACAGGGACACAAAGAAAAATTCTTTATCATTATGGCCTATGGGACCAAATTTTTAAAAGTACGATAGCATCTAAACGCCTTATTGAATTGAGCTGAAAATTTATATGAGTATTATAAATCACTGTTGCACTAACTATAAGCATTTTGGTGAATCTAGCATTTATAGGTTTTTACAGGGACACAACGAAAAATTCTTTATCATTATGATCTATGGGCTCAAAGTTCAGTAGCGTTAAATAAAACATCGTGTAATAGATGGAGAAAAATACTCAAACACTCTATTATGTTTTTCTCTCTTTTGTTTGTTTAACAACTCCTCTTTCTTTACTTTATCTACAAAACTGTTAATTACTCAATGTTCGGAAAGTCGAGTGGAGTCACTCCAGATTTTTTTTTTTTTTCTTTTTGTTAAAAATGAAAAAAATCGTTAATTTTATTTTAAATTATCGCAGATCGATGGTTCAGCCATTCGTTTTAAAGGTATTGGCGAGCTCTTTTGAAAGATACCTATCATGAAAATTTACTCCCCTGAGGGGAGACTTCCCCCTAGAAAAGGGGGGAGGGGGCGAGGCTCCTACACATACAAAAAAATTCTCCCAGTTGACTATCTCTATTATAAATAATTCTTGTAAATTTCATAACGATTACTAAAAAATAATTCTCTTTATGCATATTTATTCAAAATTTTATCCTATAATCACCGTGTTAAAAATTTAGAAAAAGCGCGATGGCAACGCAACCTGTAAGACAATTTTTACCAAAAGTTGGTAGGCACTAATTTATGTCAAGGTGCAACTATATACCAACTTGTATGAAATTCTGTGCAGTAGTTCCTGAGATACAGTTGCCACAAAATTTTGTCACACACACGCAGACAGACAGACATTTTCTAAAAATGGTCAAATCATGTTCTACAGCTCTCAAAACGTGTAAATCCATGAAAAACCCGAGGTCGAAAATTTTTACGAATCCAATACTTTCTTCTATTGAATATAGAAGAAAGTAAAAATGAGGATTTTCCGAAATTTAACCGTCAGGGAATAAAGGGAGTATCTAGTACTTCTACCCGTTCGTCGCACGTGGAAAATTGTAGCGGTTTCTAATAGAATTTCAGTAGAGTCAACTCAGCATTTTTTGATTTCTGAGTTTTCAGCACCATTCAAAATAAACAATCTCTTGCCAATAAGTCAAATTAATTGGCTTTGCATACAATTTTTCTTATTTAATTGGTCTCCCCGTGCAAAGAACGGATAGAACTGCTACTTACAATCGGTAGGAAAAGTATCTGAGTACTAGCAAAAATTCCGATATGAGAAAAGTATACTTAACACAGTTTTTTAAAATAAGTCCTTGTTGAATCCTGTTCTTAGTCAGTCTAACAACATGATTAGACCAGGACTTATTTAACAAAACAGTATTAAGTGTACATTTTTACTTTCTTCTCTATTCAATAGAAGAAAGTATTGGATTCATAAAAATTTTCGACCTCGGGTTTTTGATGGATTTACATGTTTTGAGAGCTGTAGAACACGATTTGACCCTTTTTAGAAAATGTCTGTCTGTTTGTGTGTGTGTGTGTGACAAAATTCTGTGGCAACTGTATCTAAGGAACTATTGCACAGAATTTCATACAAATTGGTATGTAGTTGCACCTTGACATAAATGAGTGCCTACCAACTTTTGGTAAAAATTGTCTTACAGGTTGCGTTGCCATCCCGCTTTTTCTAAATTTTTAACATGATGGTATAGGACAAAATTTTGTATAAATGTGCATGAAGAGAATTATTTTTTAATAATCATTATGAAATTTGCAAGAATTATTTCTAATAGAGATAGTCAACTGGAAAATTTTTTTTGTATGTGTAGGAACCTCGCCTCGCCCCCCGGGGTGGGGGGGGGGGAGTCCCCCCTCAAGGGGAGTAAATTTTCATGATGGGTATCTTTCAAAAGAGCTCGCCAATACCTTTAAAACGAATAGTTGAACCATAGATCTGCGATAATTTAAAATAAAGTTATAAATTTTTTTCATTTTTACCCCAATTTTTTTTTTTTTTTTTTTTTTTTTTTTTTTAATGTAATATTGACAATAAAATTGACTTTTTTTTATATATTTAGTGTTATACTACTTCTCTATTAGGGGAATCGTCTGCATTATCATGAAAGATAATTTTTTTAAATAATAATTTTAATAAATTATTTTTACTGAGTGAATTTGTATATAGGAAAATAGAGAAGAAAGTCATACTAATTTATGTAGGAATTTTTGCTACTGCTCGGATACTTTTGCTGCTGACTGTGTATAACAAATAGGATGAGTAAAAACTTTACAAGCAAACACCAGAAGCTGCAAAAACACGCAATTATTGTCGAAAACATTAAACATGAACTTCTATTTAACTAGACACGATTGCACCGAAAAGTCCTCGTTGTTGCTTTAAAGATACCACTGCACCTACTTCTATTTTTTCCGCGATGAAGAAATATGCCTAATTATTTCGACCCAAACTAGTAGTTGTGTGTTTTTGCATTTTATGGTATTTTCTAATAAAATTTTTATTTAACATAATTCAATACCAATATATATATATATATATATATATATATATATATATTCCTTTATTAAATGGGGTTCTGGTGCAGCGTTTAGCTAATAACGACACTATCGGTAATAATGGCATTTAACAGATTTAGAATTGTTCTAAAAAAGCGCGTCTCCCAAAGGATCCTTCTGTATTTCTGATTTCGGTTCCTAACGCGCTCACTTTTTCCAGCATTTCCACTTTCATTTAAAGTGGATGGAGATGCCGTTAAAGTAGGTTTGTTGAGGATTAGGATTCTGGACGAAAGAGGAATGGGTCTGAACTGTGACCCCAAATCATTGTTTCGACTCACAATGCAAGACGTTCTGGTGAGACAGGAAGCCCAGCCAATCCTTATGAGTGAAGCCCATACAATTCTATTTCACAACTAATTTTTTCTACCACTGAAGAAAATGCAAAATTCTTAACAGCACAGCAATCAATTGAAAAAAAAAATTATAATCGTTTATTGAGATCAATTCTTTTTATTTTTAATTCTTGTAGTACTCCTAATGAGCGAATATACAGATCAGGAAGCTCAACATTCTACATACACACACACACACATCTGTAGATCCATTGAGTCAATACAGTAACCATGGTTTTAAATATCTTAATAATGTACTAGTTGTATTACAAGGAGACTTGGCACTGGATTATTAAAACCAAGTGAAAAATACAACGTCTACAAATTCAAATCGGAAAAAAAAAATATATATATATATACAGAGACGATATTATTTCATTATTTAAAGCATGAAAATCTGACATTGACAGATTTTAATTTAGTGCCAGAGGCCTACTGCTAAACTTGTTAATATCGACAAATTCTTCTTTAGTTAATTCGTGACGATCTAAATTCCATGATAAAGTTTTCATTAAATCAAACCAATGTGTTTCAGCTGCAGATACTGTAACAAATAACGTTGGAATTCCAAACTGTCTTATAGCCGCAAAACAACGTTTTTTCTCTTTTTCCCAATGAGGGGGAGGTGTGCCTTGGGGAGGGACTCATGTCAAAGGTGTGCCTTGGGGGAACTCATGTCAAAGTTGTACCTTGGGGGGGACTCATGTCAAAGTTGGGCCTGAGGGGGGACTCATGTCAAAGTTGGGCCTTGGGGGGACTCATGTCAAAGTTGTACCTTGGGGGGGACTCATGTCAAAGTTGGGCCTGGGGGGGGACTCATGTCAAAGTTGGGCCTTGGGGGGACTTCATTCAATAAATCTCCATTCAATAAACCGACTGAAATAGGCCCTTAGCACTATTAAGAGTGACCTATAAAAATTCGACAACGCTGTACCGACTGAAATAGGGGTACCTTGGGGGAGACTCATGTCAAAGTTGGGTCTGGGGGGGGGGACTCATGTCAAAGTTGTGCCTTGGGGGGACTTCATTCAATAAATCCCCATTCAATAAACCGACTGAAATAGGCCCTTAGCACTAATTAAGAGTGACCTATAAAAATTCGACAACGCTGTACCGACTGAAATAGGGGTACCTTGGGGGGGACTCATGTCGAAGTTGGGCCTTGGGGGGACTCATGTCAAAGTTGTACCTTGGGGGGGACCATGTCAAAGTTGGGCCTGGGGGGGGGGACTCATGTCAAAGTTGGGCCTGGGGGGGGGACTCATGTCAAAGTTGGGCCTTGGGGGGACTTCATTCAATAAATCCCCATTCAATAAACCGATTGAAATAGGCCCTTAGCACTATTAAGAGTGACCTATAAAAATTCAACAACGCTGTACGGACTGAAATAGGGGTACCTTGGGGGGGACTCATGTCAAAGTTGTGCCTTGGGGGACCTCATTCAATAAATCCCCATTTAATAAACCGACTGAAATAGGCCTCTAGCACTAATTAAGAGTGACCTATAAAAATTCGACAACTGTACCGACTGAAATAGGCCTCTAGCACTAAAAAAAAAAAAAAAAAAAGGGAAGCAGACAGCTGTTTCGCTAGCATTTAAGTGCATAAAGAAATGAGAGATTTGTTTATCACAAACTATCCTACATTTAATTCCAAAGGAAATTTTATCGTCACTCTGAAGGTTGAGTCGTCTCTCCCCGATTCTCGCTGATCATTATTTTGAAAGTACGCTTTTTCAGAAAATGTCTTTCCCTTTTTGGACCCTTTACGTTTATCGACACATCTCGTCACAATGTTGACTAGCTCTTACAAATTTTCAATTCTATAGACAGTAATATCCAATTCATAGATGAACTAGAAAATAATGGCTTACTTCCCTTCCTTGACACCATTGTCTCTCGCACTGTAGATGGCTTTTCCACCACAGTATTTTGTAGTCTCTCTACATCTCCATGCGCGTTCATTTCACCCACCTATCCCAAAAATGTTAGCTTTCTATACTTTTTTAACATTGCCTTTAATATTTGTTCCAATCCTGTTTTATTAAGCTCTGAAATCAAATATCTGAAACTGTCCAAAAATCCCAACTTCGTCGACTAAGTCCGTCACTTCGAATATCGGTATTGTGTTACCCTATTTTCCTAAATCCAGTCATGACATAGCTAAAATTCTCAAACAATATGACTTTAAAATAATATCATACATTGGCCAAACTAAACGCAGTCCTAAATTCCGTCTAAAAGAACATATGAATTACGTCCGTAAACAAGAAACCAATAATTCGGTTATTTCTAAACATTGTCGGAAGGAAAACCATAATTTTAAGTTTGATTCGTCTAAAATACGTTGCAGGAACTGTATCCACTCATGAACTCAATTTCTTTGAAGCTTTTTATATTTATAAAAAAACTTTAAAACATTGTTTATTATGATTTCGCTGTACCCCATTTGTCTGATTGTAGGAAATTTTTCATACAGTCCACATTTTCTTAATTTCATCACAACTGGCGTTTCTTAAATTCGTATTGGCCTATCCCCCACTTTCCGCGTCATTCTATTGGTTGGTTAGAATTCGATCCCCTTCCTATATTGCTCTCTCATTTCCTTATACACTGAAGACGGTACGCTAAATGCTACCGAAACAGCTGTCTGGTCTGCTTTCCAAATGTTTCTGTTTGGCGTTCTGGACGTTGTAGTTTTCACTTGGTTTTCATGTACTAGTTGGTACCCGTAAAAATAGGACAGTTATGCATTAATTAAGGGGTCAGGTACCTTTGAACGGTGGATTTATCAGCAAAATAAAGATTTTTATTCCTTTTACAATAACTTCAAAAATAATTAATTTTAAAGGTCGTAATTTTTAACAGGTGTGAAGAAAGATTCTCTTTTGCTATTACAGCTGTTGAAGTACTCGAACATTTTTAATTTTTTCTTTAAAATGCCAGGGCTAATTTTTTGCCGAATTGTGCGCATGGAAAAATATTCTATAATTAAAATGACGAAAAATAATTTTGATGGAAAATTCCAACTTCTTGAAAAAATTATCATAATTATTATTTAAAAATAATTATCACTATTTTTGGCGTAAATAGGCTTATCATTACAAAAGTTTTAATGTTAAAAAGTTAACTGCTCGTCCTATAAAAGCTGTTAAACTTTCATTAAATTCTAGTTAACCACGAAGGAAATATTGTGCATCGACAAAAAATTCGCTTTGACATTTTTATTTAAAAAAATTAATTAAAATATGTAGAACAATTTTAGTGGCTTTAATAAAGATATAAAACCTTCCTTAATACCTATTCAAATTTACAATTTTCAAAAGTAATTATTTTTTGAGTTATTGTAAATAAAGTTCTTGTCCTTTTTTGCTTCAAAGTGCCTGATTCCTTAAATAGGAAACTGACGCCCTATCATTGCACAGTGTTTGAGAAGAACACTTGTCCGAGAAAACGTTTAAATGCTTAATGATACCATAAATACGACAAATTTTGGTACTTACAAAATGGATGTCGTTTTACATTTTTTAAATTATAAAGCGGTTAATGATGATTATAAAAGTGGACTTTTGTTATTTAAAAAGCCCTCTCTTTTTCATTGCAGCTTATAGGATGTAGGTGTGGATAAAAATGGATGTTTTTTTACCAAATTCTACACAAAGAATTTATTTCGTGTGAATGAATCATTTCATTAAGCATATGAAACACTCAATAAACTCATTTTGAATTGGTAATAATTTTGTTGTTGGAATGGAATAATACTACATTTATTTACATATCTATCTATGCTTTTGAATGGGAGAGGAGTTTTGGAATCATTATTTGGTATCCGATTCTTTTAAATCAATTCGGAGAAGTCAACTATAGTATTATTTTCCACATAGCATAGACATCATTTTCAAAAATTTGTCAAATTGGAAACCATGAAAAAACATGTGCAGGGTTACCTTAACTATGCATCAACAAGCCTATGCATTAAAAGCCTATCAACAGAGAAATTTGTTTCATTTAACAATGGAAAAAATTAATAAAGTAATTTTCTCTCACGGCCTCGCGTTTTAAATAGACTGGTGTCAATTTCATTCGAATCCTTCAAAATTCCACCTGCTGATAATCCCTCCTTCGATTTATTCCCATCGTATACATTGCATCACATAAGGCTATTTCGAGTTGATACGACCCCATTCTTAATTATACCCTAAATGCTGTAGTACGACTACATTTCTTAAACTATAAAGCATGTCAGTGATAATTATAAAATTGTGAAGTTGGACTCTTGTCAACTAAAAAAATAATTGACCCCATTTAATCTTTACATAATGTCAATTCACTTAAGTCTAAATAATGACATAATTTTATAATTTTAAACTTTTAATAGTTTTTAATCTTAATAATTAAATGAGTTGGCATACGTCGACTCTGCTGTGCATGTTCTCATCCATTTCGGAAATTAGAGATGATTTACATAGATTGTGTGAATGGGAAGTAACAGAAGATCCCTCGCGCAACGTCCCTTATTCATACGGAATTTCGATATTGCCATTCCAAAATGAAATATCCCATCCATCCACTCTAAAATAATCCCCAAATTTACGTGAAATAGTGTCATGCTACGAAAATAACAAAGAAACTTTTACAGTATTTTTTAATAATGTTCGTGTCAATATCATAAAGGACACTTTAATTACAATCATTCAATTTTCTCTTTTTTCTTTCTCTTTTTTTAGATTTCTGTATAAACTAGCAAACTAACAAACTGGCAATTTTGCTAATCTAGAGATGGGAACCATATCGATTTTGTGATTTCCGGATCCCTCATACATCAAAACATACAAAAAGTAAAAAAAAAAAAAAAAAAAACTAAGATCGAAATTTTTACAAATGTCAAAATTCGCTATATTTACTATATTATTATAGATGGTGAACCAAAAAAATGTACTTTTTTTTAAATTTACCTCTCTACTATGTTATATATAAAATAAAATAATACCAGTCCAACATCTTAAATTCTGAAGAAAAAAAAAATAAAAAAAATAATTCAAATATTAGAAAAAAAAAATTAATTACAATACTCTTCATAAAAAAATAACTTTACTTTAGTGTTTATAACTTTTACTTCTATATTTTGTTCAGGAAACCTTATTCCATAGGCTGGGCGTATTGTTAAAAATGTACACTTTGCCCAGATTTTATTATAGTGGAGGTGATTGCGTAAAAAAATTTCCTCCCTTTCTCCCTCCTTTTTAGTCGTCATTAAAATTTTCCGAAAAAACACTCCGAAGATAGTATCTAAATTTTTTGTATTCAAGAAGCATGGAAAGTGTAAATCATCGAGTCTCTTCCTCTCATTTTTTCTTCTTTGAGGAAAAAAAATAAAAGAATCTTTCCCACAGCTGTTACGGTTTGAGACACTGACCTCAAACTGAGAAGAAGACGGGGGTGCTAACATGACAAAAAGTTTCGAGGCTAAAATGATTGCAAAAGTCGCAGTTTATCGGCTCATCTGTCTGTTACGACACACACGTCACTCTGTTTCGGCAGAGATAAACAAATGTGCCCTGCAATTGGGAGGATAATATCGATGATTCATAATACAGTATTTACGGCGTGCTTTAAACTCTTGCCATCCTCTCCCCTCTACACCGAAAGCGAGAGATATTGCCACAAACCTAGTGTAAAGGCAACTTCCTTTTTTATAACTTTCATAAATTGTCAAAACAAGTCTTTTTGAAGACTCACGAAACTTTCGTTTTTTTTTAGATGGACTATGATTTACTTCCTAGATAATATCCCTAGATCTTTGATGCATATTACACCCACTGAGCTGAAGAACAACTGGAGGAAATGCTAGACCGGTTTTCGCGTGCCGTTTTTTGAAGGTTTGTCTTCCGAGCGTTGCATGGCAAAAAGCATTTGATATATTTATATTTCAAAGTAAAATTGTGTAAAGGTTGTCTGTTCGAACAACCATATGCTAAACATGACATTACAATTTTAAATTTTAATTCTTTAAAGATTATAATAGTAATAGACGCCCCGATAAATGTTGCTTGCCATGCAAGGTATGCGAACGATTGCAGAAAAACTGGCACGCACGAACACTGTGTAAAAGTATTGGAAGCATTTGCTCCAGTTGTTCTTCAGCTCAGTGATTACACCCTGGCAAGAAAAGTACAGCAGCTGAAAAAGGCAGTATTTGTGAAAAATCGATCCTATAAACCACTCACTGGCCAACAAGGAAATCGGGTGGATAAACTGCGAGAGAGAAGTTGTGAGGCTCTTTGTGGGGAACTTCGTACACATTGTTCAATGACACGGACTCAAAATTGATATTTTTCACTTGGCCAGAAAAGGAAGCTCCTGTTGCCAGCGAAACGAATCTTTCAATGCATGAAGCTCCGAAGACTAAACGAGGAAGTATGTCCTGGATTGATATCACTGCCAAGGTCATAAATACAACAGAAAAACAAAACAATGCATACAATATAAAGAATTAAAGACAGAAAATTAGGAGCTCATGTGAAACAGGAAGCATTAATAACAAGTTACAGAGTTCTTATTATGCACCATTTGTCTGCAGTTTTTGGATGCTTTCGGCTGTTAACTGGTTAACTTGTTTTCATGGAAGGGGGGAAAAAATGGTTGGAAAGTGGGTATTTATATTAGCAAAATCGGAAAATGATCAGACCAGAATTCGTATCTGAGTCTTTTGGAGCAAAATGGAGCTTTTACGGATGAAATTTATTTTCTTTCATTTAATTCCATTATGGATGGATGAATAGGATCAATTTCTAAATATATTTTTCACCCTGTGGAGTATTTCAGACATATGCATTACACCCATTTTTAATAGAAAGAACAAATTAACTTTAGCAAGAGCGAATAACGAGCAAGCCAGGATTCGAATATAGCTGTAAAACTGCAACAGATGAAAAATTGCACTTTTGATGAGATGTTGTCATTGTTCCATTTTAATGGCCGCAAGGCACATCCGCTGGTAGGGCACTGGCACGTTATGGCACACGACGCATCCAAACTTGCTAAAATTAATTTGACACTTTCATTAAAAATGTGGGCATTGGATGTGGCTGAAGTCCTAATTAAAAAATTGTATGGGCCGTAATTAATATCTCAGGTAGTGTAATTTATGTCAGCTACATTAAAATTTACGTTCTCTCTTTTTCGTCATAGTGAGCAACCAATACTCTAAAAGGCAACAGTGTGTTAACAAAAAAGAACAAAAGCTGGGTCAAAACATTTCTTTGCAAATCACTGTTCTGATTGCTTTATTTGCCATTCGACATTCAGTCATTATGTTTCTACATTTACAGCCTCTTTTAAAGCTTAATAGTATGAAAAAACCTTGTATATACTTCTTTCTTATTGTCTAACTCATCTCTCTTCTACACTTACACAAGTAAGAAAAACAGAGACGGTCATGATACAAGGATATCGATGACGAAATACTTTCTTCAAATTCAATCTGATAACGAATCGAATACACGAGGTTCGGATGACTCAATTCCAATAATTAAATTCCCATCCAAAGTCACATTTCAACATTTCACTTTATTGGACATGATTTTCATAACGGAATGCTAATGAAGTTTACAATTGTATACACTTGTCCTCTCTTATAAAATCTGTTATTTTCTTTTCGAAACCCTGATGCTTGCGGCAAAGTAACCTGATTTAGATCAACAGCTGTCTTAAGGGAAAGTAATTTTTTAGTTAGTAATTGAAATCAAATTAAGAAAAAGAAGTAGCTATTTAACCCTATAAAGTGGATTTCTACTGATTTATTATTTGAAATATTTTATCACATGACATTTATTCCGATCAAGATATTTTGTGACATTATCCTTCTCTCTTATTGTTGATATTCGCTTAATAACATTGTCGGAAGCCCAGAAAAGGCAGGTTTCAAAGTGCTCTTGATATGACATGAAAAAGGGATTGGTAGAAAAAATTAACTGTGAATAAATGTAAGTGAAATAAATTGGATGAGCAATAAGGTGAGCGCTTCGACGACTTGTCTTTGTTAAAATGATAATCATCCCATGACAGGATAACCGGATTTAGGTTCAAAATCATAAAAAGTTTTCTATTAGCTGTCGAGCTGAACTGGGTTGATTTCCAACTTTTTAAATTTCTGGGAATCACCGAAGCAGAGGAGCCATTTTTTCTGCGATCCTCGTCATTCGCCCACAGCGTAGCGAGACACTCGCAATACCTCGACTCTTCAACTCAAATTACAAATTTAAAGACTGAAATCCCCCCATCACCAGTACAATAAAATATAAACAAGCAGGTGAGAAAATAATGTGGAAACTTTCGAATTCAGGTGTTTTGTGCAACATCTATAGAAATACTTTACGGGATTCTCTTCGATTTTCAGGAATGTAGAGAACGTATTACACCTCACCTATATCGGTGTATGTTTTTCAATTCCTATTATTAGTTCACACTCTCCCTAAGATATATCTTGTACAGATCTTGCAATCGATTTTTAACTAACTTCCCGACTAGCTAGAAATTTGAAACTTTCGAGATTGCTCAGAACACCGTGACAACACAATACTCCGAAGTCCGATTTTCGAATTTCTTTTATTTTCTTTTTCTTATAATTTATTAAAATAGGAAAATAATAACATCCTAATAGCGTTAAAATAGCCATTAAAATATTAGCTATAATTTAATGGTTGCCAAAACAAAATTACGAGTTCATTTTCTTTCGACCTAAAAATAAATACATTTAATTAAACGTGAACCTCAAAAAATTATAAAATGTTAAATGATGCATCTCACAAAAATGGACGTCATTATCACTTTAAAAATTTTATGCACATTGATAAGAGCTCTATGATTCATCAGAAAATTTAAAACATGGTATATAAAAAGTTTTTTTTTAATCTTATAATTATTTTTATTTCATTTTCCACGCGCTTTTTATTTCCTAATTCGAAATTCTTAAAAAAGAAAAAAAAAAAAAAAAAAAAACTTTTTCGATAGTGTTTGTAAGTAGGAATTGACTTGTTTCTTTTCTAGGAGAGGTTAATGTAACTGAGCATGCACAAACAAGAATACTTTTGAATAATGATGTCTGAGTTATTCGTGTACAGAACCCAAGCCCGTATCGTGAAAGATATTCGCGGTAGAATCAGTTCAATTTCAAGTGCTCTTGAAAAGAAAGGAATTCTGCCCAAATTTTTATTTTAAATCGATGTACCGATTATTAATTCAAAATAAAAATTTGGATGAAATAGATTTGCTTATCTTTTGAGTGTGCTGACTGAATAACAATCAATATAGGTAATTCAATGAAACCTCGAATTAAACAGTTTATAATAAAACTCCTACTATTTCTGAGGGGAAAAAAGAAATTAAATGTGAGCAAAATTATTTTAGATCAATTGATAAATGTTAGGAGCGACATTTGTATAAAGTAGAAATTGCACGATTAAAATACCCCAAGTTTGGCGAAATCCCCCCCCCCCTTTATTTCCCCTCTCTCTCTGTCTCTTATAGCCCCAATTTATTTTGTGGAAATCTTTTGTTTCTCCGATTGTCATAAAAACGCATTTAGAAATAGGATTAGCACCCAGAATAAAAATCAAAGAAATAAATTTGATAAGCGACAAAATGACCGCTTTGACGGCTTTTCATTGTTTCAATCGATAATGACTCTATAATCACGTGCTAAGTTAACCGATTGTTGTATTCCTAAGAAAAGTTTTCTATTAGTAATCATTAAGCCGTCCTCTTAATTATTCGTATATCGATTCATTTCCGCCTCTTTAACTTAAGACACGCCATTAGAAGTTTGCTCACCCATCACCCAGTACAATCAAACCGTTACCATAAATTAGCCCCTTTTGGATCGTCAACAGACAATGCAGTTGTGTAATGTTTCGATTACTTCATTAGATAGAAGTCGCATTGTCTCAGAGCGTAGGTTAAATGACAACGTTCTGTCTCGCGAGTCGTAAAACATTTATTGACATTGTTGCCATTCACAAGTTATATTTATCTGCCATTCTATCTCCAATTGGGGGTATAGGTCTTCCTGATTTCGTAGCTTAATCACAATGGTCATTGTAGAAAGACCTCTATTTTTGACAACACCCCTACACTTTGAAGAAGGAAATCTAAAAATGGTCATTACGGAGATTTATTTATTTATTATTATTATTATTATTTTAAGAGCACACATGAACTGCCTAATTTATATTTTTTTTTTGTGGAACTTCTTAGTGACTGTATTTTATGTTAAACATTTCTTTAGATTCAGGAACTTCTTTTCTTTTTTTTTTTTTTTTAACATTACGGAATATAATTGCAAAACAATTGCTAATTATCATCATTATTATTAATATGTATAATGACCCTCATCTGTCATGAACGAATCCGGTTAGTACCGCTTCAAAACAGAAACTTTTGGCAGCCATTTTTTTTCCGTTTGTTTAATTCAACTTAGGAAACATACATATCATTTTCATACATGTTTTGTATCGCACATATTCTTATTTATTTCCTATAAAACCTTGAAAAACTATTCAATTGTAATGTTTAAATGTCTAAATTAAATATAACGGATCACTGGCTATTATAAACATGAACCTATAAATAGAATTACGTAACTTCATGATTATAAACCTATAAACAATGCAATACCAAATAAAAACAAACCAAAACTGTTGCCATTCAGAAAATACAAATTCCAAATGGACAACTTTTTAATTCCGAATGAACGAGTCTTTGACTGTTTCATTAAAAAAACGCTTAAAATATTTGTAAAAACGCATTAAAGCCTTTAAATATTTTTATCAAACTTCATTGTTTGTTTACATTGTAAGGTATGATTGGCGTCGAGTTTAGTACGTAAATGCCGCCAGTTGATTTTAGTTTTGAAATTAGTGTATAATGATAGTTGGGATAGAATGTTTGGTTGGGCAAGTAAAAGTCACCAGTTGAAATGAGTATTGAAAGTAGAGTAGTCTAAGGTGATAATGTCGAGTCAAGGTAAAATGTTCGGTTGAGAATGAAAAAGTCCCTACCTGGATCCTGGATATTTTGGCGATGTTGTGGGTAAGATAGCTGGTTGGAGGTATCGAGTAGAGGGGAATTTGGGTTAGCATGGAGTGTCTGTAGTTATTGGATAGTTAGAAAATTTGAAAACAGGATCTACGATAGTCTTAAAAAAAGAGTATTTTGGTAAAATGAAGTGAATCGTTTTTTCTTATTATGAGGACTTTAAATACGCAAGCGAAGTGATGACGTCACTTGCCGTTCGTGGATACAAGAAAAATATTTCCTATGTTAAACGCCCAATGGATTTTTCGTAAAAAATTATTAAAAATCGAGGGAAATTATTTCTCGATTTTTATCCCCATATTTAGGTTTAGATATGTATTAGTTATCATATGTGCATGCGTTAGATTAAGTTGTTTTTGTTCTAAAATTGATAAAATTTGAATTTTAAATTTCAAAACTCTAGATAAAAAAAAAACTTCCATATTCCATTGAAAACATAAACATTTCATTTCAAAGGATGATATTTACACAATAAATATCCAACTAATATACTAAACTAGTATGTTGTGGCCACCACAAGACTTTCTTCTATATTTTCCTATATACATATTCAATCAGTAACAATATTAAAAAAAAAAAATAATAATAATACGATTTTTTTCTAATTTTTTTTTTTTTTTTTGTTAAAAGTAATACATATTCAACCAGTAACAATATTTAAAAAAAAAAAAAAAAAAAACGATTTTTTTTTCTAAGTTTTTTTTTTGTTAAAAGTAAAAAAAATCGATAACTTTGTTTTAAATTATCACAGATTTATAGTTCAACCATTCGTTTTAAAGCTATTGACGAGATCTTTCGAAAGATACCCATCTTGAAAATTTACTCCCCCCCAGGGGGGGGGGGCACGTGCACAAAATTTTTTTCGTAGTTAACTACTACTATTATCAATAATTGATAATTTTACAATCACAAGTTTAAAATAACGCTCATTATGTACATTTATACGAAATTTTGTCCTATATTGCCATGTTAAAAATTTAGAAAAAATGCGATCACAGCGCCACCTGTTGAGCTATTGATCCCTAAATGTAATCAGGACCAGTTTATGTCGGGGACCAACTAAATACCTAGTTTGGTTAAGTTTCGTTAAAAAAAAAAAAAAAAAAAAAAAATACGATTTTTTTTCTAAGTTTTTCTTTTTGTTAAAAGTAAAAAAATCGATAACTTTGTTTCAAATTGTCACAGATTTATAGTTCAACCATTCGTTTTAAAGGTATTGACGAGATCTTTCGAAAGATACCCATCTTGAAAATTTACCCCCCCCCCCCGGGCGGGTACTTCCCCCCCAGGGGGGGAACCGGTGCCCCCACATGCACAAATTTTTTTTCGTAGTTAACTACTACTATTATCAATAATTCATATTAATTTTACAATCACAAGTTTAAAATAACGCTCATTATGTACATTTATACGAAATTTTGTCCTATGCTGCCATGTTAAAAGTTTACATAAAATGCGATCACAGCGCCATCTGCCGGGAGATTGATCCCAAAATCTAATCAGACCCTTTCCATGTCAGGGTCCAACTATACACAAAGTTTGGTTCAATTTCATTCATCGCTTCGTGAGATACGGTGTGACATACGAAATTTTGCGATCACAGCGCCACCTGCTGGACGATTGATCCCCAAATCTAATCAGCACCATGCCCCGTCAGGTTCCAACTATATACCAAGTTTGGTTGAATTTCATTCATTAGTTCGTGAGATACGGTGAAAAATACGAAAATTTGTCCTATACTGCCATGTTAAAAATTTACATAAAATGCGATCACAGCGCCACCTGATGGGCTATTGATCCCAAAATCTAATCAGCACAATGCCCCGCCAGGGTCCAACTATATACCAAGTTTGGTTGAATTTCATTCATTGGTTCGTGAGATACGGTGAAAACACTAAACCACAGACAGACAGACAGACAGACAGACAGACATTTTTTAAAAACTATCAATTCGTGTTCAGGACACCCCAAAACGTGTAGATCCGTCAAAAAACGGAGGTCGAAAATTTTCGCGAATCCAATACTTTCTCTATATTACATATAGAAGAAAGTAATAAAAGGAAAATGATAAATATTCTATCATAATTTGAAGTGAAATTTGTTTTCAAATGTCTAAATAAAGTATCTGATATAAGATACTAATATGCTACAGCGGAATAGATTTATTATCGGTCATCCTTGGCAGGAAAAAAAAAAAAATATATATATATATATATATACATATATATATCGCCAAATTATCTGGCGAATATAATTTAATTCCTTTCAAAAATCATGGTTATTTTAAAAACTTATATCAAGAGAGTAATGAATAATATGAAACAATATTTCGCACAATATATATTACGAAAATATATATCTGGCATGTATATTTTCGTAGTACGTTTTTGATCGCCAAACACAAAAACGCCAAGGACAACAGAATTTTGAAATTTAAAATTAAAATTTTGTCAATTTGACAGCAAAATAACTCAATCTAACACATGCACATGATAACTAATACATATATATACCCAAGTATGGGGATTAAAATCGGGAAATAATTTTCCTCAATTTTTAATAATTTTTTACAAAAAATCCAATGGGCGAATAACATAGGAAATCATTTTCTCGCATCCACGGACGGTCAGTGGCGTCACACTTCGCTTGCGTATAGAGCACTTAATGGAACACTGGGATGTGTTGTTGCTGTTGTGTTGTCGGGCCTATATTTTTTGTCAACCAGCAGTTTTTTTATTGACATTCATATTTATTGATCGGGTCGAATTTTTTTTAATTTCAGAACGAAAATTATAAAATATCGAAACACATTTGATTTATAAACAAAAATTGAAAATACATTTAAATTTTCACGTGGTAACCATCATTGTTTTCAAGATTTATCGTTCACATTCCGTCATTTTTGACGGGGTTATATACTAGTTATTATATATCCATGTTAAAATAAAATTCTAACATTTTAGGCTGAAAAAATTAAGTCATAATAAGTATATAATTAGGACCAAAAGTATGCATGTGTAATGTGCATAGTACATAATATATAATAGGCATCAATGTGAAGTAACATTTAAATATGTCTGTTAATTAAATTAAATTAATTAGTTACCAAACTGGCTTGGGTGGGTTGGTGTGGAAAATGAATCATCTACTTATTTTTCACTCTCATTCTTACTGTTACCGTTATATGCAGCTGACGCTTTTGGAACACAAAAATCAACCCAAGTGGTCTTTTCTGCTCCCCCTCCATTTCGATGGAAACCTAATAATGCGTCATGTTGCGACTCTTAACACATTTTTAGTGACAACAACAATTCGTGCAGAGCTTAATAAAAGAAAATCAAATTGTTTTGCATTGTTTGATAGATTTTTTTTTGTAATAGATTTAAAAAACACTTTGGCAAACATCAAAAGCTTTATTTTCAAAGCTTAAAGTATATATAAACTTAATAAAGTAAAAAAAATCAGAAACATTATAAGAAACATTTTTCCTCATAAAGGATCTTACAGCCTTATTTAAAAAATAAAATAAAAAATCCTGACAATGTTATTACAGAAATGTTATAAATGTTGTTGTTAAAACTGTATAATTTTCAAAGGTCTCTGATGCCGAAGGTTAACAACAGCAGACAAACTCGTTGAAATTAAATGCTGTTTCATGATACATTCATACAAAAGAGAGATGACTTTTAGGTGCCTGTGTTGTCGTTTCTTGTTGACCTTTGGATACTAATGAGAAGGAAAATGTTAGGAGATAAATAAAGAAAACTAAAAATTATTATCACGTTCGTATTTTTGCAGAAGTATCTTCACTGTGAATGACTTCCGATATTAAACGCTGTGAAAAAATTATTAAAATGCATTTTCCCTCTGGAAAAACAATTCATTATATTTCGTAATCCTAAACAGGGACGTAATTTCAACACCATTCTTAGGAGCATGACTTATGATTATGCACAGGGTGTCCGAAAAAACTTGACTTCGCCATGGATAATATCGATTCTAACAAAGTACAAAAATGTACAGTTTTTTTTTTTTTTTTTTTTTTTTTTCAAAATTTGTATGTAAATTTAAACTGAGTAAAAAGTCGCCTCCATCCTAATTGGGTTGTGTTCAGGAAGTCGTACTTGCATTTTTCATTCTGAGAACTTACATTAGAAAAGCGTTAAATGAGCTTTTTTTTTTTGTTTTGCTTTATCTCTGATAGGTACAGTGCTGAAAATTTGTGTATCCGTTAATTAAAGTATGGAGTACATTTTACTTAATGCACATGTATTATATGAATAAGAATTTATATATTTTCATCTTTTAATTGAATCCTTTGAAAAAATCTAAGATATACCGTTTTCATGAACGGGTAAAATTGCAACACAGCAGCGTACTTGTCCAATCAGCACTGTTTATCATAATATTTATCTCACATGCAAACTTTAGTGAACTATATATACGCTATAAAACTTATATATAACCTTCGTATAAACGGGAAAAATTGAAGCTTAGCAACACTACCTGTCTCTCGATATACACCCAAATAAATCCGCATAGATTTTTATAAACGTCATCTAACGCATCAAATTTAATGCACTCGATAGAGATTGACAAATAATCTTAAAAAAAAAAAAAAGAGGGAAGGGGGGGGGTGAGAGATACAGCATATAAACACCACCTGCTGAACGATATATGCCAAAATCTAATCAATATCCATTTATACCAAAATCGAGCCAGATCTAAAGTTCTGCGGAATTACTTCACGAGACACAGCGTCACCAAATGTAAAAAACACTGAGACCAACAGTTATTTTAAACAAGAAAGAAAAATCATGCAGTACGCATTGATTAGTAACACTTTCCAACTGTACGTAATTGTTGTATCGAATAACTGTTAATATTCCTCCCCTACGATATCACACAACAGACAAAAGCACTGAAAAATATACAAATAGACTAATTGATTTCAAAATTACTCTTAGGCATTATGGAAAGTGTTAAAAAGGCTTAAAGGCAAAAGAAAATGCAGCCGTTAGATTATAATTACACCTTTTGATCTCTCTGAATATTTCAGTGTAGCTCTGTAAATCAGAAAGTTAATCATATCATAATCTATACAGCACATTATTTTAGAATATAAACAATACGTTTCAATATTTTTATGATTTTTTCAGTAGAAAGACTTTTAAATATAACTTTCAAAAAATTCTGTTCTAAAACGTAATGCATTTATTATTTTGTTTTTTTTTTCCTTATTGTTGTTGTCCCAGTAAACAAACTAGTTGTACAGGACCTATTAATGTCATTTTAAATTGGGAACATTCTATACGGAAAGTATTTATAAAAATAACACTCATAGAACACAATGCTTTCGAATATTTTTGGGTGTCCCTGTACACAAACCAGAAGAGATATTTACTCCATTTTCAATAGAGAACATTCGATAGTGAATTTGAATAACATATATCAGTTTCATTAAGATATGTCTACAGTAAAGGTATGAAAATATGGTTTATAGAAATACCTCTCGTAGAACACAATGCTTTGAAATACTTTCGGGTGTCCCTGTACACAAACCAATAGAGGTATAAACTCCATTTTCAATAGGGAACGTCCGATAGTGAACTTGAATAACATATTTCAATTTCATTAAGATATGTCTACAGTAAAGGTATGAAAATATGGTGTATAGAAATACCTCTCATAGAACACAATGCTTTGAAATAACTTCGGGTGTCCCTCTACACAAACCAGTAGAAGTATAAACTCCATTTTCAATAGGGACCGTCCGAAAGTGAACTTGAATAACATATATCAGTTTCAAGAAATTCCATAAATATTTATGGGAGTTAGAGCGCGGACAGACAGACAGACAGACAAACCGAAGTCATAAACACTTTTCAACCTTGTTGGAAAGTGTTAAAAAGGTATCAAATGAATATGAAGACATCTCAAAACGTTTAAACGGTAAATCAAAAAGATAAATGCATTTTTTTTATTTATTTTTAATAACAAACCGAATGTGTGTAATAACTGGAAAAGGCTCGAGCGATTGATCTAAATTTTACTGTTTGACGTTGTTAGTCGAAAATGAATTTTAAAAATGTGCCGATGAAAGAATGATGCCAACGTTATAACTTATGTTTAATGAATGCAGCCAATAGCTTATTAAAGAGTTACTTTTCTACGATTTCCTTAAAACAATCTCGCATGGCAAAGTTCAGTAGGACGTCAAAATGCTTCCAGCTTCGATTGAACGTCTCACGCAGATGTACTAAAAAAAAAAAAAACGTGAAATTTAATAAATTAATCTATATATGATTGTAAAAGGATAATTTTGCATAAGAAGAGAAAAAAAAAAACTCCAGTTTCATTTGGGGAAATGACACAGGATGAAATAGAATACTTTTTCATAAGAAAATAAAAGGCATGGTTTACAGCATTTGGTTTACAGCAGGAATGATCGAGAAATTTTTGTTCTCTCTCTGTGGTCACAACAACTAGAAAACGATTACTACAATAAATATTCTCTTCGATTGGATGAACTGTCGGATAGAAATGTACAATTATTTTTAAAATTGATACTTTTAACGAATAGTTACTGTGATTGCAACAAAATAGAGATGTAGATTCGACTCCTTTAAAAATCTTCTTCGCTCAATTGAAACTCTTTAAATGAGTCTCAATAACATATAGAGCAGAATTATTCTAATACGAATTCGTCCATGAAACTATTTCAATCCCTTAAACATTGTTATTTTAACATAGAAAAGTACTTACAAAAAGTATGTCAATATCAAAAGAAATAATATATATATTTTTTTTTTTCTAAGTTTTTTTTTTTTTTTTTTTCGTTAAAAGATAAAAAAATCTGGAGTGACTCCCCTCGACTTTCCGAACATTGAGTAATTAACAGTTTTGTAGATAAAGTAAAGAAAGAGGAGTTGTTAAACAAACAAAAGAGAGAAAACCATAATAGAGTGTTTGAGTATTTTTCTCCATCTATTACACGATGTTTTATTTAACGCTACTGAACTTTGAGCCCATAGATCATAATGATAAAGAATTTTTCGTTGTGTCCCTGTAAAAACCTATAAATGCTAGATTCACCAAAATGCTTATAGTTAGTGCAACAGTGATTTATAATACTCATATAAATTTTCAGCTCAATTCAATAAGGCGTTTAGATGCTATCGTACTTTTAAAAATTTAGTCCCATAGGCCATAATGATAAAGAATTTTTCTTTGTGTCCCTGTAAAAAAACTATAAGTGCTAGATTCTCCAAAATCTATACAGTTAGTTCAACTGTGATCTATAACATGTGTACAAATTTTTTGCTCAGATTAATAAGGCGTTTAGACGCTATCACACTTTTAAAAATTTGGCCCCATAGGCATAATGATAAAGAATTTTTCTTTGTGTCCCTGTAAAAAAACTATAAGTGCTAGATTCTCCAAAATCTATACAGATTGAGTATTTGTGACCTATAATATGTGTATAAATTTTTTGCTCAATTGAATAAGGCGTTTAGATGCTATCGCACTTTTAAGATTTTGCTCCCATAGGCCATAATGATAAAGAATTTTTCTTTGTGTCCCTGTAACAAAAACTATAAGTGCTAGATTCACCAAAATCTATAGGGTTCGTACTATGGTGACTTACAATATGCGTACCAGCTTTCAGGTTAATCGAACAAAGCGTTTAGACGTTAGCGTGTTCACTCACAGACATACACACATACATACACACATACACACATACACACACACATACATACATCATCGTAAAAATAGTGAAAACGGACTCAGGGGACCTCAAAACGTATAGAAACATCAAAATCTCGAATTCGGATTTTTGACATGATTACAATACTTTCCTCACTATAGTGTTCGGAAAGTAAAAAAAAAAAAAAAAAATCTGATGTGGGCACCACATGACTTCCTTATACACTTTTAGAAATATACATAATGTTAAAAAACATTGACATTGAACCCGAAACAGCTGGCTAAAAATATTTTAAAAAATGAATTATCACCGTGTTCTGAGCTTTTCTGAAAATTAGTTAAAAACTGATGCAAGATTTGTACTGGTAACGCTGACGAAGTCAGCAGAGACCCGAAAAAATTGGCTAAAAGTACTTTAAAAAAATGCATTTTCACCGTGTTCTGAACTATTCTGAAAGTTTCAAATGTCTAGCTAGTCGGGAAATTAGTTAAATAAATTTTCTGTTGAATCATATAAACGCTGTCGAAGGCAGCAGTGACCTGAAACAATTGGCTAAAAATATTTAAAAAATGCATTGTCACCGTGTTCTGAGTTTTCCGGAAGTTTTAAGTCGGAAAGTTAGTTAAAAATCGATTGCAAGATTTGTACTGGTAATGCTAACAAAGACAGCAGGGACCCTAAACAGTTGGCTAAAAGTATTAAAAAATGCATTTTCACCGTGTTCTGATCTAGTCTGAAAGTTTCAAATGTCTAACTAGTCGAGAGGTTAGTTAAATAAATTTTCTGTTGAATCACATAAACGTTGCTGAAGGCAGCAGTCATTAGAGACAGTTAGCTAAAAATATTTAAAAAAACGTCAATGTGTTCTGAACTTTTCTCAATGTTTCAAATGTCTAGCTAGTCGGGAAGTCAGTTAAATTGCAAGATTTGTCCAAACCGTTTTTGAGTTATTACCGTTTTTTTGATACATTTTGGCCTTTATGAGCCTAATTTTCCTAAATATCTCCAAAACGGAAAATCATACGAAGTCCAAAAAGGGAGGTGCACAACTAGATGTTATAACAAACCTATGTACCAATTCGCAACTTTCTACGTCCAACCGTTTTTTGAGTTATGCGCGCGCGCGCGCACACACACACACATACAGACAGACGTCACGAAAAATCGTGTAAAGTCCCTTATATCTCTAAAACGAGAGCTCGTGTTAAGACGACACTTGCAGGTGTACAACTAGACATCATGACAGTCACACGTATAAATTGGCAACATTCAGCGATCATTCGTTTTCGAACAATGTGAAATGAAAAAACCATTTCGCAAATCGGGATTACTATACTTCCTTATACTTTGTATAAGGAAGTAAAAATCTATAACTTTGTTTTAAATTATCACAGATCTATAGTTAAAGCATTCATTTTAAAGGTATTGACGAGATCTTTCGAAAGACACCCATATTGAAAATTTACTCCCTCCGGGGAGGGGGTACTTTTCCCCCCAGGGAGAGGGGAAGCGATGCTCCCACATGCACAAAATCTTTTTCCTAGTTACATACTACTATTATAAATAATTCATATTAATTTTACAATCACACGTTTAAAATAACTCTCATTATGTACATTTATACCATATTTTGTCCTATACTGCCATGTTAAAAATTTAGAAAAAATGTGATCACAACGCCACCTGTTGAGCCATTGTTCCACAAATCTAATCAACAGCAGTTTATATCAAGGTTCAAGTCAATACCAACATTGGTTACATTTCGTTCATTGCTTCGTGAATTACAGCGTCCGCAAAATTTGTGATACACACGCACGCACACAGTCACACATACACAGACATTTTCTAAAAACAGTCAAATCGTGTTCAGGACATCCCAAAACGTGTAAGTCCATCGAAAACTGGAGTTCGAAATTTTTCACGAATCCAATACTTTCTTTATATATACATATAGAAGAAAGTAAAAAAGGCAATTGAAGAATTTGCGATCAGATTTTACAATTTTGGAAAACCTAACGTGCAATATATGCGCCTTTTCTTAAAATTGCAAAACATATTGATACGCAGATTTCTGAAATATTTATTTATTTATTTTATTTATATTATATTATATTATATTATATTATATTATATTATATTATATTATTTATTTATTTATTTATTTTGAGGGTGGGGGGGGGGTGTAAATGACATTATAATAGTGTAAATTTATTGAATCCACAGAAGTTGAGAATTATTTAAAAAAAATATTTTCAAATAAAAAATAAATAAATAAAAGAGATTATTTAGATAATTGCCTCCCAGAAACATTTCCAATTTATTTGGAGCCCTGCATACCATCTGTAAATTACGAATGACCCACGACGCTAATTTAAATTTAACACAGAATAAAAGTCCACATGACAAAACTTAAAATACGTTTCGAGCAGCTTCCAAACATAGCACTTATATATTTACTTCCTAGTATTCATATCGTTTACAGGACATTCGTTTGTGCAATGCCCAGTAAACAAACAATAATTATTTTTTTTATAACACATTCTATGTGAAATACTTTTATGCGTGCCTATAAAAAATATATGTCCTATCGTTTTGCGTAATTTAAAGATGTCAGACTTTAGTAGACCCATGGACGCAATGTATTCGAAAACTTTTGAATGTGAACATTTTTTTCGACCTGAACGAAAAGCTTCAACTATCATCACTCTAGAACAGATATTTGCACTTTCTACTACTCTTTGTTCTTCAGTCAAGGTGATAACACAAACCAACTGTTAAACGTCTATATTTTGAATTTTGGGTACTTCAATAGCAACTCAATTTCGAAAATCCGACCCCAAAACAATACTTTCTCTACTAATACATGGACAAAGAAACAATCATAAAATTAGTAAACAATTCGTTTTCACGTTGTAACAATACCCTCAAAATTCAGTGGAACGTTCACTGTATTATTTAATTGACATTTTAGATTATATACAGAGTGAAATTGAATGACATATTTCAATTTCATTAAGATTTGTGCAAAGTAAAGGTATTAAAATAGGGTTTATAGAAAAACCTCTTATAGAACACAATGCTTTGGAATCCCTGTACACAAAACAGTAGAGGTATTCACTCCATTTGCAAAAAGGAACATCCGACAGTGAAATTGAATAACATATCAGTTTCGAGAAATTCCATGAATATTGACGGGTGTTAGAGCGCGGACAGGCAGACAAACCGAAATCATTAGCACTTTTCAGTGTTGTTGAAAAGTGTTAAAAAGGAAAACATTAAATCGCAATTGACAAAGTGGCTGAGCATTTCCAATGAAGATTTGAATCATTCAAAAGAGGAGATTATCCATTTTAGGGTTGGGTTGTGGGGACTAAGGTCGATTGACTGTCCTCCGTGGGGGGTTCTTCTAAGGGGTCCTAGCCCATATTGACGCAAGTTTCGGGGAAAAGCACTGAAAATTTCGAACGGCTAGGAAGACGAGCGCGACCTGGGATCGAACCTGGCACCTCACGTCTGCCAGATTTGAGCGCAGAACAGCTCAACCAGTGGTGGGCTTAACCATTTTAGGAAAAATACAAAATAGATTTGAAGACTTGAAAGCATATATAATCAACTAGTGAAGGATGAAGAATTTCCTGCAATAGAACCGGAATTGGATTTCGAATTTCAATCAGTGATTGAATGCCTTATTGTTTAACCATAGCCTCCTAGACTAGATGCCTGGTTGCTCGTAAATTTGGCAACAGTTCAAGTGGTAGACAGCGCCACCTGGTACAGATTGCGCTACTTTTTTATTAAACAGCCACCAATAATTTTTAAAAGTGAGATTTGATATACATAAAAGGCGCAGAGAATCGAAGAAACGTCGATTATATAGATCCTATATCACTTTCAGAAATTATTGGTGGTTGTTGAATAAAAAAGACGTTCAATCTGTACCAGGTGGCGCTAGAGAGCGCCACCTGGTACAGATTGAACTGTTGCCAAGTTTACGAGCAACGCGACAGGCATGTAGTTTAGGAGGCTATGGTTTAACTCTAGCAACAATGTAAATAATAACAGCACTTTGGCAGCTGAAAGAAATGTTGCTGCGAATACTAAACCGATTTTTTCTGTAAAATATTCGACAGAAATGGAGAAGCGGAATGCGTACTTGAGAGTGCATGCCAGCGTCATGTGGTCTCAGCAAATTTTACGATTAAATAAAGAAAAAGTTAACATACCAGTCTCAGGGTCCATGCGTTAATCGCTAATGAAGATAAATCATTCCCAGCTCATCTTGATTTTTTGGCTGTACCAAAAATTACTGATCCATTGCCGGTAAAATAGTCTGATATTTCAAAGTTAAACACACAATAAATTAGTTGATGATACCCTGTACGATAATAATAATAATGTCGATTATTTATTAATAGGAGCAGAAATATTCTTCGATTTGTAACTAAACAATAAAATTGAAACTCCACAAACCAGTGCTGCGTTACACGAAACAGTTTTTGGCTGTGTTCTCAGTGGAGCTATTAAAAGCGCTCAAGAAACGAATTATTGTGCTTTTATTTCTCAGTCACTGTAAAAAGATTCTGGGATGTTGAAAATGTGTTAGATTTGCCTAGTTAAAAAAATAAAGAGGAATTTTTAGACTTATCGGAGAAATAAAAATAGGAATCTTCCTATGAAAGAGATTTCAGAGCTTTTTGTTTTTTCAAACAGAAGTTAAATACAAATAATTAAGTAGAAATCCAAGCACGCCTGAACTCTGGGTAAATATTTTGAATGAATAGGAGCAGTTAGTTGCAAGAGTTAAAAGATAGCGAATTAAATTCAGTTAAATATTTCCTGCCGCATAAACCATAAAATGAAGGGTCGGTTATGATAATACCAAGGATGGGTCGCCAAATGTCTGTTTATTGAAGGGTGGTGTAGTGCAATAGGACTTATGTTTTATTTAATTAATATTTCGTACTAACAAAATTGTTTTCACTGCTGATGCGAAAAAAATGTATAGACAGATTTGGGTTAATCCTGAACAATGTACTTGGCAATGCATACTTTGGAATCAATCCCCCAAAGAAAAGTCTAAAATGTACAACTGTAACTCGCAGAACAAAATGTACCCAGGTATTAAAACAATTGATGAAAGGGTTCAATATCCGTTAACTTCTGCCGCAACCCTAAAAGTAGATGATCAGGAACTGGTGACGTGTCCTCTGCACTGGAACTGCAACAGCAAATAACTCGAATGTTAAAAGAGGGTGAACTAGAGTGGGCATAAATGGCCTTCAAACGTAAAGGAATTAGTACAACGGGTCCCTTATAGTGAGCAAGAGTATCGTTTTCAGAAAAATGACAAGTTCAGACTTCTGGTTTGAAATGAAATCCCAAAGAGGATATTTTAGTTTTACTGTAACGACAGATTGTTCCAACTCAATCACCCAACGTGGGTGTTCTGAAGGAAATTGTGAAACTTTTTGATCCGCTGAGGATTTAGGTTTAGACCCAGGAACGTTTGTGTTTTAGAAGCGCCCAATTTTTACAAGTGGTCAATATTGAATGGGTGGAGGCACTTAACATTTGAAAAATAACTCCGATTTAAGATAATTAAAACTGAAAAGTGATTATCGTTTTCATCGACTTAAGAGCACTTTCTAAGCCACATCGACCCATTACGGATTTTCCATACTCCTTTGAAGCACATGAATACAGACAGTATTTCTACGATGGATCAGACGGACTGGGCACTTTCGTATGTAACTACGAGATGCTCCTACAGTCGGCAGCAAAATTATTGAAGCGCTATTTAAAAGATGTGCGTCTAACACTGTCTTGTTAAGTAAATATGGGTCGAGTCATGATCTTAGTCTTATACTATTTATAAAAAAGTAACTGAAATCTAAATCTTCTAAAAGTTTAGAATTTGTACTAAGCACACGTGTTAGCATTGTAATTAGGGTATATTAAAAAAACACTTTAAACTACTCACTAACTTTACTTTAAAGACACTCTAACTTTACAAATGAAAATCATCAGTAAAGTTAGAAATAAAATATAATATATTATAACCAAATTACTAAAATTAAACAGTCTACCATTCTGCAATGAATTAAAAAAATTTAAACACTTTTATACATCGTAAATTTAATACCCTTATCTTACTCTTTTCACCTCCCCTTTTACTATTGAACAACTTTGTGTTAATGATCGCGACCTTAACAGACCTACAGGCGGTGTCAATAAAATTCCAATTAAATTTAACGATGAACTGTATTACTACATTGGGCAAACAAGGCGTAACCTCAAGACTAGAATAAACGAACACGCATCCACAATGTAAAAGAAGAAAAAATTTCTGCTCTTGTCGAATTTATTTACAACAATCCTTTAGGGTCCAAAGTCGAAGCGCAGTTATCTTCTCCTGACCGAAGCCATTAATATACTTAAATGCTATTACTTTCAAAGATTCAGCAATTCTCCATAAACTTTGGCATATATTATGTAAATAAATTTAATGATATTTATATCTTTTCAGTAAACCTCAAATTTTCAAGTTGTATGCTGCATATTGTTATTGGAAATCTTCTGTCTTCTTTCTAAAATCAAGTTTTTTTTTACTTTCTTCTATATGTAATATAGAGAAAGGATTGGATTCGCGAAAATTTTCGACCTCCGTTTTTTGACGGATCTACACGTTTTGGGATGTCCTGAACACGAATTGATAGTTTTTAAAAAACGTCTGTCTGTCTGTCAGTGTGTGGTTTCGTGTTTTCACCGTATCTCACGAACCAAAGAATGAAATTCAACCAAACTTGGTATATAGTTGGACCCTGGCGGGGCATTGTGCTGATTAGGTTTGGGGATTAATAGCCCAGCAGGTGGCGCTGTGATCGCATTTTATGTAAATTTTTAACATGGCAGTATAGGACAAATTTTCGTATTTTTCACCGTATCTCACGAACCAATGAATGAAATTCAACCAAACTTGGTATACAGTTGGAACCTGACGGGGCATGGTGCTGATTAGATTTGGCGATCAATCGTCCAGCAGGTGGCGCTGTGATCGCAAAATTTCGTATTTTTCACCGTATCTCACGAACCGATGAATGAAATTGAACGAAACTCGGTATATAGTTGGACCCTGACATGGAATGGTGCTGATTAGATTTTGGGATCAATCGCCCAGCAGATGGCGCTGTGATCGCATTTTATGTAAACTTTTAACATGGCAGTATAGGACAAAATTTCGTATAAATGTACATAATGAAAGTTATTCTCAACTTGTGATTGTAAAATTAATATGAATTATTGATAATAGTAGTAGTTAACTATGAAAAAAAAATGTGTGCATGTGGAGGCACCGGTTCCCCCCTGGGAGGGAAGTACCCCCCGGGGGGGTGACGAGATCTTTCGAAAGATCTCGTCAATACCTTTAAAACGAATGGTTGAGGTTGAACTATAAATCTGTGATAATTTAGAACAAAGTTATCGATTTTTTTTACTTTTAACAAAAAAAAAAAAAAAAAAAAAAAACCTTAGAAAAAAAAAATCTTTTTTTTTTTTTTTTAAATATTGTTACTGGTTGAATATGTATTACTTTTAGCAAAAAAAGAACTTAGAGAAAAATCGTTTTTTTTTTTTTAATATTGTTACTGATTGAATATATATATATATATAGAAAAATATAGAAGAAAGTCTTGTGGTGGCCACAACATACTAGTTTCTACAAGTATTTGTGATAGGATACCCTGGTGTGACCATACTAGAACTCAACCTTATTTTCCTGAATTCATGTAACTACGCTAGCCGCCTTCGGCGACCAGCTGGCTCGCGATCCTTTAAAAATCCGACTTTACGAAACTCGCACTCGGTGGCGCCCTTTTCCCGTTTCAGGTCTTACAACAACTTATTGACATATAGTGAAAATAGCTCTATTGAAAAATTTAATCGCAGTAAATTCCCGCTCGGTAGCAACTGCGGCGCCCTCTTCCAGTTTCAATATCTGAAACAGCCTGTTCGCTCACCGTCTTACGATGTTTCAAAATTCTGACTTTAACAAAGTCCATCTCGGTAGCGCCCTCGGTGCCTTATCTCCGTTTTAGAACTGACAACAGGAATTGGAGATATTGAATTATTAAAATGTCAAAGCGTTCAGTTTAAAAGACTTTTAAAATGTTATTTTACCTATGAAATTATGTTAATTAGAAGCTGAGATACAAAGGTAATATAAGCATTGTTATAACAAAATTTGTGTCCGACTTTTTCGTGGTTTTTCTTTGAAACTTGCGTGTTAAAAATCCTTAATACAAAATGTGAACGGAGTACCGGAATTCGAAAGCCTGCATCATAATTAGCATTGGAGATATTGTAATAAAGGTGTTCTGGATTTTTTTGAAACTCCCGTACGGAATTTAACGGCTTATATCAGTTTAAAAGTCCGTAATATTTCAAATGATGTGTTATAAGTAATTTAAGCATAAATAGAATTGTAGATATTGAATTATTAAAATATATCAAGGCGTCCTCTGGTGACGGAGTTTTGCAAGATATACTCAGCAATTCTAATTCAAATAACTTTTTAAATGATATATTACTTATGAAGTTATGTTAATTAGAAGCTGAGATACAAAGCTAATATAGACATTTTTATAAAAAGATTTGTGTCCGACTTATCCATGGTTTTCTCCGAAGCTTGCATAATTCCGAGCTATATAACGTTAAAAATCCTTAGTACGATATGTGAGCAGAAATTGGAATTCGAAATTCTGCAAAATATTAAAGAATAATGGTGTTCTGGGTATTCCGTTGTTTTCTCCGAGACTCCCGTTCCTTTTCTACATCTTTGCCCCTTCGCTCTCCCCCCCCCCTCCTTTCCGTCGCTAATAATAATTTTACACTAGAAAATATCCGCAATCGATTTACCTTGCCTTAAAATTTAATATACCAACCAATTTCAAACGCTGTAACTCTTTTTTTTTTTGCCCCTTTCCCCCCTCCCTCAAGCCCTCCCTAATAATTGTACTCTTTCAAAAATATTCACAATCGAAATATCGGGCATTAAAAGAAATTACTACGAAATTTCAACGGCATATCTCAATTTAAAATACTGCAAAATATAAAAGAAAACTTAATATTTTCCCCATAAATACGTAATCCTTCTGTTTATTCATATATTTTCATGAAAATTGAACAGTAGCTTTATAATATGCTGTCTAAGCCGAATATTCTTTTACATTTAACGTAAATAAAAATTTGAAAAAGGTTAAAAATTGCAATTCTTCCTCCCAGTATAAAACATGTGATATCTTAATTGATTACAACCATTTCCTTTTTCATCGCAGACAATCGTCTGCCTGTTTCCAACTAAATTTCATACTTTAGTTAATTAAAAAAAAAAAAAAAAAAAAAAAAAAAATCTAATTGATGTATCGATAAGCCGCTTGCACTGTTAGATTCGGAAAAATTTCCTTTCATTCGGTACTAAATTCGTAACGATCGGACTAATATTTCTAATTTATTTTCCACTTTTTCTGCTTTTAACTCCATTAAAATATCTATTTTTATGCAATTGCGGTGAATTCTCAGTCATTGAGATCGCTTTTTGATTAGACATAGGTCTGCATTTTAATTAATATCTCCGGAACTAATTAAAATTTTTAAATTCTGTTTTCAGGAGCCCCTCGGGAAGGCTTCGGAGCACCCGTATGTCAAATTGTACTGCGTTCAGTAGGGGTATAGATGCACATACAGACAGAGAGACAGACAAACATCTTCTTTTATTACTAGCCGCATTCGGCGACCAGCTGTTTCGCGATCCTTGAAAAATTCGACTTTACGAAACTCCCGCGTATGTGAAATTGTGTACTTCTGCGTTCAGTAGGGGCTGAACGTATATATGCACAGACAGACAGACATCTTCTTTTATTATTATAGATTATAGATATAAGACATCGTTCCTGTCAAAGTCGCTCCTACTGAAGCCTACAGAATGTAGTCCTGCTGCTTCCTTATTTGTTCTCAACCAATCATTACGTGCTCAAGTAACAAATGGTTTTATTCAAGTTATCCTTATACTGTAACCGTATCAAAATTCCAGTTATGTATAAGATGCTGTCTCATCTGTTTTTGTGTAAATTACCTGATGATGCCACAACGCTGTGGCGAAAAGCTTTGCAAACGATTTTAATAAATTTTAATAAAGTGTTTTTTAATACATCTTAATTATAAAAAAGTAAGTTGATGATAAAAATTAGCGATCAAACTATATATATATATATATATATATATATTTTTATGTCTAAAAATTTCGTGTCACGATGTTTGTCCGCGAAGAACTCCTAAACTAATGAACCAATTTTAATGAAATTTTGTACACTGTGTGCAGTTTGGTCCAATTTGAGAGATAGTATAGTTTTTATCTCAATTTATAGTCACAATATTTTTGTATTGCAAATTATTTGTTTATTATATGACAAAGTTAGCTTTCAATAAGCCATTTAATTATTAGCTATAATTTAATTGTTGCCGAAAAAAAATTACGAGTTCATGTTCTTCCGACATAAAAATAAATACAATTAATTAAACGTGAACATTAAAAAATTATAAAAATTTAAATTAGGCATCTCACAAAAATGGACGTCATTATAACTTTAAAAATTTTCTACACATTGATGAAGTGCTAATGTAGTTCATGGTGCTAATATATGTTGTTCTGAAAGGATTAATATTTTATTTTTAAAACCAAAGTTTTTTTTTTTTTTTCATTATTATTAGTTTACTGAACTGAGCCCGCGTGCTTAAATATTGCTTATATATTACTTTTTATTTTATTTATAATTTAATTGTTGCCAAAAAAAAAATTACGAGTTATTTACTTTTTTTTTTTTTTTTTTTTTAATTTATTTATTTTAATTAATTTATTTATTTATTTATTTTTTTGATAGGACAATAAACACATTTACTTAAACGTGAACAATAAGGAAATTGTAAAAAAATTAAATTATGCATCTTATAAAAATTGAAGTCATTATCACTTTAAGAATTTTATACACGTTGATAACATAATAACAAAATAACATCCATGATTCAAAAGAAAATTTAAAAAACATGGTATATAAAGATTTATATCTTATAATCTTTATAAGATATAAATCTTATCTTTTTATCTTATAATTATTTCATTTAAATTCAATTTTTGTCTGTATCATTCCGTTAGTAGATTTTAAATTAATTATCCTTTTGATGGATTTTTTTTTTCTTATTAATTGAAAGTTAAAATTAAAATTAATGCCAGTCCATTAATCAGCAATGAACTACTATTAAAATGAATGATGTTCGAAACTTTATTTATTTTGTATTTTTTCTCTTATATTATCTAATATTTGCCATTATTTCCTTTTTCTTTAAGAAATTTGGGATGTATACATATAATTTTCTAAACAAAAAGTAACCGTTTCAGTATTTTAAAACTTGTTTAAAATGGGAAGATTTTAAGTCTATTTATTTGTTTTGTAAAGCTAATCTATATGATCGATGTTCGAAACTTTAAATAATTATTTCTCATAATCTTCTTTTACTTTTCTTTAATAACTTATCAATTTACTGTTCCTTATTAAATTTGTGATTTATACATGTACTAGCTCTAGCTGTTATCCGCGACTTCATTCACGTGGAAATTTTGATGTGTATGTGTGGGAACTGACGGTTTGATCATAATATGTAATGTAATGAAACCTTATCATTGTGGTGCTGTGCAAAACAGAGTCTGATAAAGTATACTAAAAAAAATTTGTAACTAATTGAAAGATCTACGGTAAAAATATACAATTTATTTTTATTCTAGTACCGATCTGTATACAACATTAAATGACTTATTATTTTCCGTCAGCACATGCAAGTTCTGGGCACTTGAAACACGTGAAAAACCAACATATAATTGACCGTGAGGGAAGCATGGAGTTCCTAAATGTATGCCTGTCACTTTTAAGGTTTGGCCCTGGGATTTGTTGATTGTCATTGTAAAAGCCAATTTTAATGGAAATTGCAATCTCTTGAAATGAAATGGCAAGTTGTTGAGAATAATATAGGTATGCGTAAACTACACCACTATCGTCTCGCTAGACATTAAAGGAGCATTCGACAATGTGGAGTGGCCACACATTCTTCGCGCACTACAAGATCTTGACTGCCCGGGCAATCTGGCCGGAATCATCTGCTCATATCTCTCCCATCGTAAAATTTTAGTGAACTGGGGTGATGGCTTCACGGAACACCCTCAAACAAAAGGCTGCCCTCAGGGCTCGTGCCTTGGGCCAATCCTTTGGAATTTAGTAGCGGATGGCATTCTCAAGAGCATGAACTCTGCGGGCTTCACC
This sequence comes from Salticus scenicus, assembly GCA_963930645.1. Classification (NCBI taxonomy): domain Eukaryota; kingdom Metazoa; phylum Arthropoda; class Arachnida; order Araneae; family Salticidae; genus Salticus; species Salticus scenicus. The sequence goes on from OZ005650.1 coordinate 1,089,858, forward strand.
ACATATGCCTATGCGGATGATTTCTCCCTGATTCTCTCGGGCCGTGTCAGGAAAAACCTGGAGGACCAGGCCCAGGAAGCTTTGTCCCTCTTTAGTAAGCTACTCAAAGAATTCGACCTTAAGTTATCCCCCTCCAAAACTAATGCCTTAACACTAGCCTTCCCTAAAGCCCTAAAACGAAACCGAAATCCCAAGATGCGGATTGACGGCATCAGTGTCAACCACGTAGAACAAATGAGATTACTAGGTATCACTTTTGATCGGCACCTCAACTGGCTGGCACATGTTAAAGAACTAAAATTAAAAACCCAAAGCATATATCACAATTCAGCAAGAATGGTGGGAAAGAGGTGGGGTATCTCCACCTCTTTCCTTAAGTTCTGGTACAAAACAATAATAGAAAAAATAATAACCTACGGAGCCGCCATTTGGGGTGGCCACCTAAGAACAGATGCCATAACAGGCCTCAATTCTGCCCAACGACCATTCCTCTTACAAATTGCAAGAGGATATAAAACTATTTCCACTGATGCCCTCACCGTAATCACTGGGATTCCCCACGCCCACCTGCAGGTCTCCCAAACGTACATTAAAACTCAAATCTTGCAATTAAAAGACCCTGACCTAACTAATATTATCTTCCCACTAACCCCCATTCAAACTTTGACCTGCAGTTGGGATATTCACCCAGGCAAGGATGTTGCTCCAAAGTTAACCAACTGTCTTAAAAATAACTTTTCTCCCTTTGCTCCGGTGGCAATCTACACGGATGGTTCCAAGACAGATACCGGGGTTGCAGCCGCATTTTGCGTGCTGGAACAGGGTGTCGCAGGCCATCAGTGGGCTTGCAGGCTCGAGGACTTTAATACGGTATTTCAAGCAGAGATCCACGCGATCGCTGAGGACATACAATGGGCCAGTGTCGCATACTCAAATCAAAGCGTCAATATCTACAGCGACAGTCTCTCGGGCCTTCAGGCAATAGCTCGACATCGAAGCAGACATCCGCAAATTCAGCGCATTAAAAAACTCCTAATGAATCTCGACTTAACCTGCACCCTGGCACACGTTTCTGCCCACAGGGGTGTCGTAGGCAATGAAATAGCTGATTCCCTAGCAAAAGAAGCCACTAACTTCCCCACAAAATGTTCTTCAATTCCCGCTCCTCCTTCCTACGTCAAAAGTAAAATTCAAAACTTAATGAATCTCAAATGGCAAGACCTGTGGGATAGTTCAGAGAAGGGGAGATATACCTTCTCGCTGATTCCACGGGCCCGCACTAACTCTTGGACTTTAACTCCCCCTATTACCGCATTCCTAACAGGCCATGGGCCCTTCCCTTCCTATCTATACAAGTTTCATCGCCGACGCTCACCCTTGTGTCCATGTGGAGAGGAGAGTACTCCACTACATTATTATTTCCACTGCCCCCTAACAGAAAATTATCATTTAAGAAATCCCTCCCCTAGACCAATTAATTGGCTAGACGAAATTCTAACAAGAAAACCGCTAATAAATAAACTAAATAGCATCTTCTCCTACTTAATGAACATTTCAAACCTAACAGATTAATATCAAATTCTACTAATTATAATAATAATTCTCTAGTCAAAATTAAATAACCTTAAGTTTCTTCACCCTGTTATCTTCCTCTGTGGTCGTCCGAGTTGCTGCTGAAGATATCCTCATGTAATATCAGTTCTAGATTCCAAACGTCCTGAAGTTGCAGATTACTCACAAACTTCACCAGTACCCCGCTAACCATCCTAACGTCACCAGCAATCAAGGACCGACTTGAGCCTCAACGTGAATCTATCTACTTACAGATTCTTCCCATGATGTTCAGCAATTAATGCTGATTAAATCCATGCATACGCATGAACTGTTTCTACTAAAGGAACTGCCATTCTCAACCTCAGAATCTGCGTCATCAATTATCAACTGGTTTCGACTCTACAATAACAACTATCGTCAGCATGCCATTTGTCGCGTGGGGCCGGCTGGACCCGGCATGCCGACCAAATACTTTATGTACATAAATATCTGTAAATACTCATCGACCTCTGTCGCTGGTTGGCTAAGCCAGGCGATGCATGATGTAATTTTTTTTTTCTCTCAATAAATGTCGGAGCAGCTCACGTGGATTATCCTAGAAGCGCTCAACACCGCTACCCGAGCGGTGAGCGGGGGCTGCTCCCTGTTAAAATAGGTATGCGTATCAAAACGCTGTCTCTTTTAGCAATTCCTGTAATAATGGTGCATTTTATAACATTAATAACCAGCTCTGTGATACGAAGCCTAGTGCCGTTGCACAGTCTGGGTGCATCAAGGTTACGCATCAGCATAGCTGGAACGCCAACTTTTAGCTCCAACATATGGGACGGCACTCCCGTTAACTCCAGAGAGTTGAGAAATTCAACGGGGTAGGCAATACTATCGTCATCAGCCACCACACTGTCTATGGATGTGTATAATTTTGAACTGCCGGCGGTCATGTCTAAAATTCTTTGTTTATTTTATTGACCCACTCGTTCTTAGGCGATAGCACTGCCCTCTCACACAACCATTCATCATTACTTATATTAACATCCAAATCAGGAAAGACTTGCATGATAAGTTCGTCTTCTGTAGCCACTGGATGGGAAAATTCTTTGGAAAATTGAATTTTCCCATCTGCGTCCGTTTCTAGACGACCCTCACTAATTTTCAAAAGCTTATTTGCAAAGACATCCGATTCTTGGTCGTTGTACAGTCGGACGCGATGTTGCATGTAAGATGGTGCTTTTCAATCCTATACCAGAGTGGCGACGCCTTGTGACATGCGTTTATTTCATCCGCCGGCGGCGTGCCCTTCTCAATAACTGGTAGTGTCTGTCTAAAGTCGCCTGCGAGCAAAACGACAACGCCGCCCATGAACGTATGGTTGCCGCGGATGTCCTGCAGGCTGCGGTTCAACGCCTCTATTGCATGCTTGTGCGACATTGAGCACTCGTCCCATACTATCAACTTGCACTGCTGCAAAAGGACTCACCGTCCGCTGTTTTGGGTGATGTTGCATGTTGGGATATCTTCGCTTGCAAGATTAAGCGGCAATTTGAAAATGGAATGTGCAGTCCGGCCACCGTTAAGCAAAGTTGCAGCAATGCCCGAGGAAAATACAGCCAGAGCTATATTGCGGTCCTTGCGGAGTTGGGCAAGCAGAAGATTCAGCGCAAATGTCTTACCGTACCAATAGCAGTTGGCATATATAAAAATAAATAAATAAATTAATATGTAAACTTAATCATGGTACAGCCTTAATGCCCTAGACGACTTTTGAATTTTTGTTGCCGTTTTAGACCAAAATATAATTTATGCGATTATTGTTCCTGTACGCAAGTGAAGTGTGACGTCATTGACCGTCCGTGGATGCAAGAAAATGATTTCCTACGTTAATCGCCCATTGGATTTTTCGTAAAAAATTATTAAAAATCGAGGAAAATTATTTCCCGATTTTAATCCCCATATTTGGGTATATATATGTATTAGTTATCATGTGCATGTGTTAGATTGAGTTATTTTGCTGTCAAAATGACAAAATTTTAATTTTAAATTTCAAAACTCTGTCGTTCTTCGCGCTTATTGTATTTGGTGATCAAAAACGTAATATGAAAATATACATGCCAGATGTATAGTTTCGTAATATGCATTGTACGAAATATTGTTTCATGTCATTCATTACTCTCTTAATATAAGTTGTTATAATAACCATGATTTTTGAAAGGAGTTAAATTATGTTCGCCAAATAATTTGGCGATATTTTTTCTTTCTGCCAAGGATGAGCGATATCAAATCTATTCCGCTGCAACTTATTAGTATCTTATATCAGATACTTTATTTAGACATTTGAAAATAAATTTGACTTCAAATTATGATAGAATATTTATCATTTTTCTTTTAATTAGTATATTAGTTGGTATTTATTGTGTAAATATCATCCTTTGAAATGAAATGTTTGTGTTTTCAATCGAATATGGAAGTTTTTTTTTTTTTTTTTTTTTTTTTTTCTAAAGTTCTGAAATTAAAAATTTAAATTTTGTCAATTTTACAACAAAAATAACTTAATCTAGCGCATGGACATGACAACTAATACGTATCTATACCTAAATATGGGGATTAAAATCGGGAAATAATTTTCCTCGATTTTTAATAATTTTTTTACAAAAAGTCCAATGGGCGTGTAACTTAGGAAATATTTTTCTTGCATCCACGAACGGCCAGAGACGTCATCACTTCGTTTGCGTATTTCTTTCTATCCTTTCCTTTGCGAAAAATGTCCGATCTACTTCAGCATCAAAATTAAAACTAGTATGCTGTGGCCACCACAAGACTTTCTTCTATATTTTCCTATACAAATTCACACAGTAACAATATTAAAAAAAAAAAAAAAAAAACGATTTTTTTTCAAAGTTTTTTTTTTCGTAAAAAAAAAAAAAATCGATAATTTTGTTTTAAATTATCACATATTTATAGTTCAACCATTCGTTTTAAAGATATTGACGAGACCTTTCGAAAGATACCCATCTTGAAAATTTACCCCCCTCCCCCAGGGGGTACTTTCCCCTGGGGGGAGGGAAGCGATGACCGAGATTTTTTTCCTAAGTAACTACTACTATTATCAATAATTCATATTAATTTCACAATCACAGGTTTTGAATAACACCCTTTATGTACATTTATACGAAATTTTGTCCTATATATTGCCATGTTAAAAATTTAGAAAAAATACGATCACAGCACCACCTGTTGAGTGATTGATCCCCAAATCTAATCAGCCCCAGTTTATGTCAGGGGCCAACTAAATACCAAGTCTGGTTAAATTTCGTTTAGAAAAAAAAAAAAAAAAAAAAAAAAAAAAAAAATACGATTTTTTTTCTAAGTTACTTTTTGTTAAAAGTAAAAAAAATCGATAACTTTGTTTTAAATTATCGCAGATTTATAGTTCAACCATTCGTTTTAAAGGTATTCACGAGACCTTTCGAAAGATACCCATCTTGAAAATTTACTCCTCTCGAGGGGGGACTTCCCCCCCAGGGGGGCTCACGAGGCTCCTACGCATACAAAATTTTTTCCCCAGTTGACTACCTCTATTATAAATATTTCTTGTAAATTTCATAATGATTACTAAAAAATAATTATCTTTATGCACATTTATACAAAATTTTGTCCTATATCACCATGTTAAAAATTTAGAAAAAGCGGGATGGCAACGCAACCTGTAAGACAATTTTTACCAAAAGTTGATAGGCACTAATTTATGCCAAGGTGCAACTACATACTAATTTGTATGAAATTCTGTGCAGTAGTTCCTGAGATACAGTTGCCACAAAATTTTGTCACACACACACACACAGACTGACAGACAGACAGACAGACAGACAGACAGACAGACATTTTCTAAAAAGGGTCAAATCGTGTTCTACAGCTCTCAAAACGTGTAAATCCATCAAAAACCCGAGGTCGAAAATTTTTACGAATCCAATACTTTCTCTATATTACATATAGAAGAAAGTAAAAACTGTCCAGAATTATGAATAAGAAAATGCCTTTAATATAATGCTGAATTAGCTTTTATGCCAAGCGTGTTTTATCCGCCGTACTAAAAAAAAAGAAAAAAAAAAATCCGAAGATGAGGTAATATAAAAAAATGCTATGAAATAAAATTCAGAAGAAATGTGTTAGATTTGTAATACTACTATTTTATTTTAAAATTATGAAGTGTCATTTTCTCATCGACCCATTTAACATTTAGTAATTTTTTATTTTTCGCGTGACAGCATATTTCATTTTATGTTGAAATAAATCAATCAATAAATAAATAAATAAAAAATAAAAAATATCTCGTAAACTTTTTTGGCAACAATTCAAAATTTAAATGGCTTATATTAAGTCAATTACCAGTTTATTATTTTCATATTTTAATTAATTTTAAAAAATCTAATCAAATTTCCGGTATAAATAGTAGCCTATGTCCTATTCCAGACTATTCTCTATCTCTGTACCCAATTTCATCCAGATCCGTTTAGCCGTTGTGGCGTGATTGAGTAACAAACATCCATCCATCCAAACTTTCGCATTTATATATTAGTACAGATAGATTTAACTTTAAATTTTGACTCATATTTCTTGCTAAAAATGATCTTAAAATCTTGCTATTTTCTTATCTTAATTTTCAATGTTTCCCGTCTTGATTAACTTGAATTTACTATTAAAATTTTAACATACTCAAAATCTTCTTATCACTTCGTTAAAATATATTTATCTTTTCTAAAATCTTTTTCTATTTAAAATGATACCTTTATTTACTTTAAATGCCCAATCTTCTCTAAGATATCCTATATTAAAGTTTTAAAATATTTTTGAAATTTACTTTTTTTTTTATTCTGGCTTAGCCATATTGTTTTCCTTTTTATAAATACAGCTGTTGTCATCTTTAAAATATTTAAAATGATGTGATCATCTATAATAATAAAGAAGATGTCTCTCTGTCTGTCTGTCTGTCTGTCTCTCTGTCTGTCTGAGCATCTATACGTTCAGCCCCTACTGAACGCAGAAGTATAAAATTTGATATACGGGTGCCCAGAAGCCTTCCCGAGTTGATAGTGATCTATAATAATAAAAGAAGATGTCTCTCTGTCTGTCTGTCTGTCTGAGCATCTATACGTTCAGCCCCTACTGAACGCAGAAGTATAAAATTTGACATACGGGTGCCCAGAAGCCTTCCCGAGTTGATAGTGAAAACAGAATTTAAAAATTTTAATTAGTTGCGGAGATATTAATTAAAATGTCGACCCATGTCGATGGAAAAATGACCGAGAAAAAGAAACTTTCTATCAGCAGCCGATTTTCTAAACTGTCTCGATCGGAAACAAAACACATGGAGACAACGGTCTGCGATAAAAAAGGAAATGAATGTAACCAATAAAGATATCACGTGCTTCATAGTGGGGATAAAAATTTCAATTTTCAACCTTTTTCAAATTTTCATTCACGTTACATTTGAATTAATATTTGGCCTAGACAGCATATTATAAAGCTACTGTTCAATTTTCATGAAAATATATGAATAAATAAAAAAATGATATATTTATTGGGAAAAGATTAAGTTTTCTTTTATACTTTGCAGTATTTTGAATTGCGATATGCTGTTGAAATTTCGTAGTATTTGGTTTTAATGCCCGATAATTCGATTGTGAATATTTTTGAAAGAGTACGATTATTAGGAAGGGCTTGAGGAAGGGGGAAAAGGGGCAAAAATTAAAAAAAAAGAGTTACTGCGTTTGAAATTGGTTGGTATATTTAGAGTTTAAGGCAAGGTAAATCGAATGCGAATATTTTCAAGTGTAAAATTATTATTATTGGCGGAAAGGGGGGGGGGAGAGCGAAGGGGCAAAGATGTAGAAAAGGAACGGGAGTTTCGGAGAAAACAACGGAATACCCAGAACACCTTTATTCTTTAATATTTTGCAGAGTTTCGAATTCGAATTTCTGCAGCCCGGAATTATGCAAGTTTCGGGGATTACTGAAAGAAATTCCGCAGAATAAAAGAAAAAAAAAACACATTTTAATTTACATTTAATTGCAAATAAAAGTTTAATCTAATATACGTGTATTTCAAATTCTAATTATGATTAAATTATTTTTAATACTTCATTCGAAAGACATTTTGAAATACCTTTATATTATCAAATCGAAAGTTGAATTCGAGATTTCACCTGATTTACACGTTTTAAGGTCTCCTGATTAGGTTTTCTTTTGTATCTCAGCTACTAATTAAAATAATTTCATAAGTAATACATCATTTGAAAGCTTTGTTGATTTGGAATTGAACAATATATTACAAAAATTTATACCGCCACATGGTGCTGTAATATTTTAAAGTTTCAATATTTCAATTTCTAATGAGCGTGGAAGGTGTTGTAAGTTCTAAAACGGGGATAAGGCGCCGCAGGCGCCCCCGAGCGGGACTTAGCTAAAGTCAGAAATTTGAAAGACCATAACATGGTGAGCGAACAGGCTGTTTCAGATATTGAAAAGGGAATAGGGCGCCGAAGGCGCTACCGAGCGGGGATTTACTGCGATTTCAATAAGCTATTTTCACGATATATCAATAAGCTGTTATTAGACCTGAAACGGGAAAAAGGCAGGCGCCACCGAGCGGGAGTTTCGTAAAGTCGGATTTTTTAGAAATCGCGGACCAGCTGGTCGCCGAAGGCGGCTAGATTTATAATAAAATTATCCATTTGACATTATCTATAATAGCGACAATATCATCATATCTATAGCTATAATATCATTAATATAACGATCACCATTATATTTCCCTCCTCCATAAAAATTTATTTTAAAATTGTCTGCTTATTTTATACTTTTATTTTAATAGAATTTAAAAAAAAAAAAAATTAAATTACATATTTGTCATTTTAGAATTTTAATCCAAAATAGCTTATGACCATAAATAAATCTCAAGGCCATTTGCGGCTTAGACTTGGAAAATCCATGTTTTTCCCATATGTTGCATGCTCACGTGTGGGAAAAACATCGAATCTATTTGTGTTAGCAAGAGATAGGTTAACCAAGAATATTGTGCACTGAAGCGCTGAATTAAATTAAAATCGAAAACTTTTATAATTCAAAATGATGAATATAATTATTAAAAATAATGACTAATCTCAAATGACTCAATTTTATAAATGACTACCTCATTTATAAAATTATAATTGTTATATGTTATCAACTAAGAACTTTGAAAATTACACATTTATTACAAACGATACTTGAATATATGAGATGAATAAAACATAAAATTCAAAATTTTATGTTGTGCTGAATATCAACTCTATGAAATTTTTTATCAATAGCTTCCAAATTTTGGACCTAAAGTTCAATTCTCCATCCAATGGGTCTTTACATCGGCTACAACGTTTTCGTCGTAAATAATAATTATCCTACTCAAATAATAATAATTATCCTACTTAAATAATAATAATCCTACTCAATTGTCTGACAACAGTGTTTGGTCCCATGTTCTCAAGTTACGTCAACAGGAACCTCTTCAACTAAATAATGACCTTAACAGTGACGTTTATAATGAATATTCAGCCGAAGTGAAATCTAATGCCGAATTAGCCGTGCACGATATAAGGATGCTACACTAAGCTTTTCGTTGAGATGGAGCAAATGGTTCGTGCACAGGGACGCCCAAGAGAATTCAAATACAGTACGTCTATGGGGGAAAGTGCTGATAAGCAGAGTTTAACATCTATACACTGCACTAAACCAAATGAAACGAATATATATTTTTCATATGCGTAAAAACATGTCTCATGTGTAGTAGGGAAATCATTCACTGTTCGTTTACAGGGCTACACAAAAGAACTTGATAAAAGTGCAACAATAGTAGCAAATTGGCGGAAGTGTATTTCAGGCTGGGTCATGTATTATTACTATAGGATTATATTTCGGTGCACCATGTGGTCTGTATATAATCTTCGAAAGATATACAGGGCTGCCAATATTTAAGCGATAACATTATTTTTTGTTGTTAGTGGATGTACTTTACTAATAATGTTTTACCATTTCCAGAAAAGCTGTTCGGGAATTGAAATGAATTCCTCATAGAGATAGGGCAAATAATGTATGTTTTAAAGCTAAATATTCAATGCTTGTTTTTTGAATATTTACACGTTTTGAGGCTTCCTGATGACCGAAGTCAAATTTTTAACGTATGATCTTTGTCTGTGTCTCTTAGAGTGACTTAAAAACGAATCATTTTAGGAGATCCAGATGTTGTATTTTGAAGTTAATATAAGTCTGTTGCTGGAAAAGTTTGATCAAGACTGATAAGATTCAAAGAATGTTGCATGTGAAAGTTTTCTGAATAATTTTAAGTGAACTTTTAATTTTAATAACAGATTTAAATTCTAAATAGCCCTTCAAACGCGTTGCAGGCAACTCTAAATTGACTTCCGAGGAATTGTTAACCCTAACTTGCCATATTGAGGGTATTTTGAATTTTATGTTTTTGATTCCCATATCTGAGAATAGTGATGACTTGCAGGTATTAACCCCTGCTCCCTTTCTTGTCAGTAAACCCCTCACAGCAATGCCAGGACCTCACATTATGGATAACAGACTAGTTCTTTGTCAGAAAACCATTAAGCTAACAACACTAATTTGGAAAGAATTATTGGAGTACTTCACAGCAGACATAAATGGATGATTAAAATAAAATAAAATGAAATAGGTGGCAGGATTATCACTGAGAAAGATAATCTTTCAGTCTTTAAATGGGTTCTTGGTAGAATAACTGATGTGCTTTATGGGAGGGATTCCAGAGTAGAAATTGTAAATGTTAAAGCAGAACATGGCATTTACAAGAGATGATCCACTGGAAAAAATAGCAGTATTGCCTACTGAAAAATAATAAGTTCTGAAACATGCTTGAATAGGCAAATAAGTTACTTTAATGCTTCATTTGAACTATTAAACATAATTATGTAAATAGGACAGAAATAAAAAAAAGTCAATGTTGTAAGTTTTCTTTAGTTTTATTATTTTCTTTATTTTTGCACATGTATATCAGTTTTGATGTTTATATAAGTTAAAATTCTGATAATTATTTTCTATATTTCTCAATGTAATTAATTTTTAATTCGAATTTTGTATTTCTAACATGTGATTTGTGGTTTGATGTCTTCACGTAAAATCATTGAAATTGGCATTTCAACGCCGGGTGGTATGTTACGCCTGCGCACTCTGTAAACCGGCGGTATCTTTGGCGGTGTCCCAAATCCTTAGTTTGTCTCCGCTAAAGCTTCCTTCAGATACTAGCAATATGCAGCGCGTCAAAACTCATAAATTATCCATTGTCCGAAAGCGACCCTTGACATTTTGCACACATTTACAATGAAGGACGTTACTTTTTATTGCTCTTTTACAAAAGAGACCCCCCTTCTCATGCAATTATCGCACTAGGAGGTTTGGGAGCTTCGATTGCAGCGAGCGGCGATCTCCTAAAGCAGATCGAAGAAATATCAATAGAGCCGACTTGCAGATTTCTTAAGTTGCCAGTCTCTGAAGGATCCTTAAGAGAGGCCGCTACACTCCCCTTACTTATGTTGCAATAAGTGTTTTGTGATGTCTAAATCAAGTGTAGTTGCACTCTTTTACAGTCTACTGTCTTCATTTAATTTAAAGGAGTTCTAATATAGTTTTAATCCAATGAGCTAACAGTATTATACATACAATTTTATTATATTAACATAATTTAATTTAAAAAAAATTACTTTAACTCTTTATATAAATGGAAACATATCCTATTCGATAAAAACACTGTTGGATTTCGTTCCTAATTTTCATATGTATATATATTGTTACATTGATTGTAGAATGCGAGAAAACATACGATGAAATGCCATCATCATCCGCAAGAAGCAAAAATGTAGATATATCCAGTAATAATTTTATTAAAGATATGAAAACATCTAAAGTACTGTCTTGATTATTATCTATCCAGTGCCTTACAATACGTAAGAAACTGATTTATAATAGAGTGACAAATAACAGATCGACACTAGTTAAGAATAAACAGTCCCTATCATACTGTGACAGAAATTAACACCAAACGTATCGTTGAAAAGGTTGAGAAACGCTCAAAAGCTGAAGAGTTTTATCGTCAAAGATTTCAAATTCTAATTGTCATTTCAAGCCAAATACCAGAAGGTACGACCGGTCTTAAATGGAAAAATACACTGCTGATCATTAAAATTGTTAGACCAGGAAGAAATGCTAACAACATAACGATATTGATTGGCCACATAAGTTACAGTAGGAAGAACAAGTGATAATAAAAAGAAAAAATCTGATGTGGGCACCACATGACTTCCTTATACACTTTTAGAAATATACATAATGTTAAAAAACATTGACATTGGACCCGAAACAGTTGGCTAAAAATATTTTTTAAAAATGAATTATCACCGTGTTCTGAGTTTTCTGAAAGTTAGCTAAAAACCGATTGCAAGATTTGTACTGGTAACGCTGACGAAGGATGCAGGGACCCGAAAAAATTGGCTAAAAGTATTAAAAAAAGGAATTTTACCATGTTCTGAACTATTCTGAAAGTTTCAAATGTCTACCTAGTCGGGAAGTTAGTTAAATAATTTTTTTGTTGGACCATATAAACGCTGCCGAAGGCAGCAGGGACCTGAAACAGTTGGCTAAAAGTATTAAAAAGATGCATATTCACCGTGTTCTGAACTATTCTGAATGTTTCAAATGTCTAGCTAGTCGGGAAGTTAGTTAAATAAATTTTCTGTTGAACCATGTAAACGCTGCCGAAGGCAGCAGTGACCCGAAACAATTGGCCAAAAATATTTTAAAAAGGCATTGTCACCGTATTTTGAGGTTTTCCGGAAGTTTTAAATGTCTAGTTAGTCGGGAAGTTAGTTACAAATCGATTCCAAGATTTGAACTGGTAACGCTGCCGAAGGCAGTAGGGACCCTATACAGTTGGCTAAAAGTATTTAAAAAATGCATTTTCACCGTGTTCTGATCTAATCTGAAAGTTTCAAATGTCTAGCTAGTCGGGAAGTTAGTTAAATAAATTTTTTGTTGAATCGCATAAACGCTGCTGAAGGCAGCAGGTATCGGAAACAGTTGGCTAAAAATATAAAAAAAATGCATTGTCAACGTGTTCTGAGCTTTTCTGAAAGTTTCAAATGTCTAGCTAATCGGAAAGTCAGTTAAATTGCAAGATTTAACCGATGAGTCTCTAAACCGTTTTTGAGTTATTACCGTTTTTTGATACATTATGGCCAAATTTTTGTCATTATGAACCTAATTTTCCTAAATATCTCCAAAACGGAAAATCATAGAAAGTCCAAAAAGGGAGGTGCACAACTAGATGTTATAACAAGCCTATGTACCAATTCGCAACTTTCTACGTCCAACCGTTTTTGAGTTATGCGACATACCCACACACAGACACACACACACATACAGACGTCACGAAAAATCGTGTAAAATCCCTTATATCTCTAAAACGAGAGCTCGTGTTAAGATGACACTTGCAGGTGTGCAACTAGACATCATGAAAGTCACACGTATAAATTAGCAACATTCAGCGATCATTCGTTTTCGAGCAATGTGAAATACAAAATCCATTTCGCAAATCGGGATTACTATACTTCCTTATACTTTGTATAAGGAAGTAAAAATTAAAGACTGAGATTAGTCACCTCTGGCAGCAATAACAGCACTTATCTTAGTCATGGAGTCTAACAGAAGTTAGAGGGCAGCAGTTCATGCAGTTTTAACACGATGCGACAGTTCATCGATCGTAGTAACTGGAGAGTAGTGGTGTAGCAGTCGCTCAGTAATCATTGACCAGAGGTTTTCAATGGGTGAAAGACCAGGAGAACGTGCTGGCCAGGGCAACAGTCGAACACGTTCTGTATCAAGTGAGGTCCGGACAACATGAGCAACATACGGCCGTGCATTGCTTTGCGCAAACGTAGTGTTACGGAGTTAATGAAGATAGGGCAGAGCAACGTGTCTTAATATATCAGAAATGTAATGTCTATCATTCAGAGTATCGACAATGCGAACAAGAGGGAACCAAAACGTGTATCTAATGGCAACACATACCTCACTACAGGTGGTAGGCCAGTAGAACGATGTCGAATGCAAGCTGCCAATGGACATTCTCCACGATACCGTCCAATACGGATTCAGCCATCTCGGTGTTATAAACGTAGCAATGGTTCTTATGAAAAGAGGACGTCATACCTTTCTTTCGTGCAGGTTCATCGTTGATCACATCTTTGGAAGCGATTAATTTCTGTTTAAGGGGAGATCAACCCTCTCAAGAATTTCCAGTTGGTTACTTGCTTTACCCAATTTGGGTACAACACTACCGAAAAAAACAAAAAATCCAGACGTTATCAAACATAATACGTAATACATGGGAATATTTTTGTATAACCCTCTAAACTAATAGTAACCAATTTTATGGCCACCCTTTTGCAACAAAAATTGCGATTTTCAGCATCTCAATAATAAATATAATTTCCTTATGAATGTGAATTTCTATAGGAAGCGTAAAGTGATAACATGCACTTAATCTAATGGCATCAAAATAAATGCACACACCTATCGACCCCGTTTCGAAATAATTTTGTGTTCAAATATTATGTACTCTAAAATCTACACCTATCACTCCACGTAATTCTTAAATATTCGCACCCGTTTTAAAGTGAATCTGATGATGATTTTGGCCGCTACCGCAGGACAAAGGTACAGATTCCAAAAACTTTCATCGGGAAGGGCACATTTGCGTTGCATCCTTTATTTACTAAAGAAATTTCATTTATTTTTCTGGCCACGTGAATCGTAGCCTATATCTCTTTCCGAAAGTAATTAATATTCCGTGCTGCAGGGTTGTTTCAGTCAGTGACAATTTAATTTAGGGAAAACATAAGAGAATGAGAAGTTTTCAATAAGAAAACACACCATCTCATGATAACTACACTGAGGTCTTGATCTCCGATCGACTTTCACAGAATAAATAACCCGTTCTCCGAGTTTAAATAATGAGATAGAGTTTCACTCGTGAAAAATTATTATAAAAGTAGCGTTATACTTATTATCCAGACAGGCTATTTTAGAACCTGCTCAAACACAAAATGTCTTTTATTTTACATCAGTTGTCAAACACCCTTTTTGTTAATACTACCATCGGACATCTTGAAAACTTCACAACCAGCCTCATTTGTGTCCATTGCAATGGGTTGAAATGAAAGAACTAAAAATTAAGGCAACCTTTTAAGATCCTTTTTTTTTTTTAAAATACTTACTTTTTTAAAGTGTTACATTTTAATTTCCTCATTTGTATCAAAAAGTATTATCTTATGAATGAAAGCGAAATGACCTCTGTCTGTCTGTCAGCTGTCTCCAGAAAAATGTACTGCACTGACAGGCATGACATTGGGCCCACAGATAGTCTCCGTGTGCACTTCGAAATCGAATTTTCAAATTTTTAATTAGGATGAAAGTTATTCATTCAAAGCGTATCAGCGTATCGGACTCGATTCAATTTTTCGACATTTTTCTTTGCTTTGTCATTTCAGCATGTTGCTTACAATTTCTTATTTCGTTCATTTTTTCTAACATAAAAAAAACATTTCGCTGATAAATAATTAAACAGCTGTAAACAATTTAACTGTAAACAACTGTACTTCTTCTTCATTTCTAACAATTTTATTTATTGAGGACAGGGGAATATAAAAATAATAGAATCGACTTCATAAATCCCGTTTCTGATTTGTAAACATCCATTTACAAACCGCATCCCTGTGTTTGATTTCGAACAGTGTGAGTGTCTGGAATACTCTACTGAACACGCCTCCCCTCCACTGAAATATTCAATGAACGAATAAATAGGTCATTGAAAGATTCGTTTTGAGAGATCTATATCACTGCATGCGATTCTCTGTATTATCCGTACACTAGGATAGTGCAGTGCGAGTAAAGTTTTCAGAGACACTATGCAGTGCTAAACGAACCATTCTGTTTCATCCTTTATCTTTGGAACTAAAATTATAAAAATAATTTTGTGTGAGATGGATTCTTCTGCCATTGAAACAAAATGTATTTTAAAGTGGTGTCCATTAAATAGTGAACGATTCCTTTTTTCTTTCCAGTTTGTTCGTGCGAGTGTTAATATTGAATCATTCTTCACAAAGCAGTCTTGAAATGGATGGACCCAAAGTCAATTTAAAACAAGGATCCCGGCTCGATAAACAAGTCCGACGTAATGAGGGAAGGTTCGAACAGGCGCTCGAAATTTTCACGATCTTGTAAAGAGAAGTGATCTGTGGTCTTGTGTCCAATGAGTTAACACAGGATCCAATAGAGGCTGTTAGGGTCAACAACTTGAAAGTCACGTTTCGAGTACACAGAGCGATCTGGGGAGCGGATGGGTCAAATTCATGTTTCGTTCAGATACTATACGCAATTTATGAGAGGATCATTAACATGATCAGTGTCATGAATGTTTAATCCGATCGGACGAAAGAGTAGAATTTTTATTTAACTACTTTGAATATTTTTTGTAAAGGAACTGAGCATAATGAAACGTAATTTATAATGTACTAGCAGGCTTTGCCCGCTTCGCTGGACGTTAAACTTAAATGATTTGTCAAAATGCCATATCTTTATTAATAACCTAAGTTCTCGCTGTGATTGGTAGAGATTTTCTCGCTCCCAATGTGAGGAGTCTAGGTCCCCACTGTCTTCGGCACAACTTACCCACTTCTTACTTCCCCACCCTCAGCGGGTGAGTTCGAAGTTTTGCAAAATCCCACTAATGTACATAATGCGTACACTTAATCAATATCCACACACCAAAATTCGCCATTCTAAGATAATTCAAAGCGAATTCAAACAGAAAAACATGTTTTTACACATGTTTATTGCCTTCCGACTCCGAGAAGGGGGGGGGGGATTTCGAATTTCATGAAATGCAGTTACAATAAGTGCCGGATGCATAGAAACAATTTACGCACCAAATTTCGTGACCACAGAAGTCTTTAATAGACAGTATTATAAATAAATAAATACAAAAAGCACAACTTAAGAATCGGAACCCTTTGGTGACTTTAAATATTTTAAGCCATTTTTGCGATGAACTGAATTGGCTATCTCAATTGTGCAATTAAAGATCTTGGCGAGAAACGTCCGAGCTACTTCGGTGCCGAATTTCAAATTTTGCCAAAGGGATCCAATACTAAAGCTGTTCCATATCGAATCTGGGTTGAAAACGGAAAAAGGGTAAAATAAATTAGAAATATCAGACCTATATTTATAAATTTGATACCGAATGAAAGGGGCGATTTTGCTGAGTCCAGGGGTTCAAACAGTTTTTCGATGCGACAATTAGATTTTTAAAAAATAACTAAAGTATGAAATTTAAGTGGCAACGGAAAAACAGATAAAGGGAAAAATAAATTAGAAATATCAGACCTATCATTACAAATTCAGTACCAAATGAAAGAGGTGGTTTTTCTGAATCCTGGGGTGTAAACATTTATTCGATACGACAATTAGATTTTATAAAATTAACTAAAGTATGAAACTTAGATGGCAACACTTCATTTCAATCTTTACATAATTTGTAGTGAAAATCACGCGAATACAAAAGTCTTTAACTTAAAAATTTATTTTTATATTTTATTTTTTCATTCAAAGCATTTTAGTGAAAAAAATATTTATGGCGCATGCGCAGGCGTTTTTTACACACAATTTAAACACTAATCATAATTTTGAAAATTTCTATAGATATAATTTCAAGTTGGGTGAAGACCTAAGTTTCTGCCAAGCGCCGTTGAATTCCGTCCAGCCGTTCTCGAGTGATGCCCGGACAAACGTGTTTTAGTCTTTTACCCCCTAGGGGGGAACGGGGGGGAATTTCTGAAAAGTTGATAGATATAATTTTAAGTTGGGTGAAGACCTAAATTCCTGCCAAGCGTCGTTGAATTCCGTCCAGCCGTTCTCAAGTGATGCCCGGACAAAAAAAGCGACATTCGGACACGATGACACACACACAGACACACACACACACACACACAGGCAAAATTTTCTGAAGTCATTTTCGGCTTTCATGGGGTGTAAAACGTGAAGATATCGCAAAATTTTTCGATTCCGACAAATTTACAGACAAAACTCTGATTTTATTAATATAGATTGATGGAAATGGATTATTATCATGAAGAGTAATGCTTAGATGTTACGGTATTTCATCCTACCTTATTCTAGAGGAAAGATGCCTTTTTTTTTTTACCGCTGAATAGTGAATGTTAATTTTCTTATGCTTAATGAAGCACAAATAGGTAAGTGAATTCTTCCACGAGTTCCTGTACGCAAACCAGTAGTGCTATTTACCTGAATTCAAAGCATTTTAAAAATATTTACGGCTAGCAACTCGCGGGTCACTATGTTTAAATGAATTTAAAAAAAAAATTATTCTGAATGTAATTGGCATTAACATTATATCTCTTGTATGCTAAATTTTATAATGATTTATAACGCTCAGCGCTATACATATATATATATATATATTATTATTATTATTATTTAGAAATTAAAAAACAATCAAAATGACTTTCTTGGACAATCTAGTGTTAATAATATAAATTTGACAAAATCTGAAAGATGTAATTATAGCAGATGTTACCACTGGTCATTAATCATCCTTTTCATTATCAGTCCTCATTGATCTGTTGTCCTTTTGGTACTCAGCAGAAAGGAAATTTTTTGCGGATCCTTCGTTAAAAAACACTCTGGAACAGAATATGTCCATCTGCAACGTACTTGATTTCCGTGGTGACATCGTAAAATATAATTTGTTTTGAATCATGGAAAAAGAAATTTCGCAATAACTGTCTTTAGAGTCTTATTTTTAAAGTGAGAGCATTAAACAGATTGATTTTGTGTAAACCTGTATTTTATCTAAATATTGCACAGGCATCAGATTGTGCGCTAAAAGTTTAGTACACACACACACACACACACACACACACACACACATATATATAAATAAAGAAAAAAAAAAAAACAGAAAGGAAGAAAAAGGAAAACTCCTTATAATTGAAAAATGCACTTTGAGAAATTTCCTCCAGTATTCTGTAATACATCGGAATATTAATATTTTTGTGTGTGTAAACCAATCGTTAACGCTAATCACATCCTGTTTCATCGTATTTTACGCTTTTATGCATATAGGATAATGTATAATAGTTTCGTTTTGTTTTATGCAATATATTACAATACGCTCCAAAGAAAAACCTATAACAAGCCGATATGTATTTGAATTCTTTTGCGAGTCTCTGTATACAAAACTTGTTTGTTATTGACACCATTCTTAACAGGAAACATAGTATGGAAAACAAGAACAACACATATCATTTTTAAGGTTTTCTAAAAATATTTATGGGAAAATGAAAGCCATTTTCAATTTCGTTTCAAACTGCACAGAAAAAATCCTTCCGTACGTTATTGCTACGCAACGCAATCAGAGGTGCATTAATATAACTAATATATAGCCTAAAACTAATTACTCTGACGCCTTCATTTAATCTTCAGGGGAAATTTCCTTCTTCGCGAATAGTTTTTTCAATCAGATATGCGTCGAAATTTATTTTTGCCCTCTAAGAGTTTATCACTCTAAACGGACCTCGCATACTATTATTTATATCTGAACCCTTACCTTTACGGTCATCCATGGCACGAGATAACTGACCTTTTGCGGTTTTTCCTCAACTATCTGAGAAATGATTGAAGGTTTAATTGGAATAATATAAGGTTTTTCCCCGGAGCGATAAAATCACAATTAAATAGTACTTTTTCTTTCAGCTTCGGCTTTTAATAAATTGCTGAGCAACTTTATTTTGGAAATTTCTTTTACTTGAAGAAACGGCAGTGATGATAATTATGACTAAAACGTCCTATATATATATATATATATATATATATATATATATATATATATATATATATATATAACTAGCAGCCCGCTTCGCTGGACCCTATTTTTAAATGAATCACTATAATTACTGAATTCTCAAAATTGCATTAATTTTTATCACGTGAAAAAAAAAAAAGCGAAACAAAATCTGATTAGGAAAAATGTTGCACCGGGTTCTCACTGCCTTCAGAAAAAATTCCCAAATTGCTCTAACTCTTATTTCTGTTATTTTCCCCCTTCGCCCCCTCCCGTCTATCCTAATAATTTTACAAATTCGAAAATATCCGCAATCGATTTGTAAATATCAAAAACCACTATGCACCAGTTTTGAACGATCTATCTCTATTTTTATTTTTTTGCCCCACCACTCTCCCCCCCCTTCCCAATAATTTTAAAAATTCGAAAATATCCGAAATCGATTTGTAGGTATCGAAAACCTCTATGTACCAATTTTGAATTATCTAACTCTATTTTTTTTGCCCCTCCGCCCCCCCCCGTCCCTCCTAATAACGTTACACTTTCGAAAATATCCCCATTCGACTTGCAGGCCTCTAAAACCAATCTGTACCAATTTTGAACGGCCTAACTGCATTTCTGTTTATTTTTGGCCATATCCCCACCCCTTATCGCTCCACCCCCTTTCCGCACCTCCTAATAATTTTACAAATTCGAAAATATCCGCAATCGATTAGTAAGTATCGAAAACCTCTATATACCAAATGTGAACGATCTAACTCTATTTTTATTTTATTTTTTGCCCCCCCCCTCTCCCCTCCCCCCTTTTCTCCCCTCCTAATAACTTTACACTTTCGAAAATATCCTCATTAGATTTGCAGGCTATTGAAACCTATCTGTACCAATTTTGAAAGGCCTAACTGTATTTCTAATTGTTTTTGCCTCTGCTGCCCCACCTGGGGGCTGAATTTTTAAAATTCCAGAAATTGGTTTTTAGATATTTGCATTAGCTATATTTTATAGCAAAAATTTCACGTATATTTTTTTTTTGTTGTTGTTTGAGATATCTTATACTATTAAGTGAGCAATATTTGTATGTATATTTCACTGATCTCGAAAACGGTAGCTCGGACAGTCACGAGATTTAACACAAAGGTGCATCCCGAAGGGTCATTGTGCATATCGAAGTCAGATTTTCGAATTTTTGATTAGTTTTTTATTAATTAATTAAAATGTGAAAATCATAACCTTCTAATTTCTGATAAAAAAAGCCATTTAAATTTTAACATTTTATCCATAATTTAATTGTTGCCAATTTTTTTTTCGACAAAATAATAATAATAATTAAAAAAAAACACGTACATTTATTTAAAATGAGGAAAATTAATCAGAAAGATTAGAAAATAAATTAGAAATATCACTCGCATCGCTACAAATAAGACACCAAATGAAAGGGAAAATTTTTGTAAATCCGATGCATTAAACAGCTTATCAATCGGATGATTAGTTTTTTCTTAATTAATTAAAATGTGAAAATAAAAACCTTCTAATTTCTGATAAATAAGACATTTAAATTTTAAAATTTTATCCATAATTTAATTGTTGCCATTTTTAAAATAATAATAATTTAAAAAAAAAAAAAAAAAAAAAAAAAAAAACGTACACTTATTTAAAATGAGGAAAATAAATCAGAAAGATTAGAAAATAAATTAGATATATCAGTCGCATCGTTACAAATAAGATAGCAAATGAAAGGGAAATTTTTTAAAAATCCGATGCATTAAACAGCTTATCAATCGGACAATTAGATTTTTTAAAATTAACTAAAGTATGAATTTTAGGTGGCAACAGCAGAAGATTGTATGGAAACCGTTAGGAGAAAAAAAATGAAAAATCTGCTTCACATTAAGTCACATCATTTTTAAAAGGGATTAAAAATTGCAGTTTTCAAATTCTTTTAAATTTTCTCTCACGAACACAAAAATATAATATACCCCACAAGACCAACTTGCATTTCAAATTTCATCAATTATTTTGGTTAATAAACAAAAGTTATTTTTTTTTTTTTTCAAATTAAGTTTTATTCTATTTTCGAAAAGATTTATGTGATCATAGATATAATAATATATATAGATCTATCAACCCCATATTATCGTGCAAAGATTTTTGATGCCGAAAAAAAAGCTTTGGAATCAGACATTAAGTGGTATTGAAGGAAAAAAAAATAAAAAAGAAGAAGAATGAATTTGAAACTATATCTGGGGCTTTTCATTCACCTTTAGTAAATAAATTATTCATGAACTTTATTTGCTAAAACATTCGTGCATATTCCCGTGTGTATTCACTCGGGGAAAGACTGCCATATTTTGGTAAAATCGCCGTCTTTTCCCGAGTGAAAAGGAATCACTTTTTTGTCCCCAATGATCAATCTATATATTATTACTATATCTATGTATGTGATACGATAGATTAATAATTTGGGTTTAAATTTTTTTTTTAAATAGGTTATTTAAACTCTATGAACCATATTTTTATTTTATCAGCTTCATTAACAGATCCTGCTGGGCGATTTTTTAAATTTTGGTGTTGAAGTACACCGAATGTTTTTCGGCAAGAAGTTTAATATAGCAACAGCCATTTTAATCTAAGTAGCGCATCAAATATATAAAAACATAAATGATTTATTTTTACACAAAATTTACAGAACAAATGCAGTTTTAAAGATAAGAAATTTATTTCAACAAGCACTATTTTAAACATAAAAAGCATTAAAAATATAAGCAGAATATAAAGGATTCTTATGTATAAACAAAAAAGAGCCTGATAAAATTATTAGCAAAACAGTCTTCCCCTTTTCATACAAAAAAAAAAAAAAAAAAAAAATCCATCGCTAATAGGGCGACAAAAATTCAAAAGCCGCCAATGGAGCGACATAATAAAGTTGTGTAACACGATAATGTTTACCTATTTATTTATTTTTTTATATAATAATCACTATGCTAATTTATCATTCAAACAAATGAACCTCTGTGTGTTACTACACTCTCACGCTGTCGAACAGAAATATTTGAAAAATTCAAATTAATATTTAAATAAATAAATAAAAATATGTTTAATGGGAAATATATATAACCATAAAAAGATTAGTTGTCTAAAATACGGCAGAAATAGCGCTCATAGCACATTGTTAAGTCTTATTGTTACAATGGATTAAGTCAAAAATGGTGACAAAAATTCAAAAGCCGCCAAAGAGAACTATATTAAGGCTGTACTATCAGGTTTACAACCCATGAATTATATATAAACACAAAAAATTAATTGTCTCATGCGACAGACGTAGCCGGTCACAGCATATTGTAATATTTGGCGTGAAATTACTGTCATTTAATGGTTGATTGGATAAAAAAAAAAAAAAAAAACATATGAAATAACGTAAAAGCAAATATTATGTTGTCTAAACCCAGTTACGTTTGAGTCCAGTCCGAGTTACATGTGAACAACACGTATAGTGTTGTTCACATGTAACTGGGATTCAAATATAAAAGGGAAACTCCAATTTTTCGATACTATCTATTTCGAAACTGTTATATAATAAGCACCTAAATGGAAGCTCATTGGTGAACTATTGTCGCAGGTAATAGGGACAAGCGCCCGAGTTGCAGTGGATGACCAAATCGCTGCTGAATGCAGCAGGGACCTGGAGCGAGCTTTTGAACAATTTCAGTAATTTATTTTATTTTATTTTTATAAAGCTATATAGAAGCGAGTTTCCTTTAACTTTAGTGGCCAGCGAAGCGGGCAAAGCCTGCTAGTATAGTATTATGCGATATATAGGATTCGCGTTTTACGCATGTGAAATCCCGTTTCCCCCCCCCCCACCCCCCACCCCTTGGGGACCGAATTTCGAAAATTCCAGAAATTGGTTTTTAGACATTTATATTAGCTATATTTTAAAGCAAAAATTTTACGGATATCTGTTTTTTTGTTTGAGATATGAAGGATTTTTTGAATTCACGTTTTGCCCCCCCCCCTTGGGGGGGGGGGGTGAATTTTTTCAATTTTTTTTTCCTAAACCATCCCTGACCTATAAGGAAAAAAACAAAAAAAGAATGATCGAAATCGGTCAAGCCGTTTACGATTTTATAAAGGACATACAGACAAACATTCATTTTTATATACACTCATGTCCATAAATTAAGGATAATGCTAGCTGAAGCAAATAAAGGTTCAGAAACAAAACAAACATGACTTATTTATACAGTCCATTTATTAAATAAAAGATCACGAACAAAAAAAGGTGGTTTATGTAGGATACTATTTATAAAAACTACGATTTTTGCTCCTGAAGCAATTACAAAAAATATCTCCCTTACAAAAACTTAACATTACATGGTTGGTATGATAGTTAATACATTGTGTGTCTCTCAGATGATGAAATACTGTTCTTACAACGCCTAGGAATGCTGAATATTAAATTACTGATCTTATCTTGGGGAAGGTTACTCTACTTAGTAAGCAATGTTCTCCGAAGTTCCAGTACACATGTAGGAGGTGGTTGACGAACTACAACTCGTCGGAAAAGCATGTCCTACACATGCTCTATCGGATTCTAGTCAGGTGAGCATGCTGGCCATTCCATGCGAGCGATCGCTTCAGATTGTAGGCATCCGTGTACAACGTTTGCACGGTGAGGACGCGCATTGTCATTCATAAACACAAATTCTGGGCTCATGGTACCCCTAAACAAACGTACATGTTGATCCCGACTGATGTCCCGATAAGTTTGGCCTATCATTCTTCCGATTTGAACATGCAGATCTGTTCTGGTGCCCAATATGATCCCCCCCCCCAAACGAGCACTCCTGCCCCACACGGTGTCGTTCAATGACTTTGTTTTGGTTGTAACGGGTACCTGACGTTCTACATATGAAAGTCTGGCGTGAATCACACTGCAAGCTAAACCTGGACTCGTCGGAAAACATCACACAAGCTCACTGTGCCGCTGTCCACATTGCATGTTCTCTACTCCAAGTTAACCGCTGGCACAGTGCATTGCCGTGAGTGGAACACATCTAACAGGCTTGCGAGCATATAGACCAATATCTTCCAAACGTCTATCCAAGGTTTGTCTTGAAACTGTCGCTTTCGTGGCTGCAGACAGCTGACGAGACAGGTCTGAGGCTGTGCTTTATCTGCTTATTTTGGCAGTTACTACCAAATACCGGTGGTCATTCGGAATTGTAACTCGTCGCCGACCAGTACTGTAACTTCGACTGGCATTTCCATCATTTTGGAATCGTTGCCAAAGCCTAGAGGTGACACTTTGGGCGATTCTAAGTTTCCTGATACTTCTATCTGAGTACGCCCACATTCTAGTCGGCCGATAATTCTACCACGTAAAAAATTATCTCCATGCGTCCTTTGTGTCATAACTATTCGGTTGTGGCACTGAGCGGCACACAGAACGCTTGTGAACAATTTTCCTTCTTTGTTCCCATTCCTTTTCTACCCCCTTCTTACACTTTCGTCATTGTAACATCATATCGGCGTCATCTGATGGCTTCTTATAATTTGCATATTATTCTTAAAGATGTGTGTGGTATTTCTACAGGTGAAATTTTTGCATTAAAGTTCGATTTCAGTGTGAATCTGAATTATCCTTAATTTATGGACATGAGTGTATATAGATGTAACATAATGTAAAATAGAAGAGAGATATATTGTCAATGCGAAATTCACCCAAAAGATTTGTAGAAATATACACAGGAATAATTAAAGTAAAAAGATTTCTTCACACACCCTAAAATTAATGTAAACACTACCGGTTTTGAAAAGACGCGGCCTTTCTTCTTCAGGTGCAAAATCACGACACTACCGTGGAGAAAAAAGCAAGACAGAGAGCGGGGCAAAACTCAAAGGCAACTCAAAGAAGAACAACACAACCAACCCGTACGATAGCAGCATGCAGAAATCAGTCAGAAGGGAACACAATCAAAAATCAGAAGACAAGGGTGATAAAAAGGGGGGAAGGGACTTTTATTTATTTATGTTTTTAAAAATACAATTTAATTATTTATTTACTTAATACTATTAATTTTTCCTGTTAACAAAAAGAAAGAAGCAAATTTTTTCATGCAAAGTGGATTTTTCATGAACACTTTTATCCCGTTTAAGATAGGTAAAAAATTCCATGAAATCGAACACGTTTGGTATTGAAGATAACTTTGGCTTGCTGAAAATGAAAACTAGGCTCGCAATAAAAGATTTAAAACCTTCCTGCTTAGTGACAGGCTCACGTAAAGGGCATTTCTTTTTCATTTCACCATCACAGACCCAACTTTTTAAGAGCTCTACCCATAAAAACCTCTTTTGACAGCAACAGATTTTAAGTAATTAAAAGAAAATTTAAACACGCAACTCTAAAAGGTGCCAATTTCCTGTTTAGACAGCGATTAGAAAGAGAGAAAGGAACACACAAATTTCAAAAAAGGAATCCCATCTAATAACTCAAACATCAAGGAAAAGTAGTTGATTCCGAGGATGGGGAGTGGATTCTCTAACTCGAAGGTAAAGTGTATTCGCAATTTGAAGAATGGCAGAAATGTCAAAAATATTTCCAATGAGAATGAGTCATTCAGATATCGGCAAGAATAGGGTAGCTTCGTATATTAGAATTGACAGGCATTTTTAGCACCCAAAAAGCAATTTTAGTTAAAATTATTAACTTTTCATAAGATCGAGAATATTTTGAACTAAGAAACAATCTTCATCTACTTTTTATTTCTGTCGCAAATTTCAAATGGGTTGAACTTAATGAACTAACACCAAGTGAATGATAGACAGTATTGGGCTACTTTTGTTTTAAAGCTAATGACGCCAATGAAAAATCGATCCGTTGACGGGTAGTCGTGTTCCAAAAATTGGTACATGTTAGCCATCGGAAGCAATTACAAGTCAACGTGTTGCAATCGAAAAGTCACTTCTTATTCCTTTTCGGTAAGGGGGTCACCCATTTTCGTCTCTTCTTCTTTTTCAGATCATAAGCATTAATTATGTGTCATCGTTAAAAAAAGCTATTTTCCAAATTGATATGAAAAATTCGTGCAATCAAGATAATTATAATATGACCCATTAGAAGTAAATGGCTCCTGCGCCAAGCTTGAATATTCTGTAAGAAGAACAATACCAACAGCAACTCTATTCAAACTATTTCTGGATAAAGTAAGAAAATTTACAACACAGTGTTCACATCTTATGAGTTTTGACTGAATACCTAGTCTCTTTGAGCAGGAATCACACAAAAACACAGTCAGCAGATTTTCCTACTCTGAACAGTGTTTCTTTAAAACATTAAGTCGGTGCCTACCAAACCTTGACATTTAAAAGGGCAGTTGAAATTCTCGTATAATATCCCAGTCGAGTGTTTTCGTGCGCACTAAGACAGAGCTCGGCACTATCTTTGTTTTTTAATATAACTAAAGCAATCTTTGGTTAATGGTTTATTTAATGGGGTTATTTAATGGTTTGGTTATTTAATGGAGCAAAAATAAGTCGAACATTTATGAAATATTTATATTCCTTTTCTGTGATAACCACAGTTATATACATAGTTATTTATCTCGGTTTAAAAGTTTGATTCCAAGAAAAAAGGAAATAAGTACCGTTTCTGCTTTGTGTAGGTTATTAGAAGCTTTTTATGTGAAATTCACTTTGTCATCGCGCCTTCGTTTAAAAGTAAATAAATAGAAGCAACTCAGTTTGTCGCCCCTTCGTACAGTTATTGAGAGCGTCACGTTAATAACGCGGTCGGTGGTCGAGAGTTCGGTCCTCGGAAGGTCCGGAGTGTTCATTTTCGCAGATAATTAGTAGAAAAGGTGTCAATTGATACAAGAAAATTTTTCGTTGCTTACACAGTATCCTAAGAATTTTTTGAGGAGTTTTTTAAGAAGCTTTTTTTTTTTTTAGATATTAAAAAAGCACAAAATATTTTTCATAGTAAAAAAAAAAGCACAAAAAAAAAAAAAAAAAAAAAAAAAAAATTAAGTAAAAAAAAAAATACATAAATAGATATTTTTTTTAGAAACTTCTTATTTTTGAAATTGGATTTTGTCATCACATATTCGTGTCATGCCAAAAAAACAAAGCGCTTCCACTTTAAAGTAAGTGTAAGGAATTTTTACATCGTTCATTGGCTCAGTTGGTTAAAGCGTCATGTTGATAACGCGATGGTGGTGGGTAGGTTCGGTCTTCAAAGGCTGACGTGTTACTTTTTTGTATAAAACTAATGAAAAAGGCGTCATTTTTAAAAAACAAAACCTTTCATGGCCTATACAGTATCCTAAGAAATTTTGATTAGTTTTTTAAGAAACTTTTTTGATATTAACTAAAAAGAATTACAACAAAAGAAAAAAAAATCTGGAGTGACTCCGCTCGACTTCCCGAACATTGTTTAATTAACAGTTTTGTAGATAAAGTAAAGAAAGAGGAGTTGTTAAATAAAAAAAAGAGAGAAAACCATATTAGAGTGTTTGAGTATTTTTCTCATATATTACACGATGTTTTATTTAACGCTACTGAACTTTGAGCCCATAGATCATAATGATAAAGATTTTTTTCGTTGTGTCCCAGTAAAAATCTATAAATGCCAGATTCACCAAAATGCTTATATTTAGTGCAACAGTGATTTATAATATGTGTATAAATTTTCAGCTCAATTGAATGAGGCGTTTAGATGCTACCGCAATTTTAAAAATTTGGTCCCATAGGCCATAATGATAAAGAATTTTTCTTTGTGTCCCTGTAATAAAATTGTAAGTGCTAAATTCACCAAAATCTATAAAGTTGGTGCAACTGTGACCTATAATATGTGTCAATTTTTTTTACTCAGATTAATAATGCGTTTAGACGCTATCACACTTTTAAAAATTTGGCCCCATTGGCCATAATGATAAAGAATTTTTCTTTGTGCCCCTGTAAAGAAACTGTAAGTGCTAGATTCACCAAAATCTATAGAGGTCGTACTATGGTGACTTACAATATACGTACCAACGTTCAGCTTATTCGAACAAAGCGTTTAGACGCTAGCGTGTTCACTCACAGACATACACATATACATACACACACACACATACATATATCATCGTAAAAATAGTGGAAACGGACTTAGGGGACCTCGAAACGTATAGAAACATCAAAATTTCAAATTCGAATTTTTGACATGATTACAAACTGTCCTCACATATAGTGTTCGGAAAGTAAAAAATCTGAAGTGACTCCACTCGACTTTCCGAACATTGAGTAATTAACAGTTTTGTAGATAAAGTAAAGAAAGAGGAGTTGTTAAACAAACAAAAGAGAGAAAACCAGAATAGAGTGTTTGAGTCTTTTTCTCCCTATATTATACGATATTTTATTTAGCGCTACTGAACTTTGAGCCCATAGACCATAATGATAAAGAATTTTTCGTTGTGTCCCTGTACAAACCTATAAATGCTAGATTCACCAAAATGCTTATAATTAGTGCAACAGTGATTTATAATATTTATACAAATTTTCAGCTCAATTGAATAAGGCGTTTAGATGCTATCGCACTTTTAAAAATTGGGTCCCATAGGCCATAATAAAAAATAGTTTTTCTTTATGTCCCTGTAAAAAAAAACTGTAAGTGCTAGATTCACCAAAATCTATACATTTGGTGCAACTGTGACCTATAACATGTGTACAATTTTTTTGCTCGGATTAAGAAGACGTTTAGACGCTATCACATTTTTAAAAATTTGGCCCCATAGACCATAATGATAAAGAATTTTTCTTTGTGTCCCTGTAAAAAAAAAAACTGTAAGTGCTAAGTTCCCCAAAATCTATACAGTTCGTGCAACTGTGACCTATAATATGTGTAAAAATTTTTTGCTCAGATTAATAAAGCGTTTAGACGCTATCGCACTTTTAAAATTTTTGCCCTTTAGGCCATAATGATAAAGAATTTTTCTTGGTGTCTCTGTAAAAAAACTATAAGTACTAGATTCACGAAAATCAATAGGGTTCGTACTATGGTGATTTACAATATACGTACCAACTTTCAGCTTATTCGAACAAAGCGTTTGGACGCTAGCGTGTTCACTCACAGACACACACACATACATACACGCACACACACACACACACATTCACACACACGCACATACACACATACATATATCATCGCAAAAATAGTGAAAACGGACTCAGGGGACCTCGAAACGTATAGAAACATCAAAATCTCCAATTCGGATTTTTGACATGATTACAATACTTTCCTCACGGAAAGTAAAAATAATACTGAAAACTTTTTGCTGTGGAGCATTAAAAAGCATAAAATAAAATTTTATTCTTGCGAAGACTTGCTATAAAAAATAAAATGTCCAACAATAAGAAATTTTTAAAGAAGAATGTAGATATTTCACTTTTACACGAGATGAAAATTCTTAAATTTTTAAAGTATTTCGAAAAGCATTCAAGAACAATATTTTTTTGCATTACATAGATTTTTGTAGCATGTTCTATGACTTTTTTTCACTGTTCTATGACTTTTGGTTAGAATGTTATGCTCATAACGCGTTGGTCGTGGGTTTGATCCTCGAAGGTCGTCGTGCTATTATTATTATTATTATTATTATTATTTTCAGATAATTAAAAAAAAAAAAGTCAGTATCTAAAAGAAAATCTTTAGTTGTCTATACAGTATCCTGAGAAATTTTGATTAGATATTTAAGAAGCTTTATTTTAAACTAAAAAGCACAAAATAAAAATTTAAGGAAAAAATCATTTTTTAAGATCAGAAGCTTTTTATTGTGAAGCCCTAAAAAGCATAAAATAAAAAATAGTTGAGGTAAAGACAGGCTATAAAGAAATGAAAGTTTTAACACTAATGAAATTTTAAAGAAAAAATAGATATTTCCCTTTTGCAACAGATGGAAATTTTTAAATATTTTAAAAAGCTTTCGAGACCTTTGGAATTTATAGCTTAACGAATAATTATACAAAAAACTAATAACAAAGAACATTGGTCTCGAATGCTTTTTAAAATATTTAAAAATTTTCATCTCTTGCAAAAGGGAAATATCTATATTTTTATTTAAAATTTCATTAGTGTTAAAACTTTCATTTTTTATAGCATGTCTTTACCTGAATAATTTTTTATTTTATGCTTTTTAGGGCTTCACAATAAAAAGCTTCTAATCTTAAAAAATTATTTTTTACTTACATTTTTATTTTGTTTATTTAAAAAGTTTCTGTTTTCTTTTAAACTTTTTATCTGTTTTGTGTATACGTTATTGAGTATATTGAAGACGTTCAATTTTCACATGATTCGTAAGATTGCACTTTGTTTTGAGCCTTTATCAATATTTCTATATAGAACCAGAGATAATTATAACAAACTATATAAAGACAATTCAATTCTGAATGTTAGATTCTTATGACATTCGCACACCTAACAGGAATTGTTTTGAGCATTCTCATTTTTTATTTATGGCACTGTAGATAATCACAACAAACGATAGACATTGATGGTATTTATTTACTTACTTTTTTTTTTTTTTTTTTCACTTTAAGGTATGTAAAGCAACCTTTTTTTTTTTTTTTTTTTCAGGACGGAGGACCATTCGTTTCAATGTGGATTTTTTGTAGACCAGTCATTACAAATTCAGTACCCGATAAAAGGGGCGACTTTTCTGAATCCAGGGGTGTAAACAGTTTTCCGACACAACCATTAGATTTTTTAAAATTAACTAAAGTATGAAACTGAGGTGACAACACTTCATTTTAATTCATTTCAAAGTAAGTGGCGCAGTTTTACGGTCAAAAGATGAGATAAAAAATAAATTAAAAATTAAAATTTTACAGACTGAAATTAATAGTCTTCCGTACTAAACTAAATTCTGTCTTTGACAGAATTTGTAATGTTTTTTTTTATTTTATTTTTCGCACTTGGATAAAGTTTGTATAATGCGCATTCATTTCACAATAATATGGCTTACACGTGTTCAATTTTCTTTCCAAATAAAATTCTTATAATTTAAATGGATAAAACACCAACATAATCCTGGTCATTCAGTAACAATTTCACTCATGAAGTGTCACCTCATTTTGCTACCTCAGCCTTCGACTTTTAAAATCCTGTTTCCCCCACTTTTCAGTTTTGTAATAGTAATCTCCGCCTAATCACATAAGTATAAGAATCTAAGATTTCAAACGAATAGAAAATAATCTGTAGTAAGTGGGGTGGGGAAGAGAGCCAAAAGATGTTAAAGTTAACGTGAGTGCATCGGGGTACTTGCATAGGGTCGCACATAGGGTACCAAAGCTTACCTAAATCGATAGTGTAAAAAACAAAGATATTTTTTCAGAAAATAAAGTGAAGCCAAAAGGGTTTTAATTTAGAATTTTGGCTCCGAAAAAATCCCCACATTAGCAGATTATTCAGAGCAAAGCACCCAGAGTTACAAAGGAAAAAAAA
Source organism: Salticus scenicus (assembly GCA_963930645.1). Lineage (NCBI taxonomy): Eukaryota > Metazoa > Arthropoda > Arachnida > Araneae > Salticidae > Salticus > Salticus scenicus. The sequence continues at coordinate 1,121,873 of OZ005650.1, forward strand.
AAAATCTTTTTGTAAAAGAACTTCATACACAAAAAATATTCAATCATACATATATACATAAAATAATCATTTCAGTCTAAGTTTATTCATATAAAAATTCAAAACTAAACAATTAAAAAAAAAGAGGGGGAAGAAAATGATAATAAAAATTCCATTTCCATACATATTTAATTTAAAATCTCAAAACGTGTAACTTCGAAATTCTTTAATCATCAGCCTTAATTCATATTAGATAATTTGGAGTGGAAGGCTGATTTTTTATACCAACTATGTGAAAAATACCAGAGCCGGGAATCGAATCCGGGCCTTCCGCTTAAGCATCCGCGCGTTAAGCGGAAGGCCCGGGTTCGATTCCCGGCTCTGGTATTTTTCACATAGTTGGTATAAAAAATCAGCCTTCCACTCCAAATTATCTGACGAGTAATTTCATCGAAAATCGGAAATTTTTTCGAATCTTACACTTTTTACTCTCTCTTACCCATAAGGTAGAGAAAGTATTGTGTTTGGATCAAATTTACGAAAGAGAGTTTTTGTTATATTGACACGTTTTGAGGTCCCCTGAATGCAAAAATCATGTTTTTAGCGGTTGGTCTCTGTGTGTGTCTGTCTGTCTGTGTGTTATCAGCATATCTCAAGAACGAATAGTAGCAGAAATTCCAAACTCGGTATTCTAAATGTGTATCATATAGGGATGCTACACTAAGCTTTTCGTTGAGATGTAGCAAATGGTTCGTGTACAGGGACACTCAAGAGTACAAATACATTACGTCTGTGGAGGAAATTACAGGCAAGTAGAGTTTAACATCTATAGACTGCACTAAACCAAATTAAATGGATATATAGAAAATGGTCTCATGTAGAAAATGACAGGGAAATCATTCACTGTTCATTTACAGGGCCATACAAAAGAACTAGCTTATAGTGCGACAATAGCTGAAAATTGATGGAACTGCATATCAGGTTGTGCCGTATATTATTACTATGGGATTATATTTAGGTGCACTATGTGGTTTGTACATAATCTTCAAAATATATACAGGGCTGCAAATAATAAAGCGACTACATTCTTTTTTATTGTTAGTGGAAGTGCTTTGCTATACTATCTTACCATGTCCGAGAAAGCTGCTCAATAATGGAAATGAATTCCTCATAAACATATGATAAATAATGTATGTCTTTAAGCTAAATATTCATCGCTTGTCTTTTTATATATTTACACGTTTTGAGATTCCTGATTACCGAAGTCAAGTTTTTTAAAGTTTGGTTTTTGTGTCTCTCAGAGTAACTTAAAAAAGAATAATTTCAAGAGATCCAAAAGTTGTATTTTCAAATTAATATAAGTTTGTTGCTGGAAAAGTTTGATCAAGACTGATAACTTTCAAGGAATGCTGCGTGTGAAAGTTGTCTAAATAATTTTAAGTGGACTTTTAATTTTAATAAATTCTATATAAATATAAGTGTAGTAATGAAACGGGGGATTGAGGGGGTCAGTAGCCCCCCCTCACACATATCTTATTATTATATAAAACTCTTCCGAAGCCTAATTAGAATTGTTTTAACATAGGCTTACATAACAGTACTCATTATGTTACCTGTTAATAGCCAAAATGCATTTATGGTATTAAATTTCAGGGTAAGAGAAAGTCGCGTGAGTGACACACCAGATTATTTCTTATACATGCGGAAAATAATAGATAAGATAAATGCACTTTCAAAAAAATAATAATTAGTCAATTGAAGCACCAGTTTGAAGAAGGAAACAAGCGTCAAAAACCGAAAACTGAGTTTTTATTAATTTATATGTTTTTTATATTGCTTTGCGTTGACACATGTGCCAGGCAAAAGAAGGGAACGGAAACCACTTATTTAACGTAAAAACAAGCATCGAAAATACTCATGAGTTCGATTTCTCAAATGCAATCGCGACTGTTGAGTGGAGTCGCAAATCGCAAAATAATACAATGTGACCCAATTTATGAACCCCCGATAATACAAAGAAATGATTAAAACTTAGAAAAAAATCTGAATTTTATGTGCAGCTCATTCCCTCTTCTGATTTTACTAAATCAGGTCTTTCTCATTTTTTCGAAAAGCCTGATTTGGGCTCCTTTCCATCTTCAAACTAGTGACTTAATTTCAGTTAATACAATTGCATTATGTTTCACCTAAAAAATATGTCTTCAGTTGCAGAGAAGAAAGAAATTAGATCCTAAATAAATAAGTTAAAAAAAGGAATTGAACTTTCATAAATCAAATCCTTTTTTAATTTGCGTACATGTTCAATTGTATGAGATTTCGATCTAACTCTCATTCACACAATACGCATTTCCACCACTCTAATGGCTGTCGCTTCTTAGAAGGGAAAAACTGTACTCGAGAGCATACGGGTGCTACAGCTATACTAATTACTGTGTCTATGGTATATTTAAATTTTAAGAAATTGCCAAGCTTAACAATTTTCTTCTTTGGGAATTTTCGATGCAAAAGAATATGTGTATAAATTATAAAAGTGCATAAAAAATAAAAGTACTTTTAAGGATGAAATGTTCCATTCTGCCACAAAAAAAATCTAGATCGTATGATGTAATAAAAGATCCACGGGAAGGCTTCCATCAGCAAATGTTGAATAAAAAAAAAAAAAAAAAATCCATAATTTAATGTATAATTGAATATTGTGTTAGTCGATAAAAAAAAAAAAAAATATTCAGTATTTATTTATTTATTTATTTTTTCCGAAGATGACTATTTTAAAACATGAAAATATACAGCAGATGAAGTAGAAGATGAATATAATTATTAATCTTCTACTTTGTAAACTGCGGAGTCTAAACATACCTAAAACTTAATAGGAACTTTTCAACATAATTTAAATACTATTGGAAACATATCGTGAAACATTAATCCTATTAGATGAATTGAAAATATTGTAAATACATTTGTTAAAAAAGCTTTTTTTAAAAAAAGAAGAAGAAGAGGAAAGAAAGAAAAAGTAAAGAAAGAAAAAATTTTGGAATGGACCCAATAAAATGTTAAAAATTTTTTTTTATACTTTTTTCATTTTTCTAAAATACAAGCGAGAAATCAACTAGAATTTGGATAGTTTTGCGCATTCTAATTTCCTATTTTACAAACCGTTATTTACTAGCCTTTTTTTTTTTTAATGATATCCCAATATCTGATTTTCTTTTACGGACTCAACTTTTTCTCTAGTTTTATTCAATCTCAAAGTTTAAAAATTAACAAACAGTCATTTTTATTTAGGGACAGCAGTATGAATATACAATAAAAATACAAAATAAATATTGGAAAAATCAAAGCTGTATCTAAATATTTAATTGAAATTTTTCCACAATAACTGGATACAACTATTACTATAACAACTAATACAATAAGAAACATTCCAAATAAAATGCGTATTGATACTTATAGCCTAAAAACATTGAAAAGTGAATTATTGGGGAAAAAAAGAAAAAAGATTAATTTTGGTGTGGATCAAAATGTCATGCGCATTTAATCCCAACAACTTCCGTAAACACAGTAAAATAATTTATTTTCTTTTCAATGAACTCGGCATCATAAAAGTCTAAATAACAAAAATAAGTTTAAACTCTTTAAAATGGTTCCGGAAAATTCATGATGATGTGAATTTTTTAATATTTACTCTTGCTTTTTCTATATATACACACACTAAGCGACAAAAAAAAAAAAAAAAAACGCACTTGGTTATTTTCCTTTTCACCTTCTGCAACCGCCAATTTTATCGTTTGAAAAGCAAATTTTCGAATAGATTTTGTAATGTTGTCCAACACATAGACTTTAGAATTGAGTCCCAGTGTTAAAAACAAAATGCAATTGTCAGAAAAATTGCAATTTTAGAAATTATTTCAAAAAGGGAAGAAATTATTTCAAATAAGGCAGTTAACGATGCCACAAAATGTATTAATTTTTTAATGAAAATCAAAAAATATTTTAATACGTGAAATGGCAAAATAATTAAACGTTAACGAAATATTGGTAAAAGAGTTTTTAGCAAAATATAAAATTTTTTGGCCGTTTAAACTGGAAATTTGGCTTTAAGCGGCCACGTTGCTCATAGAAGCAAGATAACCGCAAGTTAAAAAGCAAATGTTTAAAAAATCGATTTGTATCATGTTCAGAACTTAAAAAAGATTTTAAAAAAGTGTATAGTATAATACTTTCTTCAAAAATAGTCCGGAAGCAATTAAACAAGGCAGGTTAAAAATCAAAAGATCTGCAAAAAAGCCATTATTAAAGACAAATATATATATATATATATATATATATATATATATATATATAGATAGATATATAGACGTCAGTTGACAAAAAAAAAAAAAAAAAAAATAGCAGTTAAATATCAGGCTGAACTGAATATATCTGATGAGTCAAATTTATTTTATTTCGAGCTAGTGAAAAAAACTACTAGGACGGTAAAAAGGGGACTGACTTAATGAAAAGCGTTCTCTTAAAACACATTCTCCGTACATTAAGGTACGGAGGTGAATACTTTTTCAAAAAGTCAGACAAATTTTCCTACTCAAGGGATCAATTATCTCAAAATAAATCACGGTGATCATAAAAGAGGCGCCTGACCGACTATTTCGGAGGTATTTCAGACTTTTCTTCAAACAGCACTTCAAGTTAATAATGCACCTTGCTGTATGGCGTCTGTGGTACGTGAGTTTGAATCGTATTGTTAAAATTACCTATCCATTCCCATGAGCACCTATAATTCTGTAGGAAATAATATATTTTTTCACTCTAAGTTAAATCCCACAAGGAATATCGTAGAATTTCTTCTTTATAGACTTGGAAACAGTCCTAATCTCAATTCGCTCGAAAATGTTTAGTCATAAAAAGGAGAGAGAGGAGGATTCGAAATTCGCAGCCTACAATTTTGCGAGAAGTAGAAAATTTATTTTCAATATTTAGCACAGTGAAATTTTTTAGATTTATATCAAAAAACAGTATAATACTATGCCACTGTGCATTAAAGCAGTAATTCCATATAAAGGTGGAATTAACCCAATGCAGAATACATATTTTTATTAAAAAATTGCTTAGATCTAACAAATAAATATTTCATATATTAAAATATAACTTGTTTGTTTCATATAATAATAGAATACAAAGTGTATGGCTATTACATTATGTTTAAAAAGAAAGTTTTATGTAGATTTTTATAAAGTACTTCGTAGAGTGTAATAAAGCGAATTATTAAATCGAAAATGTACATAGGTATCATTTCATCCCTTTGGTATTATGCAAACATGACAGTTTTATTTGTTTCAACCATTAATTTTAAAGTTATTACAAATAAAAAGTCATTTTTTCTGCAGTGCGGCTTTTTTTTTTTTTTTTGCTTAGTGTATGTATATATATACTAGCATGGTCACTATATTTAAAACTTTAACCTTTTCTCTTTAGTAACAGTAACATTTATGTAATACAAAGATAACATAAAAGGAACTAAAAATGAAAACACTATTTATCGACCCAAAATTAAATTCCAAAAATTTGTTTCTTAGTTATTTGTGTTAGCTGTATTTTAAAGCACTAGGGGGCTCTGCCCCCTGCTCGCTCCGCTCACCAACCCCCCACTCACTTTACTTATTAACACATGCAGAGCTCTGCCCGCCTATTCGCTGTTTTCTTTCACTGAAAGTGAAAAGGAATATTAATAGTGCATATTACAAGACAAAAGCAGAAAATTATTCTGGAAATCTTCATATTCAATATCAAATTGAAATATATAATATTTATATATTTTTTTAATGTAAAGAAATTCATAATATATAGACCATTTTGCATTACAGCTTTAGTATATGACCCTTTTTATTTATTTTTAACAACCTTAGATCCAGACCGCGGCACCCTTTCGTAATTGCATGATTGCGGGTTCGGTTTTCGAGCCGGCCAAAGACCGTCGTGTACACTAATGGTGTCTGGTGCACGTAAAATATGTCGTGGCCGCAATATCCTACATGTTCCCATCAAAATTATACCTCTGGGAGCCACTGAAGCGGGGGACCATCCCCTTCGTGTAGTGCCAAAATTGTGGTGGCATGTCTCCGGAACATCCGTAGGGGTGCCCCAGTCCTTCGCCAGTTATCCATAGCGCACCAATGATGCGACGTCAAACACAACCTACCTATTTATCGACCTACAACCATGGATCATATTTTAATTTTCCCGTGTAAGAAAATTAATTTTCTAAAAGTAGAGGATGGATGGATGGTTCCATCCTCTAAAAAAAGTTGATATTTACTTTCTTTCTTTTTTACATACATGGTTTCGGGGCGCCGTACCCTACTCTGTAAAGCGCCGAGCACGTGATTATGTAAAATAATCGTGATAATCGATTGCCGATTCGATACTTGAGCCGGCCAAAGTTCGTCGTGTACACTAATCGTGACTGGTGCACATAAAATTTGTCTTGACCGCGAAGTCCTCCATGTTCCCACCCACACTATACCTGTGGGGATCACCAAAGCGGGGGGCGGGATCCCTTCCGGAAAGGATCGAAATTGTGATGGCATGTGACCGGAACATCTCTAGGGGTGCGTCCCAGACCGTCGCCAATTACCCATAGCGCAGTACTGGTGCGACGTTAAATCGAACCTACCTACCTACCTACGTACAACCATGGATCATATTTTAATTTTCCTGTGTAAAATGACTTCATGACAGAAGAAAAACGTCACTGGTAGAAACTTTCTTCAAAATGGCAAACAGAGTGCCTTCATAAACTTGTCGTTTTTAGTTAATAACTTCTTTAATTAAAATGATAGAAATTTCTAAGCGGCTGAAATGTTTTCCTTGGAGTATTCGGAACACATTGATACCTCTCATGACGCGAAGGACCCTGCCCTCCGCTAGAAGATGCTGACGCAGACAAAAAAATTTGACGCCAATGGCAGTAACTTTTTTTTTCATATATAGAGAAAAATTTTACGGATATCTGTTTTTTCTTTGAGATATAAAGGTTTTTGTGAAATCACGTTTTGCCCCCAGTCCTCTCTTAGGGACCGAATTTCCAAAATTCCAGAAATTGGTTTAAAGTTTTTTATGTTAGTTATATTTTAAAGCAAACATTTTACTGGTATTTTTTTTTTTTTTTTTCATTGATATATGAAAGTTTTTTGTGAAATCACTTTTTGCGCATGTGGAATCGCATTTTTCCACTCACCCCCTCTTGTGGACCGAATTTCCAAAATTCCAAAAACTGATTTTTAGGTATTTGTGTTAGCCATATTTTAAAGCAAAAAAAACTACGGATATGTAAATGTTTTTTTGTTTGAGATATGAAGGATTTTGTGAAATCACGTTTTTTCCTCCCCCCCCCCCTTCGGGGGCTAATTTCGTAAAATTGCTTTGTAGTGGATGTCTACGTAACAGAAGGAACATTGACACAAAATTTCACGCTTCTAAGTCCTGGGCGATGATGAATCACTCACTCCCCCAGGACCAACGATTATATATAGATATATGCATATACTACTTCCCAAAGTGAGTACAGCACCCCTAAAATACCTATTCAGCAGTTACCATGTATAATGCATACCTTTTCAGAATCCTAATTAAATCAAATCTCTACACATCATGATTTAATCATCTTAACAATGTATGCTCAATTAATATTGTTAAATACACTGGAATGATGAGCAAAAGACATTGACTACATTAAATCTTTTTTGTGGAATTCAGCTAATTCCACATTTTTTTTTTCTTTTTAAGAATAACTATTTATGAAATTTCTAAGTAGTTGTACCAAATTTCCAGTCAATCGGATAATTATATAGCATCTTTCGCGTAACCTTGTAAACTAATTTTTAATTCTATTCCTGTTTTTTTTTTTTTTTTTTTTTTACTCCCATTACCCTACTACCGTAGGTGATGGAAGTATTACATTTGGTTCAAAAATTCGATATCGAGATTTCACCTGATTTACACGTTTTAAGGTCTCCTGAGTCCAAAAAAGTGTTTTTTGGCAATGGGTCAGTGTGTGTGTGTATGTGTGGAATCTTCTGGCTATCCTATCTCCGAAACTAATAAAGATAGAACTACAAAACTTCAGAATTAAGACTGGTCTGGTGTACAGAAGAATTTTTCAAATTTTGGTGAAAATTGCAAAAACGAAAGTGGGACATCGGAGACCAGAAGTGGGACCGTAAATCCGTATTTCAAAAACGGCTGTAACGATTTTCTTTAAATTTCGCTATATACACACTCTATTAGATGTCCTTTCGAATGATATACAGTTCCAGCCACTTATTAAAATCACATTCGTTCCGAGTCAAAGTGATTTTATTAAGCGGCTGATTTTTATATCCGGCGAACGTTCCTGCACTTAAGGAAAAGGTATCACATCCCTGAATTTCGCAAGAAACTTCAAAAGGTAACGAATAATATGATTAGTAAACAATATTAATTAATTTTTGGTAGATAATTAACTAATTGTTTCTTCGATATAAGTAAATTAAACGCATTGTAAGTTCCCGTGCACTTTCGTTAGAGGAAAATCATCACTACTTTACCAAAAGTTCACGCTGTTCTTATAAATTTAAAATCTTTCCGTTTAAACCTCATGAATTATAGTAATTTCAAAATAAGAACTACAATTTGCCTTCTAATAATTAGAAAAAAATAATTTCAAATCAAATTTGTATTTTATTACTGCGCTTTGAAAAATACGTTCCTTGAAATTATTACGGAGATAAGTTGCGGGGCGTGTTTAATTTGTACCTGTGCTGCAAGTATAAAATATTGAACAATGAGCGATAACGGAGGGTTTGTTGTGCTTTAATTTCTTTTTCTATTAAAAAAAAATCACAATACAAATAAAAAAATAATAATTTTTAGTGTGCATAAATGATATTTTTGGCTGCTGAGAAGATATTTTTGAGTTTATTAACCGGCGATACTGATTCTATTAAACGGCGGGTTTAAAAGTAGTTTGTATTGATTTGATTCCGGTCTTGGCGTTTTGATCAGATTAAGCGGCTGATTTTATTAACCAGTGATTTTATTAAGCGGCGATTACTGTAGTTGGTTAATTTAGGAAAATGGATAGGCGTCCTGTATTAATAGTTCAATTTCAGGTCTCGCAAGCGCGTTCCTTTAAAAACGGCTGTACGGATTTTTTTTAAACTCGCCCTTAACTCACTTTTATATACCCTTTTGTATGTAATTATTGTTTTCGGGTCAATAATTGATTTTTTGTAAAAACTGTTATCTCAAAAACGGCTCTAAAGATTTTCTTGAAAATTGTTATATAAATCCATTTCTTTCTCGTGTATTACGTGGTTATTAGAGGAAAATTAACAGTCTTCCCGATTAGGTAGGTCATCTTTAAATCTCGGAAATTTGTGTTCCAAAAACTGTTCTCTACTATTTTTTTCTCTTATTTTTTACCTCGCTCTATGTAAGCTTCGTTTTATATGTCTTTATAAGTTTCTCTTAGCGAAAAAAGTTCAGGTTTCTACTTCTTTAGGTCACTTTTATGTTTTCTGATCACATCATCTCTCAAAAAGGCATATAATACGTGTAATATAGTGGGCAATGAAAGTCGTGTGGTTGTTTCACACCAGATTTTTTTTTCTACAGGTATGCTCATTTTATTACGATGAGTGCAAAGTTAAAATGCACTTAAATGAAGTGTCCTTCGTGGACCCAATGTTTCGACACTCTTTTGAATACCTCCTCGTGCGATTTGCAGACACTTTGACATTATACACACTGTATAACTCGGTACCCACGAACACATAAATATTTGTGCGTGATTTCCAGTCAATTGGATGATTGCATAATTTGTCGGAAGTATTTTATGCAGCCCCGTAAACTAATTGCTAATTGTAGGTCTGTCATTTTGTACAGAAATGAAGTTTTCAAACATTTTAATTACAAATGTTAATTTCATCCTTTTTAAAATGTACTTAAAAGGAATGCTTTCCACCAGGCTCTTACGTGGGTTACTGTACATTAGCCACAAACACTACTTACAACAGAAACGTTATGCAGCTGATTTCACGCAACTCTCAGATACTTGTACACTATTTCGAGTGTATTGAATGATTACTGAAACGTTTCGGTATTCTTTTATGTTTATGGAGTCCTATGGATTAAGTGTCTGCACACCTTTTTCTACAGATGAAGCATCATCACAATCTCTAATTATTTCATTACGCCGAGTGCAATGAAACAATGTTAAAATACGCTTAAGAGATTCCTTAATGATGAAAAATATTTTGGTGTGTTCCTGTGCACGGCGTACAGCGAAAAGTATACAGTTCCATCCGTGCGGCTCATAAACATTTGTTCGCAAGTTAAGCAAGTCAATCTAATGATTTTTAGGACTGCTGTCTGGGTACACACACAACATTTGAGCGTGAATGGGGAGGCCTGTGCACTGACGTTTCGGCAAGGACGGTAGCCTAAAAGGATCGAAAAGACTCTTATAGGATATTCTAATCCATGATAAATTCTCTGGTGAATCAAAAACTAATGGGAGTAGGTATAATTCGACTGAAATGTTCTATGCACAACCATTCCCTGAAACATTGCTTTTACGTTAAAACACTTTACAGTCTCTTTTATGAATTCGCTAAGTTAACTCGGGATCATAAAGTATAGAAACGCCTCAGTAATAAGTTTCAGTAGGACGTGACCGAGCCTTCCAGAAGGTACATGAAAAACTCACCAAGGTGTGAACTCATCACCTCCCAGCTTTCCTCTTTACTCAAATATTAAAATAATCGAGAAAGCGGTACTTCAAAAGTCATTAAAACCCCTTCCTTCTCATTAAGAATCCTCCATCACAACACTTTCACTTTCAAGAAAGTAGCAAATGAAATGACTTTAGGAATACTTACTTTAGCCTTCGGTCCTATTGGACCCTTTTACAGTACCAATGGATCTGTTATCTTTTATGGATGTAGCCATTTGGAAGTAACTATCCCATACGGATGTAGTATTATTTCTTCAACTTACGTTCTGCGGCAGACTGGTACACCCTAAAAGCATTTTGAAAGGGCCAGGGGAAAAAAAAAAAAACTGTAATTATTAACTGGATTACAAATTTCTTATTATTCATTAGAAATTATTCTTCAATTTTTTGGTTTAAAAGAGAATAAAATGACTGTGCTAAATGCAAGTAAATAAAACGAAACACATTGAGTGTTAAATTAGGATAGACAGAAGTATACAGAAATACAGAAATTTACAAATCGAAGCGGCGATTTACGAAAATTGTGAATTAGAAAACCTGTAAAAGGTGAAAGTTGACCGGCAGATTCTAATACTAACGGTAATGAATGCTAAGTTCAGAATAACGCTTCTATTAGGGTAATAATCATTAGTAAAATAGGGGATGCTAAGTACTAACGCGATCCTATTTTTAAACAGTACTTTGATGACAAATGAACGTGTCCTCGAATCAGAGCCTATTTTGAAAATGTTGAAAAGTCTTTGAGAACTTTTCGATGACACAAGAACAAACAAAACCCTATGACTCATTGTTTGAAAAAATCACTCGGATTGCGACCTTGCAAAATGCATTTCAACATCGAGACTTATTAAACTGGAGAAAAATATATGCAAATAATTTACTCCAACATCTGTAGAAAAGATTTTATTTGTCCTCAAATAATCAAAGATTTTTCTTTTTTTTCCCCCCTCAACAAAAAATAAAAAAATTAAAAATGTGGGAACAGTTTCCGAATTTCAACGACGTAGGGTCAACTTAGATATTGCGTTGATATGAAAACATATATACTGTACATTTTTTCCTCTTATGCAAAACCAGTATAATACCCAGTATAAAGGAGTTAGAAGAATCTTTAACCCTTTCCGACCCGAAACATCCCCCCCCCCCTTAAAACATTACATTCTTCTGTTTTTGCAAACTGAAAGAAAAATATGGACTATAACGGACATTTGTTGATTGGAAATTGTACTTCACACTTTCGGCTCATGAGCTCGATCGTTCATTTCCTGATTTTATTACATACGACTGTTCCACATGCAAAAATTTAAGTGGATGTCTAACACGCTCGATCGTACGGCCTGGGTCGGAAAGGGTTAAGCAATTTTATGAAACACTCGCAGGCTTTGCCCGCTTCGCTGGTCAATATATTGAAATGAATCCTCAAAACACTCTATCATTAATAACAATAAAAAAAAAAAAAAAAAAATCATCGAAATCAATCAAAATCTAAGTTCCCGCTATTTTCTGTAGCGGTATTCCCGCACGCACAGTCGGGGATATGCAGTCTCTTACCTGCCTTTTACTATCCCTCGCGGTTAAAGTTGAAATTTTTGCGAAACTCATCAAAGTGCCTATTGCGTACACTTAATCAACATTCACACACAAAAATCAGCCTTTTTTTTTTTTTCAAATATTTTATAACTTATTTGTTTATAATTTTTATGGACTACTTGGCTTAAGGTGGCTGACACAAAAACAGAGTTCCTTGGCGAAAAAGTCAGCATCAGAAGTTTAAAAAATACCCAGGATTATCAATAAATAAAGCTCTTTAATGTAGATCTGAATTAGCTTTCATTTTATTATTATTAAATTTTGATAATGACGTCATTTTGTCATGTGTCTGAGCAAATTTAATATTAAATATTTTATTATTATTATTATTATTCGCCTGAAAATATAATAATTGAAAATATAATACTGATAATATTCGCCTGAAAATATAATACGGCGTAACATTTTATTATATGCCGTAAAATAAATTAACTCGTAAACTTCTTTGGCAACAATTAAAAATTAAAATAAATGATTTAAAATCTTTATTATAGAAGAAATATCTATATTATATAGAAGATAACGTTTTGCTTCCCCCCTCTTCCCTTGGGGACTAAATTTCTAAAATTCGAAATTTTTTTTTTTTTTAGGTTTTAATGTTAGCTATATTTTAAAGCAAAAATTTTACTGGTATTTTTTTTTTTAATTTATTTTCTTTTTCATTGATATATGAAGGTTTTTTGTGAAATCACTTTTTGCGCATGTGGAATCTCATTTTGCCACGCACCCCCTCTTGTGGACCGAATTTCCAAAATTCCAGAAATTGACTTTTAGGAATTTGCATTAGCTATGTTTTAAAAGCAAAAAAACTACGGATATGTTTTTTTTTTTTTTTTTTTTTTGAGATATGAAGGATTTTATGAAATCACGTTTGGCCCTCCCCCCCCCCCCTCTTCGGGCCTGAATTTTGTAAAATCGCTTCTTAATGAATGTCTACGTAACAAAAGGAACATTGTCACAAAATTTTATGCTTGTAGGTACAGGGGTGTGGGCTGGGCGAGGATGAATCATTCAATCAGGACAAACGATTTTATATATATAGATTTATTACTAATGAACGTAGTAGTAGTAACATTATGAAAATATTTCCTGTATGAGATTTTGATTATGACTGAGTAGCATTAAATATATTTTGAATAAAAGGTGTGAGAGAAAGATGCTTTAAATACATATACAAGAAGGGTTTGTGTTTAGTTTTTGCCATCTGTCATTTAAGAAGAACAAAACGGCGTCCTAAACAGAAAAAAAGTGCTGGTCCAAAGGATGTATCCAACTTGCCTGTAGTTTCGACGGGAGTAATATATATATTCCCCCCCCCCCCCCTAAAAATGTCTGAACTGTTTTTTGAATTCATTGTTATTTGTGCGTGTTACTTAAATATTTAAAAAAAAAAAAACCGCTGCTCTCGCCAGGTTTGCAAACATATGAATGGAAGAGCTGCTATTTCATTTTTCCCGCCTGAATTGCTTTTCAATCACTCGAAAGTGTGTCTTAGATGGCTAACGAGTGATCAAGTTCCATTTTGTGAATGGGATAAAACAAAACGAAATGAGATAGGAATCCTCCGGATTTATCTCGACATTATATATCGGGATATTACACCAACAGAATAAAATATATATATTACATACATATGTGTATATATACTGGTATATATATATATATCTTTCCTACGTAATGTACTATTATCAAATATACGGAAACCTTTTTAAAACTTGTGTAAAAAAGTAAAAAACAAAAACAAAAACAAAACAGAAAAATAAGTTCTTTGTTTAAAGCAATGTGATTACGATCCTACGAAATTGAGCAGTTCTTTCTAATGCCGTCAAAACTGCCCTTCAACTTCATTATAATTTATATTTGTAACTTAAATGCTTTTTTAAGTTGTTGTCTTCTTTGAGTTTTATGAACTTTTTAAGAAACTCAGTTAGCTTCTGGGTTTTTTTTTTTTCTTCCTCTGAAATGCATTTCAATCATTAAAAACTCTACGATTAACTAATAATTTCGATCCATTTTAGGAATGAGAAAGAAATAACAAACTACGAAACGAAAAATAATGAATGAGAAATAATAATATGATATATCCTGTAGATTAATTTTTATCTCAATATTTTTAAGTCCTATTTCAACGTCTCAAAGTATTACACTTTTTTGCAAAAGGTGGGAAAAACAACTTTGTTTTTTTTCTCTCTTTCTTTTGAACGCCATTGCTAAACAAATGAACTCAGGATCATGAAATTTGAATCACATGTATGTGAATAAGTTATTATACTTTACTATAGGGAATAATTTGTAAATTGATTTTCTTAAAAACATATTTTTGATTTAAGAAAAAACTTTAATGATTTCTTTTCTGATTTTTATTTTTCTTCCATGAGGACAGTTTGAAAAAATCTGGAGTGACTCCACTCGACTTTCCGAACATTGAGTCATTAACAGTTTTGTAGATAAAGTAAAGAAAGAGGAGTTGTTAAACAAACAAAAGAGAGAAAACATAATAGAGTGTTTGAGTATTTCTCTCCATCTATTACAAAATGTTTCATTGAACGCTACTGAACTTTGAGCCCATAGATCATAGTGATAAAGAATTTTTCGTTGTGTCCCTACAAAAACCTATAAATGCTAGATTCACCAAAATGCTTATAGTTAGTGCAACAGTGATTTATATTATTCATATAAATTTTCAACTCAATTGAATAAGGCGTTTAGATGCTACGCACTTTTAAAAATTGGGTCCCATAGGCCATAATGATAAGGAATTTTTCGTTGTGTCCCTGTAAAAAAATTATAAGTGCTAGATTCTCCAAAATCTATACAGACTGAGTATCTGTGACCTATAATATGTGTATAAATTTTTTGCTCAATTGAATAAGGCGTTTAGATGCTATCGCACTTTTAAGAATTCGCCCCATAGGCCATAATGATAAAGAATTTTTCTTTGTGCCCCTGTAAAAAAAAACTATAAGTGCTAGATTCATCAAAATCAATAGGGTTCGTGCTACGGTGACTTGCAACATGCGTACCAACTTACAGCTCATTCAAGCAAAGCGTTTAGACGCTAACGTGTTCACTCTCACACATACACACATACATATATCATCGTAAAAATAGTGAAGACGGACTCAGGGGGCCTCGAAAAGTATAGAAACATCAAAATCTCAAATTCGGATTTTTGACATGATTAGAATACTTTTCTCACTATAGTGTTCAGAAAGTAAAAATATGTAATTGTTAAATTTTAATCCCATTAAAAATTGAGACAGATAATATACACTAAAAGTATACATTTTAAAATATTAAAAACACAAAACACAAATTTCAACGTTTCGAGCCTTTTACAGGCTCCTCATCAGTAAAAAACATCAAATGTAAATGCTAAGATGAACAACAGACTTTCATTAAGTGAGTACAATGTATTCATCAGGAACTGCGCATGCTCATTAAGGGCCCTCTTCACTCACCGCCGCCGGAAGCCGAAACTAATGTTAATCTATGGGAAATTTTTCTTTACAAATCACTTATTAACTAATACATATTTTTAAATTCTGTTTTCACATTCTGAAAATTCCCAGCTGTTAAATTGACGGACCTTTTTTAAAAAAAATATTATTTTAATTTTTTATATTTTATTTTGAAGCTGCAAAATACGAATTTTCAATATGTGAAATTTTTTCACTTTGCAATTTCAAAATAAAATATCAAAAATTAAAAAAATACATTTTTTAAAAAGGTCCGTCAATTTAACAGTTGGGAATTTTCTGAAGGTGAAAATAGAACTTAAAAATATGTATTAGTTAATAAGTGATTTGTAAAGAAAATTTTCCCATAGAATAACATTGGCTCGGGCTTCTGGCGACGGTAAGTGAAGAGGGCCGTTAAGTGACGAAAATTGTTGAATTATGTACCAGCCCTCCAGGAAAATTCTTGAGTGATAATTTAAACAATTAGATATTATTATTTTAGTACTGTTAAAATTAGATAAATGGTCAGTTTCTATGGCATGCTGTACTATTTTCGAACGTATATCACGGTTTTTGAAATTTGCTTTATGTTCCTTAATTCGAGTATGAAGAGAACGGCCAGTTTGACCAATATAAACCGAACTACAAGATTTACTATAGGGATATTATAAATAACACCTGTACGGGAAAGAGGGGGGGGGGGATAACTGTTTTAAAATTAGAAAGGAAATTACGAATTAGAAATTGAGGTTTATAGGAAACAGATAAATTAACAGTGCGTAAAACTTTGGCAATATTTTTATAGTAAGGAATAGTAACGAACGATTTTGGTGATTTAGAGGAATTAGTTTCATGATTATCCTTATTAAATTCATACTCTTTTAATTTTCTTTTAAGCCAGCGAGAGGGATAATTATTACTCTTTAAGTCCGAAAAAATCCTTTTCAATTCCAACTGGAAAAGTTCATCGGTACTGCAATATAATTTTGCGCGGTTAAGTAAAGTATGGAAAACAGCAGATTTATGTGAAGAAGGGTTAGCTGAATTAAAATTTAAATACTGGCCTGAAAATGTAGGTTTCCTATAAACAGAAGTAACAAATTTAGAATAAGTATCAGAAGGCGAACGCTCAATTAAAATATCTAAGAAAGGGAGTTTATTATCTTTTTATTGTTCTAAGGTAAACTGAATTGAAGGATTAACGGAATTAGCATAATTAAGAATATCAGAAACATGTTTATTATCAGTGATTATAAAAATATCGTCCACATATCTACGCCAAAAATAAAAATTTTCATGTAAATCAGAATTAATTTGATTTTCAATAAACTGCATGACTATTTCTGCAATTCTAACTGAAATGGGGGGAGCCCATAGCAGTGCCATTAATTTGATGATAATAAGAATTATTAAAGCTAAAACAGCTGGAAGTTAAACAAAAAGAAATAAGTTCAATTAAAGTATCAGTATCTAAATAATTATTGAAAGAAATGTTATTGCAAATTTTTCGAATAATATCACAAGCATAAGGGATAGGGATAGATGTGAACAGAGAAACAACATCAAGTGAAATCATTAAACTATCAGAGGGAACATTACTTTGTTTTAAATCATCAAGAAAGCTATAAGCAGAAAGTATACTAAACTGAGAATTCAATATAAAAAGTTTAAGATAATCAGACAGAAAACGAGATAAATTATACAGAGGGGATTTAGAATAATCTATTATTGGACGAAGAGGAGAATCCGGTTTATGTATCTTTGGTAAGCCATAGAAAATAGGTGCAGAACCAGAGTAACATCTCAAAGTTTTAGCTGTAGAAGAGTCAAATAATCCAAGTTTTTCATATTTACTAATTAAACTGTTCAATTATCTCTGGATGGCAGGGGTATTATCTTTATTTAGCAGTTTATATGTAGAATTATCATTTAATAAAGTTAAAGCTTTCTTTTCATAATCATGCCTATCCAGAATAACTGTAACGCACGGCCTTTATCTGCACGAGTAATAACAATTGAAGGATCACTTGACAACTGTTTCAGGATCTTTAATTCGGAAGAGTGGTGAGGGGGAGTATCATATGAATTACGTAACAAATTTTTCGAAATTTCAGTTCGTACATGGTGCTTATCACGCACAGAGTCTATTAATATGACGCTCAACAGCAGCTAAAAGCCTAGGAACATCAACTTTAGGTCCACTAATAGAATAATTCAAACCACGATCCAGAATTGTCCGAAAATTTACGAGACGACTTATTCAAGGTCCAAAAAGGATTATGGTGCGGAGAGATCTAGGCAAGCGATGACTTGGATACCAAATTATTAAATTTCTTAAGAAACTTGGCTCGATGACGATCTTGTAACGTCTTGCTTTGAGTAGATAAATAATACAAAACTCCATTACGATCATAAGTATCAAGTGAGTTAAGTAACTGAGACAACTTATATTATCTGTCTCAATTTTTAATGTGATTAAAATTTAATTTAACTACGAGACGTAAGGATTTTTAAATATTTTATATGTAATTGTTAATTTGTAGATTATGAGCATCTTGACAACTGTAAAAATTATATTAAATAATTTTATAATAAGCAATTTCGCCCTATTCACATTTCCTGTTTGTAAGTATATTTTTTATGATTCCTTTTTTTTTTTTTTTTACTTAAGTTTTAAAAGAAAAAAGGAATAAAATTTTAAATTTAATCTTTAAAAATATATGCATCTCCATCTGTCTTTAATGCATTTTTGATAACACTTTTCATTTAGTTTTCTTTACTAAAATCACCTAATTTTTTCCTTTTATTTCAAAACATATTTTAGTGAAAAATTAGAGCAGTACTTTAATACTTCACTGCCGAAGTCAAAGTAATACAAAATTCCAATAAAAGTTTGTTCACAAACATGTTATCGAAATTCCATGTTCATGTGTTCATTTGTTTAAAAGTTATGCACAAGAAAGAAAGGAGGGGAGAAAAATGTTTGAATATTAAAACTTACTGATGGACAATTCTACAGCTAACGTAAGTTTTTGTTTCTTATCCCATCCCATCAGAATGACAAGCGTGTCGAAAATGTATGTTATTTCTGGCGTAAAAGAAACAAGAAAAATGCCTCGGTATTGTTTCGATTTCGATTTATCACTTCAGCGAAGGTAAGCGTTCGGTCAAGAAAAAAAAAAAAAAAAAAAAAGATATTTTCATTTCTTCCATCTTACATAAGATTGGCACAAAACGTCGTATAAAGTAGTAACATTATGAAAATATTTCCTGCATGAGATTTTGATTATGATTGAGTAGCATTAAATATATTTTGAATAAAAGGTGTGAGAGAAAGATGCTTTAAATACATATACAAGAAGGGTTTGTGTTTAGTTTTTGCCATCTGTCCTTTAAGAAGAACAAAGAGAAAAAAGTGGAGCCGTTAATGTTAGATGTGTGCTGAAACATTAGAAAGGGAAAACGAATAAAGGACTAAGAAAAAGGAACACAACACCCAAAAATATAAAATGTCTTATTTTTGTAATCAATGCTTTTGCTGACGGCGTGGAAATTGAAAAAGAGTTAAAATAAATTTGATTTACAAGTATTAATTCCCTGTACTGAAATGTAAGGTGGTAGTCGTAGGATGTTAATGCAGTAGCAAGGGATCTGTGATATCAGGATGGCACCCGTTATAGTGTGTGCTCGAAAAACATCCCAGTGGCGCACGCCATCGTGTTCTCTCTTTCGTTAGTATTGAAGTGTTGCAAGTTTATCAGGACAACGTTGTCACAATACAAGAAAGAACTTAAAAGAGTGAAAGATTTTAAAATAAGGAAAAAATAAATTATCTATTTGACATAAAAATCGCTAAAGTGTAATAAACTTTTTTTGTTATTTTCTGGACGCAGGCACATTCAAACTTAGAAACGATTGCGCATCAAAGCTTAGAGTGAGCGTTCATAACAAGTAATATCAAAATTATTAGCTTAAAACTTTTTCGAAAATTCATTGTCGGCTAGAGTTTTCTTTTTGAAATTAATTATTTTGATACTCGTTCGAGAATGTTTGTTACATCACGCGCTCATTTTCACTCTATTTGACAAAGTGGTGTCATATCGACAATTAATTCGATTATCTAAACGACAAAGAGTGATAAGAAATATTATTTAGGTTCAAATACGGCTGTATAAATATCAATAATAATAATTGCCGAAACGTCAGTGGAGGCCTCCCTGTTGAGACTCAAGAAGGTTTTGGGTTTCGTCTGTGATGGGTTTGTTTGTCTGTCTGTCTGTCGCGCGATAGCGGCCGTAAAAATCACGCTATACACTTGAAATTTGGCACACGTGTTCATAAGCCCCACGGAATCAGCTGTATAGTTTTGGGTGTGCATTCCATATGTAGTTCGTGTACAGGGACACGACAAAGTTTTTCTTATCATTACGGCCTATGGGAAGGATTTGTATGTACCACGATAGCGGCGGTAAAAATAACGCTATTGACTTGTAATTTGGTACACATGTTTATGAGCCACACGGAATTAGCTGTATGTTTTGGGTGTGTATTCCATTCGCAGTTCGTGTACAGGGAAACACCAACACTTTTTTTATCGTTACGGCCTATGGGCAGAATTTGTATGTACCGCAATAGATGCTGCAAAAACTTTCCGATTGGCGGCCGAATTGGCACACACGTTCAGACTTTGTATAGAAATAGCTGCATAATTTTTATGTCTATATTATTTATGAATTGTTTACAGGGACAAGCCGAAATTCTTATCATTACGGCCTATGGAGAGAGAATTTCGTTTAAATGCATTTTAACAGCATTATTTTGCAATCAACAAAACGAAATCAGCTTACATTAGGGAGATGCTTGAACTTATGTTTTCTGCAGAAAGCATGTGCTGTACAGGACCTTACAAAAGTGTTCTGATAATGCCATGTAATCATCCAAATTATATCAAACTTCGAACAATTATTCATGAAAAACGTAGAATAAGCGAAATAGTTTTTACTGGTGTATACAATCTTTATGGTTCGTTCACAGAGACACACGAAAGAATTGCGCGACATTAGAGCCTATGGACAATTTATTATTATTATTATTATTATTTTAGTGCTAGGGGCCTATTTCAGTCGGTACAGTTGTCGAATTTTTATAGGTCACTCTTAATTAGTGCTAGAGGTCTATTTCAGTCGGTACAGTTGTCGAATTTTTATAGGTCACTCTTAATTAGTGCTAGAGGCCTATTTCAGTCGGTACAGTTGTCGAATTTTTATAAGTCACTCTTAATTAGTGCTAGAGGCCTATTTCAGTCGGTACAGTTGTCGAATTTTTATAGGTCACTCTTAATTAGTGCTAGAGGCCTATTTCAGTCGGTACAGTTGTCGAATTTTTATAGGTCACTCTTAATTAGTGCTAGAGGCCTATTTCAGTCGGTTTATTGAATGGGGATTTATTGAATGAGGTCCCCCCCAAGGCACAACTTTGACATAGGTACCCCTATTTCAGTCGGTACAGCGTTGTCGAATTTTTATACGTCACTCTTAATTAGTATTAAGGGCCTATTTCAGTCGGTTTATTGAATGGGGATTTATTGAATGAGGTCCCCCCAAGGCACAACTTTGACATGAGTCCCCCCCAGGCCCAACTTTGACATGAGTCCCCCCAAGGTACCCCTATTTCAGTCGGTACAGCGTTGTCGAATTTTTATACGTCACTCTTAATTAGTGCTAAGGGCCTATTTCAGTCGGTATATTGAATGGGGATTTATTGAATGAAGTCCCCCCAAGGTACAACTTTGACATGAGTCCCCCCCCCAAGGTACCCCTATTTCAGTCGGTACAGCGTTGTCGAATTTTTATAGGTCACTCTTAATAGTGCTAAGGGCCTATTTCAGTCGGTTTATTGAATGGGGATTTATTGAATGAAGTCCCCCCAAGGCACAACTTTGACATGAGTCACCCCCAAGGTACCCCTATTTCAGTCGGTACAGCGTTGTCGAATTTTTATACGTCACTCTTAATAGTGCTAAGGGCCTATTTCAGTCGGTTTATTGAATGAGAATTTATTGAATGAAGTCCCCCCAAGGCACAACTTTGACATGAGTCCCCCCCAGGCCCAACTTTGACATGAGTCCCCCCCAAGGCACACCTTTGACATGAGTCCCCCCCCCCAAGGCACACCTCCCCCTCATTGGGAAAAAGAGAAAAAACGTTGTTTTGCGGCTATAAGACAGTTTGGACTTGCAACGTTATTTGTTACAATATCTGCAGCTGAAACACATTGGTTTGATTTAATGAAAACTTTATCATGGAATTTAGATCGTCACGAATTAACTAAAGAAGAATTTGTCGATATTAACAAGTTTAGCAGTAGGCCTCTGGCACTAAATTAAAATCTGTCAGTGTCAGATTTTCATGTTTTAAATAATGAAATAATGTCGTGTCTGTATATTTTATTTATTTATTTATCTAATGGAATTTTTATTATACACGAAATAGCATTTAATAAATTATCTTTGTTTCTAATTTATCTACGCTTTAGTGATTTGTAGAAAGTTATTTTGTAAACATTACTGTAATTTTTTTTTTTTTTTTTTTAACATGTTCTCGATTACTTAAAAAAATATTAAATGAAATGGTCTGAAACTTAATATATGCAAAAAACATTTAGAAACTCATATTTTCAGTCCAGAGTGCAATTGGGAGCCAACCACACATTAAGGAAGAGTGAAAATACTTTGGTTCACAAAGAGGTTCAAATTACACATTGTTGCACATACTATGTACAATATTTGTATGATTTGATGCGGGAATTGCGCAATTATTTAGGCAAATACACACACATATATATATATACAGTAACCGCCGCTTAATAAAATCACTGGTTAATAAAATCAGCCGCTTAAACTGATCAAATTGTCAGGTCCGGAATCAAATCAATGCAAACCAATTTTTAAACTGCCGCTTAATAAAATCAGCATCGCCGGTTAATAAACTCAAAAATTCTTGTCAGAAGCAAAAATACCATTTACGCACCCTGAGCAAATTTTTATTTACACTGTAAATTTTTATTTTTTAAATGAAAAAGAAATTAAATACAAAAATTCCTCCGTTCTCTCTCTTTGTCGAAAAATATACAACATTAAATTTTACATTTGCAGCAATTAAACACGCCCCATCACTTATCTTAAGAACAATTTCAAGGAATGTATTCTTCAAAGAGCGATAATAAGTTACAAATTTGATTTAATTCACCAGTGATTTTATTTTTAAATTTAAATTTTAATTATTAAAAGACAATTTCTAATTCTTATTCTGAAATAACTAAGAAGAAAGATGTTTAAACGGGAAGATTTTAAATTTTAATGATAGGCGTGAACTTTTAGCAAAGTAATGGTGATTTTCCTCGAAGGAAAGCGCATCGGAGCTTGGGATGTGTTTAATTCTTTTATATTGAAGTAACAGTTAAATAATTATCTGTTAAAAATTAATTTATACTCTTTATTAATTCCATTATTTATTATCTATGGAAATTTCTTTTCAAATTCAGGGAAGTAACACCTTTTTCTCAAGTGCATTAACGTTCGCCGGATATAAAAATCAGCCGCTTGATAAAATCATTTTTGCTCAGAACGAATGTGATTTTAATAAGCGGCGGGTACTGTATATATATATATTTTTTTTTTTCCAAAAAATTACTAAATTTTTTGACAAGTTTTTTGCTTATAGCTAGAACGGATTTCCGTAAATTTTAAAAAACTTGCTGAAAACTTGATAAAACGTTAGAGAAACAAAGTTTACACGTGTAATATTCGTTGAGATATCAGCATTTTTAGTAAACATTTTTTTTACTGCGCAAAAGATAGACAAATTTTATTACTTTTTGCCATGTCTTTATTAACTTCTATTCTTGTTTGTTTGTGTGTTTGTCCGGTACAAATCTTGCAATCTATTTTTAACTAACTTCCCTATACTAGCTAGACATTTGAAACTTTCACAGTAGCTCAGAACCCGGTGACAACACAATACTTCGAAGTCAGATTTTCGAATAGCTTTCTTTTAATTAATTAAAATATGAAAATAATAAGCTCCTAATAGCTTTAAACATAGTCATTAAAATATTAGCTGTAATTTAATTGTTGCCAAAAAAAAAGTTGACGAGTTCATTTTCTTTGGACCTAAAAATAAATGCATTTAGTTAAACGTGAGCGTTAAAAAATTGTAAAAAGTTAAATTATGCATCTGGCAAAAATTGACGTCATTATCACTTTAAAGATTTTCTACACATTGATAAAGTGCTAATGTAGTTCATGATGCAAATATAGGTTGTTCGGAAAGGATTAATATTTTATTTTTAAAACCAACTTTTTTTTTAAATTCAAATTTCCCGTAACTCTTTAACCAATCACATTAGAACGGTCAGCTTTGGAATACCGATAATAAGGTTTTTATCGCCAAAAGTCGCCAAAAAAGTTGTCAAGGGCAAAAAATCGCCAAATTTGGGGCCAAATCCATTACCTGTCTATTGGAGCTTTTTAATGCGTTTTAAAGGGAAGTTTAAGCTATTTTAATGCGAAAAAGAGCTGGAAATGCAGAAAATTGACATTTTATCAACTTACTAAGCCTCTTTGAAAGAATTTATACAAAAATAAATACAATTATTTACAATTTCGTAACAAAACGCATTGATAAAGTACTAATGTAGTTAGTTCTATAGCTATGATTCAACCGAAAATTTAACAACATGGTTTATAAAAAGTTTCTTTTATCTTATAATTATTTTCTAATTAAGCAACTTTTGAGAAAAGTTGATTTGAATATAGCACAAACTAAGCAAATTGTCGGCACTTTTTTTTAGGTATTTTTCAGAGTTTAAATTATAAGGGGTTTATACATGCTGAGTATTTAATTTGAAGATCCAAAATCATGTTGTAATAGTTCTGTTTTGTGAAAAATTCCCTATGAGCTAACAAATAAAAATATGTTAAAGTTACAAGCATTTAAGGGTTTTTTCCCAAAAAGAACTTTTGCAATGTGGTTGAAATAAATAGATCTTTAAATTAAATAGGCTGCATGTGAAAAACCACCTATGAAATTTCAACGCTGGGAAATACCTAAAATCTAGCTCGTTCTTTTGCCGACCATTTGCTTAATTTTTACTCTATTCAAAAGAGCTTTTGACAAAAGTTGCTCAATCTATCTTGCTTTAAACCTATAAAATAAAAAAATTCTATCTTTTGCGCATGCGCAGTAAAAAAAATATTTACTAAAAGATGCTCATATCTCATATCTCAACATTTGTGAATTTTATGTTTCAGAATAACGTTTCTCTAACGTTTTGTCAATTTTTCAGCAAGTTTTGTAAAATTTATTGCAAATCGTTCTAGTTATAAGCAAAAAATTTAATAATTTTGAAAAAAAAAAATTTAATTGAACAGTTCCCGCACCAAATTACACAAATATTGCATATAGTATGTGCAACAATGTATTAAAGTTACAAATCATTTGTAGCTTTTGTGATACAGGGGAATCCAAAGTATTTTCGCTCTTCTTCAATTTGTGGTCGGCCCCTATTTGTACTCTGGACTAAACCGATAATGGAAATTATGAGTTTTTAAAATTTTCAACTTTCATTTCATTAGCACTGTAGTGTGAAAGAATGTCTCAGCCACTGTTTTCTGTTTCGCTAAAAAGAATGTAATGCCAGAATCTCTTCGACTTTCTGTATTGTTTATACACAAACAAGATATTAAAAATGTGCGCTTGCAAGGACATACAAAACAAAAAGATGTGAAATGATTTATTACCTAAAAACGTATTTTTTATTTTGAGGGGGGGGGGGAGGGAGCAAAAGAAATCGAATATACTTTTTGTTGGTCTTTTTTGCTGTGGCACTGAGCTGAGCGTATGTATGGCTGCATTCCTGATATCGACAAGTAACTTCACTCATTCAGTATAATGATCCCTTACCGCAAAAGGAAGCCATCGAGGGAGGATAAACGTCGCATTAAAAAAAGAAATGCATCTATATCGTTTCTACCCTAATAATAAAATTAAAAAAAAAGATACTTTCCATTTCATGATTGGTACATCTCCCATTAGCACTGACTTCTTTTCTATATCTGACTAACATCATGCTAATCGAAAAGAAAAAGTTCAGAGTTCAAACTGACAATGGGGCCTCTCCATTTTCCTCGTCTTAATAGCTGGGATTCGTTTTTTTCAACTGGCATGATTTGCATGAAAATCTGGGTCTTTACCTCAAAGCAACACTTTAACGAGTTACGGCATTTTTTGTTATTTTTTATTAAGTACGGCACCTCGTGAAGCATGCGGTAGAACCGAAAGGATTTCGTTGAAGGTTTATGTGCAAACATAATTCTGTTCAATGAAGCCCATCAGAAGAAAGTGAAAGTTTACGTAACAGTGCATTAAAGAGGGTTTATTTAAGATTTATGCTTGCAGGTTTTGTATGCTGGATTTCTCACAGTTACATTATCCTCCATGAGGATGTTGAGTTGAAAAGAAAGAGAAAAATGCTACATCCTATATTTTCATCCGGATGTAGGCTATTCAATCCCCAATATTTGCCAGGGCGAAATGTCTCTTTATAGTATACCGTAAAATATTGAAAGTGCGCTCCCAAACTTCAGCCGTACGGTTGAGTTTATTTGCTGTAGAAGTATGTCATTAACCGTTCTTTTCCATAAATTTTTAGGTTCACCCTAAAACTTACGGCTGAAGTTCGACAAATTAAAAAGACAAATATGTTGTCTTAGATTATATGTGAATTGTAATGAGAAGGGGTTCGTCGTCTTGGAACCAATTTATTGGGTTCCATAAGTAGTAATGTTAAAATGGAACCAAATGATAAAGGATGCAATGTTAAAATGAACCAAAAGAGTTTAGCATTAGTAATGTTAAAATCAATAATTTAGTTAGCTAATTGAGTTCGCTCATTTTTGGTATAATCGAAATTAGTATTTATATGTTCCGCCGTCCGCTCATTTGTTATGGACGTCCGCGGCAGTACTTTAT
Source organism: Salticus scenicus (assembly GCA_963930645.1). NCBI lineage: Eukaryota > Metazoa > Arthropoda > Arachnida > Araneae > Salticidae > Salticus > Salticus scenicus. The sequence goes on from OZ005650.1 coordinate 1,148,701, forward strand.
TTTATTTCAGTTTTTTATAATAAAGTTTTAGCACACAAATTAAAATTTATTTATTTATTTATTTAGACTCAGGACTATTAGTCTCAATCTGCGGATTTTTACGATGCCAGTTTTACGATAGTGGGTCATTTATCGAAATCTAAAATTTATTGAAAATATAATTGAATAATTTGAAAGCAATGTTATAATTTGAAAAAAAAAAAAAAAAAAATGTATTTACATTTTATTTTTTGCCGAATTTGTTTTGAAAAATAAGTAACAAAATAAAATAACACAAATTTTAAGGGTTATAAAAGGTAACAATTTGTTTTTTATAGAATAAAATTATACTTTTAAAAAACTAAAAAAGATGCGTTTATTGTAATATGAACAAAAGCAGTATTTGAAGTGAAAGAGCAAAAAGCACTATACTTGCAGTTGGTGAGAAACATACCTCATCGTCAAATGCAAGTAATCTTAATAAATTTAAAAATTGCTTACTAAACAAATGTTTTAGCCTAATGTTAAAAAAGTTGTGCCTTGGGGGGGGGGGGACTCATGTCAAAGTTGTGCCTGGGGGGGACTCATGTCAAAGTTGTGCCTTGGGGGGGGGACTCATGTCAAAGTTGTGCCTTGGGGGGGGACTCATGTCATAGTTGTGCCTGGGGGGGGACTCATGTCAATGTCATTTTGAAAAGATTTTGATGAAACTCTGGCAAAAGCAGAATTTAGTTTAGGATGGAGGACTATTAGTTTTTTTTCTTCCCAATTATAACATCGCTTTCAAATTATTCAATTATATTTTCGATAAATTTTAGATTTCGATAAATATCCAACTATCGAAAAATGATTTCGACAAATGTCCAACTATCGAAAACGACAACTCAAAAATCGCTGTCTGAGACTAATAGGCCCTCAGTCCTAAAAAAAAAAAAAAAAAAAAAAGAAAAAACTAATAGTTCATCATCCTAAACTAAATTCTGCTTTTGCCAGAATTCCATCAAAATGTTTTTTTTTTTTAAATAGTTTTGAATTAGGAAATAAAAAGCGCGCGTGCAAAATGAAATAAAAAAAAAAGAAAGAAAATAATTAAGTTTGAATTTGAGTTTTTAATTTAAGGATGCCATTGATATAGAAGCTTTTTTTGTTGTAAATTTTTTTTTTAATAAATTAAAATGTGGATAGCATAATTGCGCTAGTCAAGACCTTTGCGAGAAACGTCCGAGTTACTTCGGTGCCAAATTTCAAATTTCGCCAAAGGTGCTCTATACTAAAGCTTATATATATATATATTTATTTATTTTTAAATAGCGCTTACACATTTTCTATTAACGGAGACGCGTCATTATTTTATTTACAATTTTATTTTTCATACAGCGTAAATCAATAATTCAACTGAAGATTATATTTGACATTGAACTACATTGCCAAACTTAGATATGCCAAATGTAGAGGCCTTACTTTGTCATATATGTGTAGTTCTTTTATAATAAGTAACGAACTATTATCAAAGGAATGAAAAGAAAGAAAGAATGCATTTCCTAATTACACTGATTTATTTTATTTTTTATATAGATTTACTTTATAATAATTTTCCAGAAAAAAGCCTTTTCATGTTTATAGATTTGCTTAAAAACTCAGCTGAAAAGAGATCATTTATAGGGTCATTGGTGCATGTTTCTCAAAACAGATAAATATTACTCAAATTCAATACAGAATATTTTTTACCGCAATTCGTGTAGGGAGTCAGAAAAGAATTCGGATATATTCTGATGGCTCTCTAGCTTTGCTGTGGCGGATGAGAAATGAGGTACAAAACAAAGCATACGTTTCACAGAAGTTTAATTTTGCAATACGTGTGGGCATTCCGTTGTCTGCGTAGATATAAAGCCTATCCGGTTTGCCGACACGCAACACACAGTTGTCCATTTGAGGAGCAATCCGCATCTAAAGATTGAGCTTGAGATTTATTGATTGCGACTGCAAACGCCAATCGAATTGGGAATTGCAATATTTTAAATTTAAAGGGTGTATCGGGCGAGATCATTGGAAATCGAGGAATGAGGACATCTTCACCTTTGAAAGGCCCCGTTAAAATCGTTGCTTCCACCACGTTGTTCATTAATTTCTTAGTTGCGAGTCGCGTGCCGTTGCAGACTTTCGGTTGATTTGATTAATATACCACAAAAATGATAATTGTCACACCTATTTTCAATTTTAACATGTGTGGTGGCATCCCTGGCAGATCAAGCGAGTTCAAAACAACGAGATATATAAATTAGAGTGCTGATCCAATGGATGAAGGATTAGCTTTCCGTGGTTCAAGATGAATCACGTGACATGCTTGAATAGGTTGCTGTGTTTGGCCCTTTATCGCTATTTTGGCATTTAAAATATCAAGTTCAACAAATTATCATTATTATTAGGTAACATGACAGTCCTATGACCGAAATAAATTGCTTTTAAAATAATTTTACACATATTTCACATTTTAATAAATAATAAAATACCTTTCTTTTCGTCGTTTCTCAACAAACTTTAAAAGTGTTTATAAAAGAAAATTTAAACTTTTAAAGAGCTAAATTTAACAACAAATAATAATTTTTCAACTATTTTTAAGCATTTTGTCGGTTAAAGTTCAACTACACGAAATAAAAAAGAAGTAAAATCAAAATCAAAATGGTTTAGAACAAAAGAATATTAAACTACGTAAAGTAAACAAAAACATTGAAACCGTTGCCATAGAAATGTACTGAAAATGAACTGTTACCAAGGAAACCACCGAATACGCATGTGCAAGGAAAGCATGTCACATGACTCATCTTGGACCTTCTCAAGGGTTACCATTTATCACTCTACTTTATATATCTCGTTGGTTCAAAAATTCCGTAGGATAATTGACTACTTCATCTGCTTCCACAACGGTGTCTATCGACTTATAGGTTTAATTTCCTCGCTTTGAATGCTGGATTGAATAACATTATTAAGTTGACAGACGTCTTTATTCTAATCGTGATTCCTATAATTAATTTGAATATTAGGAAATACTTTCGATCAGTTCTTCTTTCGATGTTACTAAATTACAAAAATTATGAGGAAATGGTATTCGTCTTGACGTCTCATTGAATGGCAGCTGTCCGTCCCCAATGTCCAGTAACTGTCGTGAGAATATATTAATTATATTATTATATTATATTATATTATTAATTATATTATATTATTATATTATTAAATTTATTATTGAAAAAAAAATGAGAGATAGGACAAAATGTTTAATAACGAAATTTTTTTATTTTGAAATGGCCCAAAAAATTCGTGGCATTTCAGGCAAGCATTTATTTCGTTAATAGACCATACACATTTTCGTTTCTTACGATGTTAACATTAATGACAGAAAGAGAAACAGTTGAGAAGTATTTACATACACTACATAAACATTAATCGCAACGGGATACTAAAAATTTTATACAGATGCAATTCATCGAAAATCCAACATTTTTAACTAACCGCGTTTGTAATGACCGATAGATGGCGCTTTTTCAGCTTTTGTTGTTAGCAAATATAATAGCCACGTGCATTTATTATTGTTCTATTTTTGTTACTACTTAATATCCGCGCTATAATACTTAATATCCGTGCTATAATTTCTCCGCCATTACATCATGGAAAATGGATTGCTTTTGGAAAAAACATTTCAGTTTATTCAAAGTTCGATCGAAAGTAGATATTTAACTGAAGCTGAACAAATATTAGTTTCAAATCGTCTGATTAATTCTTTACTTCCGTTAGCCGAAGCAACTGAAATTTTAAATTTGTCATTTGGAAATAAATGGAAGCTTAATTCTGGATTTCTTGATTTTTTGGAGTTACAATGTGGCATACGTGTTATAAGTGTGGAATAAGTGTTATCTTTTTTACCGGATTTATTCATTTTTATTCAATAAATGTATGTGAAACTAAACATCGGCAAGCAATGGCGTCTCGACGAAAGCAGAAAGCTATTCATGTTAATTGTGATTTCACGTTAGCCCACCAGAGGGCGAGCTTTTCATTACAATCGTGGATCGCGTGCTCATACATTCACAAAATTAAAAAAGTAAAACATCAACATTATTTTCCTTTTCATTTTTTACTGCGCATGCGCTGTATGAAAGAAATGGTAAACATAAAGCAAATTTGCAGGTTTGCTGGTACACTGCTGACCGTTAAAAAAAAGCTGTTTTCTTGCTGTCGCGGGTATGTTACTGACGCGAAAAATAGATAAAAACGTTCTTTGAAGCGGTGTCAAAATCTGAGCTCAATCGGTGCACAACATTTTGAGTTTTTGAGCTTAACATTTTTATAGATATATATTAATATATCTTTATATATAAAAATTTCGTGTCACGGTGTTTGTCCGCTAAACTAATGAACCGATTTGAATGAAATTTTGCACACTGTGTGCAGTTTTCCCCAACTTGAGAGATAGGATAGTTTTTTTTTATCTCAATTTATAGTCACAATGTTTTTTATTGCAAATTATTTGTTTATTATATGACACAGGGTTATAATTATCTGTGAGTTCCTTAAGTTTAATTGCTGCCAAAAAAAATTTACGAGTTCATTTTCTTTCGACATAAAAATAAATAGGGGAGAGTGGGGTGAAATGGGACAATAGCAAAATTTTTGTGTTTTGCAAGCACCAGAGACTTGACAAATTTTCTGATATATGGCAGCACTGAGGTCATTCATCAAGTGTAGTTTTAGAATTGTGCTATTCATAGAAGGGCAAAAAAAATTAAAGTGTCTTTTTCAGCTGCTAAAGTAAGTTTTTACTGGTTCAGTTAGGTAGTAGTTAAGAAATTAATTATTTGCTTAAAGTTAATATAACTCTTATAGGGTGAAAAAGCATAATCTTTTATTGTGTTTATGATATTCAAGAAGAATATTGACAACTAGCAAAACCATGTGAATTTTTCGCACTTTACCTTTAAAATTTGAAACTTATAAATATTATACCAATTTCACAACATAATTAAAATTTTAATTTACCAGAAGCCAATTATTATTATAACCCAATAAATATTGTGCAATAGTGAAAACAGAAACATCGAGAAAGAAAACATTGAACACAAGAAAAGTTTCAAAATAAAATTCATGGTTGACGACTGAGTTTTCCTACTGCCGCAGGCAGTACAGTTTTAGTAAAGGACGCCCATGACGCTTTTTAAATTTTTATCGCCAAGTATGCAATGATATTTTATTTAATTTGGCGTAATTTTTGTTTTAAAATAATAATAATAATAATAAATAAAAAAGTACTATTTGGATTATACTTTTTTAAGACTGCGTTTTTTAGTCAATTTATGATAACAATTCCTATTTTGTTTAAAATGTTGCTACGTTTAAAATGACGCTTGCAAAGATTTCTGAACTTTTAAATAAGATAAAAAAAAAAAATACTTTTTATGTACCATGTTTTTAAATTTTCTGATGAATCATTAATAAAATACGCGATTACAAAAAAAAATAATATTTAAGCACGCGGACTCAGTTCAGTGAACTAATAATAATAAGTGAAAAAAAAAAAAAAAAAGTTTATTTTGAAATTAAAATATTACTCCCTTTAGAACAACGTATATTATTAGTTATTAGCATCGTGAACTACATTAGCGCTTATCAATGCGTATAAAATTTTTAAACTGATAAGGACGTCCATTTTTGTGAGATGCATCATTTAACTTTTTACAATTTTTTAACGCTCACGTTTAATTAAATGTATTTATTTTTCTGTCGAAAGAAAATGAACTCGTAAATGTTTTTTGGCAACCATTAAATTATAGCTAATATTTTAATGGCTATTTTTATTGCCATTAGAAGCTTATTATTTTCATATTTTAATTAAATAAAAGAAAACTATTCGAAAATCTGACTTCGAAGTATTGTGTTGAGCTACTGTGAAAGTTTCAAATATCTAGCTAGTAGGGAAGTTAGTTAAATAATTATAAGATAAAAAAATTTTTATAAACCATGTTTTTTAATTTTCTGTTGAATCATATAAACGCTACTGAAGGCAGCCGGAACCCCAGCAATTGGATAAAAGTATTAAAAAAATTCCTTGCTATCGTCTTTTGAGCTATTATAAAAGTTTCAAATGGCTATCTAGCCGGGAAGTTAGTTAAAAGTTGATTGCAAGCTTTGTACTGGTAACGCTGCCGAAGGCAGCAGGAACCCGAAACAGTTGGCTAAAGGTATTAAAAAAAAAAGCATTTTCACCGTGTTCTGAACTATTCTGAAAATTTTAAATTTCTAGCTAGTCGGGAAGTTAGTTAAATAAATGTTCTGTCGAATTATATAAGCGCTGCTGGAGGCAGCGGGACCTGAAATAGTTGACTAAAATTATTAGAAAAATGTATTGTCATCGTGTTGTGAGCTGTCCTAAAAGTTTCAAATGTCTAGCTAGTCGGAAAGTTAGTGAAAGATCGATTGCAAACTTTATACTGATAACGCTGCCGAAGGCAGCAGGAACTCGAAACAGTTGGCCATAGGTATTTAAAAAATGCATTTTCACCGTGTTCTGAACTATTCTGAAAATTTTAAATGTCTAGCTAGTCGGGAAGTTAGTTAAATAAATGTTCTGTCGAATTACATAAGCGCTGCCGAAGGCAGCGGGACCTGAAATAGTTGTGTAAAATTATTAGAAAAATGTATTGTCACCGTGTTGTGAGCTGTCCTAAAAGTTTCAAATGCCTAGCTAGTCGGAAAGTTAGTGAAAAATCGATTGCAAGCTTTGTACTGAAAACGCTGCCGAAGGCAGCAGGAACCCGAAACAGTTGGCTAAAGGTTTTAAGAAAATGCATTTTCACCGTGTTCTGAACTATTCTGAAAGTTTCAAATGTCTAGCTAGTCGGGAAGTTGGTTAAATAAATTTTCTGTCGAATCATATAAGCGCTGCCGAAGGCAGCGGGGCTTGAAATAGTTGACTAAAATTATTAGAAAAATGTGTTGTCACCGTGTTGTGAGCTGTCCTGAAAATTTCAAATGTCTAGCTAGTCGAAAAGTTAGTGAAAAATCGATTGCAAGCTTTGTACTGATAACGCTGCCGAAGGCAGCGGGAACCCGAAACAGTTGCAAAAGGTTTTAAGAAAATGCATTTTCACCCTGTTCTGAACTATTCTGAAAGTTTCAAATGTCTAGCTAGTCGGGAAGTTAGTTAAATAAATTTTCTGTCGAATCATATAAGCGCTGCCGAAGACAGCGGGACTTGAAATAGTTGACTAAAATTATTAGAAAAATGTATTGTCACCGTGTTGTGAGCTGTCCTGAAAATTTCAAATATCTAGCTAGTCGGGAAGTTAGTTAAAAATCGATTGCAAGATTTGTCCCTGACAAACACACAAACCCACAAACACACAAGAATCGAAGTTAATAAAAACATGGTAAAATAGATTGTAAGATTTGTACTGGACAAACAAACACACACACAGAAACAAGCAAGAACAGAAGATAATAAAAACATGGTAAAATATATTTTCCATAAAATAATGTCATCAAACAAATGTCATCTAATTAGATCATTGATCTGAATCCACGTGCTTAAATATTTTTCATTGTTAAAATTTTTTTTATCCTCCCGTATTTTATTAATTTCACCACTATCGTATCGTTTCGACAACAATTAATTGAAATTGGTCCACGTTAGAGGAATATTATATCGATTGTTTATTAAGCATATTTCCTGTTTTATATGATCATGTGGTGGTTGGGATGAATGGGACATTCCCCACTATGTAAACTAATTTAAAGCTTTACACAAGAATTATATCAAAACGTAAATTAGCCATATTGATTATCAGGATTCATAATTTTGTGGACTTAGAAAAAAAAATTGAAATTAATTGTTCTGATTTTTATTTATAATAATTATGATTAAAAAAAAATCCTTCCGGATCATTCGGAAGGGTAGGTTGATTTATTTCTCCTTATCAAGTAGCCGCCATTTTAAAACAAAATGACGACATTTTGTTTCAAAATATTTATACAAATTACTTGCAGGCAACGCCCGCTTCGCTGGTCCCTATTTTTAAATGAATCGCTATAATTACTGAATTCTCAAAATTGCATTAATTTTTATCACGTGAAAAAAAACAGAAAAAAAATCTTATTAGGAAAAATGTCGCACCGGGTTCTCACTGTCTTCAGAAAAAGTTCCCAAAATGCTCTAACTCTTATTTCTATTATTTTCCCCCTTCGCCCCCCCTCCCGTCTATCCTAATAATTTTAAAAATTCGAAAATATCCGCAATCGATTTGTAGGTATCGAAAACCTCTATATACCAATTTTGAATGCTCTAACTCTATTCTATTTTTTGTGCCCCTCCGCCACCCCTTCCCGGCCCTCCTAATAACTTTACACTTTCGAAAATATCCCCACTCGACTTGCTGGCCTCTAAAACCTATCTGTACCAATTTTGAACGGCCTAACTTTATTTCTATTTGTTTTTGCCCACACCTCCCCCTTCCCGCCCCTCCTAATAATTTTACAAATTCGAAAATATCCGCAATCGATTTGTAAGTATCGAAAACCTCTATATACCAATTTTGAACGATCTAACTCTATTTTTATTTTTTTGCCCCCCCCTCTCCCCTCCCCCCTTCTCGCCCCTCCTAATAACTTTACACTTTCGAAAATATCCCCATTCGACTTCCAGGCCTTTAAAACCTATCGGTACCAATTTTGAACGGCCTAACTGTATTTCTATTTGTTTTTGCCCATAGCCTCCCCATACTGCCCACCCCTTCCCACCCCTTCTAATAATTTTACAAATTCGAAAATATCCGCAATCGATTTGTAAGTATCGAAAACCTCAATGTACCACTTTTGAACGATCTGACACTATTTTTATTTTTTTGCCCCCCCCCCCTAAAAAAATCGGAAAAAATCAAAAAATGAGTTTTTGGAAATATTTTCAAGAAGACGCTTGGCGGTTTTTTTTTTTTTTTTTTTTTTTACATTTTGAGCTATTACTTTTATTCGAAAATCCGTATTTTTCTAAATTTGCCTCCGACAATAGCCCCTTCTCCCGTTAAAAATCCAAAATTCCAAAATCGCAGGAAACGATTTTTTCGTATTCAAGTCTAGTCTCCCCATCTGCAATTTCTTCACTGTGAAGTTATTTGGAGCCGAGTTATACTTATAAATGTGTTTTTGCCTTATGCGCCTCCGAAAATCATTTATACCCCCTCCCCCCCTTAAAATCCAAAATTCCAAAATCGCAGAAAATGTTTTTTTTTTTTTTTTGCTTTCAAGTCTAGTCTCTCCCTCTGCAATTTCTTCACCGTGAAGCAATTTGGAGCCGAGTTGTGCTTATAAAGGTGGTTTTTGCCTTCTGCACCTTCGAAAATCACTTTCAGCCCCTCTCCCCCCTTAAAAATCCAAAATTCCAAAATCGCCGAAAATGATTTTTTTGTACTTAAGTCTAGTCTCCCCATCTGCAATTTTTTCATCGTGAAGTAATTTGGAGCCGAGTTATGCTTATAAAGGTGTTTTTGCCTCCTGCGCCTCCGAAAATCATTTTCACCCCTTTTCCCCCTTAAAAATCCAAAAATCCAAAATCGCAGAAAATGATTTTTTTGTATTCAAGTCTAGTCTCCCCATCTGCAATATCTTCCTCGTGAAGCAATTTGGAGCCGAGTCATGCTTGTAAAGGTGTTTTTGTCTTCAGCAACTCCGAAAATCATTTTCACCCCCTTCCCCCCTTAAAAATCAAAAATACCGAAATCGCAGAAAATGATTTTTTCGTATTCAAGCCTAGTCTCCCCATCTGCAATTTCTTCCCTGTGAAGTAATTTGATGCCGAGTTGTACTTATAAATGTGTTTTTGCCTTATGCGAACCCGAAAATCTCATTTTTACCCCCTACCCCCCTTAAAAATCCAAAATTCCAAAATCGCAGAAAATGATTTTTTTGTATTCAAGTCTAGTCTCCCCATCTGCAATTTCTTCACCGTGAAGCAATTTGGAGCCGAGATATGCTTATAAAGGTGATTTTTACCTTCTGCCCCCCCCGGGGGGGGACGGGGGGGTATTTCGCAAAATCCCGTCTTAGTGAGCGTCAGGGTCCTAAAATCAACCTGCTCACCAAAAATTGCGACTCTATCTCCCATAGGATCGCCACAACCGTGTTGAGTCAGTGAATCAGTGAGTTTATTCTTTTATATACTACTCCGATTCAAAAAATTAGAATAATGAAAAGAAATATGGTCAAGGGAAATGAAAATCGAATTTATCAAATAAATAATCAACAATATCAAATATAAAGTACTATAATATGAATCTGCATATTTTGCAGATTATAAAAATGTAAACACATTACAATGAAATAGAAAATATATTTAAATCAGCTAACAACAAAAAATTCAAAATATTAGAATACTTTCTAACATGGTTCAAAAAATTAGAATAATGAAAATATATTGAACATAATTTAAACTCTAAGTATTTTTACTTGCTAATCAGTACTTTGTTGCATCACCCTTAGCTTTAATGACAGCTCTTAAACGTTTTGGCATGTTTTTAACTAAAAGTTCACAATCTTTTTTATCCAAATTCGCCCATATGCTCTTTATACTAGAAATAAGATCTTTTTTGTCTCTAGGCGCAACTTCTTGAAGTCGTTTCTTCATAATTCCCCACAAATTCTCGATAGGATTTAGATCGGGTGAGTTTGCAGGCCAAGGGAGTACAGGTATGTCCTTCTCTTTGAGCCATTTAGTTGTTGATTTGGAAGTGTGGGGAGAAGCTGAATCTTGCTGAAACAAGAAATCGTCATCACAAGGAACACCGTGTCTGGCTGTGGAAATTGGAAATATACATACACAGGTTTAACCTGGCAAAAAAATTACTTTAGCATTTTAGCGAAAATAGGCAAGCACTATTTTAGCTTTTTCGAAAGTTAATTAATTCTTTGGATACCATTGATTTCTTTTACTTACAAGGAACATCACCCAAGCGTCCGGCTCGGATTTCAATGAGAGAGAGGCGTTTCTTTCATATTTGATATGCTATCAAATTTTACTCAAAAATATGCGAAAAATTTGTATTTATACAGCAAGTGAATACTCAAATGAATAATTCAGTTGAAATAATTTTCAGTACTACTATAAATTTTCATTTGTAACTTAAACATGAAAGCGCAAAATCATTTAGTATTTTTAAGTCACACCCAAAGGCGGAGCTTACTGTTGATATGTGGCTGATGTGGTTTTTAACATTTTAAAAATTCAATAAATAGAGAAAACATGGATGATAGCAAAAATTTCTGTGATAAAAAATATTTGGTACATGCCCTCTATCAGAAATTAAAGTTTCATTAAAATCACAGCCAGACACGGTGTTCCTTGTGATGACGATTTCTTGTTTCAGCAAGATTCAGCTTCTCCCCACGCTTCCAAATCAACAACTAAATGGCTCAAAGAGAAGGACATACCTGTACTCCCTTGGCCTGCAAACTCACCCGATCTAAATCCTATCGAGAATTTGTGGGGAATTATGAAGAAACGACTTCAAGAAGTTGCGCCTAGAGACAAAAAAGAACTTATTTCTAGTATAAAGAGCATATGGGCGAATTTGGATAAAAAAGATTGTGAACCTTTAGTTAAAAACATGCCAAAACGTTTAAGAGCTGTCATTAAAGCTAAGGGTGATGCAACAAAGTACTGATTAGCAAGTAAAAATACTTAGAGTTTAAATTATGTTCAATATATTTTCATTATTCTAATTTTTTGAACCATGTTAGAAAGTATTCTAATATTTTGAATTTTTTGTTGTTAGCTGATTTAAATATATTTTCTATTTCATTGTAATGTGTTTACATTTTTATAATCTGCAAAATATGCAGATTCATATTATAGTACTTTATATTTGATATTGTTGATTATTTATTTGATAAATTCGATTTTCATTTCCCTTGACCATATTTCTTTTCATTATTCTAATTTTTTGAATCGGAGTAGTATATAGATTAATGGACTTGGTGATATTTGAATGATAAATCCATTTTCAACTTTGGTTTGAATTGATTAAGTATTTCATAATAAATTTTCAAGTGGCGGCCACTTGGAAACAATATAATGGAACAAGTTGCATGGCAAACTCGTCCAAGATATTTAAAGCATAAGCTCTCAGTCAAACTTTGGTTCGAATCAGTGCAGTGTTTCAAAAGTTATTGTTATGACAAATTTTCAAGTGACAGTCTAAGTGACTGCAACTTGGAAACAAAATGGCGAAGCAACTTGTCCAGCGAAATCATACAAGATATTTGTATGATAAGTTCAATGTCCAACTTTAGTTCAAATTAAATCAGTATTTCAAAAATTATCGTGATAAGAAATTTTCAAGTGGTACCGTGATTTCAAGTGGCCACCACTTGGAAAAAAAGCGGAATGAGATGCCTATCGAACTTATCTCTGATATATGAATGGTAAATCCCCTACCCAGATTTGATTTAGTATTACAAAAGTTATCATAATGAAAAACTTTCAAGTGGCTGCCGCTTGGAAATAAAATAGCGGATCAGGTTACCAAGCGAACGTATCCAAGATGTTTGAACCACAAATTCGCTATCCAACTTTTGTTTAAATGAATTAAGTATTTTAAAAGTTATCTTGATAGCACATTTGCAAGTGGCAGCGGGATTTCAAGTGGCCGCAACTTGGAAACAAGAAGTTTGAACAAATTACCCAGTCAAATCATCTAAGATAATTATATGATAATATCACCGTTCGACTTTGGTTCGAATTGAATCAAAATTTAAAAAGTTATCATGCTTATGAATTTTCAAGTGATAGATTAATTTCAAGTTTTCTCGCTTAGTTTATAACAGCCACACTTTGTTAAAAAGGCGGATAAAGTTCATTAATAAAGTTCACTGAAACACTCATATGGTCTATGTATACATTAAAATTCAATTAAATTCGGAATACACTTTTTACAATTTGAATTTGAAATTTTCAAGTGGTCTCCACTTGAAAATAAAATGATGGAGCAACTTCGCTAAGAAACTCATCCAAGATGTTCATGAGATAAGTTAAGACACTGTCCAAATTTGGTTCGATTTGGACTATTATTTCGGAAGTTATCGTGATTTTAAATTTTCAAGTGGTAGCCTGATTTCAAGTGGCCCCGCTTAACTTAACATAGGCACCACTTAATTTAAAATGGCGGATAAATTTCATTAATAAACTTCATTAAACCCTTTATACAGTCTATATTTACATCAAAATTCAAGCAAATCTTCCTTTAAATACTCGTTTTACAATGTGGGTTTGAAATATTCAAGTGACTGCCATTTGAAAACAAAATGGCGGAGCAACGTGCAATGTAGAGTATTATTTCGGAAGTTATTGTGAGATTTTAAATTTTCAATTGGTAGCCTGATTTCAAGTGGTCCCGCTTAACTTAAGATATCCGCCACTTTACTAAAAATGACGGATAAATTTCATTAACAAACTTCATTGATACTCTTATGTGGTCTACATTTACATCAAAATTCAAGCATATCTTGTTTGAAATACGCTTTTTACAGTGTGGGTTTGAAATATTCAAGTGGCTGCCACTTGAAAACAAAAAGTCGGAGCAACTTGGTTAACGAATTTAACCAAGATATTTATAAGATCAGTTCGCTGTTCAAATTTGGTTCGATTTGGAGTCGATTATTGTGATGACAAAATTTTCATTATAGATAGATAGGCATAGATAAACGAAGTGATTGCAATAGGTCGATTTCTAAAGTAATCAACCTAAAATTATAAGTTAGAATATTCAATTCAAATTAAATTAATAATTAAAATTAAAATAGTTAAATAAACTAATCATAATACTAACATAAAGTATCATAAAAAAATGTGTTTTACAAGATATTTTTATAAAACCATAAAATTTTGTATGAAATGTAATCTGGTCCAATTGATCTGTAAAAATATTTTAAAACTAGCAGGCTTTGCCCGCTTCGCTGGTCACTAAATTTAAAGGAAACTCTCTTCTACATAGCTTCATAAAAATAAAATAAAATAAAATACTGAAATTGCTCAAAAGCTCGCTTCAGGTCCCTAATGCCTTCGGCAGCGATTGGGCCATCCGCTTAAACTCGGGCGTCTGCCCTATTACCTGCGACAATGGCTTGCCAATGAGCCTCCATTTAGGTGCTTATTATATAACAGTTTCCAAAGAGATAGTATCGAAAAAAATTGAAGTATCCCTTTTATATTTGAATCCCAGTTACACTTGAACAACACTATACGTGGTGCACATAATATTTCCTTTTACGTTATTTCCTATGTTTATTTTGTTTATCCAATCAACTATAAAATGACAGCAATTTCACGTCAAATATTACAATATGCTATGACAGGCTACGTCTGTCGCATGAGACAATTTTTAGTGGTTATATATAATTCATGGTTTGTAAAACTGATTATAGTACAGCCTTAATATAGTTAGTTCTCTTTGGCGACTTTTGAATTTTTGTCACCATTTTAGACTTAATCCCTCGCAACAATACGCTACGAGCGCTATTTCTGCCGTATTTTAGACAACTAATCTTTTTATTTTTATATTTATTTCCCATTAAACATATTTTTATTTATTTATTTAAATATTAATTTGAATTAATCAAATATTTCTGTTCGACAGCGTGCAAGTGCAGTCACACACAGAGGCTCATTTGTTTATATGATAAATTAGCATAGTGATTATTATATAAAAAAATAAAGAAATAGGTAAACATCATCGTGCTACACAACTTTACTATGTCGCTCCATTGGCGGCTTTTGAATTTTTGTCGCCCTATTAGCGATGGATTCATTTATTTATTTTTTTTTTCATGAAAAGGGGAAGACTATTTTGCTAATAATTTTATCAGACACCTTTTTATTTATACATAAGAATCCTTCATATTCTGCTTATATTTTTAATGGTTTTAGGTTTAAAATAGTGCTTGCTGAAATAAATTTGCTAATAGTGCTTGTTGAAATAAATTTGCTGTCTTTTTTCTGTCTTTTTTGCTGAATTTTTTCTGTAAACTTTCTATAGCTAGTATGTTGTGGCAACCACAAGACTTTCTTCTATATTTTCAAAAACATATTCAATAAGTAACAATATTAAAAAAATAAATAAATAAAAAAATAAATAAAAATATTTTTTTTTTTTGTTAAAAGTAAAAAAAATCGATAACTTTGTTTTAAATTATCGCAGATTTATAGTTCAACCATTCTTTTTAAAGGTATTGACGAGATCTTTCGAAAGATACCCATCTTCAAAATTTACCCCTCCCCCCCGGGGGTACTTCCCCCCCAGGGGGGGAAGCCATGCCCCCATATGCACAGAAATTTTTTCCTAGTTAAATACTAATATTATCAATAATTCATATTAATTTTAAAATCACAAGTTTAAAATAACTCTTATTATGCACATTTATACGAAATTTTGTCCTATGCTGCCATGTTAAAAGTTTGCATAAAATGCGATCACAGCGCCATCTGTTGAGCTTTTGATCCTCAAATGTAATCAGCACCAGTTTATGTCGGGGACCAACTAAATACCAAATTTGGTTACATTTCGTTAATAAGAAAATATATATATATATATATATACGATTTTTTTCTAAGTTTTTTTTTTTTTTTTTTTTTGTTAAAAGTAAAAAAAATCGATAACTTTGTTTTAAATTATCACAGATTTATGGTTCAACCATTCGTTTTAAAGGTATTGACGAGACCTTTCGAAAGACACCCATCTTGAATCTTTGCACCCCGGGGGGGTAACCGATGCCCCCACATGCACAAAATTTTTTCCCAGTTAACTATTGCTATTATCAACGAGACCTTTCGAAATATACCCATCTTGAAAATTTACTTCCCCGGGGGGGGGGTACTTCTCCCCCAGGGAAGGGGGGGAACCGATGCCCCCACATGCACAAAATTTTTTTCCTAGTTACCTACTACTATTATCAATAATTCATATTAATTTTACAATCACAAGTTTAAAATAACTCTCATTATGCCCATTTATACGAAATTTTGTCCTATGCTGCCATGTTAAAAAATTTGCATAAAATGCGATCATAGCGCCACCTGTTGAGCTATTGATCCCCAAATCTAATCAGCACCAGTTCATGTCAGGGTGCAACTAAATACCAAGTTTGATTAAATTTCATTCGTTGGTTCGTGAGATACAGCGTCCACAAAAAAATGATACAGACAGACATTTTCTAAAAACTATTAAATTGTGTTCTGGACATCTCAAAACATGTAAATCCATCAAAAAACGGAGGTCGAAAATCTTCGAGAATCCAATACTTTCTCTATATTACATACAGAAGAAAGTAAAAATAAATCATTTATGTGACTACTATTTAGGTTTACATACAAAAAATTTTTCCCAGTTGACTATCTCTATAATAAATAATTCTTGTAAATTTCATAATGATTACTAAAAAATAATTCTCTTTATGCACATTTATACAAAACTTTGTCCTATAATCACCGTGTTAAAAATTTAGAAAAAGCGGGATGGCAACGCAACCTGTAAGACAATTTTTACCAAAAGTTGATAGGCACTCATTTATGTCATGGTGCAACTACATACCAATTTGTATGAAATTCTGTGCAGTAGTTCCTGAGATACAGTTGCCACAAAATTTTGCCTCACACACACAGACAGACGGACAAACAGACATTTTCTAAAAATGGCCAAATCGTGTTCTACAGCTCTCAAAACGTGTAAATCCATCAAAAACCCGAGGTCGAAAATTTTAACGAATCCAGTACTTTCTTCTATTGAATATAGAAGAAAGTAATAAAAAGATTAGTTGTCTAAAATGCGGCAGAAATGGCGCTCATAGCGTGTTGTTACGAGGGATTAAGGTGAAATAATGGTGGAAAAAAAATTCAAAAGTCGCCAAAGAGAACTATATTAAGGCTGTACTATAATCAGGTTTACAAACCATGAATTAAATATAACCACAAAAAATTAATTGTCTCATGCGACAGACGTAGCCGGTCACAGCATATTGTAAAATTTGGCTTGAAATTGGTGTCATTTTATGACTGATTGGAGAAACAAAATAAACATAGGAAATAACGTAAAAGCAAATATTATGTGCACCACGTACAGTGTTGTTCACATGTAACTGGGATTCAAATATAAAAGGAATACTTCCGTTTTTTCGATACTATCTATTTGGAAACTGTTACATAATAAGCACAATAAATGGAAGCTCATTGGTAAACCATTGTCGCAGGTAATAGGGACAGGCGCCCGAGTTTCAGCGGATGACCCAATCGCAGCCGAAGCCCGAAGGCAGGAGGGACCTGAAGCGAGCTTTTGAGCAATTTCAGTATTTTATTTTATTTTTATAAAGCTATATAGAAAAGAGTTTCCTTTAAATTTAGTGACCAGCGAAGCGGGCAAAGCCTGTTAGTTTTAAATAAATGTACTTTTAATTTAGAAATTTATTAATCAACCATGAAAATTCATTTCAGAAAATTTTGGAGTGTAAGGCTGATATTTTTATACCAACTATGTGAAAAATACCAGAGCCGGGAATCGAAGCCGGGCCTTCCGCTTTACGCGCGGATGCTCAAACCATCGAGCTACCCTGGCTGATTAGCTGGCTGGCCCTGGCTAGGCATTTCTCACATAACAATCGTTGGCAAAGTCACCGAGTCTGTAAACACATTATTGTCACTTGATACAGCTGTGTTTACAGACTCGGTGACTTTGCCAACGATTGTTATGTGAGAAATGCCTAGCTGGTAATCAGCCAGGGTAGCTCGATGGTTTGAGCATCCGCGCGTAAAGCGGAAGGCCCGGGTTCGATTCCCGGCTCTGGTATTTTTCACATAGTTGGTATAAAAATATCAGCCTTACACTCCAAAATTTTCTGAAATAAATGTACTTTATTATTAAACTGGCTTACTTAACTGGCAAGAATTAAACTATGGATAAAATTTAAATGGCTTATTTATCAGAAATTAGAAGGTTATTATTTTCACATTTTAATTAATTAAGAAAAAACTAATCAAAAATTCGAAAATCGGGCTTCGAGGTGAATCAGGAGAGGTCATTACGAACCTCCATCCATGCAAATGTGTGTAGCTCTGCAATCAGCCGTTTTTCTAAAAGGCTCTGGATACACACACACACACACACATCTTATTTTATTATATGTATAGATAGAGGAGAAGCTTGAGCGTCCGATACTACCCGACCTTCCCCTAGTTGCTTTGTGGAGTCGGTTCTATTTTTTCTGCAAAAAATTTTTATTCACGTTAAAAATAAAGAAATAAGGATAATATAGGGGAGATTTATGAGATCGAAATTAAAACGAAAGACATTTTAAGGTGCCATCGAGAGGTCCTTTGACTACAAAATAAACTGTTAAAAAACGAATGCGGTAACTTTCGGGCACTTGATAAATTACAATTCAAAATGAACTACTTATAAAGCTATACGCATTGTGTTTCAAATCGTTATTCACAGGGTTTTTAGCGGTCCCATCTTTCTGATAGAGTCATTTTCGTATTATTCAGTCGAAGGCGAGCGTTGCAAACGATTTACGAAGGACAGAGTGTACTCACTCTATTGAAAAGAGGTATTCAATTAAAGAGCCGCTAAAACTTTCGGTTCGGTTTGCCGATTTCACCGTTTGGAATTTCTTACATTTTAGCTGATAGTGGTGTAGCCTTCTAAAACCAGGTATTGGGTCGATGTTATTCTTAGTTCTTATACATTTTTTTTTTTTTTTTCCCGTTTATGTTTTTTGCGCTCATGGTGCATACTTTTTCAGGAAACATGTAAGTGTAGTATTCACGTAACAACTATTAATGGCACTTTTTCGTAATAAATTACACAGTAATTTATGTTATATTTATAGTGTATATATATATATATATAAATGATAGATATCCTAATACATTTTAACATTTAATTTATAGCATTTAACAGATACATGCTAATACTAACAAAACAAAAATAAAACATTGTAACACAGCACAGAAATGTTGCGATTCGTAGTTAGATTCAATAAGAGACAAAACCAATTTAAATTGCTTACGCCCACATGATAGGTGGACTCTGCTCAGTTCCCCATCGTATTTACGTTCTCAGAAATTTCTAGCGCGAGACATATTATAATTAGTGCTGGGCGATGTTGACATTTTTTAAATCGATATATCGTTCGTCTAAAATACCGATATAAGGATATATCGATTTAATTCAGCGTTACCAATTGTAGGGCATAATCCCTACACGTAAGGACTTTTAGCAGTTTTCTTTAGAATGTAGAGACGGTTTATAGTTAGTTTGTTGGGTTTAATGTCTCAGTCGTGCAGCGTTACAATATAAAAAGTTTGGTGTTAGTTTGAACCAAAACTTGGTACTGAAGTAGCTGCAACCACCTCATGGTTTAACTTTTTACCATCATTTGTTAATTTTAGATAAACCAAATATTAGTATTGTGAAAAAAAAGAAAGAAAAATCAAAATTTGCCGAGACGGGTATTGAACTGAAGATCTTCTTGTCTCAAGTCAAACACTCTGACACTGTGCCACGCTTTTTTGCCCACTTATTATACTTCGTTGATTTTCATAAAAGGGATTAAATTTTCTAGGGTCTTATCTTAACCCATAAGTGAATTGTTGCTCAAAATTTGCCATTTTGCCTATGTTTTCGACCTCTCTTTTAATTTAATCTTGGTTTGGTTTCAATAGGAATTTTACTGATTTATACTTCCCTTGTGAGTGGATGTATGGCAGCTCCAATTTTGGTGCAACTTAAATTCAATCGCAGGAAGTAGAAAACTTAAAAATGAGGTTGAGCCATATAATGGTATTGCTCATAACATTACTCCATATATAGTCGGATATAAAATTATTCGAGCGCTAGCAATATTTTCTATATAAAAAATGTACTCTTAATACTGCTCTGTAAAATAAATTCTTGTCAAATCATGTTCTTAGTCCGTCTAAGAAACAGCCTTCTGATAAAGATATAATGCTTTAATACTAATTATTATAAAATTATTCATTATTTTCCACAGTTCAAAATTTATACATCAGTATAATTAATATAGCGCAGTTTTGTTTTATCACAAATTATATTATATGGACTCGTGACGTGAGTAACATTCATGAGTAACATTCAGAACATTTAAAACACCCCAATTTATTATTATAATTTTAACAAATTGATAAATTCAGAATTTTACTATTTCGTACTACTTTGTAATGCACTAAAATATTTATATGTCCCACTGACATGCGAATAAATTGCAAAATTGCAAGTATCAGCAGAAAATTGCTAATTAAGAGAAGCGCTTCACACATGTTATTAAATTTCTAGTGCTTTTAATCTCCTAATAAATATAATTCTTAATTAAAATTTTCTAAAATATAATTCTTTTTAAAAAGTTTACGAAATTTACTTTTTTTGAATTGAAATTTTAAAATTTTTACTTATTTTAGATTAAATTACATGAAATATTACAAAAGACAAAAAGACTTAAATAGCTAACTCAGTATAGGGAAATAAATTTAATAGAAAGAACAATTTGGTGCATTTGAAGAGGGAAAAAAAATCATCAATTTTCACAACATTTAAAATTATTTTTAAACACTCATACTGTTCGAAATACCCATACCTTCGAGTACGCATACCCTTTAAATACGCATACCTTCCAAATAAGTAAAAATTAGATATTAAAATAATCATATCTAAAATAACGCCGTTGTTTGAATTAATTTATTTTTGACAATATAACAATGTCGTATTCTGTACTAATATTAATGAATTTAATGAAGAAATATTATTAATTACATAAAATATTAATAAAGAATAGTTAATTCACTTATCTAATAGACATAAACTGGGATTTCTTATTTATGAATTATAGGAACTGGCAAAAAATATAACAAAAAATAGCAGAAGAAAATACTAATATTGACAAAATAAATCTCTCGTAATCAAACGAATTTTGAATGAATGAATAATCCCATTTCATTTACCCAAACTTAACCGGAATGCTTGTATCAGAATCGGTTTTCATTTTGCTTCTGCATATGCGTTAAAACCGCAATCATGGCTCATCGAAAGAATGCATCTTTTTTTAAACCGATATTCTCTTTCTCCCAGTGCACCTGCGTAACACAAAATCGAAACGGCATTTCGAATGAATATTATTCGCTTGATTTTTTGTGGTTTCATTCAGTCAAGATTTGTATGATTTAATTGTCTATGAGTGCGCATGCTTGACTAAATCGTTATCTCGTTGAATGAATATGAATAGCTATCTGGCATTAATCCAGCATAGAATCGGTTTAATCTGGCATTATTCCAGCATAGAATCGGTTTAGTCTGGAATCAGATTTTCCCGTGCTTTGATGTTTTTGCATCGATATTTTACGGAAGATGAAATTTTTAAATCGGATAAACGATATTAGCGTTAAATCGATATTTTATTTTACATCGATACAAAGCCCAGTCCTAATTATAATCAAGTTAAAAGAAATGAATTTGACCAAAGCTTGATAAAGTGACAGAATGAAATCCCCGCCTAATAGGCTATCCACCGTTCACTTCGATATATTTATCTTATTCTATAATCTATTAATTTATTTTATCAGGGTCAATTCCGTTGTTTAGATTTCATTCTACTATTTCCAGTGCAATAATCCTCAAAATTCATATTTATATGAAAAGTTTACAATTTCGCTATGTTGATAAAATCGTAAATTACGAATAATTTACGAAATTTTCCTAGTAGAATATTTGTATTCAATCATGTTCAAACAAATATCATAAACGTAATTTTGAAGTTGTCTAATGTATTTAGGTTCCTCAAAATGGAAGTTTATGCTCAATTTTGCCTTATTCTGACATGTTAAGTGAATCGTAAATTCCAAATAACTTACGAATTTTTTAAATTGGAAAAATCATAGTTTATGATATTCATGCCAGTATCCTAAATAATATTTCGAAAGTGCTTTGATATCTTTACGATGAAAATATCCCTCAAGATGGACGTTTATGTGAAATATTGCTCTATTCTGCCATGTTAAGAAATTCGTAAATTTCCAATAACTTACGAAATCTTTATATTGGAAAATTCATAGTCATTAATATTCATGCCAGTGTCCTATAATATTTCAAAAGTAGTCTGACATCTTTACGAAGAAAATATCTCTAAAAATTGACGTTTATGTGAAATTTTGCCCTATATTGCCATGTTAAGAAATTCGTAAATTTCCAATAACTTGCGAAATTTTCAAAGTAGCCTATTTATAGTTACTGATGTTCATTCCGGCATCAAAACGGATATTTTAAATCTGGTCTCACATTTTTACAGTAAAAAGTTTCCATTTAATGCACGTTGAAGTGAAATTTTGTCCTATTCTCCCATGTTAAGAAAATCGTAAATTTCTAATAACTTACGAAGTTTTTAAATTCGAATGTTGCAAACGAATAGGGTTCTTGCCAGTGTCGAAAGTAATATTTTAAAACTGATCTGACCTCTCTGCGACAATTTGTTCTTGAGATATCGTGTACACAGACTAACAGACTAACGGACTAACACACTAACAGACATCCTACAGACAGACACCATAAAAATTTTGTCATTTTCGGATTCCTTACACCTGAAAACGTATAGAAAAGACTAAAAACACAGGTTGAAAATTTTCACGATTACCTAAGTTCCCCATACCTATAGTATGATGGGGAACTAAAAGACTATTAAACCAATTGACGGAGAAAATGGGTGAAGGAACTCATTACATGTATTAAAAGTGATTCAGGAATTAAGAATTCAGTTAAATATATATAATGAATTCATTAATTATATATATTTATATGTATATATAATGATGAAAAAGATATTATCTTATTATTATATACATAATATAAAACACCTTAAAATAATACATTTAGATAATTCTATATTTTTCATTCAGATATTGTAATGCAGAAGAAGAGGTAGTAGTAGTAAATGTTATTATCATCATTAATAGAATTTAAATTTAAAAATAATTTGCTTCTTCTTTTTCTTCTTCTTTTTTTTTAAGCCAAGTGTAAGAATTATTGATTAAAAAAAAAAAAAAAAAAAAAGAACTAGTTGGCATAGGTGGACTCTGCTCAGTTCCCCATCACATTTATGTTCTCATAAATTTCTTGTGCGAGACATATTATAATCATGTTAAGAGACATGAATTTGACCAAAGCTTGATACAGTGACAGAATGAAACACCCGCCTAATAGGCTATCCACCGTTCACTTCGATATATTTATCTTATTCTAATCTATTAATTTCTTTTATCAGGGTCAATTCCGTTGTTTAGTTTTAATGCTACTATTTCCAATGCAATAATCCTCAAAATTCATATTTATATGAAAAATTTACAATTTCGCTATGTTGGTACAATCGTAAATTACGAATAATTTACGAAATTTTCCTATTAGAATATTTGTATTCAATCATGTTCAAACAAATATCATAAATGTAATTTTGATGTTGTCTAATATATTTAGGTTCCTCAAAATGGAAGTTTATGCTCAATTTTGCCTTATTCTCACATGTTAAGTGAATCGTAAATTCCAAATAACTTACTAATTTTTTAAATTGGAAAAATCATAGTTTATGATATTCATGCCAGTATCCTAAATAATATTTCGAAAGTTGTTTGACATCTTTACGATGAAAATATCTCTCAAAATTGACGTTTATGTAAAATTTTGCCCTATACTGCCATGTTAAGAAATTCGTAAATTTCCAATAGCTTGCGAAATTTTCAAAGTAGCCTATTTATAGTTACTGATGTTCATTCCGGCATCAAAACGGATATTTTAAATCTGGTCTCACATTTTTACAGTAAAAAGTTTCCATTTAATGCACGTTTAAGTCAATTTTTGTCCTATTCTCCCATGTTAAGAAAATCGTAAATTTCTAATAACTTACGAAGTTTTTTAATTCGAATGTTGCAAATGAATAGGGTTCTTGCCAGTGTCGAAAGTAATATTTTAAAACTGATCTGACCTCTCTGCGACAATTTGTTCTTGAGATATCGTGTACACAGACTAACAAACTAACAGACACCCTACAGACAGACAGAGACACCATACAAATTTTGTCATTTTCGGATTCCTCACACCTGAAAACGTAAAAACGTCAAAAAAACGAGGTCGAAAATTTTCACGATTACCTAAGTTCCCCATACCTATAGTATGGTGGGGAACTAAAAAACTTTAAAATAAAATATCAGCGGAATCGGTGTAATCTAATATAGAAATGTACTAGTGGAATTCAAAATAACAACGGTGAAATCAAGGAATAATATATTAACATGTTCAGTTATACTAGTGGATCAAGAGCCTCAATGTCCCATCTACATCACTCTTTATTCAGCAGATCATTGTTATTTATTTCGTCTTGTTTAAAATGTAATTAAATTTATATATATGTGCGTGTGTGTGTGTGTGTATTATTGTTATTATTATTACTATAATTAGTATGAACTCGCTACTTAACTATATAAGTTTTTGAGGGTGGCTACCGCCCTCCTCAACCTCCAGTTGTATCCGCCTATTTATATCTATCTTTCTACATGTGTACATCTATACTAATATTATAAATTCGAAAGTTTGGATGGATGTTTGTTACTCAGTCACGCCTCAACGGCTAAACGGATCTGGATGAAATTGGGTACAGAGATTGATAATAGTCTGGAATAGGACATAGGCTACTATTTATACCGAAAATTTGATTAAATTTTTTAAAATTAATTAAAATATGAAAATAATATACTGGTAAATTGCCTTAATATAAGCCTTTTAAATTTTTAATGGTTGACAAAAAAGTTTACGAGGTATTTTTATTTATTTTTATTTGTTTATTTATTTATTTTCCAACATAAAATAAAATATGCTTTCATGCGAAAAAAAAAAAAAAAATACTAAATGTTAAATTGGTGAATGAGAATATGACGTCTTTATAACTTTAAAATAAAATAGTAATAATTCAAATCTAGCACGTTTCTTCTGAATTTTATTTCATAGCATTTTTTTATATACTTCAACTTTAGATTTCTTTTTTTTTTTAGCACGGATGAATCACGCTTGGCATAAAAGCTAATCCAGCATTAAAGGTATTTACTTATTGATAAACCTGGACATTTTTTAAATTTTTGATGTTGAAGTAGATCGGACATTTTTTGCCAAGGACAGCCACCTAAAGCCAAGTAGCGCATCAAAAATATAACTAAATTATAAAATATTGAAAAAAAGAAAGAGATAGAAAGAAACAGAAACAATAATCGCATAAATTATATTTTGGTCTTAAACGGCGACAAAAATTCAAAAGTTGCGACGGGGAGCTATTTTAAGGTTGTACCATAATCAGGTTCACATCTTAATTAATTTATTTATTTTTCTATATATATACCAACTACTATTAACTAAGCATAAAGTATATATAACCACAAATAAATAAATAAATAATAAAATAAATAATAATAATCATGATAAGAAGAAGAAGAAGAAATGTCTCATGCGATAGACGTAGCCGATCATAGCACATTGTAATATTATATTTGGCTTGAAATTTCTGCCATTTTATGGTTGATCGATTAAATCAAGTAAATATAGTAAATAACGTGAAAGCAAATATTATTTACATCACGTATAATGTTGTTCATAGGTAACTGGGATTCAATTATGAAAGGGCTACTTCAAATTTTTCGATACTGTTATATATGATAAGCACCAAATGGAAGCCCACGGGTAAGCCATTGTCGCAGGCAATATGGAACAGGCACCGGAGACTGCGAGGACGAACAAGTTGCTGCTGAAGGTAGCCGGAACCTAAAGCGAGCTTTTAAGCGGTTTCAGTATTTTTTTTCATAAAGCTATATAGAAAAGAGTTTCCTTTTAATATCTCCTTATCAGCGAAGCGTGCAAAGCCTGCTAGTAAATCATAAAATGATTAACATATACTTATGGCTTTTGCATTCATTTGAATCATAATATTTTTAATCAATTTAATGGTACCTTTTTATGTTTGCGTACGGAAGAAATTTCCCTTTAAAATTATGCTAATGAGCTTAATTAAGCGATTAATCAACGAAATCCAGAAAGTACCAACTTAGCTACAGTGCAAAAAAGCAGTCTCTTCCTCAGATTGTTTTAATTGAATGTTTTTGTTTTGCCCTTGGGCAATAGAGCAAGTGTTTTTACAACAACGCATTTCTTGCCTCTTTTTTTTTTACTCTCGTGATAATTTTTCTTGCGTCTAGAAATAAAATGAGTACATTGTATTGTATTATCGGGATACACTTGATGCAATGGACCATGGTCATGTGACGTGGGGAAACAATGATTTTACACACAATATAAGGCGTGCTAAAATGCAAGATCACTTTTTTCCCCCCTTCTAATTTATTTTATGTAATGCCCACTCAGCAAAAAGATTAAGTAACATTTGAATAGGATATAATACCTAATTAATCACTGGAATGCACTCATAAAATTAAAACTTTGCTTATACATTAAATTATTTATCAAGTTTAATAAGAAATCATTTATCAAGCATACTACAAAAAACAAACGTATAATTTCGAATTCTACCGCAGCAACAACTTTCTAGGCGAAGCATACAATCAATGTACTATATTCTTAAATAAATATATCAGAAAATTGTACAGGGTCTATATTAACACTTGCAATGGCTACAGATTATTTAACTCTTTTAATAACGCAGTGGTCGCATTTTTTTCCCGTCTATTTTTTATTGACATTCATTTATTGTTACAATCAGATGAATATTAAAAAATATGAGGGCAATCCTCCTCTTTACATCTTCACATTTTAAGAACATTCCATTAGGTGGTGTATGAATTTATGCATACGCATATTATACACAGAATGGACATTAATAATTAAATTTTTGCTATAAGCAGCCTTAATTAATTGTAAACTTATTTGGTATTTATAAATATCGACTATATCGAAGAGTTTCTACTCCTTATATATACATTTTTTTCTCTCTCAGATCACGTACAAAAGAACATTATACAGTGTACTTCATTTACGATTTGCAAATCTTTTCAAATTAAAATGGCGCTTACTTTAAAAGTTATGTATTCATATAATGAGTAAATTGAGAATATAAATGCTCACAAATAAGCTTACCAGTAAAATAAAATGTAAATATGCAATCCGAATTATGATGTCGAAGGATCTCTCTTCTGCGTAAACTGGAAAAATGTAATAATTTAAACTTTTTCACAAAATGGCAACATCAGTTCATTTCAAACTTTGTGGCATCATAAAATTACTCCTAACTTTCATAAATAAAATAAAAATTTCTATATATATATATATATATATATTTGCTTAACATTTTGATTTTTTAGGAATCTGTAAATTCATAATATATTCCTATGAAAAAGATGTAAATTGTTTCTCCACACAACTGATATCCTTGTAGCCTCGAACCCAAAGTGGGAATAGGATCCATTATTAGAATGAGAAATAAATGCTTAAAAATTAATACTCATATTATTATATGATATATAATTTCATATAATTTTTACTCATATACATGTGGTCCAAAAAAAAAAAAAAAAAAAAAAAAAAAACTTCGCCTGTGGAGGCGAAGTTTCTTACGCCTTTTCTCCAATTCCGAATTTGATTTGATATAGAGATCTAGATTGTTCATTCTCTCTCTCTCTCTCTCTCACTATTTTAGTGTTTATTTTCGATCTTTTTTTTTTCTCAATGCAAATAAATTAAATTAAAAAGTTGCATTTAATATTTTAGCAAAAATATTTGTTTATTAAAAATTAAAAAAAAAAAAAAAAGCTAAAATAAAACTAGTATTTTGTGGCCACCACAAGACTTTCTTTTATATTTTAATATGCAAATGGCAAATAATTTATTAAAACTATTATTTATTAAAATTATCTAACATGGTGAATGCGAATGATTTTCATCTTAGAGAAAACTAACACCAAATATCCAAAGAAAGACAGTTTTATTGTCTATAAATAACATCTTAAAAAATGCGTTTTTATAATGGTTATCTCACATATTAAGTTTCGTACAGTTTCATGCCATACAAGTTGAGATACAGCCCTCCCGTTATCGAGGAAATTTCCAGTATAGCAGCTCCATCTATTGGCCTAAAAGCATCTAACTTGAATCAGCATAGTGTCTCATAATGACCTTCTCCTTCTTACACATCAAGTTTTGTTTGATTATACGCAAGAGAACCTGAGATATAGCGTCCCCTTAAATTGCGGAAATCGCTGTGTGGTAGCGCCACCTGTTGAGCGGTTGACAGGCACGAATTTAGGTCAAGGTGCCTCCACATATATATTTATATACAATTCTGAGCAATAGTTCTGGAGATACCAGATACAGTTTCCACAAACAAGAGTAACGGTTTTTCGTTACGTGACGTTTTCTGCTAGTTGACTCCCTACCGCAACCAGCGTTAACTCGTTGAGCTGATCGCCCCGCGAACTCTTAACGGCCCTCTTCACTTACCGCCGCCGAAAGCCCGAGCCAATGTTATTCTATGGGGAAATTTTCTTTACATATAACTTATTAACTAACACATATTTTTAAATTCTGTTTTCACATTCAGAAAATTCCCAACTGTTAAAATGACGCACCTTTTCTAAAAAAATATTATTATTATTTTTTTATATTTTATTTTGAAATTGCAAAATGAAAAAAATACACATATTGAAAATTCGTATTTTGCAGCTTCGAAATAAAATATAAAAAAATAAAAAATAATTTTTTAGAAAAGGTGCGTTAATTTAACAGCTGGGAACTTTCAGAATGTGAAAACAGAATTTAAAAATATGTATTAGTTAATAGGTTATATGTAAAGAAAAATTTTCCATAGATTAACATTAGTTTCGGCTTCCGGCGGTGGTGAGTGAAGAGGGCCTTAAGGGAATCCCCGCCAGGCCACACGAGCTGCTCAGAAGCGCATCATGTTTACCGTGTTTCAATAAATTCCATTAAAGCTCCTTAATGATAGAATCTTGTAATAAATAAAATTTGAGCAAATTTTTAAATAAATTTTCAGTCGTTACTTAAAACTGTGTAATTATTTTAGTTTTATATCATACTTTGCGCTGTCAGTCACCGGGGGTTGACGCGGCCTAAACGGAAAGTTCAGTGTCAGCCACTCAATGTGTTAAGGAACTTCGTTCCAAAAAAACAGTTAGAAAAATAATTTCTATACTGCAAACCGAAATATTAAATATATGTTTAGCATGTCAAATGTGCATCGGTTTGTTTGTGTGTGTGGTGCATATATATGTTAAAATGTGTACATATGATAACAAGCAATCCCTTAAACAGCCGGAAGCAAACGTTGATGATCTCACCCATAAGTAGTGATGTGGGGTGGAAAATTTTCTGCGGAAAATTTTCCAACCAGAAAAACAATTTTTTTTAGCAAATCCTTTGCATGATATATTTAAGTTTTCTTTTATTAGTCACAGTATACAGTGGGAAAAACAAAAGTTTCTGATTAAAGTCATCATTTAGAAAGTTACCAGATATATGTTTAGAGCAACTTGAGGTTATTTATTATAATACAAGAGATCTGTGGTTGCTAATCAGAATTTTAAATCTCCATTCAATAAGTTTGTAAAAACATAATTTAATTATAAAGCATTTGGCAACATTACAAAAAAAAAAAAAATATATATTGATAAATTAATGCACTACTATACTGCTGAGCATGTATATCTGTTTCTCAAAATATTCATTTGATAAATGATGATACGCCGATGTTTTTCAAACTCAGGCAGCAATTCTGACTTAGGTCACCATATGGTCTCTGGTTCTGAGAGGTTCTGACTCAGAAAAATAGGACATTGTCATAATCTTCATTAAATATTCAATTAAAAAAAAAAAAAGAGCGAAACTTAAAAAAAAAAAAAGAAAAAAAAAAAAAATTGCTTTTTACAAAATTGGCATTGTTGAAAATTTTAGAGAAAAATCTTATATAAAAACATTTTTTTTTTTTTTTTTTTTTAATCACTTTTCAAAACTGATTTCTAATGTAGAATTTTTTTTTTTTTTTTTTTTTTAATGCAAGCAACAGGAAATACAATTGATTGCCTAAATAAATAAACAGTAAGATTTTGATTAAAATTTAAGGAAATCAAATAGATAAAATTAATCGCATCATATCTTGAAACTGGAGGTTTAGTTGAAAGAACTTAATATTTATTTGCTTAAAATATCCGAAATTGAATTGTACTTGAAAAATCTCATAGTGGGTGTTACATTTAACGTTAAATAACAATAATAATAATAATCTCAAACTTCCAGATTAATTTTTTTGAAAAGAGGATTACATTCATTATCCAATACCACCAACTATTAAAAAATATAATTTTGTGTACGCAAACTATGCTTAAAAGTAGAACAAATCGAAAAAAGTTAAAATCAAAAGAATTTTGATGAAATGAACCCTTGTATGGTCTGAGCCATACCTTACTAATTACCTCTTGTACAGTCGGCAGCAAAATTATTGATGTACTAGCAATAATTTCTATTTAAAAGATATGCACCTAGTACTATTTTGTTAAGTAAATATTTATCGATTCATGATCTTAGTCTTATACTGTTTATAAAAAAGTAAGTTCATGATAAAAATTAGTTATCAAATTAAATAAAAAGAAAGAAAGAAAGAAAAATATGGATGTGTGCTTCAATAATTTTGCTGCCGACTGTATGATTTCTCTGCCACTAGCAGCCAAGCCCCATATTATTCTAAACAGAAATTCGTTATGATAATTACCTCTGTTTTTTTTTTATTATTATTATTATTCTGTTTACTTTCAGAAAAATCGCAATTGTTAAATTTGTTCTTGTTTTTCAAAAACAGTATTTTTTTTTTTTTAATGTTTTATTTTGAAATTATAAAGTACCAAAAAAAAAAAAAAAAAAACTTTGATCATTTTTTTCCATTTTGTAACTTTAGTATGAAGTATTAAAAATTAAATAAATTTTAGGAAAAACAAAGGCTAATTTAATTTTTCTAAATATTTTTTATTTATTTATTTTTATATACTGAGAACAGAATTTAAAAAAAAAAAATCATTAATTCTCATTATAATTTTCCCTATATAATGAAATGGAGTTCAGCTGTTGGCAGTGATATGTGAGGGTCTGTGACAACTACAGAATGTTCAGACACCTTTTTTATACAGATTATTCAACCATTATACATGCAAAACAGTCATTAAAAATTATAACTTTCTAGCTTTATACATGTTTAAAATAAACCATTAAATCATAATTTCTGTGTTTTGTTTATTAATTTCTTTTGAATTGAATTATTATTCATCCTTATCTTTGAATAGTTTTGTTTACTTGTAGCTTTTAATGTATTTAGTTTTATTTTACAAAAACCTTCGTAATTTAGAGATTGAAAATTTTCCAGAAAATTTTCCGTTTCAAAATTTCCCGGAAAACCCACATCCCTACCCATAACCAATAGAAGCAGTTAACGGGAGGGACTTTCAAAATAGTAAAACCTATATTATTACTATTATTATTAGGATGACACGACTATTGCTTTCAGACAAAATAGAACTCTTGAAAACGGTTTTCTTTTCTTTTGGCAACGAGTTAAAAAAAATATAACAAAAATGATTATCCGATGTCTTCATGGGGAAAAAAACTAAAAAGAAATAAAAAGTCCTATCATTCTGAATTAAAATCGGCTTTGTACAGAATCTTATCTTTCTCAGTATTTCGCTTTTTATTAAAATTAGATATTTTGGCAATATCATATCACATTCATTTTTCAATTTGAGGAAAAGGTTGAATTCTTTAGAAATTGACCTGCTGCAATTACTTCGTTTATCTATCTTATCTATATTCTACACATACATAATTACTAAACTATGAACAGTTGGAAAAAGACAAAATCAAATAAATTATTGGAAGCTTACAGAATTTGTAACGTCACCGAAAGTTTCACGAAGCGATACTATGCATTCTTGTCGACTGAGGCCTTTCCAAAAATCATAAAAAGAACATCCAACGGAAACCTTCACGAGTTACTTCCATTTTCTTTACTTCTTTTAAACACTCACTCTAAACTAAACAAAATACGCAGACGATTTCTGAGATGCCACTGATTCCAAGATAAAAAAATATGTGAATTTGAAGACAAATTTCAGTAGCGCCTTCTATTGGTGGTTTGTAAAAATATAAAAGGCAACCATAGATATAGTAATAAGACATAGATTGATCATTGGGGGGGGGGGGGTGATTCCTTTTTGCTCGGAGAAAAGTCCACAATAGGGGCCGTCTTTTTCCAAGTGAACACACACAGACAATTTAGAAAATAAAATTTATGAATAATTTCTGTACTAAAGGTGAATGAAAAACTGCAGATACAATTTCAAATTCATTTTTCTTTTTCTTTTTCCTTCTTTCCCTTTTTTCTTTTATATATTTATTAAGTTAGTTAATATTTAAAGTTAAACTCTTTTTATATATTAAAACTAACGTTCTTTACCTACGCCCCTGCTAAATATATTTAAAAGAATTCTGAAAATTCTATATTACTTACTAATAAAAAATCTTAAAAAATATCAAACTTTAAAAAAATGTATTCCATTAAAAGTCAAACCAGTTTTTATTTCATAATAATAACAAAGCAACTGATTATAAAAGTTATATTTTTCATAATTTAGTCAAATATAATTTACTTTTATGATAACTTATCCATTTCTTTTCATAAATTTATTAGAAGAATTAAAAGACGCAATATTTCGACATTTTCAAAATTCATCAACATTCTAATTTATTCTGTTACAATTGCCGAGTTTCAAAGGTTTCAATACCACTATATGACTGATGCCAAAAAATTTTTTCGGGATCAAAAATTTTTGCATGATAACAATGGGATGATAGATCTATATAAATTACTATGTCTATGAAGGCAACCCTCGCACGAATTATGCATACAAATTTTGTGGTTTTTATGTAAATTTATGAACAGTATGATAATGAATTTATAAATTTTAATGCCCAAACCACAAAAAAAAGTAAAAAACTGTGAAAATATGGAAATAATTATAATTTAAGTAAAAAATAAAATAATAATAAATAAAAAATATACAGACACGACATTATTTCATTATTTAAAACATGAAAATCTGACATTGACAGATTTTAATTTAGTGCCAGAGGCCTACTGCTAAACTTGTTAATATCGACAAATTCTTCTTTAGTTAATTCGTGACGATCTAAATTCCATGATAAAGTTTTCATTAGATCAAACCAATGTGTTTCAGCTGCAGATACTGTAACAAATAACGTTGGAAGTCCAAACTGTCTTATAGCCGCAAAACAACGTTTTTTCTCTTTTTCCCAATGAGGGGGAGGTGTGTCTTGGGGGGGACTCATGTCAAAGGTGTGACTTGGGGGGGGACTCATGTCAAAGTTGTACCTTGGGGGGGACTCATGTCAAAGTTGGGCCTGGGGGGGACTCATGTCAAAGTTGGGCCTTGGGGGGACTCATGTCAAAGTTGTACCTTGGGGGGGACTCATGTCAAAGTTGGGCCTTGGGGGGACTCATGTCAAAGTTGGGCCTTGGGGGGGACTCATGTCAAAGTTGGGCCTGGGGGGGGACTCATGTCAAAGTTGTGCCTTGGGGGGACTTCATTCAATAAATCCCCATTCAATAAACCGAGTGAAATAGGCCCTTAGCACTATTAAGAGTGACCTATAAAAATTCGACAACGCTCTACCGACTGAAATAGGGGTACCTTGGGGGGGGGGACTCATGTCAAAGTTGT
The DNA here is from genome assembly GCA_963930645.1 of Salticus scenicus. Taxonomy (NCBI): domain Eukaryota; kingdom Metazoa; phylum Arthropoda; class Arachnida; order Araneae; family Salticidae; genus Salticus; species Salticus scenicus. Next base: position 1,182,548 of record OZ005650.1, read on the forward strand.
GCCTTGGGGGGACTTCATTCAATAAATCCCCATTCAATAAACCGACTGAAATAGGCCCTTAGCACTATTAAGAGTGACCTATAAAAATTCGACAACGCTCTACCGACTGAAATAGGGGTACCTTGGGGGGGACTCATGTCAAAGTTGGGCCTGGGGAGGGACTCATGTCAAAGTTGTGCCTTGGGGGGACTTCATTCAATAAATCCCCATTCAATAAACCGACTGAAATAGGCCCTTAGCACTATTAAGAGTGACCTATAAAAATTCGACAACGCTCTACCGACTGAAATAGGGGTACCTTGGGGGGGACTCATGTCAAAGTTGGGCCTGGGGGGGACTCATGTCAAAGTTGGGCCTTGGGGGGACTCATGTCAAAGTTGGGCCTTGGGGGGGACTCATGTCAAAGTTGGGCCTGGGGGGGGGACTCATGTCAAAGTTGTGCCTTGGGGGGACTTCATTCAATAAATCCCCATTCAATAAACCGAGTGAAATAGGCCCTTAGCACTATTAAGAGTGACGTATAAAAATTCGACAACGCTGTACCGACTGAAATAGGGGTACCTTGGGGGGGGGGGGGACTCATGTCAAAGTTGTGCCTTGGGGGGACTTCATTCAATAAATCCCCATTCAATAAATCGACTGAAATAGGCCCTTAGCACTAATTAAGAGTGACCTATAAAAATTCGACAACGCTGTACCGACTGAAATAGGGGTACCTTGGGGGGGGACTCATGTCAAAGTTGGGCCTGGGGAGGGACTCATGTCAAAGTTGTGCCTTGGGGGGACTTCATTCAATAAATCCCCATTCAATAAACCGACTGAAATAGGCCTCTAGCACTAACTAAGAGTGACCTATAAAAATTCGACAACTTTACCGACTGAAATAGGCCTCTAGCACTAATAATAATAATAATAATAATAATAATAATAATAATAAAGACTTTCCTACCAGATAAATGCATAGAATTTGTGAATACAATTAGAAACTAATACCGGTTCACAGTTAAAATTCAAACCAAAAATACTAGAGAGTATTTGGAATAAGATTAATAAAATCATGAATTTATTTTTACTATTATTTTTGTAGATACAATTTAATTTTATGTAATGGATATGATAATATTTTTTAAAAATAATAGATTATTACATCTTTAATATTATCACGAGATGCGATAACGTCTTCGTGGCGCAGGAAAGCTCAAACGAAGCTTGGCAGCGACACACTATATATACATCTAATTTAACATCAAAGGAATTTGGAAACGCCGACATTTAATATCTCAGCAAATAGGAGATATTTTGATCTGATGTTTTCAGAATAATCTTTTATCTTCTGCCTGATGCTATCCTGAAAGTTTTACACTTCAACATTCAGTATATTTTGAGATCTGGAATTAAAATTTAAGACTTGAAAGGAAAAATGTGTAATGGAGTAACTTTTTTTTCTCGAAAACGGCTCGGGAAATTATTTTAAAATTCCTATATGATTTTTAACTATATTAATTAAAAACGAAGTGTTGAATTACTAAACTAAATACATGAAAAAACCTTTATGATATTAATTTCTATTGTCTGAGAAGCATGACGTGCCCCGTTCCCCCCCCCCCCAAAAAAAAAAAAAAAAAATTGTTTTTTATATATTTTACTTTAAAAATGGAACTATATTACCAAGCGGATTACACTCTTTTATTTCGCATCGCTCAAAAGAAAAGAATGTAATCCGGTTAGGAATGTTCGCGGACGCATACAGACTTCGCTTCCATTTGAAATAGTCAATCTCAAATAGGTTATTTGGCTCCAGCTATCGGTAATTAGTGTCCAAAATAAACTTACAATAAAAAATATTTTTCTTTCTTTAATATATATAACTAGCAGGCTACGCCCGCTTCGCTGGTCACTATATTTAAATGAATTTTCAAAAGATTTGGATCAGTATATATTTTTTACATCACATTACAAAAAAAAAAAAAAAAAAAACCACTGAAATCGCTTTAGATCTCGCTTATTCGGGTACCCGTTGCCTAAGGCAGCTCTTTTTTCTACCCGTGCTGCATCGAGTTCAGTTTCCCACTGTCTACAGAAAGGTCTTTCCCGGGCACTTCAATCTGGGTATTTATCGAAGACCGTTGATAAGATACGCAGACGATAACAATCGAAGAATAAATTCACGAAAAATGAAACATTAAAGCCAATATTAAAATCGAAAAAAAAACATTAATTTTAAAAATTCAAATTCGAAATTCGAAAAAATCTCGATGAGGTGCACACCTGCAGGCTCCCATATGCCAAATCTGGAAGCTCTGCGATCAGTAGTGTGAGCGCCAGAGCGCAGATACTCACACAGACACACACACACACAGACACTTCTCTTTATTTATATAGATAAATGAGTTACTTATTCAGGTATTTGTATTTTATATAATATTTGTTTATTAAAAATATTCATTCAATTCACATTGTTTTCATGTTGATACGTTGTTAACTTTCAAAATTGGTTTTATTTTAAAAAGTGATTGCAACAACAAAAACATTTTTCTTTACTTTCATAAAAATGATAGATAATTATGCAAATATCTGTATTTTTTTTTTTTTTTTTTTTTAACTAATTGATAAATCATTTAAACTATGGATTGAAAAATCCTGAAAGGGGGAAAAAAAAAAGAAGAATTAATTGATTTATTTGCCCATTAAATTTCTAGTATATAATATATATATATATACATATTACAAAATATTAAGCTGTAAAAATTTTTGAATAAATTAAGATTTTTTTTAAGTTAAATTCATTTTACAAAGATTATAATAATTATAATATATCAAATCCAAATCTAAAATTTCATGTTTTCTGTTACTTTTTTCATTTTCTTTTTTTTTTTTTACTTTTATAAAATAATATTGTTAAAAAAAAAAAAAAAAAAAAAAAGGCTAGGTTACCAAAACACTTAAATGCAGTGGAAAAACTCTGAAAACAGAATTAAAATTAGTAAAATAAGCAATAAAATAAAATAAAGTAATAGACAATTTTATTTTACTTTAATTTAAACCCATAATATATATTTTGAAATATATATATTAATTAATTTTTTTTCGCATTATAATACTTTATTTTACGAAATAATACATTTATGCAAAGTATACTGGTAAGAAAATTAAGAATTATCTATATATTAATTTGAAACGCGTTTTTGTCTGTCTCCACTAAATTGAGAGAACGGCTAGGTGTAAAAATTTGGTTGAGGTGTCTAAAAAAAGGTCTTGGTCTGTAGATGTGTTATGAAAAGAGAAAAATAAAAAACGTCGAACGCCCCCCACCCCCTCCTGGGGGGCAGGGGTTAAAAACACGTTTGCGAGATAAACTCAGCTCTAAATTACTTCACGGTGAAGAAATTGTACAAGGGGGGGGGGGGGCTAGACTCGAATACTAAAAAATCAATATCTGCGATTTTGGAATTTTCGAATTTAAAGGGGAAAAAAGGGGGAAAGTAGATTTGGAGGGAAAGGGGGGAAATTAGTTTGAGAGGGAAATCCGCTCTAGACCCACACATGTAGCACCTCATTTTAAAGGTCTTGAAATTTTATGTTGATTGGGGATGTTTGTATACAATGTAGGGCGTCCCCTGGTGGTGAAAAAAGGAACTAGGTGATTTTGTGGACCTTATTTTAAAGGTCTTGGTATTTCCTGACCGTTTGTGGCGTTCGTACAGAGCACACTGTGCCCCCTGGCGGTGGAAAGTATAACTAAAGGATTTCGCAGTTGACACCACCATGTGACACCTTATTTGAAAGGTCTTAAAAATTCGAAACGATTAATCATAAAGGTCTCAAAATTTCATGTTGATTGGGGATGTTTGTATACAATATAGTGCGCTCTCTGGTGGTTAAAAATGCAACTAGGTGACTTTGCAGTAGACCCTACCATGTTACACCTTATTTTAAAGATCTTGTTATTTCCTGACCATTGGTGCTGTTCGTACAGAACACACTGTGCCCCCTGGCGGGGGAAAGTGCAACTAAAGGATTTTTCAGTTGACACCACCATGTGACACCTTATTTGAAAAGTCTTGGAAATTCAAGGCGACTGGTGATGTTCGTATACAACATACTGCGCCCCTTGGTAGAGGAAAGTGGATTTTGCAGCGCGCGCGTAGCATGCCTGCTATATGGTGCCGCAGCCGCAGGCAGAGGTAACACGAGTCAGAGGTTCGTTCGGTTCAAGGTTAATTTTTGAGAATTTTTTCATGTTATTAGCGGCTTGCATATATGCTGCCGCAGGCACCGAGTCACCGAGCCCGAGTTCCGTTCTGTTTGAGGTAATTTTTTTTTTTTTTGTTACAGATGATTATTATTTTTTTTAAATTCAAACAAAATCGAGTTAAAGATATAAAACCATACAAATTTAAGGCTCATTTAAGGTTATAATCATTGGCCCGGACATTGCCGGGCGGGTTCGTTCGGTTCCAGGTTAATTTTTGGGATTTTTTTTATGTTATTAGCGGCCCGCGTATGCGCTGCCGCAGGCACCAGTGTCACAAAGCAGAATTTCGTTCAGTTCGAGGTAATTGTTTTGTTACAGCTGATTATTTTTTTCGTGATGCTTTCATTTAAAAACAGAAATTCAAACAAAATCGAGTTAAAGGTATAAAATCATACAAATTTAAGGTTCATTTAAGGTATCATGGGCCTGGGCAACACCGGGCGTGTTTATTCGGTTCCAGGATTTTTGGGAATATTTTTATATTGAAGAAAATTGATACAGTCGTTTTTGAGGTACTGATTTACGGTCCCACTTCCGTTTTTTCAATGTTCACCAAAATTTGAAAAAACTATCTGTACACCAGACCTGTATCATTCTGAAATTTCGTAGTTCTATTTTTGTTAATTTCGGGTATATGATAACCAGAAGATTCCGCACATACATACACACACACTGACCAACTGTCAGAAACAACTTTTATGGACTCAGGAGGTTTTAAAACGTGTAAATCGAGTGTAAACTCGATATCGAATTTTCAGACCGAATGCAATTCTTCCATTACCTACAGTAGTAGGGTAATGGAAGTAAAAATTTCTTGGTACTGTAATCTTATTTCCTTATTTATCAAAAATGATAAAATTGGTTAGTAAATAAAACAAAATAAAATAAAAATCGATAAATTATAAAATGACTGTGTGCACTAAAAATTTAATAAATAAATAAATATTATTACTCTATTCTTAAACTTTATTTTAATTAACAGCGATAAAAAATTCATAGAGCATTTTTTGCTTTCGAAAATCTTATTTTAATTCATGTGTTTTACATTGAAATTAAAAGGAAAAAAAGTGTGAATTAAATAGAAATATATCGAGAATTACTACATGTATATTTATTTTTTTATTTGTCATTATATATAAATTTTACATAATTCGGGGGCGAGACGCTGGGGGCGAAATTTCCGAAATCCACTGCTCGGGGGCGAAATTTCCCGGAGGCGAAAATTCCGGGGGGTGAAATGCCGAGGGCGATATGCTGGGGCGAAATTTCAGTAAACTAAATTATGACCAGTTATTAACTGTAGACATTTTCTGTATAAATATCCTAAAGACATGCGGGATAATTTTCTATGACAGAATCTAACCTATCCCGAATGCTTGTAGAACGGTAGTTTAAAAACTGACTCAAATTTTAAATTATATCTAAAATTTATGTAAGTCTTCTCTGAAATTCCAAATCTATTATAATTTTTCTTCTTATTTTATGCCAGATTTTCTTTTCTCAATGAAAATTTGAAAAGTTGCGATGAATAATGCCAATGTTTCAAGAGTTTAAAAGGGCATGTTATGCTGATTTTCAACGTCTAATCTAAACAGAGAGAAAAGGCTTCATTTTCTTCGTATCTATAAAAATTCTTACTAAAACAAATTAGTAAAATGGCAAACTTACGATACATTACATAAGAAATTAAACAACACAAGTGAAAATATTAGTTTATAAAATTCGTGTTAAAACGGATTTCATTCAATGAGTCATAGTAGTTTCGCCTAATGCTAAAGTTTAAAGGTCAGGTTGACTCCGATCGCACAAGAGCTACGTTGTCGGCTATTAGGATTCACCATTCGGAAGTCATTTAAAAATTGTATCATGAACACAAGATTTTCTTAAAAAATCCATTCAACTAGAAAATGTCTTACTGCCTTTTAGCCTGAGAAAGAATCAAATAGAATAAAATCGTTGGGATAAAATGACGTGCAACATGGACCCTACAATTCCTCCTACCATGCTTTAATAAAATCATGACTTCTTCATAAAGTTGCTAGGATAATGTTTAAAATGCTTCATGGGAACCTTTTTTATTTCGTTCACTAATCCAGTGCTCGTCGATTTGTTCAATTCCTATTTCAGCTTTATTATCTACTGGATCTAAAGTCCAACACTGAACCTGCCACTTTCTGTGACTTTGTGAAAGACCCTCAAAAATGTAAATTTCTAGTGCCCTTTTCATTGAATTCAAAATTGTTATTTCGTAATTAAATTGTACTGGAAGAGAATACGGGATTATTTCTACCCGAAACAATGCGTGGTTTTGTAGCATTTTCTTAAAAAGTTATCTGATGGCTCAATGGGTAGTGCTTTGGCGTTCAGTTACCAGGTTCGAATCCAGGTTCATTCGTAGTGCTTTTGAATCCACTTTAAGTCCATCTAATGAGCCTTCGTGTGGCACTTTTTAAAAATCTAAATAACCAAAATAAAATACTTTAATTAGCGTAAACGCCCTTTCCTGTTCAATACATAAACAAATACCAAAACGACACCTCGGCGATCTGTAATATGCAATAAAAACATCCGCCATGAACTTATTGAAAAACAAACAATTACACAAAAGGAAAGTTTGCATCCTGAGAAATCACAAGTCTAGACATTTTTAAATTACACCCAAGCGATACTTAAAAAGAAATCATCCTCGGAGTCGTTTACCCGAAGTCTAATTGAAAGAAATCAGAATCGGAAAATTAAAACAAGCAGATGACCAAGCCATTCTAATAAAAAAAAGAGGTGAGGCAGTCAACAGAAATCTCATTGTACACCATAAAAACCACCGGAGGAATCACCGGCAAGCCCAAAGGGAAAGTGTTTTCCTTAAATAAAGAAAAGGTATCGGAATCAACCTAGCGTATCCGACCACTACTTCTCTGCCTGGTACAGTGTTGCTATGGGAACTGAACCTTGCCGATTGAGACGTAAAAATAAATCTCACCTCTCCCTTCTAACACTCAACAGATAGAACCTGTGAAACGGCATGGACTGGATTAAGGTGAGGCATTTTATACTCTATTATGACAGTCGGACCTCGTTAACATGAACTCGTTCCACAATCCCCTTCAAAAGGAAGATTAGTTTCTGAGTTACTGATAGCATGAACTACTGAAAACAGGAACATATTTTTTTATCCCCCTTGAGATTCACGTTAACGAGGTTCGACTGTACAATGAATTGAAAATTTTGAGTTACATCGTATAAGTTGAATGACACGAGTTGTATTTCATTCATCTTATTTCCCCATCACACTATGAGTATGGACGTTTGCATAGTTGCCAATTTTGATGCATTTTTAATACCACTGTTTTTAGAGAAGATTTTTTACTGTATTTAAGGACCGAAAATCTTAAATGAATACGACCAAAAAATCTATTTTAAAATAATAGTTTTAAAAATGAGTAAAAGGGGGGCAACGATGAATTGGATAAAGAAGAAAAAACTTCGAAACCTGTTTTTGGACATTTTGAGAAATCGGAAATTTCCAAATCGATGTCATGTCTGTCTGTTAGTTTGTCAGATTGTGTAGATATTATCTCAAAAATAAGTAATTTTAATATATTTATTTTTAGATGTCTTTGCGATGCTGTTCTGTTGAATTCCAAGATTCGTGAGTTAGTTTAATCAACACAGCAGCCTGTTTCGCATAAACTTGGATTTTAGAGATTGTAGTGTTGGATTTCATAAAAAATGAAATACAAAACTAACATCCATAAAATGATACAGTAAATTCGGATGACGTAAGTGTATCGAAGAGGGGGAGAAAAAGTAGCTTAGTGGGAGGGACATTTTGGTCTCTGACCATCAGACGAATTCATTTCTTTTATCATAAATGTAGCATGACTTGTGCTAGAAATACATAAGAGCCAATATACGCTGAAGAACGGAGCAGAGTCTGCCTCGTTCAAATTTAATATGCAAATTCCATCCTTTTTATTGTTGAAAATCTCCTCTTAAAACCTCTTTCCAGCATTACATCGCGTTTCCTAATTGTAACTTTAAGTAATGTATACCAAGTAAACATGCATGCCTATCTAACTAAAAAAAATGCATGCATTAATTAAATATGCATACATATCTAATACACATGCACATTTAATTAGAGTATCTAATACATGCCTATTTCGGTGTTTAATACCTTTATGGGGTCTCAAAACTTATTTATTGAATCGATTGCTTAACTAGTACTAGAAGGCCGAAACTATGTGTAATAATGAAGTAGAGTGAATTCATCAATATTCAGAAATCAGAAAAACATGTGGGAAATGAATTAATATTATCCTCAATTGAAACATACGATTTTAAACGCAGTTAAAAAAAAGGAGGGAGTTACTCTTTTATTTCAAATGTCTTCTTTTTAACACTTTTCAACAAGTGTTAATGATTTCGGTTTGTCTGTCTGTCTGTCCGCGCTCCCGTAAATAAACATGGAATTTCCTGAAACTGATGTAGGTTATTCAAATTCACTATCAGATGTTCCCTATTGAAAACGGAGTAAAAACCGCTACAGGGGCACCCGAAAGTCTTCCAAAGCATTATGTTCTATGAGAGGTATTTTTATAAACCCTATTTTCATACCTTTACTTTACACAAATCTTCATGAAATTGAAATAGGTTATTCAAGTTCCTTATTGGATGTTTTCTATAGAAAATGGCGTCAATACCACCTGTAGTTCGTGTACAGGGACACCTGAAAGTATTCCAAAGCATTACGTTCTATGAGAGATATTTCTATAAACCAAATTTTAATAACTTTACACAAATCTTAATGAAATTAAAATATGTTATTCATAGGCATAAAAAAAGTTTTTCTATAGAATAAAGTACGATTAGCATTAAGATTTACAGGGCCACAAAAAAATATTCAGCTCCATTAAGGGGTGTGAAGAATAGGATCTTCATAACACATTTTCAGGGATCCACAAACACAAACGTATGCAGATACATGACAGGCTATTTGGGAAAACTTTTTTTTTTAGTTAAGTTATGATAGGTATTTTTTTCACTATACTAAAATATAAGTGCTCTATATCGCGCGACTACAACTTTTAGAGAAAAACAATGAATTTTATATTTTTTCTATAAAAGTAGAATTATAAAACAATTATTATGAGATTTCTTCCGCCGTTATTTAAAACAAGATAATTTTCAATGAATTATTATAGAGGTAAAGCGCGCTAAAAGTTAAAATGTGTATCGGGTCATTCAGATGGAAAATATCTTATAATCTATGAGAACCGCGTGATTTTGTTTTCTCATCTCTTCGTCTTTTACTGGAGTTCATTCCATACTGACGAATCGTAACGCTTAACTTTAATTTTTAAATTGCAATGAGCAGTCAAGTAATCGCTGATTAACTGTTATTGGACAGGTGTCAGTTGTCTCAATTTCCGGGTCATCATTTGCGTTTAATAAAAACCCTAACCTAGGGCTATGTCGGCTTTTTCTATTATTCTAACGTCATCTGAAGGTTTTCCTTTGGTTTGTTCAAAAGCCACTGTTTACAGTTATTATAAGAATTTATTTCCTTCATGCCTATCGGCCAATAAAAAGATCTTGCAAATTTCTACTCCATGTACTCAGAGAGGAACAAAAAAAGAAGAAACGCGGAAATGAAGAGTTCTCGGTATGTTATATTTAAAATTAATTTACGTAGATAAGTTGTTAAGTGTTGTCATCTCGTTTCACGTTTTATTACGAACAGGATATTTTTTTTAGGAAATGTGACGAAATGACACTCCCTCTCTTGCTTTCCGAAAAGAATTGATTACAATCAACGATGCTTGACCACTTCTTCTAATGACCCGCTCGAATCAGTGACGATAATAACATCCTTGTCTTTTTCTTTTGTCGTATTCATTCAAAGTAGTTTGAATAAAATTGTATACGCATTATAAAAATAGTGCGTGTAACTTAAAAGCCACTTGCATTTCGGAGTACGCAAAACAACAATATAATTTTTAAGCTATTTCAGTTAGCTCTACTTAATGTATTTCAAATGAAATAATGACGTATGTTTATTAAAACCAAAGAATGCTGCCCGTTAGTGTTGTAGACAAAGCCGATAGCAAAAAGCTTTATTGTACTGCCTTTCCCCTAACAGGAAATGGATAAGAGTAAAAATTACTTTGAAAATAAATAAATTGTAATTTTTCACTTATGCTTGAAGATCGAAACTCATGAAATCATCCGCAGGTAGCATGGCTTTATTCTTATTAACATTTAAGCTATGTTTTAAGCATGGTGGAGCTCATTTAGTCTAGGAGACGAATGGGTATCCTTCTCATAAGTTTTTCAGAAAAACATTCTAAGGTTTAAAAAAAAAAAAAAAAAAAAAAAAAAAAATTCACTTGGTTTTATGAAATTTCAACCAAGAAACTATTTCTATGTGTCTAACTATTATTATTAATTTGTTGATTGAAATGTAAAACAGCTCATTCAATTAATAAACATTTAAAATTTTTCACTAATTGCCGAAACGTTAGTGGAAACCCTCTGTTGAGACTCAAAACGGTTTTAGGTTCCGTCTGTTTGTCTGTCTGTCTGTGTGTTTGTCGCGCGATAGCGGCCGCACAAAACCCGCTATTGACTTGAAATTTGGTAAACATGTTCATGATCCCCACGAAATTAGCTGTATAGTTTTGAGTGTGCATTCCATTTGTAGTGCGTGTACAGGGACACGCCAAAGTTTTTTTTTTTTATCATTACGGCCTATGGGAAGAATTTGTATGTTGCGCGATAGCGGCCGCAAAAATCACGCTATTGACTTGCAATTTGGTACACATATTCATGAGCCCAACGAAATTAGCTGTATAGTTTTAGGTGTGTATTACATTTGTAGTTCGTGTACAGGGACACGCCAAAGTTTTTCTTACCATTACGGCCTACGGGAAGAATCTGTATGTACTGCGATAGCCACCGCAAAAATCAAGCTATTGACTTCCAATTTTTGCGGAAACGTCAGTAGAGGCCCTCTGTTGAGACTCAAAAAGATTTTGGGTTCCGTCTGTCCGTCGTGCGATAGCGGCCGCAAAAGTCACGCTATTGACTTGCAATTTAGTACACATATTTATGAACCACACAGAATTTTGGGTGTGTATTCCATTTGTAGTTCGTGTACAGGGACACACAAAATTTTTTCTTATCATTACGGCCTATGGGCAGAATTTGTATGTACCGCAATAGCGGCCGCAAAAATTCTCCGATTGACTTGCAAATTGACACACAGATTCAGGCTTGGTATAGAAATAGCTATATAATTTTTTATGTCTATACATTTTATGAATTGTGTACAGGGACACGCCAAAATACTTAACATTTCGTCGTATGGGGTGAATTTCGTTTAAATGCATTTTAACATCATTACTTTGCAATCAAGAAAATGAAACTAGCGTATGTGTAAAATGCTTAAACTTACGTTGTTTGAAGAAAATATGTGCTCTTAAGCTTTCTAATTAATGTACAGGACCTTACAAAAGTGTTCTGACAATGTCACGTGTTCATCCAAACGATGTTACATTTGGAACAATTATTAATTTTAAGCGCAAATTAAGTTGAATAGTTTTTACTGTTGTGTACAATGTTTATGGTTCGTTCACAGAGGCACACAGAAGAATTTCGTGACATTAGAGCCTATGGACAAATTTTTATTTAAGCGCGCACTTTAATGCGTTTATGCTGCATGGTACATAATATAATTAACATACATTATAAAGATGCTTAAAATCATATTTACTCTTAAGAAAGGGTATGTATAGACTAAATAATTTATGGGACCACACAAAATAATTCCGAGGACGTACTGTAATCATCCAAATGATGTCAAATTAATTTGAAAAATTAATGAGTTGTAATTAATTAGTTGCATTCTTATTATTGGCGTTTATAATAACAGTGGCTCCTTTTCCTGGAAACATAAGAGAATTTCGTACTATTACGGTCTATAGTCGGTATTTCTTAAAAGTGTATTTTAACATGGTTACACCCCATTAAATATAATGAAATTTTATTAGCATTTTAAAAGCATATTTTTCTGTTAAAAACTGTGGGCAGCAAATTGGTATTTAGTTTACAGGGTTATGCAAAATATTTCCGATATGCTATGTAAACTTTTTGCATGAAATTTGGTACAAATATTTATGAATTTCAGGGAATAATGCAAGACCGTCGGTTATTAAAAATACTTATATAAGATATACAGATAGGTATACAAAGAGAGATACAGCGGGGGGTAGGAAGGTATCTGATTATGGTAACAAGTCTATCGAATCAATATATACTATAAAATAATAAGGAATAAATAAAAAAGACCTATTGAATAATATCTGATGCAAATAGGACGTTAAGGCTCCTGATCTGCAGATCCACTAGTTTAATGCATCATCTTCATTAATTATATTTGCCACTAACGCCTTTACCAACTATAGCTGATTGACGGAGAGGAAAAGTTGTTGAATCTAGAGAAACTATGCAGCACAAAATAATAAGAAAACTTTTGAAGGAATGCAACTCTTTATATTAGTCCTTTAATAACAAGTTGCATCCGGCATGAGACAGACTCATTAAAATCGTGAATAAATTTTAAGGGGATTTGAACTCAGTCTTCTAGTTGCGTGCATAAAAGAGGAAACTGATTTTGTTCTCTCACAAAATCTCAATGATGCTGAGATAAGAGGATTGAGATGTTTCATTTCTTCATGTTCATCAGGTTACGTTTGTACGCCATGTGAACAGAGAGCATCATTGTATTAAAACACGGAATCTAAAGCATGAGGTGGACGGGATATGCAGTAGTGTAGAGTAGTTTAGGCCGATTGAAAACGAGAGGGTCCTAAGTCTTTAATTGATACTAGCCTGATTTTATGAGAGTTTTAGTGAAAGCTGCAGAGAACTCCGAATGACATCAAGTGCGATGACCTGCTGCTTTCCATCTGCAAATTTCGAGAGCGGGATCGGAAAGTATGTGCAAGATTACGACAATAAAGCTCGGCATAGGATCTTTCCTTTCAAGATTAGAAGCTCAACCAGGCACATCAGACACGTCTGTACAAATCTCATAATAAAACCAACATAAATTATTTCTGCCGATGTTTGCCTGATGAGCACACACCCGGTGGTTGGAATTATGTAAATGATAATTCGACAATCCAGACGATCTGTGTTCTCATTAGCCTTGTGCCCAGTTCTGGTGGTCTTGATTCACAAGCGGCAAGTCGGTTCTATTCAAATTCCTTTTGATGTTGGGATTTTAGTGCCCCGAAGGATGATTTCCTCCTGCTGTCATAAATGTTTCTTTTATGTAAAATTCTTCAAGGAGCAGTAAAAATAATGTCCTCCTTTGTAAGTTTAAGGCTCACTTTCCGATAACTGACCCTTCTGAGCGTGGCACGATGCGCCAAAGTGAACCGAGCTTACTGCAGTCGCTTCACAGCCTTGTGTGATCGGAATGTCTTTCTCTGCCACGAATTTCTGCAGCACGGAACTCCCCTTGAATAGTTTTGGTGATTAATCACTTCTGTTCTGATGGCCAATCATCTCGTAGAGACATCGTCTTTTTCGACCTTCAACACTGGTCTCAAGTGGTCATCAAGGTCTCTGCACTTCCACCCACTAATCTGATTTGTAAAGCATGTCTACTCCAGCTTTCTCCAGACTATCCTGTTCCTTTACATAATCATCCTCGAAATAAATGTTCTCGTCACGGAAGTCTCTAATAATGATACGTCTTTTCAGGTTGGACAGTCAAACGTAAAGACGCTTTGGCGAGAACAGTATTTTCTGTCAGGCGACCCAATACTGAATGAATACAGTCCCTTTTGATACCACTAAAGGGCAGATTGTTGTGACGCGCGGTAGTATCACCTATCTCGAAATGACTATTCCTATTATTTTGTTCTGTGAGGAGTATATTTATATATAATTATAGTAACAAATGCCTCTTTATGATATACTTATTTAGATTATTTCATCGCGGATTACTTATTATACATCACAGACCAAAATGCAAATAATTAAAAATTCTTGTAGCGTGAATTAGAAATTTAGAATAGTCTAAATCTAAATAATGCAGGAAAGGTAACAATGAGTTCACAATGTATGCCTTATGCAGTCATCAACAGTTATTATCCATTATAATGAACGATGTGCAATAGGATAGTAATAAACTTTTTATATAACATATTTTTAAATTTTCTGACGAATCATTAATAAAATAAGCGAGGATAAAAAATAATATTTAAGCACGCGGACTCAGTTCAGTGAAATAATAATAATAATAATAGTGAAAAAAAAAGTTGGTTTCAAAAATAAACTATTACTTCTTTTAGAACAACGTATAATAGCACTGTGAACTGCATCAGCACTTATCAATGTGTATAAAAATTTTAAAGTGTGACGTCAATTTTTGGGAGGTGCATAATTTAACTTTTTAATTTTTTAACGTTCACGTTGAATTAAATGTATTTATTTTTATGTCGAAAAAAAATGAACTAGTAATTTTTTTTTTTTTTAAGCTATTGTATAGCTTTTATCGCGGACTTTGAGCGCGGCGACCGAATCGAAAAATTCCGTAACGAAAAAAAAACCTAACACAGTTCGGCAAACTTCGGTAGACTTCGGCTGTACGAAGCTCGCACGGATCGAGACGAGCTACTCCGAAATCGGACGAATACGTAAGCAGCTGTTTGTGAGAAAGTATATAGGTGTATAGGTATCTATCATCTATGTACAACAGTGAATAGCTGTACGCGTAAAATTTGTGTATAAAGTAGATCAGATAAAACTTGAATATCTCCATTCGACTTGCAGGCCTTTAAAACCTATTAAATACCTTTTCTCTATTAAAATTTGTTTTCTTATCATTATTGTTATCTTATTCATTAATATCAAAGAAAAACCTTGAATATCCCCATTCGACTTGCAGGCCTTTAAAACCTATTAAAATACCTTTTCTCTATTAAAATTTGTTTTCTTATATGTCACCACGCTCAAAAAAGGTAACTTGAATTAATATCAAAGAAAAAACTTGAATATCCCCATTCGACGTGCAGGCCTTTAAAACCTATTGAAATACCTTTTCTCTATTAAAATTTGTTTTCTTATCGGTCACCACGCTCAAAAAGTGTAACTTGAATTAATATCAAAGAAAAAACTTGAATGTCCCCATTCGACTTGCAGGCCTTTAAAACCTATTAAATACCTTTTCTCTATTAAAATTTGTTTTCTTATCGGTCACCACGCTGAAAAAGTGTAACTTGAATTAATATCAAAGAAAAAACATGAATATCCCCATTCGACTTGCAGGCCTTTAAAACCTATTAAAATACCTTTTCTCTATTAAAATTTGTTTTCTTATCATTATTGTTATCTTATCATTATTGTTACCTTATCATTATTGTTATCTTATTCATTAATATCAAAGAAAAACCTTGAATATCCCCATTCGACTTGTAGGCCTTTAAAACCTATTAAATACCTTTTCTCTATTAAAATTTGTTTTATATCGGTCACCACGCTCAAAAAGTGTAACTTGAATTAATATCAAAGAAAAAACTTGAATATCCCCATTCGACTTGCAGGCCTTTAAAACCTATTAAATACCTTTTCTCTATTAAAATTTGTTTTCTTATCGGTCACCACGCTCAAAAAGTGTAACTTGAATTAATATCAAAGAAAAAACGTGAATATCCCCATTCGACTTGCAGGCCTTTAAAACCTATTAAAATACCTTTTCACTATTAAAATTTGTTTTCTTATCATTATTGTTATCTTATCATTATTGTTATCTTATTCATTAATATCAAAGAAAAAACTTGAATATCCCCATTCGACTTGCAGGCCTTTAAAACCTATTAAATACCTTTTCTCTATTAAAATTTGTTTTCTTATCGGTCACCACGCTCAAAAAGTTTAACTTGAATTAATATCAAAGAAAAAACTGGAATATCCTTATTCGACTTGCAGGC
This sequence comes from Salticus scenicus, assembly GCA_963930645.1. Lineage (NCBI taxonomy): Eukaryota > Metazoa > Arthropoda > Arachnida > Araneae > Salticidae > Salticus > Salticus scenicus. The sequence continues at coordinate 1,198,805 of OZ005650.1, forward strand.
CTTTAAAACCTATTAAATACCTTTTCTCTATTAAAATTCGTTTTCTTATCGGTCACCACGCTCAAAAAGTGTAACTTGAATTAATATCAAAGAAAAAACTTGAATATCCCCATTCGAGTTGCAGGCCTTTAAAACCTATTAATTACCTTTTCTCTATTAAAATTTGTTTTCTTATCATTATTGTTATCTTATCATTATTGTTATCTTATCATTATTGTTATCTTATTCATTAATATCAAAGAAAAAACTTCAATATCCCCATTCGACTTGCAGGCCTTTAAAACCTATTAAATACATTTTCTCTAATAAAATTTGTTTTCTTATCGGTCACCACGCTCAAAAAGTGTAACTTGAATTAATATCAAAGAAAAAACTTGACTATCCCCATTCGACTTGCAGGCCTTTAAAACCTATTAAATACCTTTTCTCTATTAAAATTCGTTTTCTTATCGGTCACCACGCTCAAAAAGTGTAACTTGAATTAATATCAAAGAAAAAACTTGAATATCCCCTTTCGACTTGCAGGCCTTTAAAACCTATTAAATACCTTTTCTCTATTAAATTTCGTTTTCTTATCGGTCACCACGCTCAAAAAGTGTAACTTGAATTAATATTAAAAAAAAAAAAAAACTTGAATATCCCCATTCGAGTTGCAGGCCTTTAAAACCTATTAAAATACCTTTTCTCTATTAAAATTTGTTTTCTTATCATTATTGTTATCTTATCATTATTGTTATCTTATTCAATAATATCAAAGAAAATACTTGAATATCCCCATTCGACTTGCAGGCCTTTAAAACCTATTAAATACCTTTTCTCTATATAAATTTGTTTTCTTATCGGTCACCCCGCTCAAAAAGTGTAACTTGAATTAATTTCAAATAAACAACTTGAATATCCCCATTCGACATGCAGGCCTTTAAAACCTATTAAATACTTTTTCTCTATTAAAATTTGTTTTCTTATCGGTCACCACGCTCAAAAAGTGTAACTTGAATTAATATCAAAGAAAAAACTTGAATATCCCCATTCGACTTGCAGGCCTTTAAAACTTATTAAAATACCTTTTCTCTATTAAAATTTGTTTTCTTATCATTATTGTTATCTTGTTCATTAATATCAAAGAAAAACCTTGAATATCCCCATTCGACTTGCAGGCCTTTAAAACCTATTAAGTATCTTTTCTCTATTAAAATTTGTTTTCTTATCGGTCACCACGCTCAAAAAGCGTAACTTGAATTAATATCAAAGAAAAAACTTGAATATCCCCATTCGACTTGCAGGCCTTTAAAACCTATTAAATACCTTTTCTCTATTAAAATTTGTTTTCTTATCGGTCACCACGCTCAAAAAGTGTAACTTGAATTAATATCAAAGAAAAAACTTGAATTAATATTAAAAAAAAAAAAAAAAAAAAAAAAATACTGCATAAATAAAATAAATAAATAATTATAATTGCATAAGTTGATAAAAAATGCTATGCAATAGCTTTACCGTGGCAGTCCTCGAGTGCCACACGTTTTTTTTTTTTTTTTTTTTTTTTTTTTTTTTTGAGCAACAATTAAATTATAGCTAATATTTTAATGGTTATTTCATTATTTTACCATGTTTTTATTAACTTCTATTCTTGTTTGTTTGTTTGTTTGTCGGGTACAAACCATGAAATCGAATTTTAACTAACTTCCCTACTAGCTAGACATTTGAAACTTTCACAGTAGCTCAGAACCCGGTGACAACACAATACTTCGAAGTCCGATTTTCGAATTTTTGATTACTTTTCTTATAATTAATTAAAATAGGAAAATAATAACATCCTTATAGCGTTAAAATAGTCATTAAAATATTAACTATAATTTAATTGCTGGAAAAAAAAAAAAAAAATTACGAGTTCATTTTCTTTCGACCTAAAAATAAATACATTTAATTAAACGTGAACGTTAAAAAATTATCAAAAGTTAAATGATGCATCTCACAAAAATGGACGTCATTATCACTTTAAAAATTTTATGCACATTGGTAAGAGCTCTATGTTTCATCAGAAAATTTAAAACATGGTATATAAAAAGTTTTATTTATTTATTTATTTTTTTTAATCCTATAATTATTCATATTTTAATTAATTAAAAGAAAACTATTCGAAAATCTGACTTCGAAGTATTGTGTTGAGCTACTGTGAAAGTTTCAAATATCTAGCTAGTAGGGAAGTTAGTTAAAAATAGATTGTAAGATTTGTACTGGACAAACAAGCACACACACAAACAAGCAAGAATAGAAGATAATAAAAACATGGTAAAAATTCTATGATTTAATTCAAATTTAAATTTTGTTAGTACAACAATTGCCATTTTATTAGTTCCCCATCATACTATAGGTAGGGTAGGGGCTCCAGTGATTGGCATGCTCCAAGTAATTGACATCTATTCCGAAATAATTAATAAATAAGAAAAATAATAAAATCATGTATTTTACATATAAGAATTTTAACATTTTATGTCAAACACTGGAGCATAGGGTACTAATAACTGGTAAAATGAATAACTAGCAGTGTCAAACACTGGAACATAGGTGCCAATTACTGATAAAATGAAAAACTGGCAGTGTGAATTACTGGAACACCAAGTGGGTGTCAAATAAAAATCCACAAAAGAAAAAAAGGTGTTATCAAATGTATATATTTTAACCTATATGTGGTTCTGAATGTCTGTTATACCATATGTATTAACTTAAGATCTCTAAAAATATTTTCTGATGACTAGAACATTGAAAACATCAGAGATTGCTCTAAAAGTGTCAATCATTGATGCACTTTACTCTATGGGGAACTTAGGTAATCGTGAAAATTATCGACCTCGGTTTTTTGACTTTTTTACACGTTTTCAGGTGTAAGGATTCCGAAAATGACAAAATTTGCATGGTGTCCGTCTGTAGGGTGTCTGTTAGTTCTTAGTCAGTCTGTGTACACGATATCTCAGGAACAATTTGCCGCAGAGAAGTCAGATTAGTTTTAAAATATTACTTTCGACACTGGCAAGAACCTTATTCAGTTACAACATTCGAATTACAAAACTTCGTAAGTTATTAGAAATTTACGATTTTCTTAACATGGGAGAATAGGGCAAAATTTCACTTAAACGTGTATTAAATGGAAAAATTTTAATGTAAATATGTCAGACAAGTTTTAAAATATCAGTTTTGATGCCAGAATGAACAACAGTAACTATAAAGATGCTACTTTGAAAATTTTGCAAGTTATTGGTGGGATATTTTCATTGTAAAGATGTCAGACTACTTTCTAAATATTATTTAGGTTTTTGGCATGAATATCATTGACTATGAATTTCCCAATATAAAAATTTCGTAAATTACTGGAAATTTACTAATTTCTTAACATGGCAGAATAGGGCAAAATTTCACATAAATGTCCATCTTGAGGGATATTTTCATCGTAAAGATATCAGACCACTTTTGAAGTATTATTTAGGATACTGGCATGAATATCATAGACTATGAATTTTCCAACTAAAAAAAATTATGGAATTTACGATTTACTTAACATGGCAGAAGAGGACAAAATTGAGCCTAAACGTCCATTTTGAGGATCCTAAATATATCAGACAACTTCGAAATAACATTTATGGTACTTGTTTGAACATGATCGTCTACAAATTATCAACGTAGCAAAATGAGGCGATATTCCATATAAACATGCATTTTGGGGATTGTTGCATTGGGAATAGTAGCATGAAATTGACCCCAACAAAATAAATGAATAGAATAGAATAAGATAAACATATCGAACTGAAGGGTGGGTAGTCTGTTGGGTGGGGATTTCATTCTATCACTGTGTCATTTCTCTTAACATGAATATAATATGTCCTGCACTAGAAATTCATGAGACTATGCATAGGATGGGCCACCTATGCCAACCCGTTTTCACTTTGTTTTGTGTTTCTTGAAAGGCATTGCTAATAAAAAATGTGGAATACTCTTTTCGATTCTGAAAGATTCCTCCGTTTAAACTTATTCGTTTGTTGTTCAGTAGGGTTATTTTTAAAATTTCCGGAGGTTTGATGTAGTGTGAACATTTCCATTAGTTTGATGAGAGGGTCCTCTTTTAAATGATTAACCTAAGCTTTGTACTTTCACTTACAACAAGTTTTCTAATGACGTGCAGCTGCTGTTGAAGTGAGACATTTTTTAAAGTGGCCTTCACTTTCACTACCTTCCCATAAATGTCAATTTCAGATGTTATGCCTGAAAATGTAGTAAAAGAATCCTCTCGAAATGCAAAGAACACCTCGTACAAGTTTCGGGCCGAAAGCAAAAGTAAATAGAGTGATGCTCGAAATGAGCTGTAGCACCGGATTGCGAAGCTTCTTCTCAATACCTTTTAAAGGCCGCTGTCCCCCTTTCAGCCGCATGACGAAACTTTTCATACAGAATGCAAAAATATTAATGATCCAACGAAACGGAAGCATTTTTACTGAATCATTTTTAACTGCGAAATTTCATTTGCATGCCAAAAGTACCTCAGACGAGTCCATTCAAAACGAACTGATATTCGGTTCCTCTCAGAGTAACTACGAGGAGCTTGACTCGCATTTTTAGTGTGAAATTTAGTTTATTCTACTGCGTACATTTTTATTTTTATTTATTTATTTTTAATTTACACGATATTTGTTTGGGACCTTAGCTCAATACTTTTGGCTATTAAATTGTGCATTCGATAAAGTTATCGCATGCGCGGTTAAAAACTATTTAGAAAAAATACTCATGCTTCATTAGGTATTTAATATTTTTAGGTCGAGTCTAATAGAGTATGCCTAAAAACAGCAGTTCTAGTATACTAAAAATAGCTTTACACTGGGTTTAATACTTTTCGTATTATAATTAAAAATACAGGTTTCTCCTTTTTTTTTTGTTTTTTAGTTTTACAATTTTTAAAAATACTCGGGGGCTTTGTCCCCCTGCTCGTTCCGCTCACCAGCCTTCGACTCCCTTCACTTATTAACCCCCTGCTGTGCTTTGTTCACTTATTCCCTTCTTTGTACTTCACTGAATATTAATAGTGCATATCACAAGACAAAAGAATATATATATATATATATATATATATATATATATATATATATGTAGAATCTTGACTGGGTGTCTAGGGGTGGGGTAATGATGAGTTGCGATTTAGAAGACTAAACATTTATTACGAAACACACATACAATACAGGATACACAATGAAAAAAAATTATAATAGCAGACTTTCTATTATTATTCAACTGCTGGTTTCGAGGCTTAGCACATAACAAGCTTTCTTCATCAGTATAACCGTAACGAAATAACATTTAAGCACCTACTTGTGCTTATTCACAAAAAACACCTACGCGTGCTATCAAATAGTAAAATTGAAGTAATGAGCCCTCCATGGCTCTACACACTTATTAAGAGCACAACAAGCTCTAATTAGGAGAAAATCAGCCTGTCAGCCTTCGCGCTGACGGTCTCAACCGATCTCCACTGCAGCCAGATCTCAACTGACTCCCGTCCGTCATCTCGTTCAAAGATAAGCATCAGAGACAGCGCCATCTGTTGTTTGTGCAAGGAACTTCCCACAACGCTCGGCCATTCTGATGTGCGGTGACCTCACCGTAAACCAGCCTGGGATACTAAAGGATATCTGCAAAATACACTTAAAAGAAAAAAAAAACAAAAAAGAGAAACAGACATTAAAAAAAAATATGTACATAAAAATTCACAGTTAACGTTTTCTTTAAAGTTTATCAGTCCAATTTGATTTTAGTTTAGTCTGTGGACCATAATTTCATATGGTCTGCAGAAGTACTAGTATGTATAGGTCCTTCGTGATCACCTATCTTCTCGACTTCATATCTGTCTTTGGACTTTACTCGCACAACTTTATAAGGACCTAAGAATTTTGGTCTTAGTTTCATGCCGGTTCCAAACTGAGTTCGCTGGATGGCAACTAGATCATTAATTTTATATACATGGGCTTTCTTTCTCTTCTTGTTGTAACATCGGCGATTTTCTTCTTGAATCTTAAGAATGTTTTTTCTTGCTTCTTCACGAATAGTGTTAAGATTATCAAGCATGGAATTTATCCTTTCCTCTTCGAGGAGTTCAAGTATTCTCTTATCTTCTTTCTTTCTCATTGTTACTCCAGTGAGTAATTCGAACGGAGTTCTTTTGGTACTTCTCGATACGGTGGAATTAATAGTTCTCTGAACAGCCTCAACAAACTTGTACCACTTGTTAGGGTCATTTATACATAACTTGGATAATACAGGAATGATTGTTCGATGAAGTCTCTCAATTTGACCATTCCCTCTTGGGATTCCGGTTGTGATGGTGTCATGTTCGATTCCCTCGGATACACAGTAATCTGCAAACTCCTTAGATATGAACGCAGGTCCACGATCAGATATTATTCTTGCGGGGTTACCAAAAATAGCAGCTTGCTGTTTTAATTTTTGCAAGGCGTCTGCTGAAGAAGTTGATTTGACGGGATATAGCCACGAAAATTTACTAAATCCGTCGATGACGGTGAAAATGTGATTGTAGTTTTTGTTAGTGGTTGGTAATGGACCCACAAAATCGATGTGATACGTGGATAACGGTATATCTCCTTTAGGGATAGGGTTCAAAAAACCTTCTCCTTTTCCCTGTTTCTTATTTACAAGTATACATTCTACACAACTTTTTACAACATTATCTATGCATTTTTTCATATTAGGAAAGTAATATTCTCGTTTAACTAACTCTTCAGTTTTATTAGCCGAAAAATGTCCTAAGGCATGACATTTCTTTACGACCTCGATTTGCATGATCTCTGGGACAATTAGTACATCCCTATCATTTAACACTTTATATAAAACATTATTTTTTAACACATATTCGTCATTTTGGTTCTGTTGTAAAAGAGATTTCATAGTGTTGATAAACTCATCATTTTCTTGAGCAGTAGCAATACGATGAGTAAGGGTATCAGTTGTTACAGTCATTACAGGGTGTCTGCTAAGCGCGTCAACATGCTGCATTTGTTTACCAGGTCGATGTTCTACTTCGTAGTCGAATTCCTGTAGCAGGAAAGACCACCTGGCTACCATAGGTGTCAATTCACGTTTATCTAAAGTTTTAGTGAACGCTTGACAGTCAGTATAAATTTTAAATTTACTACCTAATAAATAGTTCCTAAATTTTTTAAGGGCTTCTACTATCGCTAACACTTCTAACTCATAACTACAGTATTTTTCTTCTTGTACAGAGGTCTTTTTACTCATATAATGGATTGGATAGTACTGTCCATCGTCATCTTGTTGTAATAGGATCGCACCGAATCCTAATTTAGATGCATCTGTATGAACTTCTAACTTATAGCCTTGCTTAAAAAGATGTAAGACAGGCGTATTTGATAAAATGTCTTTCAGCTTTTGAAAAGCTAATTTCTGCTCTTGCTCGAATTTAAATGGAGTGGAAACACGTAATAAGTCACTGAGTGGTCTTGCTATGTTGGCATATGAACGAATAAATTTTCTAAAGTAACCCGTTAAACCTAAGAAACTCTGCACTTCCCTAGCATTACGGGGTTCTGGGAAATTTTGTACTGCAAGAGTTTTTTCTACTGAGGGTTTAATCGTGCCATTCTCAATTATGTGACCTAAGAAATCGATCTTTCGTTTCAAAAACTGACATTTCTTTAAATTTAACTCTAGACCAAATTTTGATGCCGAATTACGTACTATGGGATCTTTATTATTATAATGTGTCTTTCTAAAAGGAGTTTTGTTTACAAACCGCTTATTCTCTGAACTTTCGTTTCGCGTATTATTATTAGTTTCAATTAACGATTTCCCTCTAGAAGAGTAGAATAAATCACACTCCCGACCTAATTCGTTGGGTTTAAACCAATTTTGACCTTCTCGAACACTAATATGTTCCTTAGTTCTAGAATCCAACGTTTCATATAATTTATCAGAAACTATAAGATCACACAATTGCTTAACGTCGTTAACCCCTCTCAATCTACAATAGTAATCAAAAGAAGCGCTTAGACGTGAAGCGAATTGGACATGAGATTCTGAAGGATTGCGCAACGCATTTTTAAAATTACTTAAACATTCACGCGACGTTGGTTGAAATTGTCTTAAAATTAATTCCTTAACTTTTTCATAATCGTTAATTTCTTCGGTGGTTACGTACGCAAGAACCTGATTACATTTATCTCCCAATAAATTAATCAATATTTCCGATTTAAATTTAGACGGTACATTTTTAGAAACGAATGCTTTTTCAAGGGATTGAAAAAATAAGTGCAAAGCTTCCGGTTTCTCAGGTACTGAAATGGTTAAAGTTCGAATACTTCTAATTAAATTTTCTAATGATTGTGAAGTAGTTTCTGAATTTGATTGCTCAACATTATTACTAGAATTATTTGCTGCAGCCTGTAACTTTAAATTCTGTAACTCTATTTCTTTTTCTAACTGGGATAATTTAATTCTTTCTATCTCAATTTTGGTTTGTTCTTCTACAGATTTCAACTTTTGTTCTTCTAGTAACATTTTAATAACACCTCTAACAAATTCTAAATCATTTTTATAAATATCAGAACTCTCAATTAAAGTTTTGATTTCAAGTACCTTAGCTTCCGCCGGAACAGTTAGGCCTAATTCTTCAGCAATTGTTCTTAAATCGGCTTTTCTAATACCTTGTAACACGTTTTGGGCCATTATAACTCTAAATAATTATTTATACCAAAAAATATTTCAATATTTCTACCAAATTAATATCATACTTAAATAGAAACAAAATAATATGAGAACAATTTTCTCAAAAAATGATTCTATGGTTTTTGTTCTCAAATCAAAATTATCATGATTTTTAAATAACCACATGCAGAACAATTTGTATTATACAACAGAATATTTAGATCATCTTATATATTTCTTAATTATTACACATATTTCATATAATATCACCATTATCATTATTGTTCTCTATTTAATAATTGTTATCACTTTCGTTTTAAAATAATATTGTTATAATATTGTTAAAATATTATTGCAAACAGTAATAAACAAAATTATAAAAGATTACTCAGAATATTTTTTTCAATCATAATTCTTATTTCTATTCATTCTTCTCAAGTAATATTATTTATTTTATTTCATCACACATTGAAACCAAAAGTGTTCTCAAAAAATATATTTCACCATTAATTTCTAATTCAAAACTGTATTAAATTCCCTTTTTCTCAATTTATGCATTAATCATTAATTATCAAATAGAATGATAAATATATAACAATAACAGTTACCTTTTATAACTTGTTGGTGGTAATATCCCGGCCGAGCCCCCTCTTGTAGAATCTTGACTGGGTGTCTAGGGGTGGGGTAATGATGAGTTGCGATTTAGAAGACTAAACATTTATTACGAAACACACATACAATACAGGATACACAATGAAAAAAATGATAATAGCAGACTTTCTATTATTATTCAACTGCTGGTTTCGAGGCTTAGCACATAACAAGCTTTCTTCATCAGTATAACCGTAACGAAATAACATTTAAGCACCTACTTGTGCTTATTCACAAAAAACACCTACGCGTGCTATCAAATAGTAAAATTGAAGTAATGAGCCCTCCATGGCTCTACACACTTATTAAGAGCACAACAAGCTCTAATTAGGAGAAAATCAGCCTGTCAGCCTTCGCGCTGACGGTCTCAACCGATCTCCACTGCAGCCAGATCTCAACTGACTCCCGTCCGTCATCTCGTTCAAAGATAAGCATCAGAGACAGCGCCATCTGTTGTTTGTGCAAGGAACTTCCCACATATATATATATATATATATATATATATATATTAAATCACCGTTATCAATGTCAAATTAATAATTACAAGATAAAAAGAACTTTTTATATACTATGTTTTTAAATTTTCTGTTGAATCGTATAAACGTTACCGAAGGCAGCGGGAACCCGGAACAGTTGACTAAAATTATTAACAAAATGTATTGTCACCGTGTTCTGAGCTCTCCTGAAAGTTTCGAATGTCTAGCTACTCGGGAAGTTAGTGAGAAATCGATTGCAACCTTTGTACTGGTAACACTGCCGAAGGCAGCAGGAACCCCAAACAGTTGGATAAAAATATTTAAAAAATGCATTTTCACCATGTTCTGAACTATTCTGAAAGTTTCAAATGTCTAGCTACTCGGGAAGTTAGTTAAATTTTCTGTCGAATCATATAAACGCCTGAAACAGTTGACTAAATGTATTTAAAAAATGTATTGTCACCGTGTTCTGAGCTATCCTAAAAGTTTGAAATATCCAGATAGTCGGGAACTTCGCGAAAAATTGATTGCAAGCTTTGTACTGGTAACGCTGCCAAAGGAATCCGAGATAGTTGGCTAAAAGTATTTTAAAAAATGCATTTTCACCGTGTTCTAAGCTATTCTGAAAGTTTCAAATGTCAGGAAGTTAGTTAAATAAATTTTCTGTCGAATCATATAAATGCTGCCGAAGACAGTAGGGACCTGAAACAGTTGACTAAAAGTATTAAAAAAATGTATTGTAACCGTGTTCTGAGCTGTCCTGAAAGTTTCAAATGCCTAGCTAGTCGGGAAGTTAATTAAAAATGGATTGCAAGATTTGTACTGGACAAACAAACATACAAACAAGCAAAGGAACAAACAAACAAGAATCGAAGTTAATAAAAATAAGATAAAAATACATGATATTTAATATATATATATTTTCCTTAGTGAAATATTATGGTAAAAATCAGTAATTTTTTTCAGAATAGAAAGAAAATCATAATATCTAGACCATTTTGCGTTACAACTTTAGCATATGAACCCTTTGGCGACTTTTAAGTTTTTCTCACTATTTGTCGATGAAGTCTTTAGTATAACTGTTTGTTAAAAAAAAAAAAAAAAAAAAAAAGATCTAGTACCTATTTTTTTCTAATGTCTATACTTTTTACTATTGAATTTTTTTAGTTAATTTAGGTCATTATTTAACAATCTCTGTATATGTTTAATGTACACAGCTAAATAATAATTTTACACAAACGAAAACGATACTTGAAAAATTAGCAGATCACAATATTTGTTGAGTAGTTTCACGGCTGTATGTGGTCTCTGTCTGAATCGTGCGGATGAATACATAGAAATGTTATTTTCGCCTGAAAAATTATAAATTCACACTGAGTAACGATTCGATAGAATACATAAAATTATAAAATACTTAACGTTTAAATGCTATCGTGTTCACATATATACGCACAATCCATAAAATTAGCAGAAATGAATTTAACAGACCTCTAAACTTATATAGATACATCAAAATCTCAAAACAGAATTTTTCATGATTACAATACTTTCCTTACACGGCCTATGTTCGGAGAGTAAAAAATAAAATTTTATCCGTCATTTTAAATTTTCACGCGTTATTACTATTTTCCTTTGAAAGACCAAGTTTTTGCAAACACTCGGATTGAAGGATTCTTTTGTGTCGTCCCCAGCTTTCTAGTCATGAATGAGTACTGTCGATGTTTATTCAAAACAAATCAGTTTTCACTTTGCCTCGAGTCTATAACTTTCCTTAAATCTTCTAGAAAGGTAGAGCTGCAGTTTGCTTATCAAGTTGCATTTCTAGTTTTGTTTCATTCTGAGATTCAATTTGTATGCCAGTCTACTTTTTTTTTTGGTACATGTGATAATATCAATCTAAATTTTACCCTTGTTGAAGGCCCTATCAAGAAAGATAACTGCAATTTAAAAGGAAAAAGAAGAAGAAAAATAAAAAATAACATAAAACGTAAAAGAAATTTAAGGGTTTTCCATATATTAAAAACACAAGTGCTCCAGGAATAGTTTCGTGTTTGTTTTTCCCTTCATTATATCCTTTATAAACATTACAAAATAACTTTCTTCTGTTTTTTTTTCCTTTTGTCTTTTTAAATGCTCATAAAGTTGTTCAGGAAAAATTAATTTTTAATCGATATTCAAACAAAATTTACTTAATTTCCATTATTGTATTAAAGAACGAAAATATAGAAATAAAATATCTATTCATGCTGCTACCCGACTTCCGTAGGTCATGGGAGTATCGTATTCGGTCAAAAATTTCGATATCGAATTTTCACTTGATATAGGTTTGAAGAGTCCAAAAAAGTGGTTTTGGGTATGGGTCAGTGTGTACACGTGTGTATAAGTATAACGTATGTGGGGACTTTTCTGACTGTTCTATCTCCCCAACGAATAAAGACAGAACGACAAAACTTGAGCATTAAGACAAGTCCCACTTCTGGTAAAAACTGGAAAACCGGAATTGAGACCATGCCTCAAAAACGACTTTAGATTTTCTTCCAACACCCATTTAGTACATATCCTTTCGTCTGCATTCTTGAAAAACCGATTAACTCCCTTTTAGATATTCTTTCGCACAAAACAATGGAAAGACTTTCTTTTTTGTCGAATATCTTGAAAAATACTCAATGTGTGGCTCTTGAATTTTGGGAATAAGGATAACATGTCTTTCTTCATACTTTTCAGCAAAGATTTTGTCAAGTAGGCTCTTAGGGCGACGAACAACAAATTCAACAACATTTGTGGTTACCCTGTATCTGGAAATGCGTCGATCCATCTGCAAATTTTAGATAGGCTTATAAATGTTATACTACTTTATATGTGTGTAGAGTTTTATGAGGATAGCTCGAATATTTAAATATTTCATTGAAAAATGCAAAAGTTTTTCACAAGTTTTTACTTCATATCTCTATTTTTCTCCAAATTTCATGAAACTTTGAAAAAACATGACAACTTAGGAATGAATTTTTATGCTATAGTTTAAAATAAATACATTTAATATTCAAAGAGATACAGACTGTACATGCGTGGACCGTAGTAAAAAAAAAAAATCCCTTTTCGGCAAGCTTAAAGGCAAAGGTAGATTCTTTACGTTAATGTTACAAAAGTAAAGAAATATTACATATGCAACACATACTTAATCAACGGCTTTGTTGCCACACATTGCATTATTTACGTTGTTATTCTGTTTTCGAGAAATTTAATTTTCAAGTACAAAAATGTTTTATTCATTCTACTTAAAATTTTAGGCTAGACGTATTGATCAGTAAATGTTTCAATTTTTTAAAATCCAAGCTCATAATCACTCAACAAATAGAAACCATAAAGATATACAATCCCAGCAATTGTGAATCCGGGAAAAGGTTAGTGGGCTATAGCCCTCTTCCCACCCAAGTTGAATCAAAATTATAAATTTTATTTTTAAAAAATTATGATTGTATGATTAATTTTATAAAATTCATTATAATAAATTGTATGATTTGGCGAGATTTTGGTGACAAAACTTGCGATTTAGCAATGAAATTTGTGATTTGGTGGCAAATTTTGATAGTTGACGACGAGATTTTTGACTTGGCGACGAAATTAGTTATTTGGCCAGTTTGGCGATGGAGAATGGAAGCTTTGGCGTCATTATATTTTCTTCCCACTCGAAAATCTCATCAGACCAGTACCTTTCCACAAGATAAAAAGTAAAAGGAAACTGCAACGTATTACTCTCAATTTCAACCGTAAATTTTAAATTCTTGCCTAAATTGGCGTTCAACTATTCACCACAAACGATATTTTTATTAAGATTAACGTATTACTTTAATTTTATATTTTTAAATGATTAATTAAAGCGGTTACCATGTTTTTTATATTTTCAGTGATCTTTTTTTATTGTCGTCTCCACGTGACGTAGACATCAGATTATAAATTTAAGCAATTAAAGCTATCCGCGATTGTAATGAAATGCTCGCCCTCTGGTGGGCAAAGGTGAAATAACAATACCACTGAACGGATAGCTTTCACGCTTTCGTCGAGACGCCGTTGCTTGCTGCTGCTGTATATTCGATAGGATGAATAAATCCGGCAAAAAAGATAACACATGCTGCTGTGTGCCGCAGTGTAACTCCAATGGATCAAGAAATCCGGAATTAAGCTTCCATTTGTTTCCAAATGACAAATTTAAAATTCCAGTTGCCTCCGCTAATGGAAATAAAGCTTTAGTTAGTAGAAAATCTGAATGAATTAGACGTTTACGAATTGGAAAAGAAGCATCGTCAAGAATCACTGTTTGTTCGAACATTTCGCACCTGAGGATTTCACAAGTAATAATACGTTTAATTTTGTTTTAAATATAAAATATTTCAGATAAAGCTGATCGTTTCCTTCGCTAGCGAGCAAAAGCAAAACGATCACATTTCATGGATGTCATGGAACAACTATAGTATTGGTCCACAAGTGCATTTGGTGATCATGGCGAAATGCCATTTTTGCAAATGGTTGCGATGGATTCCAAGCGTAAACAAAAGCGTATTGTATTGCAAAGAATCCAGAAAGGCATCGTTATCGTTCAAAACGGTGCTAAAGAAAAATCGCCAAATCCAGTTATGGACCAACTCTATAGTTGTACCTTTATTACTTTCTTCTATATTCAATAGAAAAAAGTATTGAATTCGTAAAAATTTTCGACCTCGGGTTTTTGATGGATTTACACGTTTTGAGAGCTGTAGAACACGATTTGACCATTTTTAGAAAATGTCTGTCTGTGTGTGTGTGACAAAATTTTGTGGCAACTGTATCTCAGGAACTTATGCACAGAATTTCATACAAATTGGTATGCAGTTGCACCTTGACATAAATTAGTGCCTGTCAACTTTTGGTAAAAATTGTCTTACAGGTTGCGTTGCCATCTCGCTTTTCAAATTTTTAACATGGTGATTCTGGACAAAATTTTGTATAAATGTGCATAAAAAGAATTATTTTTTAGTAATCATTATGAAATTTACAAGAATTATTTATAATAGAGATAGTCAACTGGGAAAAAGAATTTGTATGTGTAGGAGCCTCGCCACACCCCTGGGGGAGAAGTCCCCTCGAGGGGAGTAAATTTTCAATGTGGGTATCTTTCGAAAGGTCTCGTCAATACCTTTAAAACGAATGGTTGAACTATAATTCTGCGATAATTTAAAACAAAGTTATCGATTTTTTTTACTTTTTACAAAAAAAAAAAAAAAAAAATCGTTTTATCTCGCTGTATCTCACGAACCAATGAATGAAATTTAAACAAACTTAGTATTTAGTTGCACCCTGACATGAACTGGTGCTGATTAGGTTTGGCGATCAATCGCTCAACAGGCTCTGTAATCGTATTTTTTCTAAATTTTTAACATGGCAGTATAGGACAAAATTTCGTATAAATGTACATAATGAGAGTTATTCTTAATCTGTGATTGTAAAATTAATATGAATTATTGATAACAGTAGTAGTTAATTAGGAAAAAAATTTTGCACATGGGGGTGGCATCGCTTCCCCCCCGGGGGGGCGGTAAATTTTCAACATGGGTGTCTTTCGAAAGGTCTCGTCAATACCTTTAAAACGAATGGTTGAACTATAAATATGTGATAATTTTAAACAAAGTTATCGATTTTTTTACTTTTAACGAAAAAAAACTTGGATATTTTTTTTTTTTTTTTTTTTTTTTTTTTTTAATATTGTTACTGGGTGAATTTGTATAGGAAAATATAGAAAAAAGTCATGTGGTGGCCACAACATACTAGTTGGAAGGGGGGGGGGATAAATTTTCAAGATGGGTATCTTTCCAAAGGTCTCGTCAATACCTTTAAAACGAATGGTTGAACTATAAATATGTGATAATTTAAAACAAAGTTATCGATTTCATTTTTACTTTTAACGAAAAAAAAAAAACGGGAAAAAAAATCGTATTTTTTTTTTATTGTTATTGAGTGAATTTGTATAGGAAAATATAGAAGAAAGTCCTGTGGTGGCCACAACACACTAGTTTTTATTTATTTTAATGTACCTTTGTTGTAAGATAACATATAGATGCAGTTAAGATACAGTGGAATTATTAAATAATAAAACGCAATAATTTTCATTGCATCCTATTATGCAATCGATTTTCCATGATGTAATAGCGCAGAAAGAACAATAATAAATACACGTGGCTCTTATATTTACTAACAACTTCAGTTGAGAAAGCGCCATCTATCGATTTTTATAAACACGGATAGAATAAGCTATTTAAAAAAAAAAAAAAAAAAAAACTTTTAACACCCAAATTCTTAATGTATGATATCACATCAATCTTTTCGAGGACGTGATTTTGCGAATTTTATTGCTCTGAGGCGAAAGTATTAAGACAGGGCCCGAAATTTCAACTTAGATTGCACTCGCTAAAAAAAAATGTTACTCGCCACAAAATAGGATTAACGAGTTCTATTTTTTACGTATAAGTTGACCAGAATTTTTTATTAGAAAAAGAGGGGAAATTACGCAATGTCTTTTATTTTATAAGAAAATAGAAGGCGTTCAATTTTGAAAAAAAAGGTCATTTTAGAAGACACAAAATTGAATGAAAATGATTATAAAAACCGATTCAAACGCTACTTTAAGTGGTGGAAACATTTTTATCTCGAATGATGGATTTGAATCAGTGCACCTTAATTTAAATTAATAATATACGGATACGAGAGGAAAAATCCCTAATTTGTATAGGTGTCACTGGACAATATATATATGTATTTTTTTTTATTAATAATTTTTGCCATAGACAAAAACATTTTTTTTTTTCAGTTTGTTTTAACGAACAGTCATTCTTTATCAACATTTTATAAAAGTTCTCACAATATTTGAGCTATCCTCACAAAACTCTGCACACTTATAAAGTATAACATTTATAACCCTATCTAAAACTGGCCGATGAAGCGACGGACAAGGTGATCACAAATATTTTCTATTTTACTGGATTTGTTGATCGTCCCCTGAAGGCCTACGGAACAAAATTTTTGCTGTAAAATTGGAGAAAAGACCTTTATTCTCAAAATTCAAAAACAATACATTAAGTATTTTTCGACGAAAAAAAGAAAAAAAAAAAAATGAAAGTGTTTCCATTATTACTTTCTTCTATATGTAATATAGAGAAAGTATTGGATTCGTAAAAATTTTCGACCGCCGGTTTTTGATGAATTTACACGTTTTGAGAGCTGTAGAACACGATTTGACCATTTTTAGAAAATGTCTGTCTGTCTGTGTGTGTGTGTGTGTGTGTATGTGACAAAATTTTGTGGCAACTGTATCTCAAGAACTACTGCACAGAATTTCATACAAATAGGTATGTAGTTGTAACTTGACATAAATTAGTGCCTATCAACTTTTGGTAAAAATTGTCTTACAGGTTGCGTTGCCATCCCGCTTTTTCTAAATTTTTAACATGGTGATATAGGACAAAATTTTGTATAAATGTGCATAAAGAGAATTATTTTTTAGTAATCATTATGAAATTTACAAGAATTATTTAAAATAGAGATAGTCAACTGGGAAAAAATTTTTGTATGCGTAGGAGCCTCGCCACCCCCCGTGGGGGGGAAGTCCCCCCTCGAGGGGAGTAAATTTTCAAGATGGGTATCTTTCGAAAGGTCTCGTCAATACCTTTAAAACGAATGGTTGAACTATAAATCTGTGATAATTTAAAACAAAGTTATCGATTTTTTTTACTTTTAACAAAAAAAAACTTAGAAAAAAATCGTTTATTTTTTTTAAAACGAAATTTAACCAGACTTGGTATTTAGTTGGCCCCTGACATAAACTGAGGCTGATTAGATTTGGGGATCAATCGCTCAACAGGTGGCGCTGTGATCGTATTTTTTCTAAATTTTTAACATGGCAGTATAGGAAAAAATTTCGTATAAATGTACATAATGAAAGTTATTCTTAACCTGTGATTGTGAAATTAATATGAATTATTGATAATAGTAGTAGTTAATTAGGGAAAAAATTTGCGGCATCGCTTCCCCCCCCCTAGGGGGAAGTTTACACCCTCTCCCGGGGGGTGTGTAAATTTTCAAGATCGGTATCTTTCGAAAGGTCTCGTCAATACCTTTAAAACGAATGGTTGAACTATAAATATGAACAAAGTTATCGTTTTTTTTTTTTACTTTTAACGAAAAAAAAAAAAATTTAAAAAATCGTTTTTTTTTTTTTTTTTTTTTTTTTTTTTAATATTGTTACTGCGTGAATTTGTATAGGAAAATATAGAAGAAAGTCTTGTGGTGGCCACAACATACTAGTTTTGTAGATGAATTTGCCAAGTTTAGGTGAAAATTAGAAGTGGCACCGAAAGTCGATATCTGAAACATGAATCTATAGAACGATGTTATTAGACGATAGACAGAGAAATTTACATTACATAGATTGAAAGCTAGATATATTGGGCAACTTTTGTCAAAAGTGCATTTGAATAGAGTAAAAATTAAGTAAATGGTCGGCAAAAGAACGAGCTAGATTTTAGATATTTTCCAAGAGTTGAAATTTCCTAAGGGGTTTTTCCCATGCCGCGTACTTAATTTGAAGATCCATTTACACTGCATAAAAAAAGTAGACGGACACTTCTCTACAATTTTTTAAAACCCCGTCTTTGTTTAATAGGAAATGTCAATTAAAATTCTTTAACATGTTTATACTTATCAATCTTCATATTTTTGACAGACAAATAAAAATATTCAATTATTTATAATTTTTAATGTAGGGAAATGCAGAAAAGAGAAAAGATATACATTTGCACAATATATATATATTTTTTTAAAGTAGACGGACACTGGTCAAAAACTGAAATTATCTAAGTGGGTGTTTCTTGCAGAATACCAGTTTTGCATGTACATGTACATTTGGCATTTTGCAAATTGCTAACGTGCTTGACAAGATGGTTTTACGTAGTTAAATTTCTGGGAGATGAATGTGCCATGCCACGAGGAATTCCTCTAACTGATTACCAGAAAGGACAGATTATAGCGCTGAAAAATGTTAATAAAGGAATCAGAGAAATTAGTAGGCTACTTCTTACTTCTAATAAGCAAAAGTAGCATCAGCGATTTTATACGGGCTCCTGAAGTCCATGGCGTAAAGAAAAAGGGTGGCCGGCCAAAGAAACTTTCGCTTAGAGACCAAAGAAAAATTTTTACTGAGCTGAAAAAAACTGGAGCATCAATTCCCAGAGTTTGAATAAGCACAGGAATTACTAACGTAACTTCTCAGACAATTTATAACTACATTAAGCAATCAGAGCTCTTTCAATATAAGAAGAGAAAACATCATCCATGATGGAAGGATCACCACGTGACAGAACGCCTACAGTGGTCTCAAAACCATACGTCTTGGACTACAGAATGAATATCTGGAATTTTTTCAGATGAGAAAAAATTTAATTTAGACGGCCCAGATGGATATCAATATTATTGGCACAGTTTGGAGAAAAAAGACGAAGTGTACTCTACTCGGCAAGTTGTTGTTGTTGGTGTGATGGTGTGGCATAGCTGTTGGTTATGGTGGAAGGACAAATTTAGTGTTCCCAAGTAAGAAGCAGACTCACAGAGATTATATTGAAACACTAAGCAGTGAGCTTTTCCAATTTGCGTGTGATCTTGGAGGGGAAAACTGGATTTTCCAACAAGATGGAGCGCCAATACACACCGCTAACAACGTTAACAACTCCAATGTTTTACCCTGGCCAGCCAAGAGTTTGGATATGAATCCTGTAGAAAACATTTGGGCTATACTTGTTCATAAAAATTACGAGGGTGGACGCCAGTATGAATCAATTCACCAGCTCAAAGAAGCTCTTACAAACATTTGGGAAATTTTCTGTCAAAAATGGTTCAGAATCTCATTGATTCGATGCCTAACAGAGTATACGAACTTATTAAAGCAAATGGGAGATGAACCCCTTACTAAAAACGTTTTATTTTAGAGATACAAGATGTGTCCGTCTACTTTTTTAAAGAAAATTTACAGTGCAAATATGCATCATTT
The DNA here is from genome assembly GCA_963930645.1 of Salticus scenicus. Taxonomy (NCBI): domain Eukaryota; kingdom Metazoa; phylum Arthropoda; class Arachnida; order Araneae; family Salticidae; genus Salticus; species Salticus scenicus. The sequence goes on from OZ005650.1 coordinate 1,218,719, forward strand.
TTGTTTCCTGAATTTTTCCACTACATAATTCAAAAGGATTGAATCTATATCCAAACTAGTATGTTGTGGCCACCACAAGACTTTCTTCTATATTTTCCTATACATATTCAATCAGTAACAATATTAAAAAAAAAAAAAAAAAAAAAAGATTTTTTTTTTCCTTTTTTTTTTTTTTTTTTTGTGAAAATTAATACATATTCAATCACTAACAATAATTAAAAAAAAAAAAAAAAAAAAGAAAAATCGAATTTTTTTCTGTTTTTTTTTTTTTTTTTTTTTTTTTTTTTTTGTTAAAAGTAAAAAAAATCGATAACTTTGTTTTAAATTATCACAGATTTATGGTTCAACCATTCGTTTTAAAGGTATTGACGAGATCTTTCGAATGATACCCATCTTCAAAATTTAACCCCCCTGGGGGGGTACTTCCCCCCCAGGGGGGGAACCGATGCCCCCCCATGCACAAATTTTTTTTCCTAGTTAACTACTACTATCATCAATAATTCAAATTAATTTTACAATCACAAGTTTAAAATAACTCTCATTATGCCCATTTATACGGAATTTTGTCCTATGCTGCCATGTTAAAAATTTGCATAAAATGCGATTACAGCGCCACCTGTTGAGCTATTGATCCCCAAATCTAATGGGCACCAGTTCATGTCAGGGTGCAACTAAATACCAAGTTTGGTTAAATTTCATTCATATGTTCGTGAGATACAGCGTCCACAAAAAAATGATACAGACAGACACACAGACAGACAGACAGACATTTTTTAAAAACTATCAATTCGTGTTCAGGACATTCCAAAACGTGTAGATCCGTCAAAAAACGGAGGTCGAAAATTTTCGCGAATCCAATAATTTCTCTATATTACATATAGAAGAAAGTAAAAATAATAATATATGATGTCTCAAGAATATAATTATATTAGAGAAATGAACCTCATATCGCTAATTAATGAAATAAGCGGCTTTAAAGTATTACAAGTAAGTGTCCGTCTACTTTTTTTATGCAGTGTATTTCAACCACTCTCTAAAAGTACTTTTTTGTGAAAAACCCTTTATAAGCTTGTAACTCTTACATATTTTTGTTTATTTACTAAAATTTGTGAGATGATAAGGAAAAAAAAAAAAAAAACTTTTCCTAAGTAGTTAAAATAATTGTGTGGATTTTTAATCTTTCTCGCGGCATGTGAAAAACCTCTTATGAAATTTCAACTCTTGGAAAATACCTAAAATATAGCTCGTTCTTTTTTGGATATTTTGCTTAATTTTTACTCTGTTCAAATGCACTTTTGACAAAAATTTCCCAGTATATGGACGGCTCATTGTAAAAGTGGTGTAACTCCACATTATATATATATATATATATATATGCTTAATTGTACACCATTTTGTCCCATCTTCCCTTATAAAAAAGAAAAAACTCCAATAATTTGCATTAAAATCCCATAAATGGCATTACATGTTTTTCTCAGAAAACTGAAACTTCTAACTATTCATTGTAAAAATGAAGTTTCTAAGTGACTTCAAATCATTTTTGACGCAATTCTCATAACTATGATTTGTATTAAACACAAAAATCGGTAACACTTACCGAATCTTGACTTATTTTCCTACGCATCAATTTGAAAAAAAAAGCTCGTTATTTCAAAATCAGTTTCCAAGAAGACAATTCCCTTTTACAAGGAACGACCAGCTTTAAAAAATAAAATCTTTCCTATCTTTCGCACATGCGCAGTGAAAACGTTTTTCATAATAATGTTCCTATTTCATGTGATATTTAAGATATTTGTATTCCGATTGCAGTATATTGTTTCAAAAATGTTTTTTAAATTTATTTGAAAGTGGAAATAATTTGCGTTATAAAAACTCTGTATATTATACATATAAAACATGCTGACTTTTTTTAACTGGGTCTATAGTAGCATATCCTAAAGTTACAGTTCATTCCGTTCACTTAACGATACAGGGTGATCACAAACATTATTGATATTGCTCAATTTGTTACCGGCCCCCTAAATGTTGTCTTCACTTAAAAACACGAGGAAGTTCTTTACTTTACATACTCAATGTTTGAAAACACTTCATCGAGAGAGGAGATTTTAAATTGGAAAACGTTTGCAAATCTTGCTAAACTTTTGAGCAGGAGTATGTCCGCAGCAACAGAATGACATGGTAATAGACGTACAGTTTTTTGGCGCATATTACATTTGTATTTCGTGTACACACAAAAGACTATCGTGTCATCACAGTCTACGGTCAGCAATTTTTAAGTGCATTTTAACACGGCCATACACTGTATTCAAAAGAAACATACTTGTTGAAAATATAGTTTATGGCGCGCAAAGAACGAACAACAAATCTACACCAAAATTTTCGATACGTTATCCAGAGTACTTGAAATTGGATACAAATATTTGTGAATTACATAGAGTAAAACATAGAATTTTGATGTGTGTATTGGTTGTTCGTGCATAAGGATTCTCGTGCGATAACAGTTTGAGGATGGAATTTTCTTTTAAGTGCACGTTAACATAGTTATACTGCATTTAACATAATGACATATGTTATGAAGTATATTGCAATTCTTTGCAAATTATTTTCTTTTAAAAATTTCCTCATTAAACATATTATTATAATAATAACTTCTCAGTCTATTTTATTCATTGTACTTAGATATCAGATGCATTTGCGAAATATCTATTTGTGAATTTTTTTCAGAATTTTACTATTCCCATTTGTTACCGTCTATTCTCACTTATTATGCTGAATAGGGACGACTTCCTGGGCAACATTTATTCAATCGTGACTTGTTTCTTGGTTTCTTAAACATTGTTGTGAATAAATATAATTTTTATATATGTACGTATAATCTATAAAATATTTCTCTACACTGAGAAAAAATTATGTAACTGACATCTAGAATCTAAATTGTGGCTCTAGAAAAAATTGTTCCATGTCATCCTTATAAATTCCAGTCCCCTTGGAAAGCGAGCTCTAGAAGTCCCTATTAGAATTCTAGAGCGTTTGCCTATATTCTAGAGGGCAAAGTTATTTAAAAATCTCTGCAAATAAATGAGACTGCAAGAGGCGGGTTTCTGCATATAATCTTGGTTTATGACCCAATTCTAGAAAATCAAGCGAGCATTTCTCGCAATATAAATGATTCAGAATATTTAGAGTATTCAGAGTATTGTTTCACCATCTAGAAATATGTACACTAGAAATTCTCAATAATTTCGTCTATTCAGTTTATTGGCGTGCCTTACGCGCATACCTCGGAAATCTATATTTCTAGTTAAGGGATTTAGAAAATGGTCACTTATTTATTCTAGAGAATGGCGGTATATTTTTTCCCTCAGTGTAACGTGGACCAGTTACAATTATTTTTTGTCGAAACGATACGATAGTGGTAAAATTAATAAAATACGCGAAGCTAAAAGAATATTTAAAAATGAACAAGCTCAATGACCTTATGCGAAAAAATAACGACATTTGTAGGATGACTTCATTTTATGAAAAAACGTATTTTTAAAAGTTGCTTCTTCAGAAATTTGCAAGCGTCATTTTAAACCCAGCATTATTTTAAAAGATATATATAGAATATGAATCATTATCATAAATGGACTCAAAAACATAATCATAAAAAGTATAATCAAAACTGGAATTTTTTCTTTCTTTTAACAAAAAATTATGCCAAAATAAATAAAATGTCATCACACTTTCGGCGATAAAAAATTAAAAGGCGTAAGGGGGGGTTCTTTACTAAAACTGTAATAAAAACTGGGCCGTCAACCACGAATTTTGTTTTGAAACTTTCCTTTGAATGATTGTGATTTCACTATTGCACAATATTTATTGGGTTATAGTAATAATTTGACTTCTGGTAAATTAAAATTTTAATTAAGTGGTGAAATGGGTGTAATACTTATGAGTTTCAAAATTCAAAGGTGAATAAGAAAAGAAATAAAGTGCGAAAATTTCACACGGGTTTGCTAGTATCAAATAAATTAAAATGAAGTGATCAGTCTTGAGTAAAGCAAATGGAACAAAAGAGGTTCCTGATCTGTACATTTCATAGTACAATTGTAGAATCTTCTTTTTCTTTATAACAGGAATAAGAGATTTGATCATTTACGATGAACAAATGAAAAGATGAGTGCTGCACACTGCATGAAAAAAAAAATTGAATCACGCTTATGTTTAGAAGCATAACACGCATGCATAGTAAATGTGTGTATAGGTTACATTAATATGGGTGTGTGTTAACCTATATTTCCACTTCTGAACTAAACCAACAACTCTCAAGACTGACCAGAAGAATCCGTCTCAAAACAATTGACCAATAGCGTGCGTTTCACCTAAAAACATATCCATGTTAAGAATAAAATGAAAAACAAAATTTTCAAAACTATCTTTTAATTTCCGAAGCAGTAAAGGTCCTATTCACATCTAGTTTCTATGATTAGTGCTTATTATCATTACTTTTAATATACATATAAATAATGCAATTTTTTATATGTTTTTAAAACATTTATTATTGTTACTGTGAAACTTACTAATATATTTATTTGCAGTTACTCCTCTGCTTAAATGGACTTCTTCTGTGCTCATTTCGTGTAAAAGCAGAAAAAGAAAGAAAGGCTAGTTTCGATCTCAAATTGACTAACTCTACACGTCATGTGCCACCAGAATCTCAGTCAGAAATAGCTGCCTTTCATAATCTGAGTCTTTTACGGGAAAACAAAGAAAGTGTGTCTGCTATTAACATTTACAAGAGCTCAAGAAGTAAAAATAATAATGAAGCGAAAAATGCTGACGATTTGACAGGGGAAGCAAATATACACAGTCCTGCGTTCACTTTTACAGAGGCTCCTCTGGGGGAACACTGGCACATAGTCCCGGAAATAATTCCTTACACGCCACGATACAATTTTATAAATCCCCTCCCTATAGTAGAATCGCAGTCGTTTCTCAATGCACCAGTACTGACAAACATACAAAAAAATTACAAACCAATAGGAATTCAAGAGGCCAGGAATGTTCATTCAAATAGTGAATATTCTGGGGATCACAGTGGTCATTATTATCATAGACATCCAGAATCGGAAAATCATCCAAGCCACGAACGCGCTGTTCATACAGAAACAATTCATGATTTTGGACGTTTCCTCCCAGAAGAATATAAATCGAAAATCGAAAAGGAAGCTGAATTATTAATAAAACGAAAAAAGACAGACAATGCGACAATAGCAACAGCAACGACAAACAGACCACAGACCTATACTGCAGCCACACAGTCACACGTTAGAGAAAATCGGCAAAGTGCTCGACGATATCCGCATCGATATCAAAAACCCGTTAACTCGGCATTTTTTCATAAAGGAAATTTCGAAAGCGCCTATCCTTTTCCTGACGACAATCAAGATGACAGAAGACAGATATCAACATCCGAAGGATATCCAGAGAAGCTAACCCGTGTAGAAGTAAACAAACCCGTGACTCCGATAAAAATAGGGGAGCCCTATATTCACAAAGGTGGAATTACGTCAACAGAAATGTATCACAGAGACTACTCGTATCCATCTGAACAAGATTATTCTCACGGAGCCCCCTACACCACTGACCCTTATCAGGAAAATGCTTATGTCGAAGAACCGCCTCCCAAAGATGGGCATCGAAACCCTCAATACAACAGAAATGTCAATCAACAGTACGAAGATCCAGACTATAGAAACAAAAAACTTGTGAATGTGCATCATGAGAATGTACACGAAAAGAATATTGAACACAGTAACGAGCCTCATATGAATTCAGATGATCAGGCACATCATTACAGCAGTACTTTTAAACAAAATCTAAAACATGAATATATTCGGCCCAATGATCCGTATAAGAAAGATTTTCCTCCCGTAGGACCGCCTAATGCTCCTGAACAATATGGCTCACCGACAAAAGCCTATGCACCGACTTACCCAGATACTTATCAAAAGCCCGCATCCAATCATCCAGATACGGCTGCTTATAGAAGACAACCCTATTCGCATCCGGAACATCAAAACCATCCACAACACTATGACAATGTTGAATACAAACATCCGTGGTCTCACAGTACTGAGTTTTATCAGCCATTAACCGATAGTCCACAAAATGATAATTATTCTAATCTACCACCGAAAACATTCCTTTCTTCCTCAGATCCCTCAAAGTATAACACGAATTCGGAATACCATTCAGTTATGCCACACAAAGTTTTAGACAAAAATCCGTTGAAGAATGAAGCAGAAAAACCTTACTATAATTCTTTTAAATCTTTAGCGGACTTGTATAAATCTTTTGGTTTTCAACCACTTCGTCTAGATGAAATCTCAATATTACCTCCGCGATTTCCTTATGAACGTCCTTTTCAAGGAAAAATAGGAGTTTCTGGATCAAAATCCGGTTATGGACTCAGTAATGATTTCATTCGACCTTCAAAACCACCAACTTATCTGACCAACCTTAACTCCCCAAGAGATCAAAATTTCGATAACTATCATGATCATCATTCAAATAGTGGACCAACCACTATAAATTACACTGGCCCTTATTCTAGTATAAAACATAACAGTAAAGAAAACGTACCAAGCAATAACAATTATGGTGAGCCAAACACTAACCTGAGATATAACAGTAGAGAAAACGAACGACATAATATAAATCACGGCATACCACATTCAAATTTAAACTATAATAGTGGAGGAAGTGGACCAAGCAGCATAAATTATGGCGCAAAACATTCCCATATGAGATACAACAGTGAAGAAAATGGGCCAAGCAGTGCAAGTTACGGTGGACAACATTACGATATGAAATATCATAGCAAAGAAAACTACCCTAATTCTTATTTTAAACATAGTTCTTCGGAAGGAAGCGTAAACTCACCCTATCCTGCATATGCTTCTTACAATACTAACCCATCGCCAGCAGTTTCAACAGAACATTACGATCCTCCAGAAACTCCTCATTCTCACCATACTCAGATTGAAACGCCAAAAGAAGCTTTTGAGGAAAACGGTTTTAAAACACATTCGTATTCCCCACCTATAACATTCTCGCCACCGAATGATGAAAATGTCAATGGAATACGGATAAAAGATTACGATGCAGAAACTTACTTCGGAGATCCACCCCAATCTGAAATAAATCCTGTTTCTTATCCGACAAACACGTCTTTATATTCCCATTCAATTGTTAGAAATAATCCTTATAACATAAAAAGCTCTTATTCAGGGGAAGTAGAAGAGTCCTACAGGCCAAGAAGGTACCGACAAAAACTTAAAATAGAAATTGATCCATCGGTTGAAGTATCAGACGAAAAATCAAACAGTTTTCATTCCAATGAGAAGAAGAAGGAATTCCGCTCACACAAAACAAAGAACAATAATGGAGGTTTTTTATCCGTCCTACAACCATTTAATACTCATAATGAAGATAATGAGCCTATTCTGACAAAATCGAAAAATCCAACTAGATCAACAAATAAAAATCAACAAAGAGGCCATAATTCGAAAAGAAAATCTAAATCTCATCAAAGAGACGTGGATGATGATTTTAATTATGACCAAGAACATAGGTATAATAACAAAAAGAAGAAATCCCCAAAGCGTCCTTATGAAGACGAATTTACGCGTTCGCAACCTGAAGAAGATTACCCTTCTCCAAGACATAGAAAGCGTTCAAGTCACAGATCATCAAGGAAAAATAGATCAAGTAATAAATCACAACCGGAAAATATGCGAGCAGAAGGATCAACTTCTCATTGGGGAATGGAAAGGCACAAAGGAACAGATGGATTTTTTCAGTAAGTACAAAATTTTGTTGAAAAATGCATTTTACATAAAAATCAATGATATTTTTAACCCTTTAAGCACTACGATATACTTGTGTACGTCCTTACTCTTCCATTTGAAGTCCAATGACGTACAAGTCCTTTTCCAAATCCAGAATGCAATCGTATGATATGTTCTTTATTTGCGTTGCCGATTACTATTGTTACTTGGTTTTTAAAGTCTTACAGCGACAATTTTTTTTTTTTTTTTTACCACTGAATATAAAAGGTGCTTAAAGGGTTAATAACATATATGTATGTCTAATGAAATGTAAACACATGCAAGAGTGAGTAGATTTTAGGTCGCACTAGTGCTACGCTATGGGCAATCGGACCCTCGCTTCGATGACCCCAGATGGGATGAAAACACGGAGGACATTGTAGCCAAAGATCTTTTAATACGTGAAGATGGGAAGGCTCCGTAAGTGTAATGTAAATCCACGCGAACCGACGAAAAAGTGCATATAGCTATGCTGTAAAGTGAATATACAAGGGTAAATTGGCGAAAGGGCCGTGTTGCAAACCCCATTTTTGCTCCTTGGCGAATTCGGTCACTCGCCAAAATACTACAACCCTTTGCATAATTCTACTGTTTATTTATTTATTTATTTTTTTTGAAGGTGTATTAGAAGCGAACGCCGGACGCTATATTCCGGTTGAACCAAGTGAAATGCTTGGTAATAAATTTAGTTGCTATGTTAATTAATTGACGTGAGTTATTTTGATATGAACTGTGTTTATTATACTGATTCGAAGAAAGATTTTTGATTTACAATTTTAGTATACCTGCATGGGATACTTCAAGCCGCGCTTTTGGCAAAATCGACAAAAGCGATAATTATCAAAATCTGGAGGATCACTGCCAGCAGAGAACGTGGATTATCAGATTATCGCTCCGGGCAATGCGAAAGTTGGGGCTGCGTGAATGTGTATAGGAAAATATAGAAGAAATTTTTGTGATGGTCACAACGTACTAGTTATTTAAACATGGTTTTTATGCTTTTTTTTTTTTTAACTTGTGATCAAAAGAATAAAAAGACAATCCGTTTTCAAGGGACTTATTTTGTTTCAAAGCAATGCTCCTGTCGTCGCAATAAAAATCTTGTAGCACGAAGACGACAACGCACAAAACCTAAATATATATATATATATATATATATATACAATAACTGTTAAATCAAAAATTCACTTTTTATGAATACTGACAGGAGATTCTCAACTTTTGTCAAAAATTAATTGCATATAGATGTCGAGGTTTAGTTTGGTTACTACGAGTAGGCCAGAACCTCAGATGTGTTTTTGTTGCTCTCTCGCATGTGCGAAACACATCAAAGAGGCAGCTACTGTAGTAATATAAAATCTTATCTCTCATAAACACACGTGTCATTGTAGAAAAAACACAAAAAATTCACTTTACAACACGTATAAAATGGTGCATTTAATTAAAATTATCAATTAAAGTTACAACTTGTCAAGCCCTGATCATCAGAGCATCATCAGGACAAAGCCATTTTTTATCACGAGTGCAGCAACATTTGAATTATATATACAAAAAAGATTCATAGTACAGTTACAGTTATTATAGATGAAACAGATGAACAATAGGTGAAACAGTCTGAAAAACTGAATTTAGTCGAGCTTCGATTGGTTATACCATGGAGACACTTGTTGTGAGATGGTTGAGTCTTTCTCGGATTCAAATCTAGTTGAGACTTTACTATGTACCCACCGAGCGGCCCATATTCTGCAGCAAAGGGAACTCGCATTAATTTAGATCCCCAAAGGAAACACGGAGAAATCTTTCAAATACCGCAACGGTTGAGTCACTTTTATGGAGAATTGCAGAGGAAAACTTGCAGAAACTGTAGAAGTTTTTAGATCCTTTTCATCAAGGAGAGGCAGAACTAGCGTTTAGATGAAAGACCAGGGCAGATTAAAAAAAACTTTCGCTGTTAACATTCATTGAGATCGACAAACAATTGAAAGGAAATCGCATTACATATATGGTTGAAGTTAAAAAATACCATATTTTAAGTAGGAAGGCAGCATCTTTAGAATTAATTGAATTATATTTAATACAACCATATATCTAATTTCCTTTCAATTGTTTGTCGATCTCAATGAATGTTAACAGCGAAAGTTTTTTTTAATCTGCCCTGGTCTTTCATCTAAACGCTAGTTCTGCCTCTCCTTGATGAAAAGGATCTAAAAACTTCTACAGTTTCTGCAAGTTTTCCTCTACAATTCTCCGTAAAAGTGACTCAACCGTTGCGGTATTTGAAAGTTTTCTCCGTGTTTCCTTTGGGGATCTAAATTAATGCGAGTTCCCTTTGCTGCAGAATATGGGCTGATCCGTGGGGACATAGTAAAGTCTCAACTAGATTTGAATCCGAGAAAGACTCAACCGTCTCACAACAAGTGCCTCCATGGTATCCAATCGAAGCTCGACTAAATTCAATTTTTCAGACTGTTTCATCTATGGTTCATCTGTTTTCAACAGTTTTATCTGTTTTAACTGTTTAATCTATAATAACTGTAACTGTACTATGAATCTTTTTAGTATATATAATTCAAATGTTGCTGTATTCGCAACAAAAAAATGGCTTTGCCCTGATGGTCAGGGCGAAAGGCCTCGTCAAGTTGTGATTTTCATTGATAATTTTAATTAAATGTACCATTTTATACGTGTTGTAACGTGAATTTTTTTTACAAAGTTTGTGTTTATTGAAATAATATTTGAATCGCCTTCATTCGAAGCTTATGGTTTTTGAAGATTTATAGGCATAAGAGTTAGCTTAACTCATCACTGTTTTTTTTCTTCACTATTAATAAAAAATACAACCATTTAAAAACATTTTTACAATTTTCTTTTCCTTATGTTTCTCCTAAAGCAGATGACTTTTTCGTCATTCGAATATATTTCATTTCTACGAAAGGACCACTATACCTTTAGTATATTATAGATTAATGAATGAAAACTGCACTCCGACATGCAAACGCCTCCTGCTACCTGAAACCCCCGTTATGAATTTAGATCCTTCCGCTGAAAGTAATGAAATAGAAAATAAAAGATGCAATGGGAAACCAAATAAATAAATAAAATCCATAGACATCCCTACCTCGCTGTGCATGAATCTGAGAAAGTATGTAACTCGGTAATCACTACCACGCACGTAAAAAAAAAAAAAAAAAAAAAATTAGAGTTCTTCTAAAGGCCTAGTTCATAAAAAAAGATTTTAATACGTTTTTTATTTAAACTTAGTAGATTTAATAAATGCTAAAAATATTTAAAATGCTTTAGAGTCCCATATACTTTGCTACATTTTAGCAAATTGGGAATGCATAGCTATATAAAATTATGTTTTATTATGCATACAAAAATTATGCAATTCGTCTTGCTCATTAAGTAATTTGGATTAGGGTTTTTGAAATTTACTGTATCCATAGAAGTATTAGAATTCTGTAGATTCTAGGGTGGTTGGTTAGATTTCAGGCAGCAATGTTTTCTGACTGTTACTTTCAGGTGTATGTGGTCTAATTCTTCTGTCCCGTACGGTTGACGGCGCTGCCTGGGATGTCCTGCTCAAAAAGGGGCATCCTCAGCACATTTTTGGAAGAAGCTAGAATCTTACTCTGTGCTATCTGCCCTCATTTCGGCAAAAACTTACCAGCCGACTTCGAGTTAAACTTACACTCGGCAGCAAAATTATTGAAGCCCACATCCACACTTTTCATATATATTTTTTTAGTTTGGTCACTAATTTCTATCATCAACTTACTTTTTTATAAACAGTATAAGAGTACGATCATGTCTTGACAAATACTTACTTAACAAAACAGTATTAGCAGGGTTCGCACAGCCACGCCTTTTTTCAAGGACTCTTCCACCAGAATAATCTTAAGACAATGCACTTAATAATAAAAAAATCAATTGAGGTAGTGAATAAACGAATGCTTTGCCAGCTTCGCTGGTCACTATATTTAAAGGGGAATAATGTGCAAGTTGTACCTGACGGGACTAAAGTGAAAGTTGTACCTCAAGGGACTAATGTGAAAGTTGCACCGAACGAACAAACTATTTCTTTCAACGAAAATGCCTACTAACCCTGGACGATAGGTCTAATATATCGTATCCTATTATATATCATATTTATCGTAATATAACTCAATACTTATTTCGCTTCCTTCTTCGACTCGTTTTAATACGCATTTTTTATATGCACGAGCAGCCCCCAAAAAACAAAAACATTAAATCATTCAATTCATTTTTTTACTTATTTTTATTTCATATTATTTCAAGCGCACTTTTAATTGCCTAATTCAAAATTATTAAAAAAAACTTTTTCGATATCGCTTGTAACGATACTGATTATTATTAATTTTCTTTTCTTTTTCTTTCAATAATAGTAATAATAAAAAAAAATTTCATGAAATTCTGGCAAAAGCAGAATTTAGTTTAGGACGGAGGACTATTAGTTTTTTTTTTTGTTTTTTTTTCTTTTTTCAAATTATTACAACGCTTTCAAATTATTCAATTATATTTAAACTAAATTTTAGATTTCGACAAATGTCCAACTATCGAAATCGACAACGCAAAAATCCCAGATTGAGACTAATAGACCCTCAGTCCTAAAAAAAAAAAAAAATCACTGGACACCCCTACCTTGCTGTGCATGATTCCGAAAACGCACGTAACTCGGTTTCGAGGCAATCACCATCACGCACGTTAAAACAAAACAAAAAAACATCATTGGACACCCCTACCTCGTTGAGCATGAATCTGAAAACGCACGTAACACGGTTCCGCGGCAATGCTATCACGTACGTTATAAAAAAAAAATCACTGGACACTTCTACCTCGCTGTGCATGAATCTGAGAACGCCCGCAACTCGTGAAAAACAAAAAAACTTTACTGTACTCCCTTACCTCGCTGTGCATGAATCTGAAAACGCAGGGAACTCGGTTAAATTACAAATAAAATGATAAACTTCCAGCTAGGGCAGTTAGTATAATTCCACCCACAAACTTTTGGGTTCTTCCTATTCAGAGCGAAGGGGTGGTAAGATAGAAACTTGCAAGAGAGTAAGTGAAAGGGGGGGGGGGTTAAGACTAGCGAGTGCAGTTGGATAACACCCTTAGAAAGTTGCAACAATTGTTTCTGATCGAAATAATTGAGTACAATCCTTTATCAGGCGAAAAAAAGTAAACACAATTGCAACATAAGAGCGGTTGAACTCGTGCCTACCTTTTTGGACAGAGCGTTTTCCACAGATGTTGCAATAACCTTTTTCAGTTTACGGTGTTTGCTTATAAATTTTTTACTCATTTTTCTTTGAACCAATACTTTGGTACAATGCACTGCGATTCCCTTTCCCTTTGTTATACGCTAATAATTGAAAAATGTGTCGACAGAAATCTCATTTTTTAATAATGCATAATATTAAAAATAAAACTATATATTTGGTTAATTCATTTTATTCTTTTCTTTCTACAGATATGTTAATGTGCCGGGTGCCAAAGCTTTCGAATATGGATATCGTATGGGGGGTCCTGAGCAAACAAGGGAACGACATCATAGGACGATAGGCGAACAATCTAAAATCAAAGTGAACTGGAAAGATGGAAATGGTGATTCTGGAGACCATTACTGGGAATTCAATCACAATGCAAAAGAAGACGACGGTGAAAATGAAGAAGAAACCAAAATCAAATCTAAACTTAAAACTGATATAAGTTCAGAGGAATCATCCGAATAATCCACAGGATCTGAAAAAGCTCATTGTGTTCATTCCTTTTAATGTAAAAATCTTTTGTAAATAAATTTCATTTTTTTTTTTTTTTTAAGAACTGAACTCGAGCTTTAAAAACCAACAGCTGATATATTTCGCCTTGTAAGGCTTCCTTTAACCCTATGGAAGCTACTTTAAAAATAGACTGGTAAAGAAAGAGAGATCAGAGAACATTTCTTATTTTTTTTTCGTTTATTAAGCCTATAGACACATTTTTTAGGGGTCTATTAAATTTCCTTTTTTACATGTATCGCTATCATGATACTGCCGAGCGTGAATAGTCATCATTGGTAGCATGATTTAAAATGCATTTAAGAGGCTGTGTTTGCAACACAAACTTTAATAACACGCCAACACATGCAAACACAAACGCCAGCTGCAGACAGAGACAGCTTACAATTAACAACGAGACAAATAAAGTGGAGTGATAGATGGTAACCCTCTTTGCAGTTTATTTTCAATAAATTTCTATGGAAACAGTTTGGAGATGTAACTTGGCGAATGTCATAACCCCAATGTTTTTGTTTACTTATGCAGTTTAATTTTTTTTTTTTTTTTGTTGTTGTTGTTGTTTCTAAATCATTTTAGTTTTTATTTTATTTCTTTTTTATTTCGTGTAGTCGAAACTGAACCGACAATATATTTAAAAATAGTGGATAAGTTATTGTTTGTTGTTAAATTTAGCTCTTTTAAAAGTTTTATTTTTCTTTATAAATACCTTTAAACTTTGTTGTGAAATGATGAAAAAAAAAATCTGGAGTGACTCCACTCGACTTTCCGAACATTGAGTAATTAACAGTTTTGTAGATAAAGTAAAGAAAGAGGAGTTGTTAAACAAACAAAAGAGAGAAAACCATAATAGAGTGTTTGAGTATTCTTCTCCATATATTACACGATGTTTTATTTAACGCTACTGAACTTTGAGCCCATAGATCATAATGATAAAGAATTTTTCGTTGTGTCCCTGTAAAAACCTATAAATGCTAGATTCACCAAAATGCTTATAGTTAGTGCAACAGTGATTTATAATACTCATATAAATTTTCAGCTCAATTCAATAAGGCGTTTAGATGCTATCGTACTTTTAAAAATTTAGTCCCATAGGCCATAATGATAAAGAATTTTTCTTTGTGTCCCTGTAAAAAAACTGTAAGTGCTAGATTCACCAAAATCTATACAGTTAGTTCAACTGTGATCTATAACATGTGTACAAATTTTTTGCTCAGATTAATAAGGCGTTTAGACGCTATCACACTTTTAAAAATTTGGCCCCATAGGCATAATGATAAAGAATTTTTCTTTGTGTCTCTGTAAAAAAACTATAAGTGCTAGATTCTCCAAAATCTATACAGATTGAGTATTTGTGACCTATAATATGTGTATAAATGTTTTGCTCAATTGAATAAGGCGTTTAGATGCTATCGCACTTTTAAGATTTTGCTCCCATAGGCCATAATGATAAAGAATTTTTCTTTGTGTCCCTGTAAAAAAACTATAAGTGCTAGATTCACCAAAATCTATAGGGTTCGTACTATGGTGACTTACAATATGCGTACCAACTTTCAGGTTAATCGAACAAAGCGTTTAGACGCTAGCGTGTTCACTCACAGACATACACACATACATACATCATCGTAAAAATAGTGAAAACGGGCTCAGGGGACCTCAAAACGTATAGAAACATGAAAATCTCGAATTCGGATTTTTGACATGATTACAATACTTTCCTCACTATAGTGTTCGGAAAGTAAAAATTATTATTTACTAGTAGGCTTTGCCCGCTTCGCTGGTCATTATATTATATTGAAATGAATTCTCAAAATACCATATCATAATAATAACTAGCTAAAACCCGTCAAAATTCGACGGATGATGTTCAACTGAAATCTTTTCACGGCATAAGGTGCTTTTTACACCCTTGCTTTAATATTTCGCATCACTCTTAAACAGTTTAAAACGCCCTGTTTTAACCAATTTATCTTTTGGTTGGAGGGATAATTTTATGAAATAACAATACACAAAATCTAACAATACTCCACATAATAAAAGCAAAATACTAAGGTTTTCCTAATTTTATTCTAAATATGACCAAAATAATGTTAGGAGTCATTAAAAGAAAGAATTACTATAAATTATCGAAAGAATCAATATTGCTTAATGAAATGGTATCAATATTTGCGATAATACTTACCAAATCATCAAGCATGTAAGTCAATCTCACAGTAGACTTCCTCTCTGTCACACCAAATCGACTAATAATCTATAGAACTACACTCGTTTTATGTTTACTGCGCAATTTATTCGTTGCTTTTCACGTGAAATGAACGAATACAAAGATTTTCTACATGATTATATTAACTTACTATCAACGATAACAGTCCACAATTTTTTAATAAAAGACATACATGAAAGACAAAGATTTTATTCACTTGTGAGATACTTGAAAATTATATAATTAATTTTAATTTGCCAAGAAAATAATAAGTGCATTTTAAGTGTAAAATAATAGTTTTAATTCTGATTTTTCATTCCCATATTTGTAAAATCACTTGGGTTTAATCCAAAATATTAATTCATTGTATTCTAAAAATAAACTGCAAATTGGAATAAAGTTAAAATTTATTTTTACTGCGGGAAAAAAAAAAAAAAAAGTTCATAAACAGTTTTTTATAGAATCAGTTTTTAAAAATGAGTTAAATTGTTATGTTCAATGACTACTAAAATCAAAATAACTTATGTTTCTTCCAAATGAAACTATCGCGTAAATTAGGAAATTTTAAAAGAAATCATGAAATCAGAATGTTTTAAAGGTAAAGATAAGATAAAAATCAAATTTCAAGGCTGATCTTTGAAAGCCAACAATGACATTTTGAATATAAAGTTCAGACAGAAACACATTAAAATAAATTGAATAATAAATCATGTATGAAATTACGCCTTCCTTTTATGAATTGTTTATTTTTTAATTTATGAGAGTATTAAGCATGTAAACTTAGGAATGAAGCTACAGAAAACCCATGAAATGATCACTGAAATAATAGAAATGAAACTTTATCCCCTTTTAAACCCAAGAAGATGGACTTAAAATATATTGATCAAGATAAGAAAGAAACAGGGAACGGTGCATGAGTAAAATATCTCAACGTATAGTGTTATCAGTACAAAAAACCCTTAACAGGTTAAAAGTTTGTGACGCCGCTACTTTATGGCTATAAAAATTTGAAATATGAGTCTTAAAAATAATTATATCAAATTTGAAGTGACGCTTTGCAATTAGTTAACATATACATAGATTTTCTTATTTGATCATTTACTTTTATTTATATTTATGATGCAAACGTAATATTTTTAGCTTCAAGATCAGACAGATATATAAAATACACTCACTGATGCTTTTTTTTTTTTTTTTTTTTTTTTTTCACATTTCAAATTCAAAATAACAGTTTTAAAAGGAATGATATAAAAATTCCAGTGGCGCCTAGATGTTATTTTAAAAGATTTGTTTTTAGATTCCATTAAAATTACTTTTGTTTTGTCTAATAAAGAATATTTACACATTGAAACAGTGCTTTTAATTTTCAGATATACTGTCAAATAATTATACTTTCATTGAGTTTGCATTATAAATTAAAATTATTTATTTCAATAAATTGATTTATCTTTTGCATCATGCTATCCAAAACATAGTATCCAACTGAGTGAAAATTTGCGCAAAGAAATAGTGTGACGTAAAGAAAACATTTACACAAATTTTACTTGCAGTTTTGGATAGCGTGACAGCAACAATTGTTGTTTTTGGCAACAATTATAAATTCAAATGTCCAAATTTGAAGTTATTGCCAGGTTATTATTTTCATATTTTAATTAGTTTTAAAAAATCTAATCAAAACTTCGTTACAAATAAGGTACCAAATGAAAGGGGCTTTTCTTCTGAATCCGTCGGACTAATCAGTTTATCGATCGGAGATTTAGAATTTTTAAAATTAACTAAAGTATGGAAATTAGGTCGCAACTTGCTATATATAGATGAATACGAACCGGAATCGTCATTACACTTGCAAACTATATATGAAGAGCTTGTTTCCAAAAGGCGTTAAGTCAAAAATTTGAAAAATTGACTTTTCGATGCAAAAGGTCGCAGCACACGTCTAACTATATATTTTCAATAAGTAGAAGTTCCAAACGAAGTTTAGTCATAATGAAAACAGAAAGTGAAATCCGTGTTTTTTTCCAAAATGAATTAAGTGACAAGTAAGTTCTGTGCCAAAAAAGATTAATTGTAGATCAAATGTTTAACCAATTGTAGCGTGCCTTGAGATCACGTGGTTTGTCTGGTCTTGACTGAAAAGTCAAAAGTAAGGGAAAAAATGTTGTATATTGTCACATTGAGACAATTTTTTCCCCATAGAAAAATTTAAAGAGGAATGTATTTATAACCTTTATTATAACGTGTTTGTAATTTTAATCTTGGTTTTGGAACTCGGTAAAAAGACATTTGTTCCTTCTGTGTAAGGAAAAAAATACAAATGAATTCAGAAAAATGTACAGAAAAAAAAGACCCTGTTAACCGAGCTTTTGATTCATAAACATCGGAGCAAAAAAAATTATTCACTTTTAGGAGAAGATGAAATTACAATATATTTTGACCTGTTGCAAAATCAGGAATTACCACACAAATAAAAATTATACCATGTTAGGAATGTTTTCAGCAGTGGCTGCTCAAAAAAACTTCACATACTATTTAACAGTGCGTGGTCTTACCAGCAGATAGAAGATTCGGACGAGTGAAGACTAGTTTAAAGAAAGTTTTACTTTATAATGAATATTTTGAACATTTCTCTAAGGTTGGAATTCTTTTCGAGTATAAAAAGCAATTGGAAAAATTTTGCGCATAGTCTTCTGAAAAGCAAACAAGGTTTCTTGATTTCAGAGGCAAAAGTACTG
Organism: Salticus scenicus; assembly: GCA_963930645.1. Lineage (NCBI taxonomy): Eukaryota > Metazoa > Arthropoda > Arachnida > Araneae > Salticidae > Salticus > Salticus scenicus. The sequence goes on from OZ005650.1 coordinate 1,237,326, forward strand.
GAAATTACGAAGCGAGATGTGGTAATCAAGACTACGTACTGTGGTTCGTTTTGTCGCCAAAACAACCTGAAACGAGGGACAAAAATTCTCCCGTGCGCCCCTTCTGAAATAAACCAAAAAACAATATGAAACAAGCAAAGAAAAACAGACGTTTTAAAATTACTTAACGCTTTGGGAATTAACAAATTGCACAAATGTTTTTATTTTTTGAATAATCTTGCAATGATACTGCTAACGCTAACACAAGGGGAAATAATGATAAAGATGGCAAAATAGAATTTGTAAATGAAAATTTGTAGTAACTAACTACCTTCCAAAATTGTATAGCTAAATTTTATGCTGTATTTACATGAAAAAAAAAAAAAAAATACTTGGATTACTTTCAAATGGAAGTAAGTCATTTCATTTCGTTATTTGTTTGTGCCAGTCATAGTTTTGTTCCAAAAGGAGTTAAGTCATTTCTTACTTTTTTTTTATTTCCAAATAACTATAATGTCAGGATTTTTTTAAACATGTAATTTAGTGTTATTATAATTCATAGATTACTGGGAAAAATTACCTTTTTCTTAAATTTAATAATAATTCTTACATAACAAAACCGTGTTTTCTCAAGAACTGAAAAAAATGACTTAACGCCATTTGGAAACAAGATCTTCATATATAAAAGATTATAATGTGAAAAATTATTTTAAAAACAATTTATTTCGGTTATAGGACAAATAAAAATAATAATTTGCCGAATTGAAATTTTAAATGCCAAAATAGCGATATAGGGCCGAACATAGCACTCTATTGGTTCATATCACGTGATTCATGTTCAACCATCATGGAGAGGTAATTCTATATCCATTAAATCAGCACTTTATTTATCTTGCTGGTAGTTAACCTATACAAATATGAGTCGAGGTGTAAGGTAAATATATATAGTTCGGAATTAAGTCTATCGTTCATAGTTATACCCCATTATGCGTTTCAATTTTTTCAATAGTTTATGAAATTTCAGTTTTAGATATTCTAAAATTCTGTTTGAGATTTTTTAAGGTTCAAGACGCATGATTCTAATGTTAACCGGGAATCCTTTTTTGTTTTAGAGTTTTAAATTTTCTTTTCACAATTCTACATTGTCTTCCAAGTGAAGTATATATTTTCATCTTGAAGATGAGAGATTTTTTTTTTTTTTTTTTTTTAATTCATACTACTAAATTTCTCCTTAATTTAAATGTTTTTACTATCGTAGGCGTAGCCAGCTTTACGTGTGTGTGTGTGTGTGTGGGGGGGGGGGGGGGGGGGTAGGGGAGAATTGGCCCAAATTTTAAATTTAAATTTGCAGTAGGAATATATACTATACATGCCGCATACGCATAGATGTGTGTGTGTGTGTGTGTTTTATCCCGTGCGCATTTATATATATGCGTTTATAAGTATGTAATAATTGAATTACATTACTGCGTACACACACAAACACACATATATGAAGTATGTGATATTAATATAATAATTAGAGACATAATTTAAAATTCTCTCTGTTCGCTATATAAATTCGCATCTTTTAACAGATTCAAAAAAAAATTGGTACACATGTTCCTTAGAACCTGGAAGGTACCACTACGCTATTGAAAAGTTGGGTAAAAGAGGAGTATACGAGCTATCTGGGAATCACTGGGGCTAGAAACTTGATATTTGTATTCCCTCTAAAATGGAGTAAAAGGAAAGGGTGCAATTTGAAAGGTGCAGCTGAGTTTTCTTCATTCAAGTTCATATTATTATCCCATAAAAAACAATACTATTGTGAAAGTCACCCCGCCCAGCAAAAAGTCTTACCTTTCTTAAGCAGCCAAAAAAGGATCGATATCAAATTTCGCCGCCGCTATTGAATCCCGGGTACTCAATGCGTAGCTTAATGAAGATCTGCCAACAACACTGCATGTATCTTTCTAATAAATCCTAATCTCTTTCAACATTCTTTGTTATCTGTGCTAGTTTTTTGGCTGCATTATAAAGTTATAATTTAAAATACTTTTACGGCGGGGTGCGTAATAATATTTTAATCTTTACTAACTAAATTTTTTTATTAATTAAAACTTCTACATAGGGTGAAACTGAAGTTGATACTGGGTTTAACAGACCTATAATCTTCCGGAATATTCTGTAAATACATTTTTAAACCTCTGCAAGGCTCGTCTTTTATTCACAGAAAATTCACGAGCCCCGAGTGCGCAGCAATATGTTTGTCTAATGCGTATATATTATGTGAGTGTGTAATTCTTAGGAAACCCGTGTTTATGAATGTGTATTTATAGGATGCGTGTGTTTCATATTGACATTCGAATGAATTTGCATTGTATTTATTTTTTTAAACTCTACTTTTTTAAAGCCACTAACGTCATTTTCATTTCTTGTAATTTCATAATTAAAAATCTGAATGGACTTCACTCGACTTTCTGAACATTTAGTAATTAATGATGTTTAAAAAGGTTGAATCGGAAGAATAATTGAGTAAGTAACCGAATGCGAGAACTTTTTTTATTAGAAAACTGTCACGCCAGATTTGGCACATCTGGCGATCGATGCTCACAACGAGATCCAACGGTATTTCAGTCTAAGGAATACAGATACTTTTCGCTCGTGTAATTCATGCCTTTAATACAGCCAAGGTCGTAGTCAGATAAAAATTTCAGAGTAGGTTCAATATTTAGTATGTAATATTACGTGTTTAAAATGAAACATTTTTTCGACAAATCTGCAACATTTTTCTGAGTTTTTAAAATACCCTTCCCTTAGCTCTAATTTAATTTGGCAGTTTATCCCATGGACCACGAAAGAGTGTTAACACTTTCGCGACCGCATGTTTTGTCTTTTTCACAGTAAGGTCCGCCTGTAGGCGTTATTCTCCTCGGTTACACTATTTCAGAACAAAATTTTCCGTATTCACATTTATATCACGAATGGATATTACACTCTAACCAATCAAAGCATTTATATCCAAAGTATACTGATAGACAGTACAAATATGAATATTGGGGATATTTTTAAGAAATGAATGACATACAAATTGCGAAAGCAACACCCTCAAATGATGTGAATCTACGTCAGTGGTCGCGAAAGTGTTAAGTGAAAATCGTCCAATACAAAAATACCCAAACGTAAATTTTGAGTATCTCTACCGAAGTTCGTGTGTGTGAATTCAATTTATTCGAATTTATTGTATAGGTCCCTATAAAAGCACTAGGCATGCAGTTTTCAGAAACGGACAACATACACAAAAAAAAAAAAAGTTCAAAACTACTTTTATTCTCTTTTAAGTAATTAAAAGCACTTAAGTTTTTAGCTCCAACAGGACATGATACGCGAAAATTCCCTCTAAAAGAGTCTATTACACACATCATTTTTTATAATGATTATATTTCAGCCAATTACTGTAACATTTTATAGCACTTTTTCTGTTTTAGCATAAAAAAACGAATTTCAAATAACATGCATTCATAATAATACAAAGGAATTATGATTTGTATCGCTTGATAAGTTACCAAGTTCCTCTACCATAAGTTCCAAATTTATAAAATTCTATAAATAATTCTTGCAACGATGACTTGAAACATGTCTACCAAATTTAAGCTCAATAGGAAATTCAGTATTTGTACGCTATCGCGTCTACCACATTAATCCAACAATCACTAATCTCCACATATTTCGCATGCTAATGACCTGATATATATATATTAAATCATCGTACTCATTCAGCTATTTCATGCGATGGCGATCTATAATATACATAACATATTCGAATGCAATCGAATTTAGTGTTATCGCGTTCACTCACATACGTACAGACACATAGAAATGCAGGCATCGATTTAAAAAAAAAAAAAATCTGAATTTAGAAGATTCCCTAAGTTTATTAAATGATCTTTAAGTGATTTGAGACCATAAATCGTTATGTATAAGAATTCTATTTTGTATCCGTGTAAGAAAAAAAATAAATAAATAAATAAATAAAATAAAAATAAATAAATTCAACATCATTAAAATCATTAGTTGTGAGTCACCTCTAGCATACATATCAAATACAGCATTTAGACGCTATCGTATTCATTGATACCTATGCATGCATACCTCCATTTAGCAGCATTTTTTTTTTTTTTTTTTTCATATTTGGAGTTTGGAGCATTTTAATTGTTTTCAGAGAATCTATATATTATAAGCAGGCATGAATTTTTTTCGTACGTTTTTAGCCTACTTTCAATAAAAGGAATGGCTTACAAGTAGTAGTATCGTTCGAAAGATATGGTTAATGTGTTTATATATTCTCGTATGAGGCTAAACAAAAGTATATTTCTTAGGACAACAAGAGCATTGATGTGGACAAAATAGAACAATTGAAAAAAAAAAAGCCCTCTTTGCCAACAAGTTTAAAAGATATTACTTTATAATTGAGGTAAAACATAACACTTTCAAAATAAATTATAAGAAATGAAAGTAGTAACTGTTGCTGAGGGAAGCAAGTTTCAGAGGAGACAGTGCCTAATCTCGCTGACAGCTGTGGCCCATGTCATTCGACGGGAAAGTTGGATGTCATGATGACTCATTATCTAATGGATTTTTTAAATTCTGCTTTCGCATTCAGAAAATTTACAATCGTTACATTTTTTCCCCCCCGAAAACTGATCTTTTTTTTAAATGCAATTCTAAGTTTAAAAATCCGAATTTTCAATAAGTGCATTTTTCTCTTTCTTTCTATCTTTTATTCTATTTTATCTATTCTATTTTATTATTATTATTATTATTTGCCGTAAAATGAATACTAAAAATTTATCAATTTTTGGAAAATGAGTACTAATTTAACGATTGTAAATTTTTACGAATGTGAAAACTGAATTTAAAAAACACATTAGGCAATGAATAACTATACAAACAAATTTCCCCATAGGGCCACGGCTGTTGGCGAAATTAGTACTTGTTCACTCCTGAGGGAAAAAATCAGTTATTTAGTTATTCATTCATTATTCTTTTTCGTATATTTAAACCAATTAAAAAAGTTTTTCTTTTTTCCCATCAAGTTTAAATATATTTAAAATGAAATTTAGACAAATCGTGTGAAAAATATTTTAAGAAATGAATGTAGGAATGTGACACAATTACCGCATGCCTTTATGTGGAAGAACAAACAAACAACAACAAAAAAGAAAAAAGTCCCATTGTCCTAAATTAAATCTTTTTTTTTTTTTTTTTTTTTACAGAAATTTATATTTTACTTAGAAACAGAAAATAAGCTTCGGTTTCTTTCGTTTTAAATACACCTTTTCATTTTTTACACGCATTCTTTTGTATTTGAAATGACTACTGAAGAAAGTTATCTGCATGTGCAGTTTTTTAAAATGCAATTCAATGACTGGTGAATTAACTCATTTTCCAGAATTATATTTCCCTATTTTCTTTTACTAGCAGGCTACGCCCGCTTCGCTGGCCACTATATCTAAATGAATCTTCAAAAGAATTGGATCATTATTTATTTTTCACATCACATTATAAATAAAAACTAAAATAATTACATTAGAATCGCTCTAGACCTCGCATCGGGTACTCGCTGACTATGTATTTCAATGATTTCTATGACTTTCCTATGTATTTCAATATGGGTATTTATTGACGATAGGTGGGTCTGCCATTATTTAAGAACTATGATTTTAAAGATAACTGTATCTCAGCGTCTATTAAATATTATAGTTTTTGAACCAAGTACTTTATTGCTCATGCTATTTACACTGTATTACAATTTGATTCCGACCAATGTAATGAAATAAAATAAAAAGTAGATTTTCTTTTAAAAGGAATTAAATACATAAAAAACAAATAAATTCCAATCAGTTTAATCCTTTCTACTATATACTACCATTATTTCCTGATAAATACTATAAATTAGGAAAAAAAAAAAAAAAAAAAAAAAAAAAACTTGTAAAGAAATTAAATTAACAAATGAAAAATAATTGTTGTTATACTACAAAAATTATACATAAACATAACTGTTATAAATACGTTTTTAAATTTTAAATTTAATATATTTAATTTTTTCTACTGCATTACCATTTTATTTTCAATAAAAAGAGAAAAAAGATTCGCCCTCAAATAAATGTATTAAATAAAAAAATAAATTGCATAATATAGCCGTTGCTAAGATACGCAGACGATTACAATCGAAGAATAAATTCATGAAAAAGGAAACATAAAAGCCAATGTTTAAAATCGAAAAAAACATTAATTTAAAAAATTCAAATTCGAAAAACTCTCGATGAGGTGCACACCTGCACGGTCCCAGGTACCTATATGCCAAATTTGGAAGCTCTGCGATCAGTAGTGTGTAGTATTGTGTTTATGTTTAGATTAGATAAATGTATTTATTTTCCTGTTGGAAAAAAAAAAAAAAAAATAAATAAACTCGTATATATATATATTTTTTTTTGGCAACAATTAAATTATGGATTCAATTTAAATGGCTAATTTTTTTCTATTATTAGCTTACTAGCAGGCTTTGCCCGCTTCGCTGGACACTATATTTAAATGATTTCTTTGTAACTGAATATATTTCGATTGGCGACTATTTTCGTCACAGCTTCAGTATGGGACCTCCTTGGCAATATCAAACATTTTTTGTACTTCTCGAATCTGTACAACAAAACTATTATTAAAACAAATATTTTCGAAAACTGTCCAATAGCTGGTGTTAATTCTTCGAATATTCTGGAAACAGTTGAAGCTGTTACTCGTACAGTATAAGTCATTATTCGATGAATGTTCTGGGACAGTCCAAAAAATAGTCACTTGTTCCACAGGAGTAAAGCAAATAACATCAACTACACCAGAGCAAAAATTTTCGCTCATTCACGAAAAATGTCCAGTCGCTTAGAGCTCAATCCCTAAAGTGCAATGACTCAGAATAGGTCTCTGAATAACTCTGGATCGCAGTGACTACGTACTCTTTCGCAAAAATCAACTCACACCTACTTATAACTTTTGGATCGAGAATCCCTTGGTAAGCTCAAGGTCTATCTTCACGTGTTCGGAGAGCTTTGAAACATCGGGAACCCTAAACTATCATTTTTCACCAAATTTGGTCGCCCACTCGCCAAGTTTGTCTCCAAGACTATGCTTTCTATTAAACGTATCTTTATTTAGTTATTTAAATATTAATTTGAATTAATCAAATATTTCTGCCCGACAGCGTGCAAGTGCAGTCACACACAGCAGCTCATTTATTTGTATGTTAAATTAGCGTAGTGATTGGTATATAAAAAAATAAATAAACAACTAAACATTATCGTGCTACACAACTTTATTATATCTCTCCCTTGGCGGCTTTTGAATTTATGTCGCCATATTAGCGATTTTTTATTTATTTTTTTGTATAATTTCTTGCATAAAAATAGAAAGCGTTTTATCTGACACCTTTTCGTTAACATATAAGAACCCTTCATATTCTGTTTATTTTATTAATGGTTTTTAGGTTTAAAATAGTGCTTGATGAAATAAATTTTCTATTTTTAAAACTGCACTTTTTTCTATAAAATTATCTACTCAGATAAAAATAGATCATTTATGTGACTACTATTTCAGTTTATTTTTTTCGTTTTGTAATATTTTATAAATTTTACATTTTTCTTGAACTACCTAGATTAAAATCGCTGTTGCTAAATTAAACCTCTTGGCGAAAAATGTTCGGTGTACTTCAACGCAACAATTTAAAAAATCACCCAGGAGGATCTATAAATGAAACTGATTTTAGTACAACATATATCCTGTTACAACATATATCCTGTACACAACATCCTGTTAGTATCGTAAACTATATTAGCACTTTATCAATGTGTAAAATAAATTTTAAATTAAAAATGATGTCAATTTTCGTGAGATGCATAATTTATTTTTATTTTATTTATTTTTTATTGTTCACGTTTAGATAAATGTATTTATTTTCCTGTTAGAAAAAAAAAATAAATAAAACTCGTATTTTTTTTGGCAACAATTAAATTACAAATAAAATTTAAATGGCTAATTTCTTGCTATTATTAGCTTATAAAATTGCTATTTTATGCATAAAAATAACAAAAAAAAGTTTTTTTTCGGAATAAAAGGCAGCCAACTTTCTAAGTTAGGGTATAAGCTATCTCCATAACAAATTTTATCGAAATCCATCGAGCAGTTTTAGAGTGAAACTCAGTCAAATAAACGGACATTCACATTTATAATATATATAAGATTATTTTCATATTTTTATTAATTAAAAGAAAACTAAACAGGAATTCGAAATTCTGACTTCGATGTGCACAATGATCCTTCGGGGGGCACCTTTGTGTTAAATCTCGTGACTGTCCGAGCTACCGTTTTCGAGAACAGTGAAATATATATACAAATATTGCTCACTTAATAGTATAAGATTTGTCTAGCAAGAGAAGTGAGTGTAATTTAATTTTTTCATCTGTTGACATATGTTTCGATATACACAGTATTCTTCGCTATCGAAATGCCCAGAAGATTGATCGGTCGGATAGAGAGGCAAATAAGATAGAGAAGTTCGTCATGTATAAATAAAATTGCTGATAGCGATTTTTTTTTTTTTTTTTTCCCTTTTTGAAGGATTGGATAGAAAAGTTTTTTTTACACGGAAATTTTGAATTTCTACATTTTTATTTAAATACTTACTTAATGTTTACTAGCACATACTTATTACGGCATCCATTCGTCTTCAACTAATAAGATTAGTTTTCTAATTACTCGTGTCAAATTTGATCCCATTTAGTGATTACAATGCAACCGTTTTGAAAAAACACCTTTCATAAGCCGAATATTTCTAACCGATCATTTTTAGCTATAGGCTCAATGACAAATTTTCTTCCATCAGCAAACTATTATATCGCTCTCCCTCTTTTCAACTACTCACTCTATGAACTCCTCTCTCTAATATTGTTGTGGTAGAACGTCGATCTCGCAATAGAAAGATTGCGGATTCAATACTCGAGTCAGCCGAAGACCACCCTGTACGTCTCTAGTGCGCGCAAAATCTGTTGTGTCTGCAATGTCCTCCATGCACCACACATATAATACCGAAGCGGGGGCGCCATCCCTTCCGCAGAAGATAAAAATTGTGATGGCTTGTCTTCGGACCGCCACTGGGGCGTTAATCCGAAACCGTTGCCCATTGCCCAATATGTACCTATTGACGCGACGTTCAATCAGATTCCTCGCGCTGTTTCCTATCAAGAAACACTAGTTATAGACATAATACTAATTATATAGTTACTAATTATATAGATTATGTAGCTATATAATTATACTAATTATATAGCTACTAATTATAGTTACTAATTATATAGACATAAATATTTCAAAACAGACAATCTATGAAACTAAAATATTTGCTTAAAGGATCACCCATAATAAAAAAAAAAATGTTAGCGAGAAATCGTTATAACCAAATCAAACCTCATCTATTTTTGTCTTTATACAATAGTCATAACATACAACAAACTGCTTTTTTTTTTGGCAGCATGTAATATGTTCGAAATTTTGCTTTCCTCATCACCTCTATTTAAAGACAAGCTCTCTGAAAGACAGATTTTTTTTTTAATGATCTATTAGATCATAAAAAATTAAAAGAATAATAATTTTAAACAAATTAGCCATTTTCAAATGAAATGCAAGGCGCAAAACAGCGCCCTCCAGAAACCTCATTATGCCGCCCTATTTTTTAAAACATTGGGTCCCCCTCAAGCTACGCCCCTGAGAATAGCACGAGCAAACAACAAAAGAAACTTCAGCCAATAAAATGACACGCTAAATCTGTACGAGGTAACAAATTTGCTGACTATAACAAGGCAATTTGTTGAATATGTTTAGAACTTAAAATTATTAAAAATATTGAATAATAAAGTGTAATTTGCTCATACCTTCTTTTGCACATACTCTTGAGCTTCATCTTTAAACTCTTTTTCTTTGCAGACATAAATATCAAGATTTTGACACTTTTTTGCCAATGTTTTTGGAGCATCTTTTCTTTTCTTTGGTTGTCCCCTATTCTTAAATTCAACTATACACTCTCTACTGCAGAATTTTCAAAAAGTGAAACTTTTTTATATGTCATCGCGCAAGACAAACGAATCCGAATAAGTATTAACACTGATGGTGATGCCTAATTTTTATTCAATTATAAATATCGTCTGCATTCAATTATAAATATACTCACATTTGTATAACAGAATTTATTTTCTCTTACGTTTTTCTTAAAAAATCGTCTGTGAAAGTCCAGAAGCAACAGTAAATATTTTATTTTTATTATAATTATTACATAAGTAGTTTTTTTTCTTTGAGTGATAGCTTTATGTTAAATAAAAAAAATCTGGCAATTCACTTTAAAAATATGAGGTACACCATTTTTTTTCACGCGGTATGCTTTAAAAACCTAGTAGAAGTTTAGAAATAATATATCATATGTGTTTGAGCGAATGGGGGGGGGGGGCACAAACTTCAACCTTCTGTTTGAATAGTGTATATAGATCCTAAAAACATTTAAAGCTTTTATTAGAATTAAAATATTTACCGAACAATTCAGAAAGCTAAGTATAAGACCCCCTTGGCGACTTTTAAACTTTCGTTGCCATTTTGGCGATGAATTAAAGAGGCTGCCGCAAATGCATAAGTAAAGATCTTGGCGAGAGTTACGTAGTTCACTATATTTGTACTAAGGTTTTGCAGAGCCATTTTCTTTTTGATATACAACATATTTTACAATTTATATCAACTAAATCACAATTAAAGACGACTTTTGTTTTCAATATGCTTGGTATTTTAATACCGTTGTGTCCCTTTTTAATAATTATTTAATTATTATAGTAGCATTTAGATTATTATCGTTTCCAGAGTGTGATTTGGTTACCTAAAACTAAAAATATTTCTCAATCTCATTTTTTAAATAAAAAACTACTCGTAATTGATTAGCATACTCATTTTTTTTCCAGCACGGAACTAGTTTACATACGGTATATAAAAATTCGATGAATATTTATTGTGAAAATAAGTAAACTACATCAGAAAAAAAAGCTTACTTTTTTACTTAAATATTTTCCAAGTGGCAAGAAAACTAAATGTGGTGTTTAGGCATGCAAGTCTAATTTTCGAAAATTACATATTTTAATATCCCATTTTCTCTAAATTCCTCAGTAAGGGACTCTTTTCGATTTTTAGCCGAGGGCCCCCAAAGGAGCCAGTCCGGGCCTGAATTTAGCCAGCAACTTCATGCCTAACTAACAATGTAGCCATTTTATTCGTTAAGTTTAGTTTACGGTAGCCAAATGTAAATATTTTTAATTAATTTTTTTTTCTTTTCGTCCTTTAAGAATAATGATCTGGAACAGGCTATTTAGCACAATAAACAGCTAAGGTCATCTATTATTATATTTAATCTCATTAAAATATTTTTTAAGAGGATATATATATATATTTTAATCATTTGCTGTCAGAGGTCCAGATGGGGTACAATGGACCACTAAGAAGTGGTCACTTCAGTTCTCTGTCATAATAAACAGATTTACGAACTCTGCATTTTCAAAGTGTTAGCTATATACAAAAATTTCAGATTTAACCTTAATTAGATCTATTATGTCTTCAAAGATGAATAAGAAAGCAATTTACTTTGAGGTTTCTTCTTATTTATTTTTAATAACCATTCAGTTACTTTTGTATTCTTATATTTTTACAAATGTCATACAGCTATAACAAACTAAATTGAATAATGCAATTAAAAAATAATAATACAAATAAATTCGACGAAAAGGACGGTTTTACATTTTGTTGGTTTAATCACAGAAATAAAAGATAAAGAATCTGTTTTTGTGAGATTCATGCAACGAGAACTTCATTAAGATCTCTACATTTTTTTCCTGAGAGTGTTGCTATATCTCTCGTAAATTTTCAAGCTATCGTAATGATGAGTTTTCCAGATCCTACAGCTTCACAAGAAAACAGCAGATTTTCAGTGACACAAAAATTGCTGGGCGTATCATTTCTTAACTTTAATGTTCATTCATTTACATCATTTGTATGAATCGAAGACATAAATAAACAAATATAATACATTCTACGTTTTATACAATTAAAAAACATTAGTATGCTTTTTTAATTTGGCCTGTGGTCCATAGTACTCCCATGTCATGGACCTTTGTACCCCGCGGTCGGGGTACAATGGTCCATTTTGTCAGATATTAAAAAAAGTGACCATAATTATTGCTTTTGATTGAGTGCCACATAAGACCCAATATGCAATAGCGAGAAATTATTACTTTGTGAGTCAACACCTAAAATTTCCAAAATGGGTCCATAGTACCCGCACTCTCTCCTATATAAAATATCCATAAGAAAGAAATGACAAAAATGGGATTCTCCGGTCATGATGTAAAACAAACTCTTATTTTAAAAGAAAGAAAAATCAGTTTCTTTGGAGAAAAGGTAAATTATCTTAATAACGGATACATTCTTGAACTTACATGTGAAATGGCTTCGAAAGTGTATGCCAGAAATGAACGAGTTTAGAGTTAAGAAGAATTTTAACTGATTATGAACAATTTTAATGGACCATGCCTAAAGAAAGCACTATTTTATTACAACCTTTTATTCCTTTTCAATAAATTTTAATATCTATGATATTTTGTTGCGTGAGGGCATTTCCTCCCCCCTGGCTACGGGCATCCTATTGAATGTGATCAGTTGAAAACAAATGCGTAATGATCCCATTCTATAGATTGCCTTTTTATAAAGTCATTTGTGTGTCTGTTCATAAAGTGGTTACTTTTCACTCTTCTAAGTATAATTCGGCAATTATTCCTACTATAAGCAATGCTCGAAAAGTGCATTCATTTTGGCATAGAATCTGATAAGCTTAAGAGAAATTCTAACGATTCAAATTTTGGGGATACCCTTAAATTTATTTTGCATTAGACATACAGAAAGCAGAATATAAATTTTATCTTTTCTATATTCTATAGAATCGTACAAATTTTAATATACTAAAAAAATGCACTTAAAAATCGGTACAAAAACAATCTTCTAGTCAAAATTCTGTATATAAAAAGCTGAAAATTTGTCAATCTTTTTGGATTCTTAGTTCGCTATACAAAGCTACACCATTCAATCGATCGCTACGAAAAGTGTTCAGGACAAAATCTAGCTAACACCATATTTATTATTATTGTTATTCAATCAGATAATTGGTTCAAAAAATATTAAATAAAAATCCTATTTCAATCTTAAATTATTAGAAAAAAAAAAAGTGTCAGAAATAAATAAGTAAACGTCGGGGAGGAAGAATGAACGTGCAATTTTTTTTTTTAATTAATTAATTTGTAGTTTTATTCGTTTAAGTTCTCCCAATGAGTTCAAATTAGGATTATATTGAGATAATACATGTGATTATTCCTTTAAATTTTTTTTCTCAATTTTGATTGTACTAAAATTTGACGGTCATATAAATAACTAACATTCATAATGTCATAAAGCTAAAAGATTTTTATTTTAAATTCTATCTCATACTTTCTTTTCAAATCAAAAATTTTATAAGCACAACTCAACCCGAGCAGTGTCGGGTAGAGTTATTTGTGAAGCTATGTTATAAGGAATATCCAATGTAGAAAAGTTGATATCAAGGAAATAAGAAAATCACGCTGATCTATCTACAACAAACTTTTAATGTTAATAGTAATTGATAGATGGCAGCACCATCTCCTCCCAGGCTTACCATCTGCATTATAAAATCGGCATCCCTTCACAATCGCAATTTTTAAAAAGAAGCTGTAACTAATATTTCTTTTTTCAAATTGTATGCAAAGTTTATTGTCTATGCAGTTGCAGTGCAATATATAAATATCATCCGAGTCATTCTTGATAGGCACTTGGCCGTTGTGAGACCGCAAATATTCGGTACCCAATGGCCAAAAAACTTACGATCTATTCAGCCACCGTCATTAAGTGCTGACATCTATATTTCACTATTGTAAGTAAAGAAGCTTTCAAATGATAAATTTAACATAAAGTTTTCAAGACAAGATGGTTTGATTTTAATAAAAATAATTAGATATTTTTAAATTTTAAACAGAATTTTTTTTTAAACTTAATTTCATAAATACATGCTTATAACTGGTATTAAAAGACTTGGTCAGTGAAGTGGTATTTTAATAATTGATTGAGATTATTTAATTCAAAAAGGGATAAAATTTTATCTACATATGTGTATAAATTGTAATTCCAAATGTTATCTATTTATTTTTATTTAATGACAATTACAATGCAAAGAGCATAACTATATATATCCAAAGTGATCTAAATATTTTTTTAAATATTTAATTCAGCTTTGTAATAGAAATAGGTAGCGAAAAACAATATAAAGTTAAATTAAAATATTTTTCAACAAAATAATCATTATATTTTCTTCAGATTTTTTTTCAACTTATTGTTTAATTTCATGAGTACAGGCTTATAACTGGTATTAAAAGATTTGGTTAGTGAAATGGTATTTTAATAATTGACTAAAAATCTGATGTGGGCACCACATGACTTCCTTATACACTTTTAGAAATATACATAATGTTAAAAAACATTGACATTGGACCCGAAACAGTTGGCTAAAAATATTTTTAAAAAATGAATTATCACCGTGTTCTGAGTTTTCTGAAAGTTAGCTAAAAACCGATTGCAAGATTTGTACTGGTAACGCTGACGAAGGCAGCAGGGACCCGAAAAAATTGGCTAAAAGTATTAAAAAAAGGAATTTTACCATGTTCTGAACTATTCTGAAAGTTTCAAATGTCTACCTAGTCGGGAAGTTAGTTAAATAATTTTTTTGTTGGACCATATAAACGCTGCCGAAGGCAGCAGGGACCTGAAACAGTTGGCTAAAAGTATTAAAAAGATGCATATTCACCGTGTTCTGAACTATTCTGAATGTTTCAAATGTCTAGCTAGTCGGGAAGTTAGTTAAATAAATTTTCTGTTGAACCATGTAAACGCTGCCGAAGGCAGCAGTGACCCGAACCAATTGGCAAAAATATTTTAAAAATGCATTGTCACCGTATTTTGAGCTTTTCCGGAAGTTTTAAATGTCTAGCTAGTCGGGAAGTTAGTTACAAATCGATTCCAAGATTTGAACTGGTAATGCTGCCGAAGGCAGCAGGGACCATATACAGTTGGCTGAAAGTATTTAAAAAATGCATTTTCACCGTGTTCTGATCTAATCTGAAAGTTTCAAATGTCTAGCTAGTCGGGAAGTTAGTTAAATAAATTTTCTGTTGAATCGCAAAAACGCTGCTGAAGGCAGCAGGTATCGGAAACAGTTGGCTAAAAATATTAAAAAAATGCATTCTCAACGTGTTCTGAGCTTTTCTGAAAGTTTCAAATGTCTAGCTAATCGGAAAGTCAGTTAAATTGCAAGATTTGTCTAAACCGTTTTTGAGTTATTACCGTTTTTTGATACATTATGGCCAAATTTTTGTCATTATGAACCTAATTTTCCTAAATATCTCCAAAACGGAAAATCATAGAAAGTCCAAAAAGGGAGGTGCACAACTAGATGTTATAACAAACCTATGTACCAGTTCGCAACTTTCTACGTCCAACCGTTTTTGAGTTATGCGACATACCCACACACAGACACACACACACACATACAGACGTCACGAAAAATCGTGTAAAATCCCTTATATCTCTAAAACGAGAGCTCGTGTTAAGATGACACTTGCAGGTGTGCAACTAGACATCATAAAAGTCACACGTATAAATTAGCAACATTCAGCGATCATTCGTTTTCGAGCAATGTGAAATACAAAATCCATTTCGCAAATCGGGATTACTATACTTCCTTATACTTTGTATAAGGAAGTAAAAAATTATTTAATTAAAAAAGAAGTAAAAGTTTATGTATATATATATTTTCCTATTTCCAGAAAGAAAATTTTCTTTTATTTAATGACAATAATTAGAATGCATACTACATATATTTGAAAAATTAAAGTGATCTAACAAATTCTATAAAATATTGAATTGAGCTTTATAACAGAAATAAGTAGCTAAAAATAATATAAAGTTAAATTAAAATATTTTCGAACAAAATAATTATCTTTTCTATTTATTTACCAAAGAAAAAAAAAAAGCGAGAGAGGAAGAGAAAGTGAAAAAAGAATAAAAAGGTAATAAACTATAAACATCCTTTATTTTATGAAAATTTGACATATTAAATAATACACTTATAATTTTGCATCATGGATTACACCAGTAAGTTTTCTCATACTGCATCGCCCGTCGCGCAGCATAAAAAGGGGCGCGTTCAGGACTTAGGCAGAGGGTCCTGTTCGAAAAATTTGTTACAGTCTCCGGCATCTGGTTTACCCTTGGGTGTAACTAGTGCGAATGCTACCGTGACTACTGGTTTACCTTCGGGTGTAACTGGTACCACGGTTTCAGCTTGGTCTGAGCACAAGGTTCAGGATGCTGACTCTGGTTTGGTCATTGCCAGTAATGCAGGTCCATCTTCTGGTAGAGGGGCTGGCTCCGTCTTGCAACCCACAGTTGAGGGTTTGCCTTGCGTTCAGGTTCTGACTAAAAGCCAGAAGAAGAACCTGAAGAAAAAGAAGAAGAGACAATTGTCTCGTTCAGCTGCTGGTGGTAGTGGTGGTGGTACTAAAAGGCCTCGGCCTGCTGGTTCTACACCATCCCCTACTGTACAGGTGACGCAGAAGAAGTTAAGGAAGGAGGTCCAACCTCGGAGGGAGGTTCGAACTGGGAAGGATGTTCAACTTCGGAAGGACGTCCAACCTAGGGAGAGCATCCAACCTGGGAAGGACAACCAACCTTGTTCCTTTGCTCATGCTGTCAAGACGACTAGGATAGCCATTGTTAAGAGGGATTTTCCTTCTGACAAGTTGTCCCTGGATGATTCTGACAGTATTCAGCGTGAGATTTTGGTGCTGATTGACTCTATTCCTTTTGGAGACAGTCTGCCTGAAATTCTCGGCAATAACTTGGTCAAGGGAGCTTTGATTCTGCAGTGTGGTAATGTGGCTACTCTGGAATGGATCAACTGCAACTTTGACAAGAAGGTTTTGGGTGATTTGGTGCTCAGGGTTCTGAATGCAGATGAGTTGCCCAAGCCTGTTAAGGTTGCCTTCAAGACCAGAGATAAGTTCTCGGACCCTAGTTCGTTTCTGAGGCGTCTTCAGCGTTTCAATCCTGAGCTGAAATCTACGGAGTGGCGGGTTTTGCAGTTCTCTGCGGGACCGAGCTCTGCTAGATGGATTCTTGAGGCTGATTCCGAGGATGTCGAGGTAATACGCAGGGCTGATTACTGTGCACTTACTGGTCTAGATCGTGGAGTCTTTAAGATTCTTCATGATCCAAACAAAAGAGAACCTAAGGAGGCAGTGTCTACTGTTCCTGTGGTCCCTTCTGATGCTTTGTTAGCCTCGGACTCTACTGGGCTCCATGCTCACATGGATCTCCCTGCTTCTGAGGTGTCTCCTGATGTTGAAGTGGTGCCTTCCCCATCGGCTTCTGCTTCCTCTCAGGTTAGCTCCTTGGGCACTGCTCTGGGTCTGTCTGACCTTGCACTGGACTCTGAGTCGGAGGGCTTAATGCGACCTGACTCATCTTTGTCTGTGTGTGAGATTGATAAAGCTTTGGAGCTTTTGCAGGAGGACTCTCCTGAGATGGGCCATGATGGGTAACACTGCCTGGCATTTCACTCTTTTCTTTCTCCTATTATGTGTCAGATTAGAGTTGGACAGTTGAATCTCCATCACAGCAAGGCTGCTTCTGCCCTTCTCTCTAAGAGGTTGGCTGATGGTGAATTCGATATTGCTCTTATTCAGGAGCCTTGGACCCATGATGGTAAAGTCATTGGTCTTAGCACTAAGGGTTTCAATATTTTCTATGACACCTTCTGTGATACGCCCAAGGCTTGCATTATTGCTAGGTCTGAACTTAATGCCCTTAACCTTGTCAACTTCCTGAATAAGGACCTGGTTGTGGTTAAGGTTAATCAGAAGGACAGGGTTACTAATGCTAATTTTGTCTTTGTTTCTGCCTATTTACCATATGAGGAGACTGACCCTTTGACTGATTTGGCTAAGGCTGTTTTCAGTTATTGTTGTTCAGGTTTTAGGCTCATCTTTGGCTGTGATGCAAATGCTCACCACACTTTGTGGGGTAGCAGTGATTGCAACAAGCGTGGGGATGTGCTGATGGATCACATTTTATTTTACAGCTTGTGTATTCTTAACAGAGGCAATGAACCTACTTTTGTTACTGTTAATAGAAGAGAGGTTATTGATCTGACTCTGTGTAACTCTTTATGCTTAGAGTACATTTCTGATTGGAAGGTTTCTGATGCAGTTACTGCTTCTGATCACCAACTGATTACTTTTTCAGTTAAAGGTCTCTACCATGTAAAGGTAGAAAGGAGGAATCCTAGGTCTACTGACTGGGGTTCTTTTGAAAAGTTTCTCAGAAGAGGACTTTCCACCTTTTCTGGTAAGTTCAACTCTACTGATGATATCGAGTTGACTGTTGACCAGTTGCAACAGATCATTCTCAATTCTTATCATAGTAGCTGTAAGCTTACAATCACTAGCTCCCCAAGGCGCATTCCTTGGTGGTCTTCTGAGCTTAGTTCTTTGCGTAAGAAATGTAGGAAGCTCTTTAACAGAGCTAAGAAATCTGATGAGTGGCAGGCCTATCGGGATGCCCTCACTACCTACAATAAGGCTATTAGGGCTGCTAAGCGACGTTCTTGGCAGTCTTTCTGTGATGGCATTAATGATATTTCTGCCACTGCTAAGGTGGCAAAAATTTTGACCAGGGACTATAATTCTAGTCTCAATGCTATTCGACTTCCTATTGGCAGATACAGTGAGTCGAGTGATGAGACTCTAGCTGAACTGCTGAGAGTTCATTTTCCCGGCTCTGGTGCTACTGATTGTGATAGCCATAGCTCTCTCTCTTCACATACTTGTGGTAAGGACAATTGGGAAGCTGCTAAACTGGTGGTTACCCTTGATAATGTCATATGGGCTATTAAGTCTTTTGAGCCTTTTAAGTCGCCAGGGATGGATGGCATCATTCCTGTGCTTCTTATCAAGGGCATTAATTTTCTTGCCCCGATTCTTTGCAGAATTTTTCGTTCTTGCATTGCTTATGGGTATATACCTCAATCTTGGAGGAATACTAGGGTGATTTTCATTCCTAAGCCTGGGAAGGATAACTACTTTGATGCCAAGTCCTTTAGGCCTATTAGCCTCTCTTCTTTTTTGTTGAAAGGAATGGAGAAGCTGGTTGACAGATACCTTAGGGACTCTGTTAGTGTTGATAGGCCACTGTCTTCCTCACAGCATGCTTATCAACCTGGAAAATCTACTAATACTGCATTGTATGAACTTTCCTTTCTTTTAGAAAAGTGCATTAATGATAGAGAAATTGCCCTTGTTGCTTTTCTTGATATTGAAGGGGCGTTTGATAAGGTCCCTTTTGACATTATCATTCGTGCTCTAGACTCGAGGGGTGCTAATCCTATTATTACCAGATGGATTGCTAATTTGCTATCCTCTAGGTATGTTTGTGCCTCTTTTATGGGTACTTGCATGAAGGTTCATGCTAGCTCAGGCTGTCCACAAGGGGGAGTGCTCTCTCCTATTCTGTGGTGCATTGTTGTCGACTCTTTGTTAGTCCATTTAGCCAACCTTGGTATTCCATGTGTTGGTTTTGCTGATGATGTGGCTATTGTTGTCAGGGGCAAGTTTGGTAACTCTGTCTCTGATGTAATGAATGGTGCTCTTCAGCATGTTGCACATTGGTGCTTTGATTCGGGCTTATCTGTTAATCCATCTAAGGTAAGCCTTGTTCCATTTTCTGGGAGAAGATATCTAAATCTTGGTGATGTCTACTTCCTGGGTAATAGGCTAATGCCTTCTAATGAGGTCAAGTTCTTGGGTGTATTCTTCGACACTAAGTTGAACTGGAGTAAGCATACTGAGTATTGCTTACGTAAGGCCTTAAAGGTCTTTTGGGCATGTAAGAGTTCCATTGGAAGAACCTGGGGTTTATGTCCCAGGGCTGTCCATTGGATCTACTCCATGATTATATGTCCTATCATCACTTATGGCTGTATTGTCTGGTGGTCTTGGACTAGGCTGACTACTGTTAGAATTAGCTTTAATAGGTTGCAAAGGATGGTCTGTGTTGCTCTTTCAGGCTGTATTAAGACTACTCCAACTGCTGCCCTTGAGTGTTTGCTTGGGCTTCTTCCACTTCATTTGCGTATTGAAGCTGAGGCTTTAACCTGTATGAAGCGTTTTATGTGTCTGGGCTTGTGGAAGGATTATTCTAGACATCTGTCTTGGGGTTCCCTCATTTCATTTGTTGCTGATCTTCCTTCTTTCGTTATGCCTAGTGACTACATGGTTATGAAATATGCCTTTCATAAGCCTTTTAAGATCTTTTTCCCTTCCAGGGAGGATTGGCGTATGTCTCCTAGTTGGCTTAATGGCAACTGTTTGGTTTGGTATACTGATGGTTCTAAGCTTGGTTCTCATTCTGGGGCAGGTATCTACTTGTCCTGGGGATGAAACTCGGCTTTCTTTCCCTCTTGGAAAGTTTGCCACAGTTTTCCAGGCGGAAATCTTTGCTATCATCTTATGCTGTAAGGTGTGCTTAGATAGGGGTTATCATAACTTAACCATTCATATCTGTTCTGACAGTCAAGCGGCTCTCCTTTCATTGGTGAGGTGTAAGTTCACTTCTCTTCTGGTTTGGGAGTGCTACAAGGTTCTTTGTGAGCTTTCTTCCTACAATAAGGTTAGTCTTCACTGGGTACCTGGTCATATGGGCATACCTGGTAATGAGCTGGCTGATGAGTTGGCTAGGTCTGGTTCCAGCGCACTCTTTTGTGGCCCTGAGCCTGTTCTGGGAATTTCTCCCACTGCTTTCAGGGCTTCTATCTTCAAGCTCCTTGGTAAGGAGCACTATAGGCAATGGCGTAATTCTGATGGTCAAAGGCAAGCAAAAGAGCTTAATCGTGACTATCCTGGTCTTCGTCATAAAGAGCTTTTAAAGCTTAACAGGAATGGTTTGAGGAAGGTTATCGGCCTTCTTACTGGTCACTGTACCCTTAAGAGACATCTGAACATTATGGGAATCAGTTCTGATCCCATTTGTCGGGGTTGTTGTCTGGAAGAGGAGACTGCTCGGCACATTTTATGCGACTGTGAGGCCTTTTCTGCGCACAGGTTTGAGCATCTTGGTCGGCATCTCATTGAGCCTTGGGAGCTGCAGGATATTCCTGTCAGGTGTTTGCTGAACTTTGCTTCAGCTACGAGACTTTTCTCTTAAGGATGCATTTGGGTCGGGGTACAATAGACCTCTGGTCGATGTGCCTAGTTCTTAGGTCCTGCTGAGAGCTGCCCTCCCTGTCAAGTCATAAGTCATACACTTATAAACAAGCACTACACTGCAAATTAAGAAATACAGAATAAAAGATTAAAAAAAAAATCACCTTTTCATTGAAAATTTTGATTTTAATTAAAAAAAAAAAAAGTTTATTTAAATCTTGATTTTGCATACAACAAACGATGTGAGGGCTAGTGGTCTGACGGTCTGACAGCATACTGAACAAAACCAGTATTTTGATGGTGGAGCTGTGAGGATGTTCTTGCATGACCAATTGTACCAATTTAGACACTGTATGTATTGAGTTATCTTCTAAATTGGATGAACAGTCGCAGCATTTCCACCCTATTTGAGTTATGGCTCGTATACATCTCCTCAATAATCTAAAAAGTGTCTGGGTCAAAAGATGATTTTATTGTTTCTAAATCTATTCTCTCATCCCTCAGTCGTTGAAGAGGTTCAATTTCTGGAATGTCTGTCACTTCGTTCTCTTGAATTAATTGACCACCCAATTCCATGCAACTTTCAACAACAGTATCATTTACGAAATACTGTAAAATTGTTTTAATTTTTGTCCTTTCAACATAGGCGTGCCATCTGGAGTCAGGGCCTAATTAACGTAGGGGCAGGTGTCCCGGGCCCTCACAATGCCCTTTTGCTGCTGGAAACTATAAAAAGTAGTATCATATAATGCAAAATTCTGTCTTGTTAGTCCCATATACAGTTATATATGCACTTTTGCCGATTGTTGAAAAGTGCGAGGGGGGTTCACGAAAGTATGTGTGTCCCGGGCCTCACATGAAGTTAATCGGGTCCTGTCTGAGATACATGCAAAGAGGAGGAATATCTTTTCTCAAAATAAATTTAAGCAGACATAATGATGTCCATGTGCATGCATCACAGGAGCATGGGCATTAATTAAATAACAGTATTAACACGCTTATTAAATATTATCAATTATTTCTACATACAAATTTCACCGAGTGCCTTTTCTTTTAAATCTATGTACATACTGTTGATAATTAACTGAATACACACACACATACATATTGTGTACAGTCGGCAGCAAAATTATTCGAGTGCTAGCAAAAATTCCTATATAAAAAAAGTACACTTGATACTGGGGCTCTTTTGTGCTTGAATCAATGTCTGGGACATTAGCATGAATTTCTTGTTTTAAGGGCATAAAACAAATTTTCACCTTTGCATAAGGAAATTTTTCTGTCTGCAAATCTTTGTCCCCTATAAAAACCTTAACAATACTCCAAGCAGTCTTTGAAATAATTCATCATGGTTCTAACACAGAGTTTACTCTCTGACCTCAATATGAACAATCTCACTCTCTCCATTGCCATCAATGGCCAGTAAAATGAATAAATGACGTTTATAATTGTTTACTTTATAAGTAGCATAAAATATTATGACTTCTGGAAATTTATTAAAGATGGACTGCATCCTCTCATCTTGAAGAAAGATCCCTTTTGTGTCATATGCAATTTTTACAGTTGCATCAGGAATGTTCTTCATTTCATTCGCCTATTTTTGAGAATTATTTGAATGTAATTTTGTTGACAAATTGTGTAATAGTTTCAAAATTACAGGCCTTTCCACCTCTTTGAGACATTAAATGTGCCTGTTTTATTGCCACCTGATTTTAGAACAACTTCTGCCTCTTTTAATTCTTCCTCATTCAATTTCAAATGTACAGGAAGATGGAGAAAAGTTTCTTCTGAAACAATATGGTTAGTATGCTCCCTATTTACTTCCTTCACCTGGAGAAAACCTTGATTTGAAGTTAAGTTTAAATTGGCATCCAAGCTTGCCACTTTTAACAATTATCCTAATGCCTTTAGCTTTGGGACACATGGCTTTTTTTTGCCGTTTTTGCAAGTGTAAATCACTGTTCATACAGTAGCTTTTCTCTGTACTTATGTCCTTCAGGCTATTTTTCACATTTGGCAGTAACAAGAACAACAAAATTGTCCATTTCATATTTTTCTTTGGCAGAAACAAATTCTGAGAACAACGAAAAAATTCCCCCCCCCCTATAAAATGGCGAAAAAGGGATGTTTGGCCTTGAAAAGGGTCATTGTGCTTCATTCATACTACTAGACATTGATACAATGTCGTAGGTGAAGAAAAAAGAATCTTATTAAAAAACAATCTTAAGTATAAAAATAGAGAAACATGTCCGAACCACAGAAAAACTAACTCGAAATGAAAACGATCTTAAATATCAAATCAGTTACAATAATGAAAAACAGATGGCAGCACTAAACAGTGAGGCTGATTAGCAAGATAGCAAGTTCAAAATACCTACAGAGTTCGTCCATAATGATGGAATAATCCCTCGTGATTGGTTGTGGGGAAGCATAGCAGTGGCAAATAACGATCAGAATAGTTTTTTATTCAACATTTCACATACCTGCCAACATTTGAAAATGACAATTAGTAGCACACCAATTTTAAAAATGGATTGGATGGTTGGTTGGTTCATTTTTATCATGGAACACACGAATCCTAAACAAATAAATGTATATTACCGTATTTTCTTGCGCATAATCCACAGGGTACTATTTTCAGCCCTGGTGAAAAATTTTCCATAGATAATACGCAATGCCGGATGCCAGACATCCGGCTTTTATTTGCCACAGCAATCCAGCCACATTATGTTAAATGTTTTTTATTCCCACTCTCTCCCGCAGATTAAATATTTTTAAAGTTATTATTTTTATCGAAATAATTTGCATTAGTGTTCATATATAAAGAAAGACTGTACTGTTTAAGAAACAAACACGATTTATGAAATCAGGTGTAAAACAATTTTATTCTAAGTTCAGAATTAATCTTTTTACACTATATTCAACCAGTTATTAAAATTCAGCAAAAATGCTAGCCAATTAATAAATATTTTTGTTGTGTGTTAATTTTAAATATAAATTATAATTATTAAAAAAATCATAGTCTTAGCATTGGGATAATTATTTTTAAAATGTTAAAATATAAATATTAAGCACATTCAAATGCTTCTGCAGGCGTTTGATCGATTGTTAGGGGAGGGGAGGAGATTTAAAAAAAAGAAAACAACACAGTGAGAAATATTGAACAATTCTACTTTTTTATAGGTTCTAGAATCTAATAAAGTAAATTTAAAAAGAGCATTGGCATTTATGTTGTGGATGGAAAAAGATTAGGAATACCAAGGTGTCACAAGGCATTTGTTTCCCGATCGTTAGGGGGTGGGGCGCGAGGGGGGGACACAAAAAAATACACGAATGAGAAATATTTAACAATTCTATCTCTTTATACATAAAGCAAGTTTAAAATGAAAATTGACATTTATGGAGTGGGTGGAAAAAGATTGAAAAACCAAAAGATTGATAGTAAAAAATATTGCAGTTTTGGTGCTACATAAAAATTCGTAATTTTGTGCCGATTTTCGTAGCATCATAGTTTACGGCCCAAATTCGTAGCAACTACGAATTATTCGTAGCAGTTGGCAGGTCTGATTTCATGTTGAAATTTAGTGAAAACTTTTACAGATATTTTCAAAAATACATTTTTAGTACCATTATATATCATTTACATAAATTAATTATAAGTGTTTTTCTTTTTACTATTTGTTTAGATTTAAGATAATATATACATACATTATTACTATTATTCCCCACAAACAAAATTTGCAGCAGTGAATATTTTTAAGATGAAAATATACAAGATTCACACATACTTTTTATTTTAGTTTTATTTTATATGTAAAAAACTAGGAAAGTAGGATTTATGCTACTTTCAGTGTAAGAGGGGGTTAAAATTCGTAGATAAATTAATATTATCAATGTTTCAAATATGAATTATTAAATCCCTACATTATCTCCCTTAAATAATATTTATTTGTACTTGAGATTTTTCTAAAGCACAAAAAATAAAGTAAAATGAAAATTAATAATTATATTTCTCTCTCTCCCCCCCCCCCACACACACACAGATATATATATATATATATATATATATACATATTGTTGGAAGTAAGCTGGTAACACACTTGCTACACATTTTAATTTGAAAAATGATTTCTCTTTTCTTTTCATTAATAAAAACAGTCAATTAAAAAATTGGAGTATTTTTAATAATTTAAAAAGAAATTTTAGTAGATCTTCATACGATTCATTTATATAGTTAAATATTATTTAATATAATTATTTAGTCAAATCGAAGTAACATTTTACAGTGTGATAAATAGATAGAGTATTACATTTACCAAATTTTACTTCAAAAAATAAAAATAGTTTATTAGATGATTTTTTTTTTTTTTAAATTCAATTTTATTTATAATGATGGCAATGTCAGATATTTTCTCATTAAAAACTATCAGTGTATTACCCGCAAATATTAACTTTTAAAGTTATATCATTGTTTCTCTACTCCATTTGGATGGATTTTAATAGAAGTAAAATAATATAGGAAGAAAGGCGGATAGAAATACTTTTTTGTTCTGTAAATAGGACTAATAATGAATGCACACTCATGTTTAGAGCATTCAAATACCATCTCCAATTACTTTCAATCAACTTATCTCAAAATTATACTCTCTTTTTACGAATTTCATATGTATTAAATGCTCGCCTTAAATTTAAGCACTCTAATTTCCTTCTTACGACTTTCTGAAAAAAATGAGGGATTTTTTGTATAATTAAAAAAAATGTATACAGTTTCCACCACTTATTAAAATCACATTAAGAGGCTGATTTTTATATCCGGCGAACGTTCCTGCCCTTATCTCGCCTGCAGCCTTGGCCCATGTTATTCTATGGGAAAATTTGTTTACATAATGACTCATTTCCTAATGAATATTTTTCAATTCTGTTTTCACATTTAGAAAATTCATAAGCATTAAATGAGTACTTGTTTTCCAAAAATTGATTTTTTTAAATTTTAGTATTTCGTTTTGCGACTAGAAAGAGGAAAAAAAAAAAAAAAAAAAAATGAATTTCTCAAAAATGAGTACTCATTTAACGGTTATGAATTTTTTGACTGCGAAAACAGAATTAAAAAATATACATTAGGTAATGAGTAATTGTGGAAACAAATTTTCCCATAGGATAACATTGGCCACGGCTGTCCGCTGGATTAGGTATTGTCCCCTCTTAAGGAACAGGTATTACTTCCCTGAATTTCGAAAGAAACTTCAAAAGGTTTTGAATAATATAATTAGTAAACAATATTAATTGATTTTTGGTAGATAACTAATTGTTTCTTCTATATAAGTAAATTAAACGAATTGTAAGTTCCTGTGCACTTTTGTTAGAGGGAAATCATCATTATTTTACCAAAAGTTCACGCTGTTCTTATATATTTAAAATCTTTCTGTTTAAACCTCATGAATTATAGTAATTTCAAAATAAGAACTAGAAATTGCCTTCTAATAATTAGACAAAAAAAAAAAAAAAAAATCAAGTCAAATTTGTATTTTATTACTGTGCTTTGCAAAATACATTCCTTGAAATTGTTACGGAGATAAGTTGCGGGACGTGCTTAATTTATAACTGTGCTGCAAGTATAAAATCTTGAACAATGAGCGATAACAGAAGGTTTGTTGTGCTTAAAAAGAAAAATCACAATGTAAATAAATTTTTTTTTAGTGTGCATAAATGATATTTTTGAGTTTATTAACCGGCGATGCTCGTTTTATTAAGTGGCAGTTACTGTATATTATAATTATTTTACATTAGATTTCATTTTTCTTTCTTTGTTCCTTTATCATTATCTGATAGCTTGTCACATACTTAATTACAAAAAAATGCTACCCCCAAATCTTAAAAGAAAAGAAGCATATGTATTTATTCAATTTCAAGTCTATAATTCACAACATTCACAGTAGATGGCGACACCAAACATACATTTATATTCTGTTTCAGATATTTAGATACAAGATTTTACTCTGAAATGAGTATAAATCAGACTTTTTTTTTTTTAATAAAATAAAATTTTAAAAAATCTGACAATTTTACATATTTTAATCAGAAAAATATTTACTCATACATATTAATGATGAAAAAAAAAAATCACTAACTTTTAAGGGCAGGATGGGGAGAAAAAAAAAAAAAAAAATACTTATCATTTTAAAATATGAACATATAGCCACTAAAATAATGACCATCAATCTTTTCATACAGATGATCTACAATATTAAAAAAAAAATGTATATCGGAAAATATTTGAATAGATTTTTAAATTTAGTTCAAAATATCGGCCAAAAAAATTATTCCGATGCCTAATGTTGATTAGCTGCTGCGTCGCATCCTCGCGTCCAATCAAAAGGGATTATTCCATCATTATGGACGAACTATGTAGGTACTGTGAACTTGCTAGCATGTAGGCAAATAAGCTATCGGGACCCAGGACATCTATTCTCCGACCAGACTATACCTCAATTCCGACTGTGGCAGTCGTTATTTTGATCATGTGATGCCACATTCCAACTTTTGATTTGACGACTGTCATTGTTTAAGGACAGTCGCTATGGCAATCGGATCGGAGAATAGATACCTAGGTACCGAATAGCCACTTCGCCATAGTGAACAATGACTTCGGAAGAAGAGGCAGGGGCAAAAGGTACAATTAGAGATTTAAACCCGATTTCCGTAACTGACCTCAACAAAGATTAATATTCATGCATATATATTTAAAAAAAAAAAAATCAATGAGATTTATTATTTTTACTTCCATTACAGACTAACGTAGGTAATGGAAGTATTGCATAGGTATTCAGTCAAAAATTATAATAGTATAGTATTGAGTTATCATCTGTCTTTTGAGGGTAAAAAAGTGTTTTTTGCAGATTGGTCAATCAGTGCATGCCTATGTGGGTAGTAGGGAACGTTCTGAGTATCACACCTCCAAAACGAAAAAAGATAAAACAATGAAACTTTATAATTAAAACAAGCCCAATTTACAGACGAGTTTGCCAACTTTTAGGGAAAACTGAAAAACTAGAAGTGGAAACGTGTCTCAATTTAAGACCTTTATCTTAAAAAACGGCTCGAAGATTTTCTTCAAATTTGCTATAAAGCCTTCCTTTCAGTTGTCCTTTTATATTAGTTGGTTACTACTGCAGGGAAATTGATAGGCGTTCGTAAATTTTAGACTAGGGGGTGCATCCCAGACTGTTGCCAATTATCCATTGTGCAGTATTAGTGCGACGTTAAACCCCAAAAACCAACTGTAAATTTTAGGTCTCTGAAGTAGGAATTATCTTCTTAGCATTTAGTACAATTCATTTCACTTGACTTTTACTATTGATAATTAAAAATAGTACAAATATTTCCATCTTGTCTTCTTTGCAATCATTTAAAAGATAATAAATAAACTGTTAATTGTGTAGACAAAATTTAGTGTATAATCCCCAGCCCGCCCGTTCCCGCTCTTCGATGTCTTTTTCTAGTCAATTTTCTCCTTTTATTACTTCCAGTGTGAGCCTTTTTTTTTTTTGTAACACACTTGACATTGTGAGTTTTTTTATTGGTTTTCGTCCCATGCTATTCCTATGGAGTTAGAGGTGCCAATTTTCGATAACAACTATCAGTAATCAGAGTTATATACTTATGCAACATGGAGAAGTGAACCGTGTCACAGAATAATTTTTATGTAAAAGCCCACATATAATAATGAATTGCACTGTTTTTGTAAGCAAATATATAATATATTAATTAGAAAAATTTCTAAAACAAAAGTAAATAAATATGTATTTCTTTATCTTCTTACAAAATGAAAGTTTTTTTTTAACCTGCTTTGATGGGGGAAAAAACATTTGGATCTCTCCCTCTCTCTCTCATTTTTTTTTTTTTTTTTTTTATGTATCTTGCATAAAACCTAACATATATTTTGTTTGATAGTATAGTATGTATTTTAAATTTATTAAGGGAAAACAAATAGATTCATCAACTTCAGTAATAAAGCCTAAAAATAATTAAATATGTGAGAAATATTGAGCACTTCTATCACTTTTTTGGTTCTAGAAGTAATCCCTGATCACTAGCAGGGAAACGGCGAGGGGCAGTCAAAATATAAATAATTAGATAAATGAGAAATGAAACAATTCTACTTCTTTATAGGTTCTAGAATCTAATAAAGCAATTTTAAAATGAATATTGACATTTATGTTGCTGATGGAGAAAAACTGGGAAACTAAAGGCTTTTGCAGAGCTTTTAATCAACTATGGCTGGTGGCTGGTTGGAGATAAGAAAAGAGGGACAGCAAGAAATATTGTGTAATTCTATTTCTTTATAGTTTCTAGAATCTTATAAAGCAAGTTTAAAACGAATATTGACATTTATGTTGTGGATGGAGAAAGATTATGAATTGGAATGCTTCCGTTGTGCGTTTGATCGTCGATTGTTAGTGGAGTTTTTTTTTTTTTAATGAAAGATATCCGCGACTTTTAAGCATATAATCCGTAATTTTTATATGTTGTCCGTAATGCCGTAATTATTGCCGTAAATCCGTAATAATTACGGACAAATCGTAATAATTGGCACCTCTATGGAGTTTTATCTTGTTTTTCCCCTCTTTTTCTACATTCTAAAGTGCAGTGGTTCCCGCCCACCCATCCCCATCACCGCCGAGTCTTATACTAGGCGAGACGTATTAACAATGTACGATATATTTAATGCCCCAGACTGCCCGTCCAAATTTCCAGTTTAAACGGCCAAAAAATTTTATATCTTCCTAAAAACCTTTTTACCAATATTTTGTTAACATTTAATTATTTTGCCATCTCATGTATTAAAATATTTTTTGATTTTCATTCAAAAATTTATACTTTTTGTGGCATCGTTAACTGCCTTATTCTTACCATTTTTGAAATAATTTCTAAAATTACAATTTTACTGACAATTGCATTTTGTTCTTAACACTGGACTCAAAGCTAAAGTATGTGGAAGACAACATAATAAAATCTGTTTGAAAATTTGCTTTTTAAACGATAAAATTAACGGTTGTAGAAGGCAAAAAGGAAAATATCCAAGTACGACTTTTTTTTGTCGCTTAGTGTATACGAGTAAATAAAAATTGCACAAACTTACTTTTTATTTTTATTAATTTATTTATTTCATCAACATCGTAAAAGCAGGAAATTTATTAATCTATTTAAAAAATATATATATAAATAAAAAGATTCAATATATAAGTGCTTATTATTTTATTTTGTATTATGTATATTTACACTTGTGTGCTATGAATCCATATTCTTAGAAGATTCAAACAGGTGTTTTATTATTATTATTTAAATGCATTTTATTATTGGTAGTAACAGTAACAAAATAATAACACAGAAGTAATAAACTGAACCATTGCGATCTCTGTTTACAAGTAAAATCATACACCAGTCATTAATTACGTAAATACTTTCCCATATTATCGAATATAATTATAATAATAAAAAAATTAAGTTAAATCATGTATCTTTTATACATTAAGAAACACTTTCCATTATTACTGGATATACAATTGGCCGATTTTTATGCAAGTATGGGTCATGTGTGGAGTAAATGGTAGATTTAAATAAATGTGGTGTTTACGAATTTCTTTGATTTTCGATACATTTGGGTATGCTTTCGAAGCTAATAAATAACAATAACAATAAATAAACAAACAGTTGTGTGCAATTCACATGGAAAGGATGCTCCCAAAATCAATGAATATGCATGAAACAAGATTCGTGCGTAAATGAATTTGTTTCTCAAGAACTGCGTGTCTGATTTGAATGTTCCCCTCAAAAGTTCATATTTTTGACATCCTATTTAATAAACTTTATATATATATATTATAAAAAAAACTTCTCTTTCTTTCAAAAAATTTGGTGATATTCAGCTGAAACATTGGATGCCAAATTGCCTAATTTAATAGTAAATCAACTCCCACATCCAGTAATATAAAAACTGCCATCTGATTCCATTTCTATACTTTAATCCAGTATAGAAAGTATAGCACGTAAAGAAATAGGCAAGTTTAGTCCACAATTATCAATAAGGACACTTCTTTTTGTATAGTCTTGTTCGTCATTTATAGAATCTTACCAACGCTATCGAAGGCATCGGGGACACAAAACAATTGGCTAAAATTATTTAAAAAAGAAGTCATTTTCCTACTGTTCTGATCTATTCTAAAAGTTTTAAATGTCTAGCTATTCGTGAAGTTATATGATTGTTGAATCATATAAACGCTACCGAAGGCAACCCAAACCAATTGGCTAAATAAAAGTATTTTAAAAATGCATTGTCGGTGTGTTCCAAGCCATTCTGAAAGTTTCAAATGTCTAGCTAGTCGGAAAATTACTTAAAAATCGATTGCAAGATTTGTACTGGACAAACAAACACACAAACAAGAAACCAAGTTATTAAAAACATGGTAAAATACTGAAATTTGAGTAATGAAATATAATTTAAATGTAATTATTTATGAAAATTATTAAATTTAAATAAACTAAATATACCTATTGCAGATTCATGAAATCATCGCTAGTTTCTTTGTTGAAGGGATATAATACCAAAATACCCCAAATGTATTACATTGTCCTTTATTTTAGATTTTATTATTATAGATAATCTGATCCCGATATAATAACCGTCGTTAAGAAATGCAACACTGTTGCAACATGCCTTTATATAGAACAGACTTAGAAAAAATAAAGTTACATCATCCTAAATTAAATTATTTAATTTCTGTTTTTGCTCAGAACTCTATTGTATTTTCCACGAAATAGACAGGAGCTTTGGTTTCTTTCTTTCTTTCTAACTTTTTTTCCTCTGCTATACATAGAACTTGCTTTCCTTTGCAAAATAAATCATGCGAAATTATTCTTTTTTATTTGAGTAATGAGTTTCTTATAATTTCAGTAATGAAATATCATTTAAATTTAATTATTTATGAAAATTTTTAATTTTAAATATGCTAAATATACCAATCGCAAATTCAGGAAAATCATGGCTAGTTTCTTTGTTGAAGGGATATAATAACTAAATACTTCAAATTTATTACTTTTTTCTTTTACTTTACCGAATCCCATTCTGACACAGTAAACATTGCTAAGAAACGCAACAATGTTACAACATGTCTTTATATAGAAGAACAGACTTAGGGAAAAAATGAATAAATAAGGGAGTAGCACCCTAAATTAAATTATTTAATTTGTGTTTTGCTCAGGACTCTA